>CM056589.1:24166482-24766482 GCA_029721435.1 Gymnothorax reevesii
GGCTGTAGCCCAAACGCAGACAGGGATCACAAGACAAACCTAAGTACAAACAACAGCTCCGGTTAAGGAGTGCTAAAGTGCCAAGATAAAAGAAAAGGAAAGCACAAAGTATAAGTGGAAATCCACAGAAACTTGCAGCAGAGAGAATTAGGGATAGGCAAGGAGGCGGAGACTAGAATTGGGCGACAGCTGAGAGATCATTAGTCAATTAGTAAGTGCAGCTATACAATCCCAAGTGCTTGTTAGTAAGTTAGTCCAAATATACAAGGTTAGTGTGGATTAGTATTTAGCAAAAACAATAAACTGTTAGTATGTGTTAGTAAGACAGTAAAAGAGAGAGGAAGGAAGAACACGAGATAATGAAAGAAGATTGAAACCCAGAAACCAATAAATCACCCGAATGAGTGGCACACAAGACAAGGGACCGTGAGCAAAGATACACACATGACAAGACAGGGGAGACAAAGTGCAAAGCATGGAAAATAAACATGGCATGAAACATGGCTATGAAAACAAAACATGGCATGGAGACTGATAACCAAAACATGAAAATAATAAAACAGGAAATCCTTAATACCAAATACACAATACATAATCTAAGAATGGTCAGACAAAGTCAGTGGTCTCTAAACACAAGAATCAATCATCATAGCACTTGGCCAGGCACAGAACTTAAACATGAGAGCAGAATCCAGAATCCCAACACTTGTGCCACGTTTCTTTTCGCCTTGATTACTCAGTGTTTATCTTTCTGACTGGACCGCTTGACTTTTCGATTTTTGCCTTTGTGATTTTGAATTACTGTTGCATCTGTGAGTTATAAAATAAAAGCAAGTTCTACTGCATTGCCTGGTTCTCGCGACTGGTTCCTGATCGCACTAATACATCTACAGCATAATGGAAGAGGGATTTTTGTAATATGCTTTCCATTCGGCCCTACCCACCCGCCATCAGCGTATTGTGCTCCATGTGATGTCCATTGACATTTTTCTTGTGGGGGAGCAGCATCATGCTCTGCTCACTGCAGGTCACATGAAATTGAATCCTCAGATTGGTGTAATAGCCCCACAAGAGTGTGTTTGGCTGTTGCTCTTGCATCTGTCTGCAAAGGCCTCAGCCAAACTGATTGGGTCAACATGTTTGGTGTGCCGAGGGCCACAATCAACACAGATTCATGAGCACAGGCAGCATATCCAACACATGGGTGGCCTTTATTGACTCTTGACGCCAAACCATCAACAAAGTATTCAATATCAGGATTTGATAGAGGGGTGTCCTTGAGTCCAGGACATGTAGTATTATTAGATAGGACTTCTTTTACACAATGGAGAATTTATTTTTATTTTTATTTTTTCCTCTCAATGAATTGTGATTACGCAATCCACCTCAGTCTAGGGTTCCGCTAAAAGCATGGAGGAAATGCACAGTCAGGGCTTATTTACGGTGGCCCTGAAGTGCAAATCACAACGGCAAATCACAAAACACAACGGCAAAAGAGAAAACACAACGGCAAATCACAAAACACAACGGCAAAAGAGAAAACACAACAGCAAAAGAGAAAACACAACAGCAAATCACAAAACACAACGGCAAAAGAGAAAACACAACGGCAAATCACAAAACACAACGGCAAAAGAGAAAACACAATAGCAAATCACAAAACACAACGGCAAAAGAGAAAACACAACAGCAAATCACAAAACACAACGGCAAATGAAAAAACACAACGGCAAAAGAGAAAACACAACGGCAAATCACAAAACACAACAACATTAACCAAAACGGAAAAGGTAGGCACCCTCGGTGGACAAGATTGTGGCTGATTGGACGAAGGAACTGGTCCGTAACACGCAATCTTTTGTTTATGATTTTTAAGACTAACGATACACAAATACACACGTCGTATCATAGTATATGTTACGCTATATAATATTATCCACCGCAACATGTATTGATTTTTCGCCGGCTTCGTTGTAAATGAATGCACATAGACGGAAAAGCGACCAGACTTGCATAGTTTCCCTTTAACAAGTCGACCATAACCGTATTACAGTTATATGTGTAGGCTATGTACTGTAACTTGCTCTGGTAAGCTAACGTTACACCATCCAAAAGTAGCCCAACATAAACATTAACGTTACATCCGTTTACTTACTTGAAGGTCGCGCGTGAGCGTCGCCACCGTCTTCCTGCAGCTTTTTCCCACATTCACTGCAGAAGTTAGGGTTTTTTTCAAACTCTTTGCCACAATTTTGGCAAAACATAGCAGCATGTTCCCCTGTATTGCCGCTTGTCTGTCGGTGATGTCTCTCCGGTTCAAAGGACGGACCAGTCGTTTCGTCCAATCAGCGACGACTCTTGTCCCCCGAGGGTACCTACCTTTTCCGTTTTGGATGATGTCGTTGTGTTTTCTCTTTTGCCGTTGTGTTTTATGATTTGCCGTTGTGTTTTCTCTTTTGCCGTTGTGTTTTGTGATTTGCTGTTGTGTTTTCTCTTGCTGTTGTGTTTTTTCTTTTGCCGTTGTGTTTTGTGATTTGCCGTTGTGTTTTCTCTTTTGCCGTTGTGTTTTCTCTTTTGCCGTTGTGTTTTGTGATTTGCCGTTGTGTTTTCTCTTTTGCCGTTGTGTTTTGTGATTTGCCGTTGTGTTTTCTCTTTTGTCGTTGTGTTTTGTGATTTGCTGTTGTGTTTTCTCTTTTGCTGTTGTGTTTTTTCTTTTGCCGTTGTGTTTTGTGATTTGCCGTTGTGATTTGCACTTCAGGGCCACCGTACTTATTAGCCCCAACCATTCTTACATTTCCCCACATCATCAGCAGAATCACGTTAGACTATGTTACAATTGCAAAAAAATTTTTTATATATATATATTTTTTTTATTCACAAAAATTAAATGGTAGTTTTCACTTTGGGCTCCTAGCACATAAAGGTAGATCCTCTTATTTTATTGACATATTCAAAAATAAATGTAGAAATTGCAAGCAATGTTATATGTGATCACGTGCACTTTTGAATTTAGTATTGTGTTAATACTTCAAATTGTATTTCCCCAAATCTATTTTAGAGGGTAAACTTTTAAGCTGAAACCCTACAGTTGTATCCCCAGCTGGCCAGCTCATCACTTATCTTCAGCAGTGCTCTCTGTGGAAAAGTTCCAAGAGGAGTTAGAGACAAACAATAATGAACAATTTTGTTTTAATTCAACTCGTTCGGATCCTTTCCTGTAAAAGTTAAATAAACAGAAAAAGGTTACCCACTTCTCAGTTCCTTTGCCATGAAGACACTCGTCGACAATTCCTGTTCAAAATGGAGAAAAGATCTTTAATTGCATTTCTTTGGTCAGGAAAGCTTTCAGTCACATTTGTTCATCCATTTAGATCCTTCAAACCTCCCTCTCCCAGGGCGCAGTTCCAGGCCAGATCCCTTTTCACAGAGATCTTTGCCCAGGCACCCCCAGGTTCAGAACTCTGCCGTCTGCTTCCCGGTGTCTTCTTTTCAAAGCCCACCGATCACAGAAGCACCACTCGCCTACTAACGCATTCGCTTTTGGCTTATGGTGGCCTGACTGTACATTGAGCCGAGCGCGGCGGCCTCCTCGTGGTCTTACTGCGCACTGCGACCCGACCGGCCGGTGACCCAGTCGATAGCGATCCCCAGATCCCGTAGTGGTTACCAGCCACCCAGGTGGGAACCAACGATCTGATCCCTACCCCACTTCGCTATGGGTATAGAAACTTTGACCATTTACACCAGCTTCGCCTGTTCACAGAGGTCGTCTACCACGCACCTCTGCTAGGTGTGGGCTGTCACCCACGTACCACGTGTTGCCCACAGTTACATGCGACAAGCACGCCGACTAAACGGTATCACGGCAGTATGTCAATTCATACTTCACCAGACACGGGGGCCTTCAGTCCTCTCCCCTGCACTATAGAAAGTCTTTAACGTGCCCTCGGAACTTTGCAGTCCCGCCGCCGCCTGTGGAGGACTAGGTTCGGGGGGCCCAATCCCCTCCCTAATCCTTCCATTCTCTGACTTCTGTATGTCAACCTTTCACCTCTCTGTGCTCCCTTATCTGCTTCAGTCAATAGGGCTCCATTCGCTGCATTGCGCTTCCCTATCTAAAGATCCATCGAGTCTCCAATCCCAAAATAGTTCATTTGATTTTTTAAATATTAATTTAATATGTATCATTAAATTTCATATTATATTTTATATTTACTGGCATTTTTCTGATCACTTTACCTTAATTTTTTTCCTTCAGATAGCAATTGTAATTTTTCAATGCTTGATAGAAAAACCTCTGCATCAATTGAATTTGGCACACCAAATTATTGTATACCGCGTTAAACAGTACATTGGCAAATTTTGAACACACTGTGCTATTCTTGTTTCCACTTTTCCATCATTTTCTTTCAGAGATATGCTTCTAGCACACCAATCTCACACAGTCTAATTATATAAAGAAAAGTGCTTAAATTCTCTAGCTCTTTCAAAATATTTAACAAATTCAAGTGGTGTAATTACCTCATGCTTATAGAGGATATCGCTGGTAGTTTTCTCTGCAATGTTTTACTACCGCCAAATATTAGAGCATTTAAATATTCACTTTGTCCTGCATCTTAAAGAATTTCAGTTAGCCAAAACATTAGAAACACTTGTCCATGTTTGTATAATTTACATTCAATTTTTCATCAAAACTTCGCTCTGTTTATAGTTACCAATCGTTTAAGAGGGGTTAGCATTTATTTTATCAAAAAATAGTGACTTTTGCTCAGTTTCATAAGGAATAATTATTCTGTGTACTTCTGCAACTTTGTCCTTTTACTACTCCATAGTCATTAAAATGGCTTAACTCCTACAAATTTGCACTGCTCATAAACACTTTTTTCTTAAAATTTCAATTTTTACTAATTCTGAAATATCTTTGGGTCTTTTATTGTTGTTGCACAAATATTAACCACAACCTGGGTCACCGCAACGGACTACACTGCACAATACCCAGGTCCTGGTGATTAAGTACTAATTGCTGGGTGAACTGAAGGACACATTTGATGGGTCCGTTAATATTGGGTGATTAATTTAGTCTTGGATTAAATATCTGTGGGTCTTTTTTGTTGCGGCGCGAACACTGACCTCAAACTGGGTAACCACAACACTGGGTCCCATTCCCGCTGCACCATACCCATTTAATGGGTCAATTTTCCCGCTGCTGTGGATTGCCGGCAGGGGCAAGGGACGATCTTCGGATCTTGGAAGTAAGTGGCTTTATTTCATATTAATGTTATTCAGCCTTGCCAATATTCACGACATAGCACGGCTTATACATGCCAACTCTACCGCCTTTGTGGCTTTTTTTATTCAGAATGAATGAAAAAAAATATTGTCTATAGCGGTACAGTTGGAATGTATACACGGCATCTTGTGTGTTAGGCTATTGCTTACGTTAGCTGTTGTCTGTTAGGCTACCGAGCCAGTGCTACTGATACTATAGGCTTGTCAGATTAACGTAAATAGAAAACTGAGTTTAAACTAGGCTGGAGGCTGGCGGTACGGAGCCCACCGGCCAGACCCCAATGAGTCGTTATATTTACTTGCCAAGTGTTCCGTCGATTTCTCCTACCTATAGACCGTTTCAACGGTCAAAATAATATAAGGAGAAATCGAAAGAACACCAGGCAAGTAAACCTAGCGACTCGCTTTCCTGTTCGGGCAAGTTGCTAAAAATAATAAAAGTATCCGTCCTCCGCTGGCCGTGTCGCTGGTGTGAAGCTGTGGGGTACAAGGCTGTGGGTGTGGAGCTGTGGGGGTGCAGAGCGATGTGGGGCGGAGGCTGGCTAACCTCCGCACGATATAATTGCTTTCTATGATGCTGAGCTGATGCCACTAACTGCATTTATAAAATATTCAGAGGAATAGTTTAACATAAGACGTACTGAGCAAGAGACCGACACAGAGAGGGGGAAGCCATCACTAATTGTAAAGCTAAGTAACTAGCAGTTTGGTAGAATAACTAGCTGATTGCTAACCGCTAAGCAAATTTAAGTACCATTTCTGAGTAGAGCGTAAAAAACAGCAAGACAACAGAGCTATTTTCTGTGCTGCCGAGCCTCGCTTCTCTTGCAACTGTTGGTTTATTTCGTGAACCGAGTGAGGAACATCAGATCTATATACGTTAAAGGACTACAGCTCCCATGATCCCACGCTACTCAATGACGTCATCCAGCTTCGTTTTTTGACTGTTTAGAAAATTACTCATTCAACTGAATTTTCTTCAGATTTTTTTTTTTTTTTTTATCTTGTATGTGTGAATTTGTGGTAACGTCATGACGTCAAGCCTATATTAAAAATTGATTTCAATAAGTTATTTATAGTTGTCAAAACTATAAAAAAGGAGTGTCACATTGGCCTTTTCTTATAGCCTATAAATATATTCATCCAGACTAAGACTAAGCATAAAAATGGATGGTCATCTTTGTTGACATTTGATAGTTTTGTATTTGGATGTAACTAAAAACTGACAACTTGCCTGACTGACAACTTGCCTGACTGAGCTAGTGGGGAAAAATTGGGGGAATTGAATTAAGGTGAGCTAATTATGCCAAGGCGATGGAGACTGTCCAACCTGGCTGGTAATTATTGGAGTTCAAACCAAAGTTTTCTTCCCGGAAGCATTTCAAATGACCGCATTAGGTATGTGTCGTAGAAAAGGTAATAAGCAATCACGTCTGTCTGCCTCATAGTGGCAGTTACTTTTATTGCGCTTAAATTAATCGCGATTAATTATTCCGACAGCCCTAATTATATATATATATATAGATATATATATATATACAAAACCCAAAACCAGTGAAGTTGGCACGTTATGTAAATCGTTGATAAAAACAGAATACAATGATTTGCAAATCCTTTTCAACTTATATTCAATTGAATACACTGCAAAGACAAGATGTTTAATGTTCAAACTGAGAACCTTTATTTTTCTTTTGCAAATAATCATTAACTTAGAATTTAAAGGCAGCAACCACATTGCAAAAAAGTTGGCAAAGGGGCCCTTTTACCTCTGTGTTACATCGCCTTTCCTTTTAACGACACTCAGTAAACATTTGGGAACTGAGGAGACCCATTTTTGAAGCTTTTCTGGTGGAACTCTTTCCCATTCTTGCTTGATGTACAGCTTAAGTTGTTCAACAGTCCGGGGTCTCCGTTGTCGTATTTTATGCTTCATAATGCGCCACACATTTTCAATGGGAGACAGGTCTGGACTACAGGCAGGCCAGTCTAGTACCCGCACTCTTTTAGTACGGAGCCATGCTGTTGTAACACGTGCAGAATGTGGCTTGGCATTGTCTTACTGAAATAAGCAGGGGCGTCCATGAAAAAGACGTTGCTTGGATGGCAACATATGTTGCTCCAAAACTTGTATGTACCTTTCAGCATTAATGGTGCCTTCACATATGTGTAAGTTGCCCATGCCTTGGGCACTAATACACCCCCATACCATCACAGATGCTGGCTTTTGAACTTTGCGCCTATAACAGTCCGGATGGTTCTTTTCCTCTTTGGTCCGGAGGACACGACGTCCACAGTTTCCAAAAACTATTTGAAATGTGGACTCGTCAGACCACACAATACTTTTCCACTTTGCATCAGTCCATCTTAGATGAGCTTGGGCCCAGCGAAGCTGGCGGCGTTTCTGGGTGCTGTTGATAAATGGCTTTCGCTTTGCATTGTAGAGTTTTAACTTGCACTTGCAGATGTAGCGACGAACTGTAGTTATTGACAGTGGTTTTCTGAAGTGTTCCTCAGCCCATGTGGTGATGTCCTTTATACACTGATGTCGGTTTTTGATGCAGTACCGCCTGAGGGGTCGAAGGTCACGGGCATTCAATGTTGGTTTTCGGCCTCGTCGCTTACGTGCAGTGATTTCTCCTAATTCTCTGAACCTTTTGACAATATTATGGACCGATGAAATCCCTAAATTTCTTGCGATAGCTCGTTGAGGAATGTTGTTTTTAAGCTGTTCGACAATCAGCTAACGCATTTGTTCACTAAGTGGTGACCCTCGCCCCATCCTTGTTTGTGAATGACTGAGCATTTCAAGGAAGCTGCTTTTATACCTCATCATGGCACCCACCTGTTCCCAATTAGCCCGTTCATCTGTGGGATGTTCCAAATAAGTGTTTGATGAGCATTCCTCAACTCTCTCAGTATTTTTTGCCACTTGTGCCAGCTTTTTTGAAACATGTTGCAGGCATCAAATTCCAAATGAGCTAATATTTGCAAAAAAATTACAAAGTTTACCTGTTCGAACATTAAGTAACTTGTCTTTGCAGTGCATTCAATTGAATATAGGTTGAAAAAGATTTGCAAATCATTGTATTCTTTTATTTATGATTTACACAACGTGCCAACTTCACTGGTTTTGGGTTTTGTGTGTATATATATATATATATATATACAGTTTGTGGTTGACTGAGAAAGATGTGAAGTCATTAGTTTGCATCACAGATTCAGCTGCGTTGATTAAGCCAGGTCAAGTTTCCATTACGTGTGGTAACCGCCTTTAATCTGACATCAGGACAATCGATATAGATACTATAATTTATGTCCTTATTCAGATAGTTACATTAAATAGTGCTTCCTGTAATTATTTCTTGCATTGAAATGTACCTGACATTCTGGAAACCTGCCTGTGAGGTTTCGGTGATGTGTGCGCAATGTGCGCCGGTCAGCCAAATTACCACTACATAGAAATTAAACCAGCTTGGAGATGGCAAACTTTCTGCGCAACTCCAGCGGAGACTTTTTCTATGAAATTGTCACTGCGTCTTGATGAATATGTGACACCTCCCCCTACTACGCCGCCACACCCATCTCGGCGCACGTTCGTCTACCAAAGGCTGCGCACCTCACGAAATTACCACTGCGCGGGCTGCGCTGGACGAAATTACCACTGCGCGGGCTGCACCAGGCTACGCCACCAGCGCTGCGCCAGGAAATTACAGCCCATAGTCTTTATCCATTTCCTGTGTGCTAGTCTACATTAAATTTAAAGAAATATTTCAATCATACCTGGTGCAGCTACACATATACTGAAAGTGTACAATATGGGAAGGATGAACACAATCTTACCCGAATGGTTTGTTTCCCTGTCTTTTATGCCCAAACTCTATAATGGCTTTTTATGGCTGGGTCATAAATTATTTGGGTGGCTGAATTGGGAATGCAACCCCTCTCGGAGGAAATGGGGCAGGGACATTGCCAGAGGGGAAAGTTCCATAAGTATGTTCTCTTTCACAGTTATTAAATGAGGGTTTGATACAATTCTAATCCCTTCAAAATATGCCCCATGCAATTTTGGAGATTTAACAAAGTAGAATGATGCCAAACACGATATGGTAGTACTATGGTTTGCCATTAAACGTCCGGAATAGTACAGAATTACAAGTAAAATTTGCATTAATGTTATCAATGAGCTCTTGTCCTATAGAAATACACATTACATTGAAACAATATGGGTGAAATTATTACTTTAAACCAGTGGGAAATAATTCCTTGCAAATTCATATAAAAGAAGTGATGTGAATCATTTCACTGATGCCATGCCGGATAAGTCCAGTTTATGGCACTGTGGCATCGTCCGGCGCAGACCAGTGCTTCGTGAAAAGTTTAATGAATAAACCAGACATTGACCAATAACGCAGAGGTCTGTGACCTCTCCGGACATAGCCCAATAATGTTGGGCGCCTTTGGCCGAAATGACAGTTATAAAACCCATATCAGTAGTTTCCCATGAACCAGAAATTCCTCCGCCAGGTGCTGGTGCCATTTGTATAGCGGCGATAAGTTTAACCAGACAAGTGCATGCAGGAGAATGTACAGGAATCCAGGATTTGTTTTTTTTCCACATTCCAGTGCCGCCTGAGTTCTGCTGAATTCTTTTTTCGTGTGAATTACCTTCATACCCCAATTCCAATGAAGTGGGGACATTATGTCTTTTCTATGCCAAAGCTCATTTAACATGGATTGAGGCAAAATGGAAAACTGTTCTGCGGTCAGATGAATCAAAATTTTTAATTATTTTTGGAAACCACGGACGTGTTGTCGTGCAGATTAAAGAGGGGAGAGACAATCCAGCTTGTTATCAGCGCTCAGTTCAACAGCCTGTATCTTTGATGGTCAGAGGTGGAGGAAGTACTGAAATTCAGTACTTAAGTAAAAGTACAGATAACCAGCAAAACATATACATCAGTATATTCTTCCACTCCAAAGTAGAAGTGCTGCATTAACAATCCTACGTAAGTAAAAGTAAGAAAGTACTTGCTTTCAAATGTACTTACAGTACTAAAAGTAAAAGTACTCGCACGATAGATTGTCTTTTGATTTCTAGGCCTATATTTCAACAAAAAAACTGTATGGGGTTGTGCCTTTTTCATTCTTTAGATAATTTCTGCCAGGTAACATATAATCTGTAGAATTAAAGTGTGAACTATGTCACAGAGAGTGAGCCTAATAAGTATGCTAACCTTTACAAAAAACAAAGTTGTTGCTGGAAAATTACTGATAATGGCATCTGTAGAGGCATAAGTATTACCAGTAGCAACATCTGCATTAATTAATCTCATTAAGCAAAACCAATAATGTAGACTGGTTTTTGTATATTCAAATTATGTATTTTATTGATCTAGTCAATGTAAACCATTAGACTCTGTTGGCTTCATTAAGGGGAAAAAACACAATGTATTCAGAGTTTGCACTCGAGGCAAAAACTACGCCGGTTAAAATGAGGCAGGTCTTGAGAAACAGAGAATGAAGGAGTTTGAAATAAGAATCTAGCCATTTGCCAAGCAGCCAAACCTTTGCAGGAGGGAAAAAAAACGTCTCAAATGGCTGACAGTACTTTAAAATTAGGGCTGCAATGAATGATAGAATAATGATTCATGTTTTAAATGGGGAACAATTTTAAAAGGAGACGCCAATATACAAAAGTATTTCGGGGTGTTTTAATATTGATAAGGGGGTTTACAATATTAATATCAAATATTAATATTGCGCATGCTGCGCCTGCCCAAGCAACCCTGGTGTATCATCTGTAACATGGATTACCACATATAGCAGCACGAGAAATGAAACTCAAAGTTTTCGTGACTGAATGCTTTATGTTTTTACACATCCAAATCTTTCTCTGGGTACCCAAATATTAAGGTAAGTCGAAAATGTACTGATTACATTTGATATTGATGGAGGTTTCAAACAAAATTCTTTCGCTGTTTCCTTTTTTGCCAATTATGCTGACCACTGCCTCATACCACAAAAGTTTATCGAGCATATCTCATATCTTGAGCTGCCAGACTTTCGCACCGCGCCCCGGACTTTGAAATTTTACAGCCGCATTTTCTTTAGTTTGTCACGGTCGGGGAGCACCGGTGCGAAAGTAACTCTGGACGAAAGTAATACGCGATTTACTCATGGCCTTCCGCACTTCGATGCGTCATACTAGATCAGCACGTGCAGCTCGTGCCCCTCACAGACCCGCGAGAATTCTTGAGGCATTCAGTCTTCCTCGTGGCCCAAGACTGGGAAGACTGTTTTCCACCATGGTGAGTAAATTCAGACGAACACTAAACTTTTTCGATTTAAAGATTGTCTTTATCACTCCATGTTTCATAATTATGATGAAATGATAGGTGATTTAGTTCCGTAACATATGGTGAAGTTTGAAATGTCAGACTATTTCTACTTTGGAAGCAATCCTCGTTCAAATGTCAGGAGTCACTTTTGGGACTGAAGTAGCAACAATTAAGTTCGTCCCTCTCTGCTAATGCGGCCGCATTTTGTGTTTAAGAGCTCAATAAAAATGTGTGTTATGTTTTACCAACGGAAAATGCCAAGAGTTAAGGTCAGAACTACCCAGAGAGGAACGGTTGACCCGGAGGTTCACGCAAGGGCTTTTTTTGATGACTGAAGAGGCGATAGTATAAGGCGGGCAGCAGAGGTGTATGGCGTTTGTCATGTCATCCTGTTCAGATACTGCAAGAGGAGGACAGAGGCAAGAGGGCGGCAGACCAGGGCCCCGGGGTACAGGGCTCACAACAAAGTCTTCACAGAAGAACAGGAGAAGAGACTGCAGGCATACATTAAGAGAGCAGCCAATATATATATTTTGGCCTGAGTCCTAAAGAGGTGGGAGTAATACCCCAGATAGAGCTACACCACCACCGCCATATAGCAAGCATCTCCGCACCGGATCAGTTGGAGCCGGGGCAGATCCGGAGCGGAGGTGCTTGTTATCTGGGAATTAACCTCTTTTTTATGTTTTTTTTTTTTTTTAGGTGCGAAAGTTTGCATATGAGCTGGCCGAAAATATTGGCCTCAAAACTCCATGTTCATGGAAGAAAAACCAGATGGCAGGGAAGGATTGGCTCACCTCCTTCCTCGAGAGCAACAAAACCCTGTCCATCCGTCGACCTCAACTCACTAGCATGTCTCGTTCCATCAGCTTCAACAAGACTAACGTGACCGCGTTTTTTAACAATCTAAAGACTGTCCTCACCACTATAATTTTGAAGCAAATGACATCTGGAACATGGATTAAAAACAGGTAAAATTTTATATTCAGATGAATTTAAAAGCAACAGTGATTTGCAACAGCAATAATTCATTTCACTTATTATTTCAGGTATCACAACGATTCAAATGCCAGACAAAGTCATTTCCACCAAGGGGCAGCGCCAGGTCGGTGCTGTGACCTCTGGGGAAAGAGGGACATTGGTAACTGTTGCCTTTGCTGCTAAGGCACAAGGCAACTTTGTTCCACCTTACTATCTTCCCAAGCTTCAAGAACCATTTTACTTATTTTCTGTGCCTACAAGATGGCACCCATAGTTAAAAAAATAAGGCTTATAGAATGAACTTGCAAGCCTTTGTTGAACAGAGTGCACCATCTTGTGGGCACAGAAAATAAAGAAAATGGTTCATGAAGCAAAAACCCTCGTTCTGAACTTACGAGGATTCAACCAATGAGTGTATAAGAATCAGAGGCTGACAGGCACGGCTTCGGAGGAGAGCCGTGAACTGCCCTCACTATCCTGAGTTGGGGTCGCATACGAGCAAGCTTTTTACATTGTTCACCAATTGGGTATTCCAGATTCTGGTGGGATTGGAGATGCTAAATTTATTTTAAAAAAGGGGGGGGTTCTGGAGGGTGGACACCGGGAGTCGCCACAGGTGGACCAACGCAGAATCAATGAAGTTTCCTTCAGCCCCTGAGTCAATCTGGGCCGAGATAGTGTGCTGATGGGCCCCCCACATCATCCGTGCCTTCACAACCATGAGAGAAGATGGAGAGCTTTTGGGAGAGGATGCGCTCACTAGAACTCTAGAAGACACTAGAAGTCCAGCCGCCTCTTCCTCTCTGCTGGCGTTAAATGGGTCTGGTCAACTTGCATGGGCTCTGGTTGTGGAGAGGTGATGCCGAGGCAAGGTCCCACCAGATTGGGCATTGACGGAGTCTATTCCTCCCGTTGCAGGGGGCTGGATGATGAAGACGACCTTAGGTGCCGAAGCTGATTTAATCGAGCGTCCAGTCGGATAGCCAAGTCCACAAGGTCCTCAAAAGAGGAAGGTAATTCATTGGGAATCAGTTCATCCTTAATCTCCTCAGACAGGCCATCAAAAAAGACGTCATAAAGGGAGTCCTGATTCCATCTGGTTGAGGACGCCAGTGTTCTGAATTCGATAGCATTGTCCGACACTGACCGACAGCCTTGGCGAAGGTGAATGATCTTCCTTGCAGCCTCCCTGCCCTGTTTTGAGCGGTCAAACACCCTCCTCATCTCTGAGGTGAACTGTGTGAAGTTAGCACGGATAGCCTCATTGTTCCTCCAGACAGCAGTTCCCCAGTCTCGTGCTCGTCCTGTCAGGAGTGTGATTATATAGGCCACTTTTGCGCGATCGGAAGGAAAAGTGGAGGGTTGCAGCTCGAAGACCAGCTTGCATTGTGACAGGAAGGCTTGACAGGAACCAGGTTCCCCAGAGTAAGACTCAGGAGGAGGCAAGCGGGGCTCAAGGCCAGGCAGAGCAGGTGGTGGCTGAGGTAAGGCTTGAACTGATTCATCGTGAGGAGAGGAGGCTCGCTGAAGCTGTTGAATATCTGCTGCTATTCTAGTTAAACTCGCAGCCGTAGCCTCCACAGTTTTGGAGATAGAGGCAAGCCTGGACTGATGTTCCCCCAGCATGCCTTTGTGCAGCTCAAGAACAGTCTTGACTTTGTTCGGATCTGCTGGGTCTATGTTTGGTCAGATTGTACTGTCAGGTTTCAGAATAAGGTTTGGACCCAAATTCAGGAAAAGAGGTATTTAATAAAAAAATCCTCACAGCAAGGCATAGGCGAAACAAAAAGGTTATAGACCAAAACATGGGTAGCCAACTTGAAAAAGGTAGAACAGAACTACACAATTCTAGAATGCAAAATAGTACTAAGACTGGAGCTCCAAACAAAGCGTGCAACAAACTGACAATGAGTGCAATCAGACAAGGGAGCTAAATAGGCAGGTCTAATGAGGAAATTGAAAACAGGTGTAAGCTAAACATGGCAGGGAGAGACAAAAGACAGGATATGAATGCTCAGCACAGGGGAGAAAGGTCAAAATAAAAGTCAAAAAAGGGACCAGCAAAAAAATTCAGAATAAAAGTCCATAGCAGGATCCTGACAGGCAAAGTGTCCTGTGGTCAGACAAGCCCAAATTTTACATTCTTGTTGGAAATTATGGGCGTCGTGTCCTCCGGGCTAAAGAGGAGAAAGATGACCACCCCTCCTGTTATCAGCGTTCAGTTCAAAGGCCAGCATCTCTGATGATATGGGGAGGCATTAGTGCATGTGGTGTGGGTCACACCATATTTATTGGAGATTGGGCAGGAACATTGCCAGGGGGGAAATTTCCATAAGTATGTGCTCTTTTATACTTATTAAATGAGGGTTTGATACAATTCTAATCCCTTCAAAATATGCCCCATGCAATTTTGGAGATTTTACAAAGTAGAATGATACCAAACATAATATGCTAGCACTACGGTTTGCCATGAAATGTATAGAATATAGTACAGTATAGAATTACAAGTAAAATTTATATTAATGTTATCAATGAGCTCTTGTTATATAACAGAACTTTACATTGAAACAATATGGGTAAAATTATTACTTTAAACCAGGGGGAAATAAGTCCTTGCAAATTCGTATAAAGGAAGTAATGTGAATTATTTCGCTGATGCAATATCGGATAAGTCCACTTTATGGCACTGTGACATCGTCTGGCACAGACCAGTGCTCTGTGAAAAGTTTTACGAAGAAAACAGACGTTGACCATTAACACAGAGGTCTGTGACCTCTCTGGACATGGCCCAATAATTTTGGGCACCTTTTGCCGAAAAGAGGGTCATAAAACTCTCATCAGTAGTTTCCCATGAACCAGAAATTTCTCCGCCAGGTGCTGGTGCCATTTGAATAGGGGCAATAAGTTTAACAAGAATAGTGCGTGAGAATGTACAGGAATCCAGGATGTGGTTTTCTCTGCATTCCAGTGCCGCCTGAGTTCTGCTGAATTCTCTTTTCATATTAATTAACTTCAAACCTCAATTCCAATAAATTCAGGACATTATGTGGAATCTTTTCTATGCCAAAGCTCATTTAAAATGGACTGAGGCATGATGGAAAACTGTTCTGTAGTCAGATGAATAAAAATTAGAAAAAAAATTTTTTGAAACCATGGACACTATGTTGTGCTGACAAAACAAGAGAGAGACAATCCAGCTTGTTATCAGTGCCCAGGTCAACAGCCTCCATCTCTGATGGCATGGGGTTGCATTAGTGCCTATGGTGTGGGCAGCTTACAGATCTGGAAAGGCACTATCAAAGCTGAAAAGTAGATAGAGGTTTTACAACATATGCTCCCATCCAGACAATGTCTCTTTCAGGGCAGGCCTTGCATATTGCAGCAAGACAACGCTAAACCACATACTGCATCCATCACAACAGCTTGGCTTTGCAGTAGAGGAGTCCGGGCGCTGAACTGGCCTGCCTACAATCCAGGGCTCGTATTAACAAAGCATCTTATCTCACCGCAAAGAGTACTCCTAAGTCGCGCTAAAACATTTTATGTAGGAGTAAAACCTTAAAAGTTATTCACAAAGCCACTGAGAGCAACTTTTAGTTAAGAAAACTGGTAAGAGAGTATGGCTGTCCGCTAAGGATCTGCCCCTTAAGGTGGACTCTAAGAAGCTGGCTCCACGCTTTATTGGTCCGTACATCATTGAGAGGGTCCTGAGTCTATCCGCTGTCCGCCTCAAACTACCCCTCTCTCTGCGACGAATTCATCCTACCTTCCACTTTTCCCGCATCAAGCCCACCCACAGTAGCCCCCTCGCACCTGCTACTGTGGTCCCTCCTCCCCCTCGACTTATCGACGGAGGCCCTGCCTACACTGTTCGTGAACTTCTGGATGTCTGTCGACGAGGGCGAGGTCTCCAGTTTCTGGTTGACTGGGAGGGATATGGCCCTGAGGAGCGGTCATGGGTCCCTTCCCGTCACATTCTGGACAAGAAGCTCATTAATGACCTTCGTCGTCGCAACCCTCAACATCCAGCCTGGAGGCGCTCGTTGAAGGGGGGTACTGTCAGGATCCTGCTATGAACTTTAATTCTGAATTTTTTTTGCTGGTCCCTTTTTTGACTTTTATTTTGACCTTTCTCCCCTGTGCTGAGCATTCATATCTAGTGATGGGAAGATGAAGCTTCATGAACCAATTTTCTTTATTTTCTGTGCCCACAAGATGGTGCACTCTGTTCAACAAAGGCTTGTCAGTTCATTCTATAAGCCTTATTTTTAACTATGGTAAATCAGCAAAATGATTCTTGAAGCTTTATCTTCCCGTCACTACTGGTTGTAAAAAAAAACACTCCTTACTGAGAATATTTTTCAAAATGCCAAACCAGTTCTCAGCGTAGAGGTTAGTGCTCCTTGTAGGCTTGCTCTGGATTTTTCTCCAGTAAATCGCATGCATATCTTGCCAAATCTCCAAGCATTATTACTGACCACAGTGGGAACAGAGCAAGATAGTGTTTTGATAGGACATCTAAAATACCAGGGAACTCCTTCTCTACATCTCCATCTTCATCCCCTTCTGCTTTTTGACAAACGTCAGAAAAAAGGCCTGAAAATAGAGATCCTGTCAAAATAGACATTGACTGCTGAGGTTTCTGGTTTTGCCGGTAAAGCACTGTCAATTTGGTCGGTTTGTCCGGGGCTGAGTTTTTGAATATAATCTGACAAAATCTGAATACTGGCAGAAACCTTTGTTGTGGAGTGCTTGGTACCAAACAGTGCACGTGTGGCTATAGATATGTAGCGCATGTTCCAGTGAAGTGCTGTTCATCATGAGAACTACACAATGGGTGGAAAACTCTCTCAAGTCTTTATCTTGTGTTTTCCAACCAAAAGAGTTTGACATTGCCTTCAAAATGTGAGCAGAGCACAAATGTAGGACTGTTACTCCCCTCAGCGCTCCTTTGGTGAAGGTTCCCTGAATGTTGCCATTTGCTTTCCTGAGGTATGCTAGAACATCCTGTTAATTAAATGCGAACAAGACACTCTGAATTAGGGCCCAACTGTAGTCAGTTTCCACTTGTTTCACACAGTGCACTGTGAACCTGGATAGCCTGTTGCACCACTTCAACAGCCTGAAGGCCGGGTTTGGCATTGTATGGTCATTTGTAAGCATTTCACTTACTGGTAGTGGTGGCTCGTCTCGACCCTCACCACCAAAATGAGGGGGTGGGGGGGGGGTGATATTGGTGGGGGATCTGGGCGTCCTCGAACTGAAAAATTTGGAAATTAAAATGTCACTTATGCTTCTCCTGGCATCGGGGAACAAAATACAATGCCTGAGAGTCAGCTAAAAATTGCTAAGAAAATGCTTTCACTGAAAAACGTGACGTAAGGCCTAAAGTCAGACCGTTTATTCCACGCGCGGGGCTCTGTGGCTGTCTACAAAGAACATTCATGTTGGTTGACTCCCAGTCTGTTATTGCGTTTCATTGTTTGTGCATCAAGGGATTTTAATTCTAACCTTTTCCAATATGGATTAAATGTGCTAATTTGGTAAAGGGCATCGGTCTCTGCCCGTGGCCCACTGCCTCAACCTTAGTCAAGGTGCAGCTCTCAGTGGTCAAATTGGTATCCGCACCTTACTTCTAGGTTGGTGGTAGTTTGCTTGTATTCAGTCATTGTTCATACTCAAGTCTTCGCTAGGTGTTGGGTGATGCTTCATTACATGAGTCATTGATGTCTGAATTTTGATGATTTGCAAGTCATGGACGTACATCGTAGATGTTTGCTCTTTGCGAATTAATTGTCCTTGTGCTTTGTCAATGAACACAGCAATCCATTCAAGCTGCCAAATCGTACGAATGCTATGCTGTCATTTCATTTCTCCTCCATTAGGTATGGCTCAGCTTACAAGTGGTAATCTAATGCTTGTCACATTTACCTACTCGGGACATTCATTCAGCTTCTGAGCGTTAAATTTGCAGCTCATTGCAGACGGAACATTCCAATTTACAAACATGGGCGTTGGTCATGTGTGGGCATTCATAAATGCAGCCCTCAGCCTGAATGATAATCCAAGTGCAGTTCTCATGGCCTCATCAAAGCAGCGTCCTAAGTTTACACAAGTGGGAGGTCTCGCTTGTATGCTTGCAATGTTTGTGGTCCGATTGAGGTAGGAGATGTGAACTGTTGTTGGGCATTAATAAATAATGCCTGAATAGCATGGTTTTCAAATGCTAAATGTGCAAGGTATGTGTACGTTGCAAATTAATTGTCATTCAATAAGTTGCTGTTAAATGAATGCAATGTTTATTCCGAAGTTGTCAAACCATTACATATGCCATGCCATGATTTCTTTTCATCTCGCCTCGACGGCAGCCATCGCGGATACTACGCATGTTTCCACATCACGTCCACTCGCAGTGGCATAGCTCACAAGCGCTTGGCTAGCGTTTTGGTTATGGGTGCACATTGCCTCTCTGGCAAGCAGTCACAGATACTTTGCAAGTATCTACCTCACGTCCACAAGCAGTGGCAATGTTCTAGTATTTAGATGGTGTGATGGTAAGTATCTATATTGGTAAGTAAGCACAAGCGCTTGGCTAGCGCTTTGGTTATGGGCACACCTTGCCTAGCTGGCAAGCAGTCACTGATACTTCGCAAGTATCTACCTCACGTCCACTAGCAGTGGCAATATTCATGTATTTAGATGGCATGATGGTAAGTATCTATATTGGTAAGTAAGCACAAGCGCTTGGCTAGCGCTTTGGTTATAGGCACACCTTGCATAGCTGGCAAGGAGTCACAGATACTTCGCAAGTATCTACCTCACATCCACTGGCAGTGGCAATGTTCATGTATTTGGATCATGGTTGTGACAGTAAATATCTATATCGGTAAATAATCTCTGATTCTTCATGTTTGCATGTCAGGTCCACTCACAGTGGCACAGCACCAAGAGCTTGGCTAGAGTTTTGGTTGTGGGCACTCCTTGTCTAGCTGGCGAGCAGTCACTGACACTATGCAGTATCTGTCTCATGTCCACTAGCAGTGGCCATGCTCATGTATTTCGATGGTCGTGACTGTAAGTATCCATATTGGTAAGTAATCAGATACTTGATGTATTCACCTCGTCCACTCGTCATTGCTTATGAGTGCTTGCCTAGCACTGGGTTGTAGGTGCTTATTGCCTCGCAGGCAAATGATCAGAGATTTTATGCTAGTATTTTCCTTGTGCCCTATCAGTGGCACACTGTGTCTGCGCTTAGCTAGCGCCATTGCTTGCTAAACTTTCGAATGCAAATTGTCTCCTCGGGCAGCTCATCTCGATGACTCGCCTGCCCTCAAGATCCTTCTCTTTTGGGGGATGGCTTTGCCACTGCCTGCTACGCTGGCAGATCTGCACCCCACCTCGCTGAAGAATTCTCAAGGACTGAGTCAGCTCCAAAGATTCTCAAATTCATTTCATTGTCAATAAATTTTTTCCTTTTAATTCCGGAGTCTTCGCGATTGAAATAAAAAAGATGTCTGCATTGCTTCTTGTAACTGGCACAGACATACAGAGGCCCACTATTCCAGCATCGTCGGCTTGCTGATAAAACCTTGTATCTTCAAAATGATAAACTTCATAGGAAAATAAAAAATAAATATAACATAAAATAAATAAATTGATAAATATGATTTAAAATATAAATAAAATAAAACATGTTTAATTTTGCATGTAAGAATAGTGGACATGCAAGTTTTTGTTTCTTATCAATTAAGAGATATGAGGTTTTATCAGCAGGCTGACGATATTGAAATTTAAAGTCTGGTTTGCGTTTTCCATGGACTACAACTGCATTTTTATGGTTAATCAAAAAATCCCTGTTCCATGTTTTCCTGATTGCCATACTCAATAAGCTTGACACAGAGTCAGCCTCTCTTTTTCATTAGTCACACATCTTTCATAAAGCCGCTTACATTCTGGGGTTAAGCGCTGTGGGCGTGATCGAAGCGCGCAGGGGAGAATACGCGTTACTCAAAAGCGATTAACTCGAGTCGCGTAAAATAGGACTTACGCGCAAATGGGAGAATAGACCCCATTATGCGCAGATTTTAAAAAACATTTTATTTAACTAGGGAAGTCCCACTGGGATTGAAATCTAGTTTTGGTAACACTTTATTCGAATGGGTGTGAATAAGACTGACATGACACTGTCATAATCATGACGTGACACCTGAAATGAACATGAATGAATGCTTATGACAGCGTCATTCAATAAATTATGTCACTTTAGAAGCAAAGCTGACATTGTTTGAGATGTCTTGAGATGTTATGACAACATGACAAAAACCAAGACAACACAAATGAGACAAGGAAGATTATCATGGCCAAGCATAGAATTAGGGTAAGCATGGCCTGGCACACAGATACTAAAATTGGAACAATACAGAGAAGATTTGTATGGCCAGATGCAGAAATATAGAGAACAGTAACATGGCCAGGCATAGAAACTAAAATTGGGATGATATGCTCAGGCACGGATGCAGTGGGACAATATAGAGACGATTAGCATGGCCAAGCACAGAACATACTAAAATTGGAAAATACAGATAGGATTCACAGCACAATTTGCATCACAGATAAAGTCAACTTTGCGTGGCCTTGGTTTATGTCAAGTTGTCATTACAAAGACATCTTAAACAATGTCAGCTTTGCTTCTAAAGTGACATAATTTATCGAATGACACTTAATGACAACCATCATAAGCATTCGTTCATGTCAGGTCATGATTATGGCAGTGTCATGTCAGTCTTATGCACATCCATTCAAATAAGGTGTTACCCTATTTTTCAAGGGAGCCCTGGAGGTCGAGCTGGGGAGGAAGAGGACAAGTTGCACAGCCAATTAGATCAGGGGATGATTAGGTGGCAGATCGAAAGAGCCAGGTTGGGACTTTAGCCATGACACCAGGGAACCCCTACTTTTATCAAAGAGTGTCATTAAAAAAAAAAAAAAAGAGTGTCATTGGATCTTTAATGACCACGGTGAGTAACAACCTCGGTTTAACGTCTCGTCAGAGAGACGGCGTCTCCTTCAGTACAGTGTCCCCGTCACTGCACGGGGGCATTGGGGATTATTCCACTAGAGGGAAGTCTGCAACCTACTGGCCACCAACACCTTCCAGCAGCAACTTGGTTTTCCCAGGTGGTCTCCCATTCAAGTACTGGCCAAGCCCACATCTGCTTAGCTTCAGCCACACAGCTGGAGCAGATTGAATAGTGGTATGGCTGCTGGTAGATTTTGGTACATCTGCTACATAATACAGATACTCTGAATTTGAACGGCACATATTTACATAGTTTTGATTTTCTTTTCATCTTATTCTCAGAATTTCATTCTTCTCTTGTAAATTTGAGCAACAGAAACTAATTTCCCGTTGGGGATCAATACAGTATTTCTCATTCTCATTCTGATAATTGCACAACAATACTGCTCTTATTATACGGTGTGACCTCTCATGAATTCATGTTTGAGCATTTTAATATTAATGTCGAAGTCATGTAATTTTAGTAAATTTATAAAAAAGATATTTGAATTAAAAGATTTAAACGATGATTTCATTTATTAAGGGAAAAAGCTATCCAAACCTGCCTTTTTTTTTTTGTTCAATTTCATTAGCAACACTTGGCCTGATTACTACCAGACCAGCTGAATCAAGAAATCACTTAAGTAGAACCTGTCTGACAAAGTGAAGTAGGCTAAAAGATCTTAAAAAGTAACACATCATGCTGCTTTCTCAAGAAATTTAAGTCATTGTCATCCGTCAGTCTGGAAAGGGTTACAGCTTTGGGACTACAGCAAACCACGGTGAGAGCCATTATCAACAAATGGAGAGAACTTGGAACAGCGGTGAACCTTTCCAGGAGTGGCCGGCCAACCAAAATTACTCTAAGAGCGCATCCACGACTCATCCAGGAGGTCACAAAAGAACCCAGAACGACATCTGAAGAATATAGGTCTCATTTGTTTCAGTTAAAGTCAGTGTTCATGATTTAACAATAAGAAAGAGACTGGGCAAAAATGGCATCCATGACAGAGCTCCAAGGTAAAACCACTGCTGACCAAAAAGAACATAAAGGCTCATCTCACATTTGCCAAAAAACAGCTTGATGATCCGCCAAGACTTTTGGGAAAATATTCAGTTGACTAACGGGACAAAGGTTAAACTTTTTGGAAGGGGTGCATCCTGTTAACACAGCATTTCATGAAAAGAACATCATACCAACAGTCAAACATGGTGGTGGAAGTGTGATGGTTTGGGACTGCTTTGCTGCTTCAGGACCTGGACGACTTGCCATAATTGGTGGATATTATAAGTTTTACAGCTCTTTCAAGGGGTATAAGGCGTGATGTACCCTGCCTCTGAATCTATGTTATGTAGCATAGATATGTAGCAGGGTACATCACGCCATATACCCCCTTGAAAGAGCTGTACGACGTTTTTATCTTGCGGTGGCAACCTATATATTGTTCTTAAATCCATGTAAAAGTGACTCAGCGTCTCAGCCAAGCGAACGCTGTCGAAGCATTCAAAGTCCACATCATCTCGTTTTTCTGTTAGGTATTCACGCAACATAGACGAAGATAAGGTATTTGGCTTTTTTGTATTTTGGGGGATCACTTTTGCGCATTTCTCAAGAATGACGTCGTCTGTGTGACTAGCGAAACGTTTCGATGCCATTTTGACAGCTATCAAAAGCAGACGAAACGCGGTAAACAATTCAGGTTAACGTTCCGTTACATCGGCAAACAAGCGGTTGAATCGAATTCAAGGAATTCAAAATCATACTCTCTCGGGGTATATGATCATATACCCCGTGAGACTCACGGAGTACATGGAAAAGAACTAAGCATCTGTCAGCCAATCAAAATAAAGGATTTTAACGTTAGGTGAGATAAATATATTTATACCATGGTCTGGGTGAATACTTTTTTCTGATTGGCTGGCAGGTATGCATTAAAACCGTGGAACCGCACACGTAGTTCGGCTACGGTCGTTTCACCATTCGAAATTCATCCACTAGCCAACTTGTAACCCCAGCAACGTTGAACGTGGTATTCGGCTGGGTACAACGGAAACCTAGCTGCTCATTTATCTCCAGTAAATTTCGCGGTGTCATACAAGTTGCGTCCAGCGGGGCGGTTAACTATAGGTACTCGAGCGATAATGACCGGAAATATTATAGCAGCGAAGTAATCAGGCTTTATTCATTAAACGATTGTAATTGTGTCCGGTTACAAAGGAAGCTAACGTGTCCACTTCATGTGTCTGCAACTGCTGACAGTTCGCTAGCTACGTGCTATGCCAGCAGACTGATTTCAGCTCGCTGACTGCGGAAACCGTCTGAAATTCATTGTAATTGTGTAATTGTGGGTAGCAAGTTAGCTACAGTCTGCATAATCGCACATAATGTTGCGTTATGCATAATCTCCATTTCAGCTGGAATCCGTTATCAAATCAGCTGGTAAACGGATGTACCTGTAAGCATGTGCAAAAAAATCTTTCTCCATGAACGTAAGATGAACTAGGATAGCTGGTTCAATTTAACTTAGCCTATAGTAGGCTATTTGGTATGAGAAGGCTAGGCTCCTCTTTAATGATTACCTGCTCGTTTTTTTTTAGTGCAAAACTTTCACAAAAATTTCTGAATGCTGCGATTTGATATTGCTGGCAAATGGCCATGGTATAAGCGGGATAATCAACTCGAAGGTGAGCATTCCACGGTTTTAATGCTCTTCGCGGAGGCAACCACCCTCCGCTTCGCGTCGGGCGGTTATTTGCCTCCGCATCGTGCATTAAAACCGTGGAATGCACACCTTCTCGTTAATTATCCCATACATATATATACAGCGCCCTCCATAATTATTGGCATAATTACTGTGTTCTATAGCTTCTAATGAATTCAGTTTTTTTTCTAAATAATATAGGACCACAATGAAAAAAATAAGAAAACCAACCTTTAATTCAAGTGCATTTATTCAGTGGTAAAAAAAATCCCACATTAAGAAATCATTCTTTTACATCAAATCATGTGTGCCACAATTATTAGCACCCCTGATGTTATTACTTTGTACAACCCCGTTTTGCCAACAAAACGGTACCTAATCTTCTCCTATAATGTTTCACAAGATGGGAGAGTACTGAAAGAGGGATCTTCAACCATTCCTCTTTGCGCAATTTCTCTAAATCATCCAGCGACCTGGGTCCTCTCCTCTGCACTCTCCACTTCAGCTGACTCCACAGGTTTTCAACAAAGTTGAGGTCTGGGGACTGAGATCGCCATGGGAGAAGCCAATTCTGTGCCTGGTGAACCATTTCTGTGTAGGTTTGGCCACATGTTTAGGGTCATTATCTTGCTGAAAGACCCAGTGACGACCTATCTTCAGCTTTCGGGCAGAGGCCACCAGATTTTGATTTAAAATGTCCTGGTATTTCAAAGCGTTCATGATGGCATGCACCCTAACAAGGTTCCCAGGGCCTCTGGAAGAGAAACAGGCCCACAGCATCACTGATCCTCCCCCATACTTCACAGTGGGAATGAATTGCTTTTCTGCATACTCATCTTTTGTGTTCCGCCAGACCCACTTTGAGTGTTTGTTGCCAAAAAGCTCTATCTTGGTCTCATCTGACCAACGCACACGGTCCCAGTTGAAGTACCAGTACCGCTTAGCGAACTCCAGACTCCAGTTTGCGTTTATGATCGTGAGTGAGAAAAGGTTTTTTCCATGCATACCTCCCAAACAGCTTGTTGGCATGTAGATGGCGCCTGATGGTTGTTTTGGAGACTTTTGTGACCCCAAGATGCTAGCATTTGTTGCAATTCTTTAACAGTGAGCTTTTTATTTCTCTTACCATCCTTCTCACTGTGCGTGGTGGCAAAATAACCTTGCGTCCTCGTCCAGGCTTGTTTACCACTGTTCCAGTTGTTTTTAACTTCTCAATGATTCCTCTGGACAATAGATATGGGCAGGTTCAGGCGAGAGGCTATTTTTCTTGTAGCCATTTCCTGACTTGCGAAGGTCGACACACATCTGCCTTACTTAAATGGTGTGTTCCTTTCTCTTTCCCATGTTGAAGAGTGGATAAGAGAAATGGCCTCTGTGTCTTGTCATATTTACGCCCCAGGGAAACAGGAAGTGATGATTTACTAATTAAATGTTCCTAGATACTTTCATTAACTTTGCAAACTACTGTAGAAATAACAGAAATACTTCAATTATATTTACTTCCTTGGAATTGTTAGGGGTGCCAATAATTGTGGGACAGGAGATTTTATGAAAAATAATTATTTTTTAGTCGGGGATTTTTTTTTTCCCTTAAAATTCACTTGAGTTGAAGGTTACATTTTTCTAAAATTTTCAGTGTGAGAGTATGCTTTGTAACAACCCACTTTGAAAAAATGACACACTTTGAAAAATTTTTTCAAAGTGCATTAAAATGTGTGACCACCTCAATGCACTTTTAAAAAAAATTCAAAGTGCGTTAAGGAGGTACATCAAGAAAAAACTTCATTTCGCTTGTGGCACTGGCTTTACCCATCTCATGTCATTAACGGCTATATTATAATTTTTAAAGATAGAAATTCAAGCTTGGTTGCGTCCATTCATGGGATAACGAGGTTTTTTAGTTGAAACATTGGCAGAAATTAGCACCATTCGATTCAAGGCAAAATGTACTGACTGAAAATAACCTCAAAATTACCGGATCATGCATGTTGTGACATTTCCGTCGGGATCCGGTGTCGTGCTGCTCGTCATATAGGGTAGTTGTTTTCGGGGTCATCGTAATCTATGGTTGCAGTCCTAATTGGGCTCGTTGTGGTGATGACTGCGGTTGTCTCAGTCTAGGTTTGGCCTGCCTCACACTGCACGATTTTCGAACGACACAACAAGAATATGTGAGATATGACAAGACAGAACAAATTTTCTTGTATTGTCGGTTGTCATCGTAATGTGTGAGAGGTTGGCCAACACGACTGAACACGACACCAATCTGTCTTGAAAATCGTGGGGTTTTCAACATATTGAAAATTTTTCTCTCGTAACAATTTTTCTCGTCGTGTCGCAGGAAATCGTAATGTGTGAGAACACCTGTTTCGTCCTGTCGTAGACAAAAATCCTCTGGTGAAGAATCGGTGCATATCTTAGGAAATCGGTGGTTTTTGCGTCGTTATTAATCATAACGATAATCATAATGTTAATTATTAATCATAATTTTTCTGCACGCGCACCGCATTTTGCCACCCATTTTGCTTATTTTAATCCTACACGAACAAAGGTATTAACGAGTATAGGCTAAGATATAGTTCCCGTAAATTTTGGTAAAATGTATGCATATAATTATTTTGACAATGTTGGTTGGTCCCTTTTGCCCAAATCGGTGGTTCCTTTTATCCGAGGGGTCGGACAAAAGGAACCTGTCACATAGGCACTAGGTCTATATCCATATTTTCGTAATTTTCACTTTTTTACATTTGTTTGAGAGTAGATGTTTGACGGTTCATGGTCTAGCTTAACAAATTCTCTTTCTTACTATATGTGACTGACTACCCTTTCTTACAAAACGGTGGAAAAGTGGTTCCTCTTGCCCCATCTTCACCTAGACCTGGAGGGGAGGCTACAGGGCTTACTATCAAAGTTAGCCTAGTCTAATTTTTTATTTATTTATTTTTTTTCTCTAGCCTATGGGGGGTGGGGGGGGGGGGTGATATTGGTGGGGGATCTGGGCGTCCTCGAACTGAAAAATTTGGAAATTAAAATGTCACTTATGCTTCTCCTGGCATCTGGGAACAAAATACAATGCCTGAGAGTCAGCTAAAAATTGCTAAGAAAATGCTTTCACTGAAAAACGTGACGTAAGGCCTAAAGTCAGACCGTTTATTCCACGCACGGGGCTCTGTGGCTGTCTACAAAGAACATTCATGTTGGTTGACTCCCAGTCTGTTATTGCGTTTCATTGTTTGTGCATCAAGGGATTTTAATTCTAACCTTTTCCAATATGGATTAAATGTGCTAATTTGGAAATGGGCATCGGTCTCTGCCCGTGGCCCACTGCCTCAACCTTAGTCAAGGTGCAGCTCTCAGTGGTCAAATTGGTATCCGCACCTTACTTCTAGGTTGGTGGTAGTTTGCTTGTATTCAGTCATTGTTCATACTCAAGTCTTAGCTAGGTGTTGGGTGATGCTTCATTACATGAGTCATTGATGTCTGAATTTTGATGATTTGCAAGTCATGGACGTACATCGTAGATGTTTGCTCTTTGCGAATTAATTGTCCTTGTGCTTTGTCAATGAACACAGCAATCCATTCAAGCTGCCAAATCGTACGAATGCTATGCTGTCATTTCATTTCTCCTCCATTAGGTATGGCTCAGCTTACAAGTGGTAATCTAATGCTTGTCACATTTACCTACTCGGGACATTCATTCAGGTTCTGAGCGTTAAATTTGCAGCTCATTGCAGACGGAACATTCCAATTTACAAACATGGGCGTTGGTCATGTGTGGGCATTCATAAATGCAACCCTCAGCCTGAATGATAATCCAAGTGCAGTTCTCATGGCCTCATCAAAGCAGCGTCCTAAGTTTACACAAGTGGGAGGTCTCGCTTGTATGCTTGCAATGTTTGTGGTCCGATTGAGGTAGGAGATGTGAACTGTTGTTGGGCATTAATAAATAATGCCTGAATAGCATGGTTTTCAAATGCTAAATGTGCAAGGTATGTGTACGTTGCAAATTAATTGTCATTCAATAAGTTGCTGTTAAATGAATGCAATGTTTATTCCGAAGTTGTCAAACCATTACATATGCCATGCCATGTTTTCTTTTCATCTCGCAGTGGCAATCTCACGTGCACTACACGAACGCCAAGGTCACGTGCTGCCTCGACGGCAGCCATCGCTGATACTACGCATGTTTCCACATCACGTCCACTCGCAGTGGCATAGCTCACAAGCGCTTGGCTAGCGTTTTGGTTATGGGTGCACAATGCCTTGCTGGCAAGCAGTCACAGATACTTCGCAAGTATCTACCTCACGTCCACTAGCAGTGGCAATGTTCATGTATTTAGATGGCGTGATGGTAAGTATTTATATTGGTAAGTAAGCACAATCGCTTGGCTAGTGCTTTGGTTATGGGCACACCTTGCCTAGCTGGCAAGCAGTCACAGATACTTCGCAAGTATCTACCTCACGTCCACTAGCAGTGGCAATATTCATGTATTTAGATGGCGTGATGGTAAGTATCTATATTGGTAAGTAAGCACAAGCGCTTGGCTAGCGCTTTGGTTCTCGGCACACCTTGCATAGCTGGCAAGGAGTCACAGATACTTCACAAGTATTTACCTCACATCTACTGGCAGTGGCAATGTTCATGTATTTGGATCATGGTTGTGACAGTAAATATCTATATCGGTAAATAATCTCTGATTCTTCATGTTTGCATGTCAGGTCCACTCACAGTGGCACAGCACCAAGAGCTTGGCTAGAGTTTTGGTTGTGGGCACTCCTTGTCTAGCTGGCGAGCAGTCACTGACACTATGCAGTATCTGTCTCATGTCCACTAGCAGTGGCCATGCTCATGTATTTCGATGGTCGTGACTGTAAGTATCCATATTGGTTAGTAATCAGATACTTTATGTATTCAACTCGTCATTGCTTATGAGTGCTTGCCTAGCACTGGGTTGTAGGTGCTTATTGCCTCGCAGGCAAATGATCAGAGATTTTATGCTAGTATTTTCCTTGTGCCCTATCAGTGGCACACTGTGTCTGCGCTTAGCTAGCGCCATTGCTTGCTAAACTTTCGAATGCAAATTGTCTCCTCGGGCAGCTCATCTCGATGACTCGCCTGCCCTCAAGATCCTTCTCTTTTGGGGGATGGCTTTGCCACTGCCTGCTACGCTGGCAGATCTGCACCCCACCTCGCTGAAGAATTCTCAAGGACTGAGTCAGCTCCAAAGATTCTCAAATTCATTTCATTGTAAATTTTTTCCTTTTAATTCCGGAGTCTTCGCGATTGAAATAAAAAAGATGTCTGCATTGCTTCTTGTAACTGGCACAGACATACAGAGGCCCACTATTCCAGCATCGTCGGCTTGCTGATAAAACCTTGTATCTTCAAAATGATAAACTTCATAGGAAAATAAAAAATAAATATAACATAAAATAAATAAATTGATAAATATGATTTAAAATATAAATAAAATAAAACATGTTTAATTTTGCATGTAAGAATAGTGGACATGCAAGTTTTTGTTTCTTATCAATTAAGAGATATGAGGTTTTATCAGCAGGCTGACGATATTGAAATTTAAAGTCTGGTTTGCGTTTTCCATGGACTTCTACTGCATTTTTATGGTTAATCAAAAAATCCCTGTTCCATGTTTTCCTGATTGCCATAATCAATAAGTTTGACACAGAGTCAGCCTCTCTTTTTCATTAGTCACACATCTTTCATAAAGCCGCCTACATTCTGAGGTTAAGCGCTGTGGGCGTGATCGAAGCGCGCAGGGGAGAATACGCGTTACTCAAAAGCGATTAACTCGAGTCGCGTAAAATAGGACTTACGCGCAAATGGGAGAATAGACCCCATTATGCGCAGATTTTAAAAAACATTTTATTTAACTAGGGAAGTCCCACTGGGATTGAAATCTAGTTTTGGTAACACTTTATTCGAATGGGTGTGAATAAGACTGACATGACACTGTCATAATCATGACGTGACACCTGAAATGAACATGAATGAATGCTTATGACAGCGGTCATTAAGTGTCATTCAATAAATTATGTCACTTTAGAAGCAAAGCTGACATTGTTTGAGATGTCTTGAGATGTTATGACAACATGACAAAAACCAAGACAACACAAATGAGACAAGGAAGATTATCATGGCCAAGCATAGAATTAGGGTAAGCATGGCCTGGCACACAGATACTAAAATTGGAACAATACAGAGAAGATTTGTATGGCCAGATGCAGAAATATAGAGAACAGTAACATGGCCAGGCATAGAAACTAAAATTGGGATGATATGCTCAGGCACGGATGCAGTTGGACAATATAGAGACGATTAGCATGGCCAAGCACAGAACATACTAAAATTGGAAAATACAGATAGGATTCACAGCACAATTTGCATCACAGATAAAGTCAACTTTGCGTGGCCTTGGTTTATGTCAAGTTGTCATAACAAAGACATCTTAAACAATGTCAGCTTTGCTTCTAAAGTGACATAATTTATCGAATGACACTTAATGACAACCATCATAAGCATTCGTTCATGTCAGGTCATGATTATGGCAGTGTCATGTCAGTCTTATGCACATCCATTCAAATAAGGTGTTACCCTATTTTTCAAGGGAGCCCTGGAGGTCGAGCTGGGGAGGAAGAGGACAAGTTGCACAGCCAATTAGATCAGGGGATGATTAGGTGGCAGATCGAAAGAGCCAGGTTGGGACTTTAGCCATGACACCAGGGAACCCCTACTTTTATCAAAGAGTGTCATTAAAAAAAAAAAAAAAGAGTGTCATTGGATCTTTAATGACCACGGTGAGTCACAACCTCGGTTTAACGTCTCGTCAGAGAGACGGCGTCTCCTTCAGTACAGTGTCCCCGTCACTGCACGGGGGCATTGGGGATTATTCCACTAGAGGGAAGTCTGCAACCTACTGGCCACCAACACCTCTTCCAGCAGCAACTTGGTTTTCCCAGGTGGTCTCCCATTCAAGTACTGGCCAAGCCCACATCTGCTTAGCTTCAGCCACACAGCTGGAGCAGATTGAATAGTGGTATGGCTGCTGGTAGATTTTGGTACATCTGCTACATAATACAGATACTCTGAATTTGAACGGCACATATTTACATAGTTTTGATTTTCTTTTCATCTTATTCTCAGAATTTCATTCTTCTCTTGTAAATTTGAGCAACAGAAACTAATTTCCCGTTGGGGATCAATACAGTATTTCTCATTCTCATTCTGATAATTGCACAACAATACTGCTCTTATTATACGGTGTGACCTCTCATGAATTCATGTTTGAGCATTTTAATATTAATGTCGAAGTCATGTAATTTTAGTAAATTTATAAAAAAGATATTTGAATTAAAAGATTTAAATGATGATTTCATTTATTAAGGGAAAAAGCTATCCAAACCGGCCTTTTTTTTTTGTTCAATTTCATTAGCAACACTTGGCCTGATTACTACCAGACCAGCTGAATCAAGAAATCACTTAAGTAGAGCCTGTCTGACAAAGTGAAGTAGGCTAAAAGATCTTAAAAAGTAACACATCATGCTGCTTTCTCAAGAAATTTAAGTCATTGTCATCCGTCAGTCTGGAAAGGGTTACAGCTTTGGGACTACAGCAAACCACGGTGAGAGCCATTATCAACAAATGGAGAGAACTTGGAACAGCGGTGAACCTTTCCAGGAGTGGCCGGCCAACCAAAATTACTCTAAGAGCGCATCCACGACTCATCCAGGAGGTCACAAAAGAACCCAGAACGACATCTGAAGAATATAGGTCTCATTTGTTTCAGTTAAAGTCAGTGTTCATGATTTAACAATAAGAAAGAGACTGGGCAAAAATGGCATCCATGACAGAGCTCCAAGGTAAAACCACTGCTGACCAAAAAGAACATAAAGGCTCATCTCACATTTGCCAAAAAACAGCTTGATGATCCGCCAAGACTTTTGGGAAAATATTCAGTTGACTAACGGGACAAAGGTTAAACTTTTTGGAAGGGGTGCATCCTGTTAACACAGCATTTCATGAAAAGAACATCATACCAACAGTCAAACATGGTGGTGGAAGTGTGATGGTTTGGGACTGCTTTGCTGCTTCAGGACCTGGACGACTTGCCATAATTGATGGATATTATAAGTTTTACAGCTCTTTCAAGGGGTATAAGGCGTGATGTACCCTGCCTCTGAATCTATGTTATGTAGCATAGATATGCAGCAGGGTACATCACGCCATATACCCCCTTGAAAGAGCTGTACGACGTTTTTATCTTGCGGTGGCAACCTATATATTGTTCTTAAATCCATGTAAAAGTGACTCAGCGTCTCAGCCAAGCGAACGCTGTCGAAGCATTCAAAGTCCACATCATCTCGTTTTTCTGTTAGGTATTCACGCAACATAGACGAAGATAAGGTATTTGGCTTTTTTGTATTTTGGGGGATCACTTTTGCGCATTTCTCAAGAATGACGTCGTCTGTGTGACTAGCAAAACGTTTCGATGCCATTTTGACAGCTATCAAAAGCAGACGAAACGCGGTAAACAATTCAGGTTAACGTTCCGTTACATCGGCAAACAAGCGGTTGAATCGAATTCAAGGAATTCAAAATCATACTCTCTCGGGGTATATGATCATATACCCCGTGAGACTCACGGAGTACATGGAAAAGAACTAAGCATCTGTCAGCCAATCAAAATAAAGGATTTTAACGTTAGGTGAGATAAATATATTTATACCATGGTCTGGGTGAATACTTTTTTCTGATTGGCTGGCAGGTATGCATTAAAACCGTGGAACCGCACACGTAGTTCGGCTACGGTCGTTTCACCATTCGAAATTCATCCACTAGCCAACTTGTAACCCCAGCAACGTTGAACGTGGTATTCGGCTGGGTACAACGGAAACCTAGCTGCTCATTTATCTCCAGTAAATTTCGCGGTGTCATACAAGTTGCGTCCAGCGGGGCGGTTAACTATAGGTACTCGAGCGATAATGACCGGAAATATTATAGCAGCGAAGTAATCAGGCTTTATTCATTAAACGATTGTAATTGTGTCCGGTTACAAAGGAAGCTAACGTGTCCACTTCATGTGTCTGCAACTGCTGACAGTTCGCTAGCTACGTGCTATGCCAGCAGACTGATTTCAGCTCGCTGACTGCGGAAACCGTCTGAAATTCATTGTAATTGTGTAATTGTGGGTAGCAAGTTAGCTACAGTCTGCATAATCGCACATAATGTTGCGTTATGCATAATCTCCATTTCAGCTGGAATCCGTTATCAAATCAGCTGGTAAACGGATGTACCTGTAAGCATGTGCAAAAAAATCTTTCTCCATGAACGTAAGATGAACTAGGATAGCTGGTTCAATTTAACTTTGCCTATAGTAGGCTATTTGGTATGAGAAGGCGCGGCGCCTCTTTAATGATTACCTGCTCGTTTTTTTTTAGTGCAAAACTTTCACAAAAATTTCTGAATGCTGCGATTTGATATTGCTGGCAAATGGCCATGGTATAAGCGGGATAATCAACTCGAAGGTGAGCATTCCACGGTTTTAATGCTCTTCGCGGAGGCAACCACCCTCCGCTTCGCGTCGGGCGGTTATTTGCCTCCGCATCGTGCATTAAAACCGTGGAATGCACACCTTCTCGTTAATTATCCCATACATATATATACAGCGCCCTCCATAATTATTGGCATAATTACTGTGTTCTATAGCTTCTAATGAATTCAGTTTTTTTTCTAAATAATATAGGACCACAATGAAAAAAATAAGAAAATCCAACCTTTAATTCAAGTGCATTTATTCAGTGGTAAAAAAAATCCCACATTAAGAAATCATTCTTTTACATCAAATCATGTGTGCCACAATTATTAGCACCCCTGATGTTATTACTTTGTACAACCCCGTTTTGCCAACAAAACGGTACCTAATCTTCTCCTATAATGTTTCACAAGATGGGAGAGTACTGAAAGAGGGATCTTCAACCATTCCTCTTTGCACAATCTCTCTAAATCATCCAGCGACCTGGGTCCTTTCCTCTGCACTCTCCACTTCAGCTGACTCCACAGGTTTTCAACGAAGTTGAGGTCTGGGGACTGAGATCGCCATGGGAGAAGCCAATTCTGTGCCTGGTGAACCATTTCTGTGTAGGTTTGGCCACATGTTTAGGGTCATTATCTTGCTGAAAGACCCAGTGACGACCTATCTTCAGCTTTCGGGCAGAGGCCACCAGATTTTGATTTAAAATGTCCTGGTATTTCAAAGCGTTCATGATGGCATGCACCCTAACAAGGTTCCCAAGGCCTCTGGAAGAGAAACAGGCCCACAGCATCACTGATCCTCCCCCATACTTCACAGTGGGCATGAGGTGCTTTTCTGCATACTCATCTTTTGTGTTCCGCCAGACCCACTTTGAGTGTTTGTTGCCAAAAAGCTCTATCTTGGTCTCATCTGACCAAAGCACACGGTCCCAGTTGAAGTACCAGTACCGCTTAGCGAACTCCAGACTCCAGTTTGCGTTTATGATTGTGAGTGAGAAAAGGTTTTTTCCATGCATACCTCCCAAACAGCTTGTTGGCATGTAGATGGCGCCTGATGGTTGTTTTGGAGACTTTGTGACCCCAAGATGCTAGCATTTGTTGCAATTCTTTAACAGTGAGCTTTGGAGAACTTTTTATTTCTCTTACCATCCTTCTCACTGTGCGTGGTGGCAAAATAACCTTGCGTCCTCGTCCAGGCTTGTTTACCACTGTTCCAGTTGTTTTAAACTTCTCAATGATTCCTCTGGACAATAGATATGGGCAGGTTCAGGCGAGAGGCTATTTTTCTTGTAGCCATTTCCTGACTTGCGAAGGTCGACACACATCTGCCTTACTTAAATGGTGTGTTCCTTTCTCTTTCCCATGTTGAAGAGTGGATAAGAGAAATGGCCTCTGTGTCTTGTCATATTTACGCCCCAGGGAAACAGGAAGTGATGATTTACTAATTAAATGTTCCTAGATACTTTCATTAACTTTGCAAACTACTGTAGAAATAACAGAAATACTTCAATTATATTTACTTCCTTGGAATTGTTAGGGGTGCCAATAATTGTGGAACAGGAGATTTTATGAAAAATAATTATTTTTTAGTCGGGGATTTTTTTTTTCCCTTAAAATTCACTTGAGTTGAAGGTTACATTTTTCTAAAATTTTCAGTGTGAGAGTATCCTTTGTAACAACCCACATTGAAAAAATGACACACTTTGAAAAATTTTTTCAAAGTGCGTTAACATTTGTCACCAACTCAACGCACTTTGAAAAATTTTTTCAAAGTGCATTAAAATGTGTGACCACCTCAATGCACTTTTAAAAAAAATTCAAAGTGCGTTAAGGAGGTACATCAAGAAAATACTTCATTTCGCTTGTGGCACTGGCTTTACCCATCTCATGTCATGAACGGCTATATTATAATTTTTAAAGATAGAAATTCAAGCTTGGTTGCGTCCATTCATGGGATAACGAGGTTTTTTAGTTGAAACATCGGCAGAAATTAGCACCATTCGATTCAAGGCAAAATGTACGGACTGAAAATAACCTCAAAATTACCGGATCATGCATGTTGTGACATTTCCGTCGGGATCCGGTGTCGTGCTGCTCGTCATATAGGGTAGTCGTTTTCGGGGTCATCGTAATCTATGGTTGCAGTCCTAATTGGGCTCGTTGTGGTGATGACTGCGGTTGTCTCGGTCTAGGTTTGGCCTGCCTCACACTGCACGATTTTCGAACGACACTACAAGAATATGTGAGATATGACAAGACAGAACAAATTTTCTTGTATTGTCGGTTGTCATCGTAATGTGTGAGAGGTTGGCCAACACGACTGAACACGACACCAATCTGTCTTGAAAATCGTGGGGTTTTCAACATATTGAAAATTTTTCTCTCGTAACAATTTTTCTTGTCGTGTCGCAGGAAATCGTAATGTGTGAGAACACCTGTTTCGTCCTGTCGTAGACAAAAATCGTCTGGTGAAGAATCGGTGCATATCTTAGGAAATCGGTGGTTTTTGCGTCGTTATTAATCATAACGATAATCATAATGTTAATTATTAATCATAATTTTTCTGCACGCGCACGCATTTTGCCACCCATTTTGCTTATTTTAATCCTACACGAACAAAGGTATTAACGAGTATAGGCTAAGATATAGTTCCCGTAAATTTTGGTAAAATGTATGCATATAATTATTTTGACAATGTTGGTTGGTCCCTTTTGCCCAAATCGGTGGTTCCTTTTATCCGAGGGGTTGGACAAAAGGAACCTGTCACATAGGCACTAGGTCTATATCCATATTTTCGTAATTTTCACTTTTTTACATTTGTTTGAGAGTAGATGTTTGACGGTTCATGGTCTAGCTTAACAAATTTTCTTTCTTACTATATGTGACTGACTACCCTTTCTTACAAAACGGTGGAAAAGTGGTTCCTCTTGCCCCATCTTCACCTAGACCTGGAGGGGAGGCTACAGGGCTTACTATCAAAGTTAGCCTAGTCTAATTTTTTACTATTATTTTTTTTTTTCTCTAGCCTATGGGGGGTGGGGGTGGGGGGGGGGGTGATATTGGTGGGGGATCTGGTCGTCCTCGAACTGAAAAATTTGGAAATTAAAATGTCACATATGCTTCTCCTGGCATCTGGGAACAAAATACAATGCCTGAGAGTCAGCTAAAAATTGCTAAGAAAATGCTTTCACTGAAAAACGTGACGTAAGGCCTAAAGTCAGACCGTTTATTCCACGCGCGGGGCTCTGTGGCTGTCTACAAAGAACATTCATGTCAAATGCGAAAACCGCCATGAACCAATCTTTGTTAAATTAATTTTTTCAAAGTTGGTCCCAAATGTTAACACACTTTGAAAAAATTTTTCAAAGTGTGTAATTTTTTCAAAGTGGGTTGGTACAATTTTCTGATACAAATGATACATTTTCTGTATTCAAGTAATTGATTGTATTTGTCAAGTGAGTGTGGTGAGTTTGAGTCTCCCGTTTCCCCAGCTCCCTTTATACTTTGACTGTTTATTTTACTTCTGCCTCCCTCTTTTCCCTTCCTATTACCCTTTGTCTTTCCCCATTCCCTGAGATTTGTTTCTCTTCGTTTCTGTAATCTGTGCTGACTGATTTCTGGGGTGTTTTTTTTTTTTTTGACATTTTGCCTGTCCCTGACTACGATTGAGCTTTTCTGTAATATTCCTGATTTCTGGCTATTGACCTCTGTTTCTGCCTGACCATGAGTAACGGTAATGTGAATAAAAGGCGCTCTTCCGAGCTTGAACCGCGATTGGAGTCTCCGTACGTTCATTACAAAATGTCCTGCATTTAAAATCCTATTTATGTAAAAGTAAGGTATTAAAGTACATGTTTTACAGAACTGTACTGTGACTATATAAAATAAATGTAACATTGTAAATACTGATGAGTAATGGCATAAGCAGCATTCTATGTGGAGCTGGTTTGAACTGCCTTGAAAGGGTTACTGTCATGTTCTGGTTTTGTGTTCATGATAATTGTCTTCTATCTATTCTTTTTGGTTTTTGTAACATTCAGGTTTTTTGGTTCATTCTATGTTCAGTTCCATTGCACTTGTCTCCCCTGTCTTGTGATCTAGTTGGTTTAGTCCGTCTTCCCTGTCTGCGTGCTCACTGACTTTGGGTGATTTAAATGAAGTCCGGTGTTTAAAATATTTATCTCGTTTTCGTCCTTCACTCTTCATTCTGATTTACTAACAAGACTAACATTTGTGTTGTATTATAGTCTACTAACACAACTAACCGTGTGTGTGTGTGTGTGTGTGCACTGCTACTAATAGACAAATTACCTCTCCGCAATCGCCCTGTTCTATTCTCTGCCCCTTGTCTATCGCTTTCCTCTCCCCGAGCTTCAGCGAGAATTTCTCGCACCTTGCTTAATCACTCTCCTGCGCTTATCTGTGCACGTAGAACTCCTGGACTGGAGCTGTTTAAATGTCATTGGCTGTTTGTGTGATTCCTGTTCATATTTTGTCTCTTGCCAATTTTCGTGGTTAGGGTTTCCCTCGTGATTCTCCCAATGTAATTGGCTTCATTCCCCACAGCTGATCTCTGCATAGCATGTGACCTTTCCTGTGTGTTAGGAGTCTTTTCACTCACAGCTCTTGTCAGAACGTTGATCAATATTTCTTTGTGCAGAGCGCCTCGTATGCCATTGATTATTGTTTCGCTTCTACTGGATAGTCCAACCTTGATTCTTGCCATAGCCCTTTTTGTACTGTTTGTCTTTCTGGATTTTGACCCTTATGACCACGAGTTCTGTGTTTGGATGCCCTGTGTATGACCATTGGCTTTGCCCATCGACTACGACTTTTTGCCTGTCGTATTTGTACCTCTGCCCATCTGTCTTACTGGTTCTGACCCCTGCCTGTCTAGTCGATACTGTTTTTGGATTTTGTATTGTGGCTTGGGAATTCCTGTGTATTTTGGCTTTGACTCGGACCCCATTAAAGGCACGTTTTTTGGATTCCTGTCTCTCGCGAGTGGTTCCTGAACTGTACCTCAGTTACAGAATACATCTGATATGTTGTGAGATGGATTGGGTAGAAAAGAGGGGAAAAAAATCTAGAAATTTGGATGAATTTTTCAGATTTTCTTTTTTGCATTGTTGTAAAAATGGAGAGTTTCACCTCTTTGGGGCTGAAGCAGTAATGAACTGTATTTGTAACCATGTGAAGGGAAATGTCTCAAGTACCTTAAAATTGTACTAAGTTACAGCTCTTGAGTAAATGTACTTAACTCCATATTCAGTGGTGGAAAGTATTTCATTTTAATAGCCTTTTGTGTGACTGGTGGTTTAGTTAGTATTTTACTTTTTTCATATCAGCTTTTATAAAAGGCAGCCTCTTTACCCATTACATCAGCTCCTGAGTGAAAATAATCTATGCATATCATTATCTGCTGACATTAGGTTAAACAAGCAAAATACTGTAAGAATTGCAAGAGCTAAGTTCACTGAAAAACATAACTGTGTATTACAGGCCTCCCTTTATGTCCTGGAGTAAAAGTTGATCCACCCATTTGTCACTGTATAACTTACACTCTGCTCCTGAGCTTTGTGAGTTTTGGCACAGAAAAGATTTCACATAACTTCAAACCCCAATTCCAATGACGTTAATTAACATGATAAAAGAACTCATGCGGCACTGGAATGCTGAGAGAACCACATCCTGGATTCCTGTACATTCTCATGCACACACTATTCTGGTTAAACTTATTGCCGCTATTCAAATGGCACCAGCGCCTGGCGGAATTTCTGGTTCATGGGAAACTATTGATAAGGGTTTTATGACCCTCATTTTGGCAAAAGGCTCCCAAATTTATTGGGCCATGTCAAGAGAGGTCACAGACCTCTGCGTTAATGGTCAACGTTGGGTTTCTTCATTAAACTTTTCACGAAGCAATGGTCTGTGCCGGACGATGCCACAGTGCCAAAAACTGGAGTTATCTGATTGCGTTGGTGAAATAATTCACATCACTTACTTTATACAAATTTGCAAGGACTTTGTTCCCACTGGTTTAAAGTAATTTCACCCATATTGTTTCAATGTAATGTTTATTTTTGTTGCATGACAAGAGCTCATTGATAACATTAATACAGATTTTACTTGTAATTCTATACTGTTCCGGACGTTTCATGGCAAACCATAGTAATAGCATATCGTGTTTGGTATCATTCTATTTTGTAAAATCTCCCAAATCGTGTGGGGCATATTTTGACAGAATTAGAATTGTATCAAACCCTCATTTAATAACCATGAAAGAGAACATACTTTCCCCTCTAGCAATGTCCCTGCCCAATTTCCTCCAGGAAGGGGTAGCGTTCCTAATTTGGCTACCCAAATAATTTATGACCATGCCATGAAATGTCATTATAGAGTTTGAGCATAAAAGATAGAGAAACAAACCATTCGGGTAAGATTGTGTTCATCCTTCAGATATTGTACACTTTCAGTATATGTGTAGCTGCACCAGGTATGATTGACTTATTTTAAGTTTAATGTAACAATGTAATTTGGATTTTCCTGAGTTAAGCTTTTGCCTGCCTGGCAAAATAAATTGCTCATTACATTCTGTTGTGTGTTTCTGACTCTAACTTATTTACAATCCTTCCAGCTTGGAGTCTTGTCACCCAAGGGGTATAATGTAGGGCTATGAGGTCTGCCTGATCACCAGGCCTCCCTTCTAGATACGCGGTGGTTTTCCATGCTGTGACTGACTGGGAGCATGATGTTATACTAAAGTAGTCCCTGAACATACATGTTCTGGTCTCCATTGGTCCCTCATCATACTTTATATGTATCCACGAAATTGGGCTGCATGATGTTTCTCATCCAACGGACTAAGGGTATAGCCCAGCTACGAGTCTGATGCACAACAGAACAACAGAACAGAACGGTAATTAACGGACTTCGAATCACAATTTTCTTCCCGGAAGCATTTCAAATGACTGCATTAGGTACGTGTCATAGAAAAAGTAATAGGCAAGAAAGTCTGTCTGACTCATGGTGGCAGTTACTTTTATTGTGCTGAAATTAATCGCGATTAATTAACGCGACAGCCCTAGTAATTACATTCATGTAATGACAATCGATAATTAGTATTCAAATGCAATTACATTGATTAGTGTTTCAAAACAGGCATCACAATTTACATATGCTATTTCATAACAATGTGATTACGCAAAAGTGTTCAAGTACATTACTCGTAACGAGTAAAAAATCTTACCTCGGAATGTGTCTTCCGTTCGCTAATTGCTGTAATCGGGGCTGATTGTGTTGAACTTTGATTGACTGGCATCTGAATTTGACCTTGTCCATTGATCGTTTTGAATGCAGCACCGAGCGAATAGTTCGATCTCCTTGTAGCCACAATGTTGAGATGTTTCCTTTATGAACAGTGTTCAATGAAGGCAACACACCCACGAGATCCGTAACTCAGGAAATCGTTGCAATAAACACATTGGGCATTCCCTGGTACATCGCATTTTGCTATGAAATCGGCGATTTTTTCAACCACAACTTCAGTATTTTTACCAATCTTTACAGTCATTGACACAGTTTTTTCGAGCCATTCCCATCGAGACCTGTTCTTTATCCCTTTGTCGATTTCCAAAATTCTTGCTTCGTTGTCTTTTGTGAGTTTTAGATTCACCATTCTCACGAAATCGGGAAAACTCGGCTGAATATTTTAAATTGTCCACCATTTACATTTTGCTCACGTGTTGGATCATGTGATGAAGGAAACCTAACAAAATCACCTATTGGTTGCGTCAATAAGTATCAGCCAATCAGTGGCCTTGTTACATTACATTACTGATCTCGCTGGGTAGCGCCTTCTGCGCGGTGGATTTTAGCAGCCAATCGAAAATACGACTCGCCGGTCATATAACCATATATAATACCCCCCCTCCCCTAAAATTTTCTCCTCGAATTTAGACGATTCACGAGAATCACCCTGGGGATGGTCAAATCCGAGCAATTCCTCGGATCGGAGGAAAATTCTCATCCCTGTGCAGTTTGTTGTAGCCTAATATGCTGACAGAAGGTCAAAATGTCCACCTTGTTGTTTTCCACAAATGTACACTGTGTTGGCCACCTTGAACTGACAGGGTGGACATGCACACAACAGGGTGAACATAACAAATTAATTATGATTATTTTATCATCCCCTTGATAGATTCAAAACACACACACACACACAAACACACACAAGTTCATACTAGCCTATATTATTTCTTAATTGGGTCACATTGTGTATTAAGTTGTGTCATTACACATGCATAAAGCCTTCATAGCGAACTAGACATTCAGAAGCTGCGTTCAGCTCCCAAAGAAGCTCCTCAAGAATTGCAGGACCGCTCCAACTCTCTTTTAAATCCAGGCTGATGACTTTCCTGTTTGCTGCCTCCTATTATTAGAGCAAATCATTATTTTGTACTGCACAGTAACTTTTACTTTTGTGTTTTATACTCTATTTTAGCATTCATTTCAGCTTTCATTCTAGGCTTGTTTTTATTTTTTAATTTCCAATTGAATTGTATTGTGTTGAACTATGTTTTATTGATCTTCTGCACTTTGTCTTGTTTGTTTGACCCAGGCAAAAAAAGGACTGAAACAGCAATAAAAAATATAAGACAATCAGCTGAAAGAACATTTAGCTAGTAATTAAGTTAACTGGCATCAGGTGCAACATGATTGGCTTTGAAAGGGATGTCTTAGAGAGGCTGAGTCTCTCAGAAGTAAAGATGGCCAGAGGCTCTCCAACCTGTGAAGGCTTGCGTAAAAAAATTGTGGAATACATAAAAAACAATGTTCCTCAACTTCAAATTGCAAAGGTTTTGAAAGTGTCATCATCGACAGTGCATAACATCATCAAAAGATTCAGAGAAAATGGAATAATCTCTGCGCTTAAGGGACAAGGCCCAAGAACTTCACAGGATGCCCGTGATCTTCGGGCCCTCAGACGCCACTGCATCACTCACCGCTATGATTCTGTCATTGACATTACTAAATGGGCCCAGGAATACTTCAAGAAACCACTGTTTGTAAACACAGTCCACCATGCCATCCAAAGATGCCACCTAAAACTCAATCATGCAACAAGGAAGCCATTGTTGAGCATGATCCAGAAGCGCCGCCGTGTTCTGTGGGCTAAGGCTCATTTAAAATGGACTGTAGCAAAGTGACAAAATGTCCTGTGGTGAGACGAGTCCAAATTTGACATTCTTGTTGGAAGTCAGGGGCGTCATGTGCTCCGGGCTAAAAAGGAGAAAGACCACCCCTCCTCTTATCAGCGTTCAGTTGAAAAGAGCCAGCATCTCAGATGGTATGGGGATGTATTAGCGTATATGGTGTTAGTTAGACATGTGGGACCCACATTAATGTTGGGCATATTGATGGATACTAGATGCCCCCCCTACTGCATGTATTATTTTTGACTGTTGTGCTTTATCATTTTGTTGATTTCTAAATGTATGTATATGTACTCTGATGCTGATTAGTTAATTTGTGTTTATATGGAGTAATGCTCCCACAGGCACTTTGGGCAGCTAAGCGGGGTCCTTGGGGTGAAACAAAGGAAAACCTCTGTCATTCAGTATCCGTAGCTTGCAGCATGCAGCTACCTTGCTCTAATGTGCCCCTGTTTCTGTACTGTATTTCCAGGAGAGTGAAAGTGACGAAGACATGTGCAAAAACAGGTACACTGATGTGTAATGAGTTTGCGTGAGCAGTAGACTGTTATTAACGCGAAAGCGAGATGTAAATTTGAGTTTTGCGCGTGAACGTAAAAATGTGCTGTCTTTCGCATAGCGATGCACTATTGAGGAAATAAGGAAAAAATAACCACATATTCCCTGCTAGTGTTAAATTTACGTGAGTGTGCGCAATCTTGTCAGCATATACGTATGAAGTTTATATACGGAAGTTTTAGGTTTTGTTTACGAATTCGAGTTTGGGTGAAACAAAGGAAAACCTGTGTCATTCAGCAGTGATGCCGCCGCAATTTTCCCTCTCGTAAACGGTCGTTGCCATTTGTTACGGTCGATGCCATATCTGAGCGCCCGATCTTGCATTCCAAATGCTCGTGAACTTTTCGTCATATTTCGGAACGAAGTGACAATTCGCACTTATTTAAGTGCGTCCAAGCAGAAATATTGATCTAAATTCGCGTTAGAGGCACTTATAAGTGTGGCCAAGATTCACATTGCACACACTTATAGTGTGTCCAAAGCTTTTTTTTTTCTTGGCCAAACTTTTTCCAAGCGGTACTGCAATGGTCATCATCTGGCGCACTTATAAGTGTGGCCAAGGAAAAAATCGGCATTGGCCACACGAAACACCGGCCACTTCGGAATTCTCAGAATTTTAGCTAATCACAATCCTCGTAATCACCGAATGCTCCTGAACTTTTCCTCATATTTCAGAACAAAGTGGCCACACGAATAAGTACGAATAACATTGGCCATTTCGGAATTCTCAATTTTAGCTAATCACAATTCTCGTAATCACAATTCTTGAAAAACATGGCAGACGAAGAAGCTGCTCAGTTGGCGGACGAAGAAGCTGCTCGGTTGGCAGACGAAGAAGCTGCTCAGTTGGCAGACGAAGAAGCTGCTCAGTTGGCGGACGAAGAAGCTGCTCAGTTGGCGGACGAAGAAGCTGCTCAGTTGGCGGACGAAGAAGCTTCTCAGTTGGCAGACGAAGAAGAGCCAGGAGCTGTTCGGTTGGAATCCATCTAGAAGCCAACGAGCTGGAACACTTTTTTCCGTTCAGTTGCGGTGAGTTTATGTTTGCAGTATGAGATGTTTTCATAAATATTGTAGCAGATTTAATTTGCACCAGAACACAATGGAAACTCGCCCTACATGTATTCGACCTTGAAATATAACACCTTTGATACAAGGAGTCAGAACAGCATAGTGGATTTATGTTTCACTTGGTTATTTTGATAGTTTTATTTAACCTTATTGGTTATCAAACAGAGAACTACACAAATTAACAAAGATGTTCTGTATTTGTTCTTACTGGCAAGGATCTAATTTTCAATGATTTTGCTAAACTCTAAAAAGTATTTACCCAGTTTTCAACAAACATGCAGCTCTTCCTCTGCCCCTCTCTTATATATAACAACAATGGCTAATACAGTAATATGAAACCTCACCATGCATAATGATTGATTGAATTAGTTTTGCCCCTAATAGTTAAAGACATTTGTCGTCAGAAAATCAAGGTCATGAACATGATTAAAGGCCCTGGACAAACCAAGCCTGCACATTCCCCATTAATTGTTCATTGCTTTGTCATTTTTTCACCCAAGTTTTACTCCCTTGTTACCTTGGTGTGAGTATGGAATTCACCCAGGAACAATGCCAACCCAAGTCACAGACACACACACAAGGTGTGAACAGCGTACTTCACTCCATTTTTGTCAGGTTGGTAGTGACTTGATCTACAAGCAGTCATCCATTTGTTTGCATCATTCCACAGCCAGCTGTCATGGAAGAGCTTGGAGAGGGAGCAGGAGTTGGACAGGTGTCCACAGTGGTAGGGACAATGTGGAAAAAGTTTCCTGCTGACTGACGAAATGTATGTGAATAAATCATTTCATTTATCAACCTAATATATCTCCATCTATTTCAAACCTGTAACCACATTTGCTAATTCATTGGTTATGTTTGCATTCTGCCCCACTGAGCCCCAATAATCAAAAATAATAATGTGTTTATTTAGTAATGCTCATTCTAATATGGGTTATTTTGTTTCACAGTAAGATCAATACAAACTGCACTTTTCTCACCAAACATTCTGAGCTAGTATTCAACTTATCATCCTGTATCTTGAATGGTTTGAAAATCAAATTCTATCCATACTGCAGGCATATATAGGGCCGTCGTATAGGGGTAAAGATGATGACAGTTATAAGGGCCCACAGCCCATTGGGGCCCACAAAACCCACAATAACCGCCATGACTAAATTATTATGCATAGACCTCACTGCTATTCATACTAACGCACCAGAGTTAATCACAAAGCCTCAAAGGCATTCAATATTGATGAAATAAATTTCAACAACGCCCTTCTTAAAAATGGTTCGGTCCATTCTTCGTGCTCCTCATGGAAAATTGTCTGTGTGTTTTTTCTTGCGAGGTTCGCGAACTACAGCAGTCAATTGTACCCGCAGCCCACACACATGAAACTGGATACCAGCAAAGGATAGAGAGAGAGAGAGAGAGAGAGAGAGAGAGGCCAGCAGAGCAGGGGCCCAGAAAATTGCAAAATTTTGCTGCTAACGTGAAGTTAATGTAACATGCGGTTAGCTGAGTAAATAATCGCCTGACAAAAATGACATTACTTGGTTATTAACGGTATCATCTACAGAAAAGATCAGTATGGTCATCAGTCGCCACTCATCATAGTATACCGTCAAAAAATCTGGTAGCAGCAGGACTCGTTCCACCATTCTTATTATGAGTGGTTACTGCATACTTGGCTCTCGTAAATACAGGCTAGGTTTGGATAGCGAACTACATGCAGTGGTAACCTTAGGTGTAATTGAAACAATCACTTGATAAGGCTTACATTTTACTTTCTTACACAAGTGTTCACTGAAACTAAACTGCTACTTTATCCTGTTGACATAAGTTTTGTTAACATGGGGGGTAATTTTACAGAGCTTTCCCTCCTCATACAATATCAAAGTTAAGCTGTGTGCTTAGACCTATGGTACTGAGAGAGAAGCCCATCTAATTTGGTTTATTCCTAGACTAAGTATGTTAGTTTTTCATTAGTTGGTCCATAAAAAGTAATTTAAAATGTTTATAAAAGCAATATGAAATGGAATAATTAAACCTTGATGTACTGCCACTTCAGAATCAGCTGTGGTCACTTCATCTGAACCTGACCCAGCAGTAGATCCTCACCACCAGCAGTCTGAAGATGTTTTTGATGGTGAGTGTGGCAGAAACTGGTTGGCTGTTTAGATTTAGTAGTGAACTGTTGTACCAATGGCAATTACTTACATATAGGTCAGTCTCTCGGCCATTTGAATTATATAATTAAATGGCAAAATTGGCTGGATTTATTTATAAGTCAAACTTCAAAGCCCTTAAGCTGTGAACAAACAAAATAACTTAAGCTCAAGTTGAGATAAGGGAAGACTTAAAATTATAGTTTTTGATATTCATTTTACAAGAAAGTATTTCATGGTGTTGTCAATACTACTTGCAAGAAACGCAAATAGTTAAGTTACATAGCTACCTTTGTGATTTCACTATAAAAGCTCCACCTTGTGTTGTATCTTTAGCCAGTATACTTTGAGCTATTGTCTGTTGCACATCAGCGCTCAATGTTTTACAATAGAATACCCAGTACCCATTTGCTGAGTGGTTTATTGAACAATTATTTCTGATCAGACTAAGTGTAATAATATGGTTTCAGGTAGCCTCTTTTGTGAATACGTGCCACATCTAATAATACAGAATTTGCGTAATAATACTCTTGACTCGGTGCTGAGTTATTGATTGTAAAAAAAAAAAGGGAAAAATTGGGCGAATTGCATCTAGCACTGTCAAGAACACCGAGAAACAGAAAAACGAATAACAGCCATTGTTGTAAAAAATGGCAATGACATGCCAGGGGCGGGGCCCACACTGATATTCTTTTAGGGGGCCCAGAATTCCCAGCAACTGCCCTGGGCACATATAGCTCTGTCCATGCTACACGCACAAATAAGGCCCCATCATTGCTATGTTTCCCTGTTGCTGAGCAATAACAAGTAGCATCATAACTTTCAAATTGCACCTGCAGCCTCTAACATATTGTAATCCTAAATGGAACCAACCCCTCACTGCACAGTTCCAGATATCCATAAAAATGCCACATAGACCATCTGACATAATTATATAGAATATGCTGAAGTGAAATTGATTTCTATACTGTACCCTCATAGGACTGGAAGGTTAAAGCACAGTGCTTAAGGGAAGACATGGACACAGGATTGGCCGTGGCAAAAAAGTGTTCCACCTGCAACACGCAATACTCCCGAGAGAAGGACCTGCAGTATCACCAGAAAGGCTGCCATGAATGTATATGTAATGAATGCATCAAAACTTTCAATCACAGGCAAAAGCTGAAAAGGCATATGGCCAACAAGCACCAAGAGAACTTCAAGTGTTATCAATGCAAGAAAACTTTTACTGAGAAGAGAAACCTTAACAGACACCAAAAATTACACAACTGATTAGAGGCGAAAACAATCAACAAATATGCATTCATGGCAGCCTTTCTGGAGATAAGGCCACACCAATTTTTTTATTGGTTCTCAGATTTGCCTGCTCCATTTTAAGTGATTTCAGAAAAAAAGATCACATGTACCATTCAGGTTATGTGTCAACCCCCAAATGCTCATATTGTTGAAAAAAAATCCTTGTCTGTCTTGTTCGTTTTTCTACCTATTCATGCTCTAAATATTCAATATTCATTGTTTGAAATGTTAACCAGTCATTTATCTTGACCTTGTGTCTCCTTTGGTAGCATTTGGACCCATCACACGATGCCTGTTCTTTTCTTTTTTTATTTCCATTTTTTCCTTCAAAAATACAAGAAACGAGAAATTTAATTGGTCTGGCGAAAGAGTAAGTTTGGGCCCCAAGTAGCCTTTCTAGAACTGCATGGGTGTTGTTAATGGGAGTTTTTTTTTGGGATGGAACTTTCATACTTGCAAAATATATTGCTTCACCTTTTCATTATGTAAAATAGAGGAAAACATGAGAAAATGTACAGTGTTGGCAATTACATAGCCTACCTGAAGCAGTAATACAATTAAATATAATGCGATTATAGTGCAGACATTTAACCTGTAAAACAGTGATTAAGAAAACATGCAATTTAGTAGTAATGAAAAAACAACAGGATTTAGTAAAATTTAACACAGTAAGTTTTTAATGGATTATGTGTCTGCCTGAGGGAATTTTGAACTGTTCATGTTATCTGAAGCCATCAAAGAAGAAATTGATATCTATATGTATTACCTCCTCACAATTGGAAACTGGATCCTCAAATTTCTGTAGTGTACAAGTTTTATTTTGATTAATCACTTGTGATATTCCACAGAATAAAAAATGACTTTCCTGGATTCTGCTTTGCTGTTTTTTTTTCCTGGTACGGTATAATCTAATATTTGCTTCATACTGTACACTTTATTATGCCATTGCAAGGCTCGAAATACTATTTTCTGCCTACCTACACTGATGCAGGTAACATTCAGAATTACCTGCACTGGACAAATTTTACCTGCACTATATATTTTTTCCCTTTCAGCCCATCAAATACAAATATTGTGCAGGTGGCCGTGGTAAATTTTAGGTTTTGTAATCTGCTGTATAGAAGGATGCTAGGCAATGTTGGGCCACTCACTAAGGATTCTCAATTTATTTTCTACCTATTTTGGAAATGACTACTTCTAATAGTAGATGTTATGAAGTACATGGTATGGATCCTGCAAGGAGGTGTTTGGAAACCATTTCATGCCTATATTTCGCATTTCACAGGTGTCAACAATTAATACTGCAAACAAAAATACACCAAAAATCCAAATACACCAGGTCAGCCTACTACATGTATATTGTGTACAGGCCCTCAGCAGAATGCTTTCTTACACAGTATGAAAACAGCAAAAGCACAAGCAAATGAAGCAGCTTTTCTCTATTGGACAGTATAAATTTAAGCCTAAATTCAACATGACTCCACGGAAGACTTGCCAAAAAAAGGCAAGATCATTTCAAACTTGTATTGTTGCCAATCCCTGAACGACAATTTATGCATGTACATACAAGGCATCTTGACATAATACAAAAAAAAAATACAGTTTACTTCTAATTGTAAGTCAAAATTGTCTTCATATCCTTTGTGCAGTAATAGTGATTCTTCAAAATGCTTACACACAATCATTCTATACCAGGGGTGGGCAATCACGGTCCTGGAGGGTCGGTGTGTATGCAGGTTTTTATTCCTATCAATTACCCTGACTAATTGAGTTAATTGATAGCATGCACAAATATAGATTTTTGCAATGATTCGATCAAAGGAAAATTTTTTATGAAGGGAGACAAGACTAGTCTTTGTAGTTTCATGATAATTTAAAGAAATGCGCATGAAACGTCAGATTTCATAAATGGTTTGGCTAATTGAGACAATCAACTAATTAAAGACCAGAAGCTGGTGTGAAAACCAGGGACAGATACGGCCCTCGCTGCCCACCTCTGTTCTATACCAACACTATAAACCTTTGTAGCACATCAATTCGTCATCTAAATATGAGGAGCCCCACAACGTGAAATTCAAACCAAGTTGACACAACTGGGACAATTCTTCAGGCAGTTATACATTTTTTTGATTCTGGATCATGCCTTCAGCTTAGTAAGTACAAAACTGTACACACATTGTCAGCAATTGACGAATCAACATGCGATTTTCAAGAAAAAAATGTGGCAAGATAAAACAAGGAACAATAATGAGGTAACACAAGAGAAAAGACCCATGGAGGGAGCATTTCAATACTAGTCTAATAATCAAGAGAATTTCAGCTAGCCTACCACTTTACCACTTCAGCTTGCCTCCCACATAAACATAGTAGCAGACATCAAAGAAATATTCATTTAGATCCCAACGTTCATATTTCTGTAGTATCATTTACATTATAAATCTCTACACACGTTTCTGGGTTCCATTGTCCCAGCTTTCGTTGCTACGTGTCATTCTAATAATAGTCTTGGTGTTGTCTGTCTTTCTCATCATCATCTTCTTTTTACTCATTTTCATATTCCTCTTTATCCCAACCTTTTCCCTCTTCCTTATAGTCATGGTAAAATCTAATATGGCCTAATGAAGTTGCAAATACAGGTAAGTTCTTTTAGGAAGAATCTGTTTTCCTCTTATTTCTTAGTACCTGTTTTGTTTTCGATTTCATTACATGACACCCTGACTTTTTGCTGGGATTTGTGTTTGCCTGTACAGCTTTAGCCAGATTGTGAGTACGCTTTCTCCTCTTCAGAGGCACTTCCAAGCTTGGTTGTGTTGACTGTAGTTTTGAAGGCCTTCCTTTCGAGACAGCCTGGCGGCTGCCATTTCCAGACTTCCTTTTTCTATTGGGCTGGACCCTGATTTTTTTTCCGATGCCTGTTTTTTTCAACTCATTTGTTCCAAAATTATGAAGAGCTGCTATAATATTTGAATGCATTCTTGTAGGTCTGGTTAGACACTTGTGACTCGCTTTGAAAATTTGATTATTGCTCGAGCTAGATTTGTATCATTGCTCGATTTAAGTTTCTCTGCAATCTGCTCAAATGAGTTGTTTAGTAAATGTGATGCTGATTCAATACATGAGTCATCATCTAATTCCTGTCCTTCGCAGGCTTGCTCCTCAACCGTTACTGTGGAGAGCTCATTATCATCATTTACAATTGCTGATGTGACTGGAATACTTTGGTCAACAACAGTTCGTAAATTGTTGTAGAAGGATAGTGGCAATGTTTCCCCTATGGCAATCTTAGCCAGTTTCTGTCTTTCTTCTGAATTGGGGACAGAAACAAAATTAGGGCAATGTGCCTTCTTTGCTGCCCATAATACATACTGATGCTTGCAGGGACTACCATCTTTTCCAAATGAGCAGCTACAAACTCCCACTGTCATGTCTACTGTGTAGCTGGAAAAAAAGAAACAAGGGTGAAATGAGTTATAAAAATAAAATTGATATGCATGGCACCGTATGTCAGTTATTTGAATTGCTAACTTAAGGGGAACTAAACTTGAAGGTACTCTGGGGCTAATCAGAATATTGTTGCTCTATAATGCAACAGCTGATAATACTATCAATTTTTTTGGATTCTGAAAAATAGTGTCTGAAGAAACCTAACACCTGTTTCTGGAGTTGAGTTCCCCTTTAATCATGAAAATCATGCATTTGGAAATAAGAGCACAGTATAAAATTTGTCACATGCAGGAGAGTCACATACAGTGTTACATACAATGTTACTAATAACCCAAAGTTTCTTATAGTGAAGATTTCTTGCAAATGGACAAAGATATGAATTTGGAACAAAAAAGCATTTGCAAAAGAAAGTTAAGGCAGACAGCATTGGTGCCATTAAACAGCAGCTTAGTTTTCATACATTTCTTTACAAACTAGGACTGAACATGAAGTTTCAAATATCAATATCTCCATTGGCATGACAGCAACTTTTGTGAAACTTTGGTTATTCATCTCTTTATGTCAATAAGTTACTGTAATATTTTTCATGCTATGCATATGCATATATACTCACCCTGAAAATTTATTTATTAACCTGGAATGCAGCATTTCTAGAGTATGCACTGCGGAATACTTCAAATTCTAAGGCTGTGGGGAAACCATGAAAGAATTCCACCCACAGGAAATCTGGGGGCCATCAAGGGCCTTATAAGGGCATAAGTGTAATGGTGGCAAAAAGTTATTAATATTACCTTTGTTCTGGACTAGACCCACTTGCAATAATGAAGACATTTTTGTCGAATTGTCGCACAGATGCGAGATAGGTGCTCTGTTGGTCAGGTGTAGGGATAGGGAATCCTGTTTCTCCATCTTTGCCTTTTCCCATGAATCGGTGTCTGTAATGACCATCAAAGCTTCCATCTGGGAGCGACAGCAACTTTGTTTTGTAGTGGTCTTCTAAATTAGATGTAATCTTCCCTAAAAGACCCACTACATTGTACTCTTTTACTCTTCTTAAGACTGTGTCTTTCAGAACAAGAAACTGTGCTTCCACAAAGTTGTTTGTGTGGTTCCCTCTCACAGGCAAGTGACTTCGGAAACAAAGAGCAAATGCCTCTTTTTTCTCACACAGGTTTGAAACGTAACTCGTAAAATTTGCATATTGTTTACACCTGTCATCATGAAACATCTGCGTACAGCAATTCTGAAATGTTTCTTCGGTTTCAGCATAAAGACACTAACAAGTAGGGACGATCATCTTGTTTGATGCTGAGATTCTTGTCGTGAAGCCACCTCCATACTTGTTGTAGAATATGGAAAGTACGCAGCAGAGGGATAGCCCCTGGCCATCCTATAGGCTAAGAGCATTGTGCTCTTCATCGCAATTATCAGCAAGTATTACTTCAGGACCTACTTCAGGTCCATGCCCATAAAATGCATAAGATAGGAGAATTGACTTCAGTGTCTGAAAACCCTGACATAAAGTACTCTCTTTCTCATCACTAGTTATCAAGATCCATAATGGCAACACACCAGCAACATGATGTGTGCATAACATGAAGACCTTTAGGTTGTGTTCTTCAGTATTAGAAGTTGCATCTATAAAAACAAGTTCTCCAGATTGGGGGACTTCTTTGTGAACCCTCTTCATCAACGGAGTTACTAGTGCAATTATAAGAGGTTTACTGTCACCCTCATAAAGTTTGTACTTGGTACTTGCCTCTGGATTCTGTTCTTTATATGATTCAAGTTTTTTCCACCAGCTTTGTAAACATCTGACTGTCTTTCCCTCCATAGTTTTCCTTTCCAAACTGTGTGTAGAGATAATTGAAATCTCTTGTCCTTGGTGTGATGGAGCGATCTGCCTTTCTCTGATCGTATGTGATATCATCTTTGCATTCAGATTTCAGGCCTTTCAGAAACTGCTGTCTGGCAGTCGATGGTGTATGGCCTGATTCAAAAAGCTTATTGACTTTCCCAGTAGTTTCTTTGGACAGGTCTAAAAAGTTGGAAGCTTCCAATGTGCAAACTGAATGATTGTGCTCCCAATGAATATCAATAGTGGTGCAACCTTCTGTAGCACTAGCTGGAAGGGGCAGTTCGTGTTCTTGACCCTGGCAGTAGGATTCATGCTTAGCTTGCGCTGAGGATCTTTACTCGGCCTCCACTTCCGTGTGTTGTGCTGGCATCTGTAATATTTCTGCATCAAATAACCAGACGTCTGACCCTTGGTGGTTTTCATCCGAATGCAAGTGTTGTTTATGGCATCATACTCTGCTAACCAGTCTTTGTAATTTTCCTTGGTCAGGTCTGTAGTTGAGACTCTTGCAAGAAACTTAGTTGAAGTGCCACGAAGACTTGTGATCTTGTAAGAGCAATCGTCAGGCAAATTTTCAAGGAACGTTTCCGTGTCAAAATCGTTGCTGTCGTACAGTTTCTTTAAGTTTTCTACCTCGCGAATTGCTGATCTTATGAGCTCAGCGAATGGTGAGGTAGGTTCTCCTTCACCCGCCAACTGAGCAGCCTCTGGTTCTCCTTCACTCGCCAACTGAGCAGCCTCTGGTTCTCCTTCACCTGCCAACTGAGCAGCCTCTGGTTCTCCTTCACCCGCCAACTGTGCAGCAATAAGATTGAATATAAAACTATTTATCATTTATACTGATAAGGAAGGAGGCTTCGACCTAAACCTACATATATCCACCATGCTGTTCTGACTATTTGTATCAAAGGAGTTATATTTCACATGTAGAGTGAATTTCTAAGTGCTGTGTTTGATGCAAAGTAAATACTGGAAATTTCACCCCTTCCATGCATAGCCTGACTAAATAGCGCTTCTAGCAGCCCTCTCAAAGCTCAGAGGGGGGCTATAAAGCCCAGGACAGCGGGAGATTGTGCAACACAGGCTAATTCCATGCATAACTATTCAAGTTTAACCCACTCCAGAATAAACTCAGAAGGGGTAACTTCAGCTGACAGCCATGGCAGTCCCCCTTTTCACCCTCTTTCACTCTTATTCACCCTAATTGTGCTACAATATTTATAAAAATATCTCCTATTGCAAGTTAAATTCACCGCAACTGAGCGTAAAAACGTATTCCAGCCATTTGGTTTCTGCATGGATTCCAACCGAGCAGCTCCTCGCTCTCCTTCGTCCGCTAACTGAGCAGCTTCTTCGTCTGCTAATTGAACAGCTTCTTCGTCCGCCAAATGAGAAGCTTCTTCGTCCGCCAACTGAGCAGCTTCTTTGTCTGCCATGTTTTTCAAGAATTGTGATTACGAGAATTGTGATTAGCTAAAATTCAGAGAATTCCGAAATGGCCGATGTTATTCGTATTTATCCGTGTGGCCACTTCGTTCTGAAATATGAGGAAAAGTTCAGGAGCATTCGGTGATTACGAGGATTGTGATTAGCTAAAATTCTGAGAATTTTGAAATGGCCGGTGTTTCGTGTGGCCAATGCCGATTTTTTTCTTGGCCACACTTATAAGTGCGCCAGATGATGACCATTGCAGTACCGCTAGGAAAAAGTTTGGCCAAGAAAAAAGCTTTGGACACACTATAAGTGTGGGCAATGGAGCAATCTGCATCTTGGCCACACTTATAAGTGCCTCTAACGTGAATTTAGATCAATATTTCTGCTTGGACGCACTGAAATAAGTGTGAATTGTCACTTCGTTCCAAAATATGACAAAAAGTTCACGAGCATTCGGAATGCAAGATCGGGCGCATTCGGAATGCAAGATCGGGCGCTCAGATATGGCATCGACCGTAACAAATGGCAACGACCGTTTACGAGAGGGACAATTGCAGCGCCGCCAGGATTCAATTTCATAGTAGGCACAGAACCACATCTGATGACAGATGTGACAATGGCAATGTCACTTAGCTGACAATGTCACCCTTTATCGCAATTAGCCACTAGCTAAGTGACATCGTCAGTTATATCACATCTGGCATCACATGCTGAAGAAGAATGTGTTATTTCACCCTTTGCAAAGCATGATGTTTGCTTATGTATGATTTATGAAGACATTATGTCTCATTTAAGAAGGCATTACACATGCTGCGTTCACACGCCACTTGGGTAACAGACAGGGTGAGAAGGAATTTATATCCCAGTCCAATAAGGTGGTAGGCATCAGTTAACAAATTATAACGAGAAAGGATGTGGTAGCAGCACACTGGACAGTTTTTGCATGATGTGCAAGCCTTACTCAACACTTCACATTCCCCTTCACATTGGTCCTGTTCATGTTCATCATTCTCAGTGCCGGTTCTCACCATATATTCCTCCAAAACAGACACCTTTAGTCTGTCCCAATGAGAAGCCAGACTTTCCAGCTCCCCCAAACAGACAGCTGTCATATCTGATGAGCTGTTGACTCAGCTCTTGGAGCTGAGATGCATGGACACCTTTACACTGTATTTCAGCAAAGGAGCGTGGGTCAAGAAGACACAATTCAGCATAAAGTTTACCATTTTTTTCAAACCGCCGGCTTATGCTCTCAGTTACTGTGTCCAGGATGACATGATGAACTTTGTTTTGGTCATTTGTGTTGCTGTCAGTAGTGGTCTCATCCTCAACCATCTCATCAAACATTCTCTTCTTTGTTCTTGGTCTTTTCCGTGGCAGTGCATTCTCAACCTCCACTTCACAGTCCTCCTCATTTTGCAGCTTGTCATTTGCCCATGCGACGAAGGCATCTGCTGACCTCTGAACAGATTCAAAATCCCTCGCATACTTTCTGAGGTTCTCCTGAGTGCCAGTGACGAGGCGATGAGCTGTGACTAGATTCATTCCAGAGGTCTGTAGGTATGTGGACAAAGCAGATGTCTGTTCAAAGATGCGTAGGAAGATGTGAGCTGTCAATATTGTTTCATATTTCAGCAAACTTTCCACATACCCTTTTGCCTTTGTGCGGACAGTGGATGCTATCTGGTGTTGTCTCTGATGGCAGTGAGGGTGAACACAACAGTGACATATGCACAATTATCAGGAACACCAAACGCTCCAAATATTTTGGTTAGGGCAATATCCTTGGCCCACCACCTTGTCTGCCCAATGACTGTGAGACACTTCAGGTGAGTATCTGCTACCTCTTCCCAAACACCCATTCTCTAGTGGGATTCTCTCAGGAACACTGCAATGTCATTTATTAGAGAGAACAGGGAGGCACTCTCTATGACCACGCCTGTGGTGTCTGCAAGCACCAGGTTCAGTATATGAGCGTAGCACTAAATGTGCACTTGCCCTGGGGCATGAGATGACAAAAGAGTTGAGAATCCTCCATACTCCCCTTGCATGTTTGCTGCCCCATCTGTTGAGTTACCTGCACACAGCTTCATGTCAATGCCCATTTTGCCAAGGAGATTTAATCAATTCAGCAAAGTATTGACCAGTAGATGCCTTGCAATTTACCATACCAATCAGTCTCTCATGAATAGCATCAGTCACGTATCTGATAAAAACAGAGCACTGGTCATGGGAAGATATATCCTATGTTGTATCAATTTGAATTGAAAACATCTCTGCTTGTCTGACCTCAGTTGCAATATGATCTTGTATGAGGCGTCCAGTAACCTCTATCACAGTGTTGACTGTTGTTTTAGAAAGGAAAGTGAGATATGACCCTCTACCCCTCACAGTAGTGCCTGAGCTATGTAGCTTCTTACTTGCTTCAATGCATTCATATACATGTTTCTGCAAACAGGCGTCAAACTTAGTCAGCAAAAATACGAGTTCCAGAAAAGTTCCATGATCCATGGTGGCATCGTCAAGGCTGTATGCTGCCTCGGATATCCCTCCTCCTCGAAAGCTGAGCCCACGCTTCCCGATGACTTTAACAATATCAACGACTCGTTCCATCACTTGTCGGCGCTGTTTCACTTGCTCACGCCTCGCGGACATCTGCTGCTCACACAACAGGGACGCTATATCCCTCTTACTGGTCCATAAAAGATAGGCATCGGCGCATTCTCGGTGCTGGCCACTTCTCTTGTGCTCCTTGATGCGCTGTTTTATATGACACCAGTCCCCCGTACCTTTTGTGAAAGAATTGTCTTGCGAAAAGCTAAGCAGAGTGAACAAAAGACAGTCCGTGTGATGTCGTTATAAGTTAGCCACGAACGTTCAGTGCCATTCCTGCGACATAACCACTTATTTATTGTCTTTTTTGTGTTCTGGGTTGGGTGTTTTTCAAAAAATAAAGACCGTTCGTTTTGGTTAGGGCGGCTGAAATAGTCCCATAGCAGGCTCGGTCTCAGACGTACTCCTCTCTGAAGGAACGTTAACATTAGAAGTGCTAGCGTAAATTTGAGCATGATGAACAACTTCCAGTTCTGTAATCTTGTGTGTGTCCTTTCCCTCGACCTGTTCACTGGCCACGGAATCCTCCGAATCTGACCCAACACACACATCACTTGGCTTTGAGCCTGAACTGACCTCTCCAGTAATGTCCTCATTTTCATCTTTTGAAGTTGTAGTAGGGACGTCGGGAGCACTAGCAGCAACGCTAGTAATAGCACCACTGGCGACAGCAAACAAATTGTATATTTTCAAACACTTAGAAGCGTCAGCTTGAAGAGCTTTCTGCTTTTTGTCCCTAAACTTCTCCGCTCCCCCCTCTCTCTTTTTGCCACCTCTTTCCATAATTTATTCAGTCACAGACCTAAAGTTAACTAGACTGGGCAAAACCACCACAACACACGAGAAGGCTAGACACCTAGGTTCGTCAGCCTTTAGATTCCGAATCCTACCCCATCATGCACCGCTACACATTTTTGCTAAATCTTCGAACAGAAATCCACCTAATACAAAATGAACATTGTAATTTGGCTTCAGCAAAGTACTATTTAATATATTTTAGTTTGTTGTCAGGATTTTGCAGTAAAAAAATGAAAAAAAAATTACGCCATATGCCCATCATCATAAAGATGTATACCAAAAGTAAGGGGTATATAAGCTGCACGGCCCCGTCATGAAGATATGGTGTTATCAGTCGAAGTCGGATCACCATTTTAACTATGAATAGTGGCCAAAAATAGTGGTCAAAATTACTAGGTAGTGAGTAGGGCCGATAGTAACTTGTAGGGGCCGGCCCAAAGCGTTTCAGAAGTACAGCAGCCCACCGGGATAATGCCCAAAATCAAAGATTACCAGTCCGAGCCTGAGGGCTCAGTTCTTCGAGATGAGTACCGAGAATTTCAATCAATGTTTCTGTTTGAGCTCTGCTCAATAAAGCGAGTCGACAATGTACAATGCCTGTTGGACATTAAATGCAAAATACTCCGTGCCTGACAGCCAAATAAAAAAAAAAAAAGGACAATTAGAACAGATTGATAACGAAATAAAAAATAAAAGGAAACATTTTAACAACAAACAGAACATCCAATGAACACTGCGATTTATTTATTTGCGGGCCATCTCTTTTGGATGTTCTGTTAGTTGGTGATGTATTTTTATTCTTTATTTCATAATAAATCTGTTCTCATATCAATACTTTCACATTTTGCTGGCTGCTGGACATGGAGTATTTTGCATTTCGCGTCGGACAGTCTTGATCGTGCATGCGATATTTAATTCACAATGTCAATGGTCATGGAATTGATTTTCTCACTGACTACAAGCACTATTTTATCTCTGGTGTGGAAATAAAGTGTGAATCTGTTTGATCCATCTGACTAATTTCCAAAAGAGAGACCAAATAAAGACTGTTGTCTATCTTCAACGGAAGAAAACAGACAAATAAAAAGACGATAGCTATCAATTTGCATTTTGTGAAGGTCGAAAACAAACGTGGCCAAGTTTGTAGCCTACGTCTAACAATTCCTGGAATACTCGAAAAATTAGAACTTTTATGACTTTTGGAAACGGAGTATTTTATGATCTCTGTCTGACAGTCGCTAAACTCCTCATAAATGCACGAAGTCCCGCACCAATGTCGACTCAATTTATTGAGCAGGGCTTAAACAAACATTGATTGAAATTCTTGGAACTCATCTCGAAGAACTGAGCCCTCTTATCAAAACATTCACGTTTAGGCTAATATCCAAAAGATTCAGTAGGTTTGAAGAAATTGAAAACAATTATCGACTGTTATAATGTTATAAGGAAACCATCCGGCTGTTGGACACGGAGATATATTAAAACCCTGTCCGACTTTCGGACACGTAGACACTGCGTAGATTTTTACTCAACGAAAAAATGAAGGTCAGTTATGCTTTGCAGCAAAGGATGGTGACACCTTACAGATACTCAGATGAAAACAGCCCAGCAAAACGTTATGGTGACGGCGCGCCAGAGACACATAAACACAGCCCAGCGAAATATGGTGAAGGTGCACTAGGCAGAGACACGTGGTAAAAACACAGAAAACCACACATTGTAATAATAATAATAATAATAGCCTAATAATAATAATAATAGGCTAATAATGTTCCTACCTATTTGAAATGAAGTCTACGCCTCCCCATCGCGTTCTTTCAAATTCCTGGAAAAGGCTCAACTGTCTTTTCTACATTTCTGTAACATTACCGGACCGAACCATAATCACCACATGAGCGGTAAGGCTACATAGTGTAGAAGACGAATATCGCACCAGAATTCAAAATCACTTAGTGACAGATGACGTAGGCTAAATCACAGTCATTGGCCTTTATGTTGGGCTTCAATTAATTGGCTTAAAAATAAGTGTACTCAGCATGTTTAGCCTATTACAAACCAGCATCTTTATTATCCCCTCCCCGAAAACAATTAAATAAAAAAAAACCCTTTAAAATATTTATTTTTTTCACACCTTCAAAAAAAATTGTACGCACAGTGCGTACAGAATTCCGGCAGGCAGCGCCACTGTCATTCAGTACCCGTAGTTTGTATCATGCGGCTACGTTGCTCTAATGTGCTTGTGTCTCTGAATTTCCAGTGTAAAGAGGCCGAATTAAAAGAATCATTTCAAACTCATGCACGCTTGGATGTCCGCTCTTTGTTCGAGTGTGCAACAAATATTGGAGGCATCGCTGGGATGGTTAATGTTGCGCTTAGAAACGGAAAAGCAGACTGTCTTGAGAGATGACGATGGGAGCACACAGCAAGGGGGACGCGGCTACATCGGACACAATTGACCGGGAAGAGCTGGCTGAGATCGCGTCTCAGAGACTATGGGTCTTGCAGTTGAATCAGCTTAAAAGGGTGTGTGCTGAGGTCAAAATCTCAAGTGGAAATGCCAGCACAAAGCGGGCGTTCATCAGATTAATCACAGAATCCATGGACAGTGTTATTAACGATGAAGAGGAGGATGTAGAAATGTATTATTTAAAGTCACTGCTGAAAGTAATTGAGCAAATAGCAGAAAACACTGGAAATATGGATAGTGAGGAAAACGCAGAGAGCGCAGCACAAAGTGACTCCGCTGAAGAAATGAGTTTAGCTAGAAAGTACTCACAGCTTCAGATGTACAGTCTACCCCTTCAGGATGAAGTCCGGAGGCTGAGTGAAAGGGTGAATAGTGCATCCCCAAGTCAAACTTCAGCTTCACAAAATATGCTGCTTACAGCTGTGAACAGGCCCCCAGAAGTGACAATAAGGAGAGAATTGAAAATCTGTGGTCAGAAGGACAGACTCTCCTACGCAAATCTGATGCATCAGATTGCCTGGCCTCAGTAAAGGGCACAGTGAGGCTGAAGTCATTGAAGCTGTAGTCAAATCAATTAGTCCAGGTTTGAGTATTCATGATATGCTTGAGATAAAAAGTGATCTCACCCTGCCCCAGTTAAAGGCATGATTAAAGGGGCATTTCAAAGAGGACAGCTCTACAGATTTATATCACAGACGAGTAAATATCACAGAAGACAGTCGTGAGTCTCCCCAAAACTTTCTCTTTAGAGCAATCGAGTTAAAGGAGAGGTTGTGGCTTGCGTCCAGAGAGGTGGAGTCAGATGAACAGTACAGTCCCAAGCTCATCTAGCGGAAATTCTTGAGGTCTGTGAGTACTGGGCTGTTAAGTGACCACATTAAGTTTCAGCTTAAGCCTTGTTTGGATGACCAGAGTGTGACCGACGAAATACTCATCAACAGGATGAATGACGCAGCTAGAGTTGAAGCAGAAAGGCAGTGCAAGCATCGGAAGAATACAAGTAAAGTCCCCAAGGTAAATGGACTACAGACCGAAAAGCAGACCAGTGAGCAGGGTCAGAGTGCTGCTCAAGACAGAGTGGGGGTCCTGGAACAGTTTGCTGAAGTGGTGAAGCCCAAGAGTCATAAGACCCCTGTTGGCACCAGTCCAAGGGACTCCGAGCTCTATGAAACAGTTAAACTGCTGAGGGAAGAAGTGGCAGAGATAAGGAGAAGCATAGCCAACCCCAAGGGGCCCACTTGCCAAGGAAGGGTGAGTACAAGGAGAGGATGTAAACCGTGTTTTTAGGAAGGAATGGGTGACCAATGTGAACACTGTTTCAAGTGTTTCTTTGAGGGGGTAGCAACACCATCCCTGTGGGACACAGGTTCACAGGTTACCATTATCAACGAAAGCTGGAGAAAGTCCTGTCTTCCCCATATCCGGTTACGGAACATGAATGAACTCCTGGGGGGTAATGAGACTCTTATTGGAAAAGCAGCAAACCAGACGCCCATGCCCTTTGCTGGTTGGGTTGAGCTGACGTTCAAGTTGGGATCAAATAGGGGTCCACAACCGGAGCTGCTGGTGCCTGTGCTATTCTCTAAAGAGTCCGGAGTAGCCGAACCCCCTATTACCGGCTACAATGTTATTGAGTCCTTGATGATGAATAGGATGTCACAGCACCCGAAAGTGACGCCTGCTGTGGTGAGTGATGCATTCTCTATTGACTGTAAAAAAGCAAATGTGCTGATTCACCTAGTGCAGAATTGTGACCAGAATGAGAGGGAGGGCATGGTGAAAGTTGGAAAATTAAAAACCATCATTCTACCAGGCCAGACTAGGGACGTCCAGTGTAACATCAGGACAGGTCCCCTCTCCTCAAAACAGGAGGTCCTCTTTGAACCAGAGGAGATCCCAAAGTGGCCAGATGGACTGAACATCACAGAAACAGTCATCTGCCTGCAGAAGGGAAAATAGTCGAGGGTGGCAATTCCCGTCAGGAATGACGGCCGCCATGACATTACCCTCACCCCTCCCACAGTGCTGAGACAGCTGCAGCAAGTCAAGGCTGTCTACCTAGTGGATGTGAGGCCAGCCGATGCTCCCGACAATATAAACAGAACAGTCAGTGCTAGTGAAAACATTGCCAGCCTAGCTAGTGAAAACCACAGTGAACAAAGCCTGCCAAACACACACAATCACAATTTATGGGACCCTCCAGTGTCAGTCGACCACCTGACTCCAGACTATCAAGAAATGGTGAGGTAGATACTACGAGTGTGCCACATTCTCAAAAGACGAAAATGATGTGGGATGCATTCTTTCTCTGAAGTTGAAAATCAGATTGAGTGACACCACTCCGGTAAGGCGCGCCTACACCTCAGTACCCAAACCGCTCCACAAGGAGGTGAAAGTGTACTTGGAGGACCTGCTTAACAGAGGGTGGATTCAAAAATACCGGTCTCTATACTCCTCGCCAGTAGTGTGTGTGCGTAAGAAGGATGGGAGTTTACGTCTGTGTGTGGATTACCGAGAGCTGAACTGGAAATCCATTCCAGACCGTCACCCCATTCCTCCAGTGCAAGACATACTGAACAGCCTTAGTGGGAGTGCTTGGTTCTCTGTACTGGACCAGGGCAAGGCGTACCATCAGGGGTTCCTAGAAGAGAGCAGTAGACCACTCACAGGCTTTATAACATCGTGGCGTTTATATGAGTGGGTAAGGATCCCCTTCGGCCTGTCTTCGGCTCCAGCAGAATTCCAGCGCAGTATGTAGGAGTGCCTGGTGGGTCTTAGAGATGAAACATCACAGCCATATTGGATGACAATCTGGTCCACAGCAAGTCCTTTGAGGAGCATCTTCGCGATGTGAGAGAGGTGTTGCGTCGCTACCAAGGGCACGAGGTAAAATTGACAGCTAAAAAGTGTGAAGTTTTTCAAGCTAAGGTGAAGTTTCTGGGAAGGATTGTATCCAAAGATGGCTACTGCATGGATCCTGCTGAGATTGCACCAGTAAAAGCACTCAAGAATCGTAAACCCAAGATGGTGGTTGATTTAAGGAGGTTACTGGGGTTCCTATCATACTACCGTCCATATATCCCAAATTTCTCACGCATCGCCAAACCATTATAGAGTCTTCTATCTGTTGAGAAGTCTCCAGGTAGTAGGGTCCAAGGTTCAAGGGGGAGAAGGAGCAGAGGGAAAGGTATGAGGTCAGACCAGCTACCCTCAAGCCAGCTGATCACCTGGACAGAACAACATCAAGAAAGTGTCTCTCAGCTCATAGAGTATCTGCTCCGTCCACCACTCTTAGGTTACCCCGATTTTGAGAAACCCTTCGTGTTGCACTGTGACGCCTCTCAGGAGGGGCTCGGCGCAGTCCTATATCAGAGACAGCAAGGTAAATTAGTTGTTATTGGTTATGAGTAATGAACATTAAGTGCTCCAGAAAAAAATTATCACTTACATTTGGGAAAATTAGAGTTTTTAGCAATGAAGTGGGCAATATGTGAGAGATTGAGAGTACAGTGTATATACCGACAATAATCCTTTAACCTGCATCTTGACCACAGCGAAGCTGAATGCCACAATGCACCGATGGATTGCTGAGTTAGCAGACTTTAACTTCTCAATTAAATATCGGCCCGGAAAGGTCAATGGGGATGCTGATGGCTTATCGCGAATGCCACTGGATATGGAGCACTACATCCCCACGTGCTCTCAGGAAATGGAGCCAGAGGCAATAGCGACCATCACGCAGACAGTCCAACTGGAATTTCTCAAACGTGAGCCCTGTATGTGTCCAGCCACCATCACGGCAGCATGTACTGATGTAGAGCACGAAAGAACAACATCCCCGGCGGCAGAAATCCCTATAGAGAACTTAAAGAAGGCACAAGATGATGATCCAGTTATTGGCAAGGTGAAGCAGTATGTGATAACAGGACAGTGGCCGTGCCCGGAGGGAAGACACCGGCGTGATAACATCTCGGGCCTAGTGAGGGAGAGAAACAAGTTGTACAACCTCTATCGGATTTTGAATGCTTGGTTCTTTAATTTTGTTTATGTTGAAAAGATTTCACAACTTTTTGTTCATAAAACCAACAAGAAAAAAATTGAATATGTTATTCACACTAATGAACATATTTCATAATAATAGAGTCAAACAATATCATAATTTAGCTATTCAGAGAGAGGACAAAAGCAATATAACGCGGCAGCCTGGTTAGGACTGTCTGCTTCTCATTATCTCTTCTTAATCATTATAGGCCACATTTTGGTTTTGATTTGTCATTTGGCTGAATAAATGGCAAAGTACACGGGAATTGATTTAAGGTAAGCTAATTATGCCAAGGCGATGGAGGCTGTCCAACCTCGCTGGTAATTAGCGGACTTCAAATCACAGTTTTCTTCCCGGAAGCATTTCAAATGACCACATTAGGTAAGTGCCATAGAAAAGGTAATAAGCAATCACGTCTGTCTGCCTCATAGTGGCAGTTACTTTTATTGCGCTGAAATTAATCGCGATTAATTAACGCAACAGCCCTACTTTTTTTATTTCTTATTCTAGCCACCATGGCATTAACGCTATGCAAACAAACAAATTGCCGCGATAATGAAATAATAAAGAATTTAGCGCTTCTCAACCAGCGTAATCAGAGCATTGAAAATGTGCCCGTCCTACACTAGCCTGTTTGTTCCGTGGAAGACGGGGAAGAAGACAAGTAAATAGAACATTCTAGTCGCACTAAAATAACAATCAATGACATTTTATATGACCTCATTTAGAAATTGCGTGCTTGAAATTTCAAACTACTCCGATATCAGGTTTGCAACTAAAGGACAAGACAACACTTTAATAAACAAAGGATTCTTACCCCGCACGCGGAAAAAACTGCGGAGCACTGTTAAAGCCAGGCTCTCTGCACACCGGAGAAGTGTGCACGCAACAGGTTGTGAGCAAACCTCATCCCCGGTGCGTTTCACTGCACTGGAGGAGGAGGGAGCATCCACTCTTTCTGCAGTGGAAGTGCATGGAGAAGAACTTGGAGTGGATATGAATGAAGGAGGGTTACATAAAATGGTCATTTTTATTTGCCTATACTCAAAGTATCACTGTGACAGTTACTGAAAACAAGCTTAATATGGTATCAAATATTTATTGTATTTTTTGGCATTTCAAGCAGCTGTGCAGTACATAGGCGTCATGGGCCGAGCCAGGGAATTTGGCGCAGATGCTTAATATGCGCGTATCATGATCGCACTCAACGTGAACATTAATGCTGTGCCGACGTCTACGGTCTCTGTACATATTCTTATTAGTGGAAGGGGTTCTGATGGCAACGTGAGTACAATCAAAGGCTCCCACAACACTGGGGAACCTGGCTACCTGGTAGAACCCCCCCTTAACTCTCCGTCTTTCACCTGGTGTTTCGGGTAACCTTAAAGTGGCTGATGTGGTGCAGCATAGCGTCAACCAACTGTGTCAGAAACCTTGACAAAGACGCCTGTGATATGTGCATGATGTCACCAGCCACTCTCTGGAACGACCCAGATGCCAGGACCGACAGCGCAGTTGTGACCTTGATGACCACCAGTATGTTTGTAATTGTTTGTAATGCGTTTGTAATTTAACTAATTGGAGAACAGGCTGTTGCATAATATCATGTGATGATCTCGTTTGATAATTTATTATGGTTATGAGAAATGTAGTTTAGAAATTAGGATGAACTATTGAATATTGAATGTCTCAACCTTTACCATGTCAAATAAAATAAAATTAATGTTAAAATTTGGCCTATAACCGACATCAAACGCAATATTCCATTTCACCTTTTGTTGGCGCTTGACCTTAATACAGCCCTCAAAGGTGCTTAACAGAAAAAGCGCATAAGCCAGGGGGAGAATACGCGTAAGTGTTATTTACATAAGAAACGCCCGGAAACGCCCTGATTTTGGCCTTGCTCTGCCCTAAGTGCATAACTGCCTTCGGGGCGCATAATGCCAGACTTAAGTCGAGGGGAGAATACGCTTAGGTTGAAAAGTGCGTACAGTAGCTACGCGCTTTTTTCGACTTAAGCGCATGAGAAAATAGACCCCATTATGCGCATATTCTGGTTCAACTGCTTCGTAATACACATACTCTTAATTTGAAAGACACATATTTATATAGTTTCTATTTTCCTTTCATCTATTTCTCATAATTTAATTCCTCTTGTGAATTTGAGCAACAACAACTGACTAATTTCCCCTTTGAGATCAATACAGTATTTCTCATTCTGATTTTGATTATTGCACAACAATGCTACTCTTATTATACAGTGTGACCTCTCATGAATTCATGTCTGAGCATTTAAATATTAATGCTGAAGTCATGTAATTCTAGGTAATTTATGAAAAATATTATTAACGTGCTGTAAAAAATATTCTGTAATTTATGAAATATTCAGTGCTGTGAAAAAGTATTTTCCCGCTTCCTGAGTTCTTTCTTTCTTTCTTTCTTTCTTTTTTTGCATATTTGTCACACTTAAATGTTTCAGATCATCAGACTAATTTTAATATTAGACAAAGATAAGCTGAGAAAGTACAAAATGCAGTTTTTAAATAATGATATCCTTTATTAAGGGAATAAAGCTATCCAAATCTGCCATTTTTTAAGTTAAATTTCACTTGCAACACCCAGGCCTGATTACTGCCAGACCAGCTGAATCAAGAAATCACACATAACATAACATAACATAACATAACATAACATAACATAACATAACATGAATAGCGAGAACAGGCCATAACATAACATAACATAACATAACATGAATAGCGAGAACAGGCCGTTCCGCCCAACTACACTTGCCAGTTTCTTTATAGTATTGTGAATATATCCCTTCAAATACTCAATGACTCAATGGTATCTAGCTTTAAGTCAAGCCTGCTCTTGAAAACTCCCAAGGTCCCTGCCTCAACAATATGATCAGGCAAGCTATTCCACATTGAAATTATTCTTTGGGTGAAGAAATATTTACGAATATCAGTGCTAAATTTACCTTTAGTCAACTTCAATTTGAGACCCCAAGTTCTACTCACAACACTCGGTTGAAGGAATCCTACATAATTCACTTCAATTCATAACTTTCTCTAGAGCCTCTATATCTTTCTTAAAGTATGGTCCCCAGAACTGTACACAATACTCTAGATGTGGTCTGACAAATGTGTTGTACAAAAGAAGTATCACCTCCTTAGATTTGTACTCAATACTTTTGGCAATGTATGTCAGCATCTGATTGGCTTTTTAACTGCTACGGCACAATGGCTAGAGCCTATGAGGGTTTGGCCAACAATCACTCCCAGATCTTTCTCGTGTGGAGCACATTCCAGTTTTAAACCTCCCATGAAGTAATCCCATCTAATGTTTTTATTACCTACATGTACAACTTTACATTTCGCTACATTAAATTTCATTTGGAACATTTCTGCCCAATTCTGGATTCTATCCAAATCATCCTGAATCACTTTAGTGGACTCTAAACTATTTGCCAAACCCCCCAATTTAGTATCATCTGCAAATTTAACTAATATGATCTCAATATTTCTGTCGAGGTCATTAATGTTGATGAGGAACAGCAAGGGTCCCAACACTGATCCCTGGGGGACGATACTCCCCACCATACCTAGCTCAGATGAGATACCACTGACCACCACTCTTTGTGTTCTGTCCTGTAACCAGTTTTGAATCCACTCCAGAATACCTCCTGTAACTCTAATGGAGCTCATTTTAAAAATTAGTCTCTTATGTGGTACTGCATCAAATGCTTTCTGAAAATCCAAGTATATGATGTCATAAGCCCTGTTCTGGTCATAAGTCTTGGTGACCTCTTCAAAAAATTCCAGAAGGTTTGTCAGGCATGACCTTCCCTTACAGAAACCACGTTGGCTATGCCTCAAGATACTGTTACGTTGAAGAAATAAGTCCAGCTCATCTTTTATGATAGATTCCAATATTTTGCATGCAATGCAAGTTAAACTGACTGGCCTGTAATTTCCTGGCTCGGTACAGTCTCCTTTCATATATATTGGTATTATATTGACCTATTTCCAATCATTTGGTATTTCTCCAGTTTCTAAAGACCGTCTGAAGATGGCAGAAAGCGGCTTAAAGATGATCTCACCAACTTCCCTGAGCACTCTAGGATACAAGCCATCAGGACCCGCCGCCTTATCTGCCTTTAGTTTATGCAACTTGTCTAATACTTTGTTATCCCTAACCTCAATTTCTGCTAAATAATCTTGAGAATTGGACATGCCCTCTGGCCAAATAAAGACCCCCTCTGAGGTAAAATTCTCAACAAAGTAACTGTTTAAGGCATCCACAATATCCTTGTTATCATATAGCAGCGATACATTTTTATTCTTTACGCACTTAACCTGCTCTTTAACTTTCCTTTTTCTGCTACAGTACTGAAAGAAGCGCTTGGGGTTAGTTTTTGCCCCCTCTGCAATTTGTCTTTCATACAGTCTTCTTGCATTCCTCAGCTTTTTTTTGATCACAGCCGGCATTTTACAGTATTAAGCCTTTGTGTTCTCATTGTTATCCTTTATGTACAGTCTGGAAAGGGTTACGGCTTTGGGACTCCAGCGTGAGAGCCATTATCCACAAATGGAGAAAGGAACAAAAGGATCCAAAAGGAACACACAGGGCTCGTCTCACATTTGCCAAAAAACAGCTTGATGATCCCCAAGACTTTTGGGAAAATATTGTGTGGACTGATGAGACAAAAGGTGAACCTTTTGGAAGGTATGTGTCCGGTTACATGTGGCGTAAAACTAATGCAGCATTTAATAAAAAGAACATCATACCAACAGTCAAACATGATGGTGGTAATGTGATGGTTTGAGGCTACTTTGCTACTTCAGGACCTGGACGACTTGCCATAATTGATGGAACCATGAATTCTCTCAACCAGAAATATATATGTGTGTGTGTGTGAGGAAAATCCAACTTTTAATTCAAGTGCATTTATTCAGTGGGGAAAAAAATCCCACATTGAGAAATAATTCTTTTACATCAAATCATGTGTGCCACAATTATTAGCACCACTGATGTTAATACTTTGTACCACCCCCTTTTGCCAACGAAACAATACCTAATCTTCTCCTATAATGTTTCACAAGATGGGAGAATACAGAAAGAGGGATCTTCGACCATTCCTCTTTGCACAATCTCTCTAAATCATCCAGCGACCTGGGTCCTCTCCTCTGCACTCTCCTCTTCAGCTTACTCCACAGGTTTTCAATGGGGTTGAGGACTGGGGACTGACATGGCCATGGTAGGAGCTTGATTCTGTGTCTGGTGAACCATTTCTGTGTGGATTTGGCCACATGTTTAGGGTCATTATCTTGCTGAAAAGCCCAGTGATGACTCATCTTCAGCTTTCGGGCAGAGGCCACCAGATTTTGATTTAAAATGTCCTGGTATTTCAAAGTGTTCATGATGCCATGCACCCTATCAAGGTTCCCAGGGCCTCTGGAAGAGAAACAGGCCCACAGCATCACCAACCCTCCCCCATACTTCACAGTGGGCATGAGGTGCTTTTCTGCATAGTCATCTTTTGTATCCTGCCAGACCCACTTAGAGTGTTTGTTGCCAAAAAGCTTTATTTTGGTCTCATCTGACCAAAGCACATGGTCCCAGTTGAAGTCCCAGTACCGCTTAGCGAACTCCAGAGGTTTGCATTTATGATTGTGCATGAGAAAAGGTTTTTCCGTGTATACCTCCCAACCATTTGTCACAATTATTTAACAGTGAGCTTTGGAGAACTTTTCATTTCTCTTACCATCCTCCTCGCTATGCGTGGTGGCAAAATAACCTTGCGTCCTCGTCCAGGCTTGTTTACCACAGTTCCAGTTGTTTTAAACTTCTTAATGATTGTTCTGACAGTAGATATGGGCAGGTGCAGGCGAGTGGCTATTTTCTTGTAGCCATTGCCTGACTTGTAAAAGTCGACACACATTCTGCCTTACTTGAATGGTGTGTTCCTTTGTCTTTCCCATGTTGAAGAGTGGATAAGAGAAATGGCCCCTGTCACGTCATATTTATACCCCAGGGAAATAGGAAGTGATGAATTACTAATTAAATGTTTAAATGTTTCAAATGCAAACTACTGTAGAAATGACAGAAATACTTCAATTACATTTACTTCCTTGTAATTGTTCAATGTAATTGTCCAATAATTATGGAACAGGTGATGTAATGAAAAATAATTATTTCTCAGTCAGGGATTTTTTTTCCCCCTTAAAATTCACTAGAGTTGAAGGTTACATTTTTCTACAATTTTCAGTGTGATATTATGCTTCTGCAATAAAAATTGAATTTATTTTAAGGCTTTTAACACATCTTAACCAGGGGTGCCAATAATTATGGAGGGCGCAGTATATACACACACACACACAAAGTATATATATGCATGTATATCTTATCCTTGCAAGAAAAGCATTGACTTACTGTAAATTCTTCTGTTGTGGAAATTCTCTTGTTCAGTTAATCTGCAGCCCATGAAGACATTGCCTTAAATTTGTGACCCTGGGATTATTAGCACCATTCCAGCACACAGACTGTATTAAAAGATGGACGCAGCACCCAGGTTTCAAAAGTGGAGCCAATGCTGAAATCTCTTAAAATTGCATTCTATTTAATGGCCAGCAAATGGGGACGCCGGTGGTTGTATAAAAGAGTTCCTTGCCACAGAAGTCTATGAGTAAATGACTTTTCCACCTGATTTATTATTCCAATAATGATTTTCCACATTCTGTATGGTATCTATCGCATGTTTCAAGTCTCCTTCGATATATCATGATGTTTATTTTTGTAAATTATGGTTCCAAATAGTTCTATCTTCAATAGGATCACATCCAGTTTCAAAATGACAAAATGGTACTGTTTAAATTGCCAAAATCGAGGCTCCCTAAACGGTATGCTGAAACTAATGGGTGACGTCACAGTTGCTTTGTCCATCTTTTTATGCAGCTTATGGTCCAGCATAGGCCTAGCATGATTCATTGCTTTAAGACTTTTTTTTTCTGTTTTGCATTCAGAACTTTAGCAATTCATCATACTCACACTTTCTTATTTTGATACCCTTTAGAAAAGGCTACTATGGTGTCTGAATGTGTGACTACAGCAATTTATCAATTCAGGAACTTTATTGAATCAAATGAGTCTGCTCCTCTGTCAAGGTTTGATGGTGTTAAGTGGCAGGAAGATTTCTCTCTGTATCCATGGCCATCAAGAGCTGAAGTTGGCTGACCCTGCTTAGATGATTCTGAGAGTTATCTTTTATCAGAGCAAAGGTCATATCTTGCAAGAAGAGAAGATCAAGTGTAGGAGGTCAGACTGACATTATGAACACCTAATTTTAAAAAACCTCAACATGCTGTTAGTTCTCGAAGTCCAATGACACTGTTATAAACTAAATTGAACAGTTAATTAATGCATTGTTTCCTCGTTACTTTAACTGTAAGTTGAGTCCTGCGTGCATTTAACTGTGGTTTACAGTTAACCTACATGGAACCTCTGTTATAAACTGATTGTACAAATTACAGTTAAAATCACCGGCAAAAAAGGTGTATCAAAGCTTTACTGTCCCCCCTTTTTTCTAGTCAAACACATAAATAGTTGAATGCAGTATCTATTGAAAAGAATCAATTATTTATAACAGTTCATCAATAATAAAGAGTATTTTCCTGATTAAAGGGTAACTATCTCAAAGTGTAACTACTGAACATTTGCTTGCACATATTTGAAACACATCAAAGGGGATAAACTGCTGATAAGCAATTGAAGAGCCTAGTACTTAAAGTACTTAAGTCACATTTTCATGCGCCGTCAGGCAGACTTGCCAACTTTCAGGCATTCAGCATGAATTTCACATGGTGATTACGTTGGATTTCACCACTATTAACATGGAAATCAATTATGACTCTGGTCTTCTCACGCTTTTCTTTACTGAGGGGCTGGAAGCAATGGAACTGCATAAAAACTTTTCAAATGGTCTGATTTCATTTAGACAATTTCAACCGTTGTGAAACACTTGCATTGTGTTGATTGAATAATTGCTGACTACAGCATGGGAACATGAATATACTGTCAAAAACTTGCATCTTTTTTTGCCAGTTAATTTAACCCGCACCTTTTTGCCAGTTATTATAACTGTAATTTTACTATAAAATTACAACAGAGTTCTGTGAATGTTAAGTGTAAACCACAGTCAAATGCGCACAGGACTCCTCTTATACTTAAAAGACCCAGCACACACACACATATCTCTATAAGCATTTAGTCCACTTCACAATTAAACATAGTCATTGAAGTCAGGTATGAACAATTCGATCAATCAGCAAAGCACAGATGTAATCTACAAGGTAGCAAGTAAAAAGGTGTGTGTGCTGATAAAAAGTCCACAAAAAATACAATCCCAAGACAAAAAATAGGCGTGCAATGCACGGAATACCCCTCAGCCCGATGTCAAAGTTTTTGGAGACGCCCACCCAACCGCCCAACCGCATGAAGGATAGCAATACCCAGTCAGCCTTCAGGGCTCAGGGGTAATAATAAAAACTTTCAGAATCAATAATAATGAAGAAATGAATAAATGCTTCTTCTACATAAATCCTAGAAAGCTGAAATTTTGGGAGCATGTCCACTGAACACAGACAAAAGTTTCATACACTGCAACCTATGTTGAATTCAGAAGTGCGTCACTCTATATTTTTCAAAAAATGAATATTCATAACATGTTAATATCTCGACAAATATCCATTAAAATGTTCCAATACTTGGCAGTTTGTTTGTCGACATAGACATTATGAAGTATACCAAAGGACATTTTGATACGATGAACGGTTTGTCCACAGCAAGAGTGTATATATTGCTGTACAGCGAATTATGTACATACATTTTTTTTTACATAAAGTCTTGAATGGATTTTCATGAGATTAAGTCACAGTACAGGGCATAGTACAGCAATGATGTGTGATTTTTTTCAGAATTTTATGACATTGCAACCGGCTGTGGTGAAAGCGAAAGTCCCATTTTGGCGTATTTAGGTGGCGCTAGAGAGCCATTTTGTGTCTTTGGTGGAAAATTTTGAGAAAGTAAATATCTTTGAAGCCACTAGGAATGAACTGCAAAATTTCATTCGTTTTTGAGCATGTTTAAGGGGTCATGTTTAGGTTGGAATTTGCGTACACATGGAAAAAAGGCAGTGGAAGTGGGTGGGGACCCCATCTTTGATGCCTCATAAAACCCAAACCGTTCGACTTTTGATAAAGTTGTGAGGCAGTTTTCATCGGCAGTGTGTGTTTTGTCATCTATTAGCATTTGGGCTCGATACGATGAACGCCCTTAAAGGAGTTCGCGTTTGTGCGAGGGCAAATTTAGGCCAAATTTAGGGGAAAAAGGAAATTTTGATATGCAAATTGCGAACGTCCCGTTTGATTGAGGTAATGGGTGTTGATTGTTCATTTTTAGGCCTTGATGAGATGAACAATATAGTGTTGGTTCCATCTCTCTATGACTTTCCTACCGGTCGTGGTGGCCGTGTAAGTGCCAATATAATGTTTCTTGGTGGTGCTAGAGAGCCATTTTGTGACCTGTGGGGATAATTTTTTCATTTTATCAAATTAGCCATCATGGTTGTCACACGTGCAATATGAAACTTCTGAGTGGAGTACTTTAGAAGATATGAAGGAATGTCGAAGTTTTTGGAGACGCCCGCTCGCCCGCCCAACCGCAAGAAGGATAGCAATACCCCGTCAGCCTTTAGAGGGCTGAGGGGTAAAAACTGCATCAATTGCACACCATAGAGCAGTGTACCTACTGATCAACTTAATTAGACTGACCAAAATAGAAAAATGAGTAATATTAGTAAGTAGTGTTCAACTGCTTCCCTCCCCTCAGTATAAATACATACACGCACAACAAATAGAGAGAGAGGAAAAAGAAAATTATAGGAATGGCCTAATGTCAAAAGATCATTCAGACCCCTAGCCACTGTGTCAAGAGTAGAAATCCAGGAGGCCTCCCTTTGAAGTAACAAATTATTAATGTCACCTGCACAATTTGATCCCGCATCTTTGCACAGGGGCCGGCCGAGCCTCCACACAACGCCTTTTTAGTTCTTCTCTCATATTATCAGAAGTGGTAGCCATTTTTACCAATGTGGGACAGTGTTTCCTATGAGGACATGAATAAGTATTCCAGCCACGGCATCATTGCAGAAACACTGGATCCTTTATTAGTTATCTGAGCACTCGGACCGGCTAGTTCTCAAAGCTGTGCCAGCTCGAGGACAGTTTTCACACCAATTTTTCTGTTTCCCAGACAATGGCCGTCCAAGTTCATGGAGATTGTTAGCATATCTCAGGGAAAAAAGATTAACATTCATTGGGATGCTGTTACAATCCTGTCCATACGCTTGCACGGCTACATGAAGATGCATTTTGAACTTTAATCTGAGAACACCATGAAATATCAATCTGTATGGTAGACATGCTTAATGTACCATGTCACTTATTAAAAAAACAGACCTGGATGTCTGGATTTGTCAACCTCTCAAAAGTAAAACTGTTTTAATACTAATGGTTACAGAGCAAACTCAAAAGAAAAAAGAAGACATGCTTTGTGGGACATTATTTCTGAACCGTTTTACTTGTTCCTCCATCTTATTTTTGACATTCTGTATGTTGGGTGCTTTAATCCTTTGAGCGCTGAATACATTTTCAAGGAATTAAAAATGTAGTTATCCTGAGCCAGTGACATAAAGAAAAAACTTGACCGCGCGCTCTTTATTCTTGGCGCATTCTGCCACGGTCAAAACACACCAACTCTCAGCCACTGCAAAAAGCACAGTAAACATAGTAAACACCCCATTCAGAAATAAATAATCTAAAAAAAATTTAAATGAGGTTGTTACAGGGCACTTTTTCAAATAAGGACATACTGATAAGTGGAAGCTTTCAGGATATGACCAATATGATCAAAATCAGGTAAAATGATAATATTTAATAATAAATGTTATAAAATGGAAATATTTATACATAAATATTAGTATAACTACAGTTTCAGAGAATAAATAAAACACTCTTCTGCACGATTTGCATAGTCTTTGCAGCCAACAGTGCAACAGGAACTAACCATTTTGGCACATAAACCATATGCATTCAAATTGGTTAAAGCGCTACATGCTTTATTTTGCCGTGACCGGATGTTAAAGCTAACTTACCATAAGAAAGGGGGCTTTGCGCAGTCTAGTTTTTTTGACACTGTCCTGAGCTGTTGAAAACCTATCATGTGACAACTTGTTTAAAAAAGCTCCCCTGCTTTTGATGATGTAAGATTTTGATATCTTACATCATTGGGCAACTTAAGTTGCCTACAGCACTGAAAGGGTTAAAAGGATTTGTTTACCGGATGTTACCTGTTCAGTGCCTCTCCCTATCCCTGAGAGTGGGTTTTCTTGAATGCTCAGAGGGGATGGAGGTGCTCCATTGGGGAGTGTCATGGGAATAAGTGCATATATACATCCCATCGCTGAGTGATGTCTGTTCAAAGACACTGCTGGTATCTGGTTGGAAGCTGGACTCTCTGCTGGACTAGAGGTAAATCATTTTCATCTTAATTTGCCCAGCTCTTGGAAAACATTGCCATTGTGGATTTCTTTTCCTGCACATGATGAAGTATTTTGCTTGCATGCATGTTTTTTTTTTTTATTTCTGAGTAATGCCTTGAAACTCTGATGGGCAGATGATATTTCACAATGAATTGAATGAAGAAGGGGCTTTGATTGTGGATCTCTGAGCACATACCTGTATGTTTTACACAACACAGGTGAAATACAAGTGCACTTCAGAATGGTTAGAATGATCCAACTAAACAGATCTTTAATGCGCCAGGTCCTTGGGAATGTGGTTAAGTGGATTTGAAAATAAGGATGTGGTTTTATGATTTGGGGGTTGTTTGCCATTCCTGTAGGGTGACAAAGATGGATCACAAATTGGAATCACAAATCATGAGCATTTCATCAGTTAGGCTTCAACTTCATCTATTGAGAAAGCTGAGTTTTCATTTTCTAGTGCATAGGCAACTTATTTTCCATAGTTTTTCGTTTTTCTTTACATTTGAAACCTGAAGTCTAGAATTACAAGCAGTCAGATTTTTTTTTTCCAAGTGAGGACATGTAATAACAAAGCTTATGTTTTTTCTGGATATTAGAATTCATACCTTCTCCCAGTAAGTACCTTCCACCATCTTTTTGCTATAGTCTGGGTGTTGGGATAAGGTTATAATAGAATTTTTTGCGATATTTCTGTGTATTATTTGGCAAAATTGTGTATTTTAATTGTGTATTATGTAAACAAAGTGACTCAGACCTCCAGGAAACTGGTGAGGCTGCATATCGAAAACACATCTAAAATGGACCCCTAGAACTGATGTCACCGGGCTCGGCAAAGGATCTTGAGTGATCAAGCACAGACTTGGGAGTCAGCAGTATTAATATGAATATTACTTCTGTCTGACAAGAACACATTTAACTTTGGAAGCTCACAATATCAGATCTCAGCTCAACATCTCGGTGCAGCATCAAGCTGTAAAAAGTGAGTTTAGGCAGTTTGTTTCTGATTACAGACTAAGTGCAGTGGCAACGGCTACAAGGACACACAGACCATGGTCTATTTCATTTTCCCGTGATTGCCAATGTTGTGAACATCTGTGTTTGCTTTAGGATTTGGCTTTTCTTCAATTTTGCCAATTTTTCCCTGGAGTCCAATATTTCATGTGCAACCATCAAGGTCATAAAGACGTAGAACATAACGAGGGCTTAGAGCCAGATGTGGCTCTGTCCAAAATCCTACTTTTGAGAAAAATGCATTTTAAAGTTCAACATGTGCTGAAAAATCAGGAAAGCAATCTGTTATGATAATTTCTTCCTGAATGCTGACTTATTGATCAATTGAACTTATGCTCATGTTGGCATGCGAAAATGGCCATTCGTTAAGGTGGCAACCTCCAAAATTGGACATAACCACTTCTGGCAGCAAGTGACTGTGGGCGTGTCACTTAAATAACTGGACATACACTGAACACAACAACTTATTATAGGAATATAATGTACTTTATACTGCTCCTATTCATGCATATGAACATGACTTTCATTGTTTTATTAATTTCCAGCCTTCTACCTACCTTAAACCTCCAAACCTTGTTAGAGAGGTACAGAGATATGCAGGCTTTGTCCCATATCTGAGCAAAGCCTCAGAGCAAAATCTGGCCATGTCCCACATAGCCACTTCTGGCACAAGATCAAATTTCTCTGATGGACGTGATCAGAACTGGGTGCTCTAGTTAGCTACCTTGATGAAGAGATAGGGCATAGCCACTTCTGGCAAAGAAAATATAGCCCATAGCCAGCCACCTGGTGGGTAAAACCTATTTTTGCCAAAAATGGATATAGCCACTTCTAGTTCTAAGCCCTTGATATGCAACTTCTGATGTCTGTTTTTAATCAAATATCATTTTGCAGAACACAAGCATTTTTGTAAATATTTCCCGTGAAGTGATTCTTTAGAATGAAAATATGAGTTCTGATGTCTTTGGGTGTGGCACTGCACTGGCTTGTTACACCAGGAAGATTTCTCTGTTATTCTTGATGTTTAGTGCTTTTCGATATAGAACTGATCTAATTTGGCACCTTAGTGCCGTCTCTGTTTGGATTAACTGCACCTTGTGTGGCTCTATCATTCGCTATTGTGAAAAACATATCGCAAAAATTGAAAGTAAAAAATACAGATGTTTTTCTACCCAGCCTTCTATCCTTAACAATCATTTTCAAAGCTAGTATCACTCCTCAATCTAAAAATTATTCTTCCTTTCTTTTTCACAGCAGGTACTAAGGCACATTCTAAAACAAAAGTGTTCTGCACCCATTGAGAGAGGGACAACATGAACCGTGCAGAAGAATGGGTGCTGCAGAACAAGGAAAAAATTGAGGAGGGGGTGGAGATAATAGGTCAAACATGTGAGGTTCAGGCTGCCACAGTGGGCCAATTCCACCCCATTTTGAAGGCAGTCTTTGTAGGCTCTGCAATGCTCCTCAATAACCCAGAGGGCAGAGAAGCAAAATACCTAGCCACGCAGTTCCAGAAAGTGAACAGTAAATTGGCGGCCATACAGAATGAGGTTGACTCTGTTGCTCGGGAGAGGCAGCGCGCTGCCATGAACATGCATAACTTTGAACACGAAGTCAAGATGATCGGCCAGTATGAGAAGTTCCTGGAATTTGTCGATGCCGAGCCAAATTATAAAGATCAGACGAAAGAAACGTTTCTCTGCTACTTTGAGAGCACAAAGGGAGACCAGAGCCTAGAAGCTTTATACAATGCAGTAACTGGAGAAAACAGCTTTGGGGTCCCAATGCTTGAGACCTTGGTGAATATTGAGCAGAAGCGCCGTCGAGCTGTAGAGAAATTTTGTGCCAAGCTGAAGGGGCTCTTCATCATGGGAGTCATTGCAGTCGTGGGCCACGCTGGGCTTAAAGAAGGAAGCGATAGGAAAGACCTGGTGGAGAAGTGGCAGGATCGATTGGAGGATGTTGAGAAGCGCATGAAGGCAGCAGTGGATGACTGCACGGAGAACTTTGCCACTCAGGCTAAGGAGGATTCAGAAGAAGCAAGGAAGTATTGATCAAACCTTCACCGAGCCACTTTAGGAATTTCTAAAGAAAAATATGACTGGGTTTTCTGGTCTCTCCTGGTCTTCAACCATACCGAGTGGTTTTTCTGGAACTGGCTGGCTGGCGAGAAGTACCATAGTCACTGTGGTGGGGGAAACTTCTTTTCTCTGCCTGAGGAGAAGATAGAAGTTGTCTCTTACAGTGCAGACCCCAAACCCATCAACAAAAGTCAGGTCCTAAAGCAAATTGAGACACAAAAGCAGACGAAAAACATGGAGGATGTGGCCCATACCCTGCGTAAACACCTTCCTAATTTTGTGGTACATGCTATCAGTCGGTACAAGGATGTAAAGGAGGCAAATAACTTTCCAGAGAGGTGTTACTACTTTGATAAACATAGAAGTGCATATCTATGCATTCATTGAGAATAGCTTCTGATGGAGGTAACACTATAGTTACACAAATCCATGCAACTGAAATGGTTCTTTCTCTTAAATTTTTTTTTTTTTGATTAATGAATAATGTCCTTCACTGTACGTTGAAAACTAACCAAAGAAACATCGTTGATCAAGCATAAGTGAGGACTTTTTAAAAATGTATTCACCTGGATTTGACTCGCCTTATACTTCTTTAAAATTTTTTACTTTTATCATTTTACCAGAATCACTTCTTTCTTAACTACACCTGAGAATCCTGCCCAGGTGTCGCGTTAAACAAATATTTTCCGTCATTGATGGATTTTTTTTTTAACAATGACGAAAATTTTTAAAGGCCGTCCGTCATTTTGACAGAATGACAGAATGTCATTTAATGTCATTAAATGTTACATTTGACAGAATGTAATTCACACCCCTATCCAATTGGTGGTGTCATATTGTCTTGAGTATTGTTTTTGATCTGAATGACAGAGATGCCAAGATGCATTCGGCGTAGATCTCACGCATTTTTTGGGCTTATTCACCGTAGTCCACAATTATTCAATGAACGCTTATTAATGAGATTCTCACGCGGAATTAAAATCCTTGTGCATTGACGTTTCAGTCTCACTTGCGTGAAGGTGAATCTCACCATGGAAAGTGATTATGACTTCAGAATTCTCGTGCTTCTCTTTACTCAGGGATTGGAAACAATGCATGTTTTTCATGATCGTTTAAATGAAATAAGACCATTTGAAATGTCTTTATACAATTCCATTCCTTTCAATCCCTCAGTAAAGACAAGCGTGAGAATTCCCAAGTCATCATCAACTTCCGTGTCACTCTTGGGGAAATCCACCATAATGCTCGTGAAACTGATTAACTTAATGCACAATGACTTGAATTCCGCGAGGGAATTTCTTCAGTTTGCGTTGATTGAATAATTGCTGACTAAGGCACAGGAACGTGAATGCCACTCAGAGGCGAGAGACTCACGCCGAAAATGCATGAGACTTGGCATCTCTGGACTATGATCCTGTATTCCTCGTATTTTTGTAATATGATCATTTGCTCTTCATCTGTAAATATGCTGCTCTGCTACCAGTAGACGAGTAGTCATATGCTACGAACGCCATCTCTGTTATGTGAACACGCACATATCTAGGTTGGGAAAGCCCCGGTTGACATTACAAGTTGATAAGCAGCTTCGTAGGACCGCTTAGCGAGACTGCGGTTGTTAGGCTAAGTGAAGCCCAGCAATAACTGAAATCACTGTTCATTTACGCACTGTTACTATGTGGGGGGAGAAATCATTAGTGATGTTTTATAAAGTTCATACAGCAGTAAGTTCGAACATACACGTAGTGCTGTATTTAACACAGCGTGCAATGTGCGTTTACATGAATCACTGTCGGCATCAGCTAATGCGTAATCTATAAATTATTCAGTTTATTTAAAAAAAAATAAATAAATCAATGATTATCCTTTTAAAAAATAAAATTACAATGACGAATAATAATTGATTGAAGGAATTTTTATGCCCCTGTCCGTCATAATGACGGACAATCAGAAAGTGTAACGCGACCTCTGATCTTGACATATTTCTTTCTTTTTTTTTTTTTGTTTGGATTTTACAAGGGTCTGACAATGAGAACCTTAAATGGTACCAAAATGGTACCTTAAATGGTACCAAAGAGAAGGTACATTAATTGAGTTTTATGTGTTTCCATTTCAATTAATGTAAATTACATGTTCTGTAAATACTGATATATATGAAAGCTGTTTTGGCACAAAGTACGACTGGCTTTTTAGCGGACTACCTAGCCCTTTGAAATGCTGCCACTGAGTGTAACATTTGCCCATGCAGTTCACACTGGTCTACATTTATACACCTTTTCTTTTTATTTCAAGTATGTACTCATTTCCACCAATAAAATCCCAGTTTAAGTATTATTCATTGGCTTTTGTGTGAAATGTGAAAATATAATTGATGGTGAATTAAGCCAAAACATGGATTTATGAAAACAACATTTTTTATACTTTCCTTTAACATGGATATAAGTTCATAAGTCTAAAATAGTAAAAAAAAAAAAAACTATTGTAAAAAATACAATTGTCTGTGAAAATGCTTAAAATTCAAAACATTCAGAATCTTTCAAAGGAAAAGAAGAAAAACAAAAATGATGGAATAACGATATCAGGATACATCCATCAGCCATAAAATTATGACAACCTGCCTGATATTGTGTAGGTTCCCCGTTTGCCACGAAAACAGCCCTGACCTATTAAGGATTAAAAAGGCGTCATGAATTTTCAGACACCATATTTTAAAAACTTTGTGGGCAGGAAAAAGCTTTGCCTCTGATAAACATTTTCCATCTGAGTCAATGAGAATAGTGATTTCAGGTGCAAAGTGGCTCTCTGTTGCTGGGTTTGTAGGTCTGTTGTTGGTGTTTCGTGATCTGACAGGGGTGTCTGTTTGTGCACCTGGAGACAGGTCTGGGGATGGAGACGGGGCAGGAGCTGGAGATTGGGCACGGGCTGGAGACGGGGCTGGGGCTGGAGAGGGGGTTGGGGCTGGAGACGGGGCTGGGGCTGGAGACGGGGTTGGGGCTGGGAGACAGGGCTGGTGCTGGAGATGGGACAGGGGCTGGAGACGGGGCAGGGGCTGGAGACGGGACAGGGGCTGGAGACGGGGCTGGGGCTGGAGAGGGGGCAGGGGCTGGAGATGGGGCAGGAGACGGAGCTGGAGACGGGGCAGGAGCTGGAGACGGGGCAGGAGCTGGAGACGGGACAGGGGCTGGAGACGGGGCAGGAGCTGGAGACGGGGCAGGGGCCGGAGACGGGGCAGGAGCTGGAGACGGGACAGGGGCTGGAGACGGGACAGGGGCTGGAGATGGAACAGGGGCTGGAGACGGGGCAGGAGCTGGAGACGGTGCTGGGGCCGGAGACTGAACAGGGGTTGTAGACGGGGCGGGAGCTGGAGACGGACCAGGGGCTGGAGACGGGGCAGGAGCTGGAGACGGGGCAGGGGCTGGAGACGGGGCAGGAGCTGGAGACGGGGCAGGGGCTGGAGATGGAACAGGGGCTGGAGACGGGGCAGGAGCTGGAGACGGTGCTGGGGCCGGAGACTGAACAGGGGTTGTAGACGGGGCGGGAGCTGGAGACGGACCAGGGGCTGGAGACGGGGCAGGAGCTGGAGACGGGGCAGGGGCTGGAGATGGGACAGGGGCTGGAGACGGGGCAGGGGCTGGTGTTCATTGGTGATTAGGGTGCATATTTTCTGTTTATGTGATGGGAAATCCTTCCTTTAGTTTTCTTTTTGTGGAGATTTATAGGAAATATGATGATCAATCAGATGTCCACTTCGGTTGTTTTGATTAGCTATAGCTACGCTTCCTCAGCGACTTAAAATGCAGTAAACAAACAAACGTACAAATGTGAGAAAAAAAGAAAGAAGGTTCGTCATTTTCAGCTCAATGATTTTGCATTGTCAAGACGGTTAACAACTGGATTTGAGTACTCTCCGACCTCCCAGTTATTGTTTGGAGTTAAAGAGGACATTGAAAAGGAGATTTTACATTTCCAAGAATGCATTGAATAATGAAACATTTGAGTTTTGATTTGCTGCTGCATTGGGAGGGGTTGGAAAATGCCAGCTATTGGTTCTTAGTGTTCTTATTTCTTCGTGTTAATTTTTATCTGACTGATGTGGGAATTATGGGTGTTGAGTCTATGTTCAGCTGTTAATTGTGTTCCTCGCACTAGACTATCATGTTATAGTATACGGGCCCATCAGGGAAGTTAAAAACAAGAAAGACTTCATTTAACCTTGAGTACGTCCTTGATAGGCATTTTAAGAAAATGTTACTGGAGTGGTAAATTGTGAAAAGTTTTATTAGTTGATCAGTATTTATTAGCTTGATAATAAATGTTCATACCACAAATAACAGTTGTAAACTTGTATTCAAAAGCCAAATCAAAAGTATTTGGATGCAAAATAGAAAGATGAGTCTATGAATATGGTATTTATCTATGAAGATTAGAGGCCCATCACTAAACACCATAAAAACATCAAAGAAACATTTATTAGGATAATCTCTGTAAATGGAAAAGGCAGCATTGGCACTCAAATTATTGCAAAAATTTTTTCAGCTCACGCACTGTGCGTGCTTGCATTGCATATGTCCCTATCAACTCTAAAATTAAATCTGCGCCCTTGGAACTAACCATTCAAAATAAGGTTAATGCAGTCCTTGCTATCATGCATGTTAATGCTAGTTCTCATTAAAAAGTCAGCTTGATAACAAGGGCAACGCCACTGAATCTCAATTTACTACTTGGTTAGCTTGCAAGATTCAGAAATGGATCATTTGAGCTAGCTACAAAAATCGATGGTAAAAGACCCTTCGTTCTGCACAGGTGTAACCGGAAGTAAGACAGGGAGAAGTGGGGAAAGATGTTGGGTTTTACATACACTCCGTCCCCTTAGAGGGAGCTGACATGGTGAAGATGTTTGCAAGCAACGTCATCGCAGTGTAGGATTCTCCAGTTTTGGCGAGCGGTGGGGAGCGAGATTTGAAATATGGAGTGCGATATATCAGAAAGTTCAAAAAAGAAAAGGAAAAAGGAAACTAGGAATGAAAGTGAGGAAGAAGATTACATCGTTGGAATGAAGGCTGCAGCAATTGGATGTCGTGCAAACGGTGTTTTTAGTGATATGCACGAAGTTGGAAGATTTATAAAATGTGAAATCGAGATGTGAAGGCAGTGAGAGCAACGCGGGGTGGAACGGTACTGGTGGAATGTAGAAGTTTTAGACAATATGATTAATTATTAAAGATTACAACGTTTGATTTGATAAAAGTAGTTTGTTTTCCATTGAAAAGAAATGCGAATGTAAAGGGGGTCATAAGCGGCGTGCCGCTATCAGTTGAGGCCAGTGAATTTTTGAATATTGAAGCAGTTTGTGAGGCAAGGAGGCTGAAAACACGAAGGGAAGGAATGGAGAAGGAAAGCCTATCTGTTCTATTGGAATTTAAATCTGAGTTACCCGAGAGAGTGTTTTTAGATTATGTAAGTTATCGAGACTATGTAAGGGCACCACTCAGATGTTATCGGTGTCGGGAGTATGGGCATGTGGCCGCAGTATGCAGAAGTAGGACATGTATATGTAGAAAATGTGGGAAAGAAGATTGTCCGGAGGATGAGTGTACTACTAAAGTTCAGATTGTGTGTTTTCACTGTGGCGGAAACCATGAAGTTGGAGCATTGGAGTTTAAAAGAAGAAAATAAGAACAGGAGGTGGAAAGAATAAGATCACAGGGCAGAGTGTCATATGCAGAGGCTGTTAAGAGAGTGCAGATGGAAAAAGAAAAGGTGGGGAAACAGCAGGCTAGGGTTCAGGAAATTTAAAAAGCAGATGAGAATTTTATAAGAATGGAAAGAAGACACTTTTTGGCTTTTATTGCTATGGTGGTGATATGTTCGCGAGACCTGGAGACTAGAACTGAGAGAATTAAAATGGTGATAGATGCCGCACAGAGATTTTTGGGAATAGTGGATGTTAAAGGGGAAAAAATTCAAGGGATATTGGACAGAGGGTTTGGCGGGGGTCAGGTGACTGTGAAGTGAAGTTAAAAATGGGGATTTAAGAAGGAGATAAGATAGTTTTTTTTTTTTTTTTTACGTTTATGAGCTTTCTTGATACGATTGCATTTTTTTTTCCTGCGGAGGGCAGTAATACGCCTAGTAGCTTCCACACTGCCGTTAAATTCAAAAGAAGAAGAAGAAGAAGAAGAGCTGACATGGCCCACCTTCAGGAAAAACTTAATAGTAAGGGGTATTTTGGGAAGGCAAGAGTTCAGGGGTCAGCCATATGTATTCCCAAAGGGTCAATGAAGCTTATCCCTATTACTTGCCCTAATGCCACCAACTTGTCCCTTCACTCCGTGCTGTTAGAGCCACCCAGTGAGGAAACATCGCTGCCAGTGGGGATCTTGGTGTCTAAGGCTCTATTAACAGTAACTGGGGGCTCGCTAGAAATACCTGTCACAAATATTAATTCACAAGACCTGTGGCCTCAACCACATACTGTGTTGGGTGGGCTCCAAGTTATGTTAATGGGCTGCTCTGTGAGCATTGCGGAGGGGGACAGTGGGGACCAGGTTGCTGTAGTTCAGGCAGCAGAAGCACAAGCCAAGTCTTTCCTTGATCTCTCCAGTATGTCCTGGCCCACCCTATCCGCAGAACAGCAGGAGCAGGGAAAAGTGGTACTCCGTTAGTACAGAAATGTTTTCAGCCAGGGGGAAAGTGATTTAGGGTGCACTAATTTAGTGGAGCACCAGATCCAACTTACCGATGACATCCCAGTGAGACAGAGATATCACAGACTACCCCCGTCTCAGTACGAGCAAGTCAAGATGCATATCCAGGAACTTCTGGAAGCAGGAATTATACGGCCAAGCTCTAGCCCTTATTCATCACCAATTGTTATCGTTCAAAAGTAGGGGGGCGATATTAGGCTCTGTGCTGACTATCGACTCCTTAATGCTAAAACCAGGAAGGACGCTGATCCACTCCCCCGTATAGAGGAATCATTGGATGCATTGACCGGAGCAAAGTTGTTTTCAACATTAGATCTTGCAAGTGGCTATAATCAGGTGCCTGTTGCAGAAGCAGACAAAGCCAAGACGGCATTCTGTACACCATATGGACTCTTTGAGTTCAATCAAATGCCTTTTGACCTTTGTAACTCACCAAGCACATTTCAGAGGTTGATGGAGAGAATTTTTGGTGATCAAAGTTTTCAGTCACTTCTTTTGTATTTAGATGACATCATTATTTTTTCAACCTCTTTTGAGCAACATCTGAAGCGGCTCAAACTTGTCCTTTCCCGGCTAGAGAGCAATCATCTCAAGCTAAAAATGTCCAAATGTAACTTTTTTCAGAGGGAAGTGAAATATTTAGGGCATGTTGTCTCTGCATCAGGGGTAGCCACTGACCCGGGTAAAGTAAAAGCAGTTGCAGAGTGGAAACAACCAACAACTACAAAGGACGTAAGATCTTTTCTGAGTTTTGCATCTTATTATCGTCGGTTTGTAGAGGGGTTTGCAAAGACAGCTGCCCACCTGCATCGACTTGTGGCTCAAGTAGAGGCCGGCCAGAGTAAGTAAGTAAGTAAGTCCCGTTTCGACCCGTTGAGGGTTGCATGGACACCTGAATGTGTCAGGTGTCAGCAATGTTTTTAGGCCTTAAAAGATCGGTTGACCAGCGCTCCAGTTTTAGCTTTTGCGGACTTTACTAAGCCGTTTATTGAGGAAATTGATGCAAGTCATTTGGGGTTTGGGGCGGTTTTAGCCCAAGAGCAAGAGGGACAGGGGAAGCCTATTGCGTTTGCCAGTAGGGGCTTGCACCCTACGGAGAAGAATATGTCCAACTATAGTTCTCGCAAGCTGGAACTTTTAGCCCTTAAATGGGCTGTCACTAGCAAGTTTAGAGAATATCTCCTGGGCGCTAAGTTCACGTGTTCACGGTTAATAATCCGCTAAGCTATTTGCAAACTGCTAAGCTAGGCGCAACAGAGCACCGCTGGGCCTCGGAGCTAGCCATGTTTGATTTCGAAATCAAATACCGACCAGGTTCGGCGAACACTAATGTAGATGCACTTTCTAGACTGCCTACCCCTGTGTCCATCGATGCAGTAGCCCCTGGGCTGATGGTTCCCTCATTTCCTCAAAACTATAGCAAATCTAAAACAAATGCTTTTTGCCAGGAGTCCAGCACGCTTCCAATTAGATCAAAGGCTAATCTCCTTGCTTTACAGACTGAGGATCCAGTAATTAGGCCCTTCAGATTTGGAATAAAGGGTCACTGCCATTGAAGGGGGAATGGGTGCTTTTGCCTCCAGGTACTCAGAAACTCCTTAACCAATGGCCGAGGATCCGGTGCCAAGAGGGGGTGCTGTATCGCAGCATTTGGTTACCAGGAGATGGTAAGGAGACACTCCAGCTTCTTCTGCCACGGTGTCTAAAACAAGAGGTCCTGCAAGCACTCCATGACGACCATGGGCACCAAGGTATAGAACGGACAACCAGTTTAGTCCGAGAAAGGTGCTTTTGGCCCGGAATGTCGGATGAGATTGAGAAGTACTGCCAAGAGTGTGGCCGGTGCGTGGTAGCTAAAGCCGTTCGCCCATGGGCTGGAACCTTCCTAGGCAGTTTAATTGCCTTTAGACCCCTTGATAAAGTGGCCATTGACTTTACCACCTTAGAAAGGTCCACAGACGGCCGGGAACATGTCGCAACTGATGTATTTTCCAAATTCTCACAGGCATATCCAGCACGAGATCAAAAGGCTAGTACTGTGGCCAAGTTACACAAAGAGGGGTGGTTCTTCCACTATGGAGTGCCGAGGCGACTGCACAGTGACCAAGGCAGGAGTTTTGAGGGAGAACTCTTGAAGCAGCTATGCCGGTTGTATAACATTGCTAAAAGCCGAACAACACCAGATCATCCAGAGGGCAACGGGCAGTGTGAGCGATTTAATCGCACACTACATGATCTTCTCCGCTCGTTGCCCCCGGATCAGAAGCGTAAGTGGCCACAAGCACTACCGCAAGTCCTCTTTGCTTATAATAGTACCCAGCATGCCTCAACGGGCCATTCTCCCTTTGAATTATGTTTGGGCAGAAGGTGCAATTGCCAGTGGATTTTTTGCTGGGCAAGACAAATGAAACTGAGCCTGAACCTGTCCATGAGTGGATAAGACAACATCAGGAGAGCCTCCAAGCTATGTACACACACGCTCATGATCAACTGGTCTTAGCTGCTGAACGACGGAATCGGCAAGTTACCCTAGGAGTAAGCCTGCCGTTGGCCCCAGGTACTTTAGTTCACAGAAGGAGTCACCCGCTGGGGCGCCATAAAATCCAGGAATTCGGGGATGCAACTGTCTGCAGGGTGCAGAAAGCACTGGATCAGGATGGGAGAGTAACGGATTTGCCCAGTTGAGGGGAATGGGCCTGATAAGAACATCCACAGAACGGAACTGAGAGTTATACCAACAAACGCTCAGTCAAATTTCGACTCCCCGGGTACAGCAGATAGAGTCCAAAGTGGTGACTTACCAGAGGAATTAGGCATCAGTAATCTATGCTCTACTGAAGAAAGTGGGGAGGAATATGATCTCATACTGTTGGATTCACTAATCTGCACTGAAGACAACCAACTAGCAACATGACAAGAAGCCAATATCCACCCTAGCGCCCATGCACTAAGGGTGGGGGAAGATCACAATCATTTTGATGCCTCTCCTAGCATGGTTCAGGACCACAGCCTTTCGCCCACTGCTGTACTGCCGCCCCCGGCCCCAAACACTCTTGGCCCTTGCTAATATACGTTGGATATGGCGCCTGACAACTCTGGCCAAAGCACCCCTTCCATCTCTGACACTATAGCCACACACTTAGCAAGGACAAACAGAGGTCAACATAGTAATCCTCATAATCTGCCAAGAACTGTCTGTGGCCAAGTGAATCCTGTTGAAGGTAGACCGTAGTCCTCGCTGCCCCTGCCCAATCATTAGCTAGATGAAACTGGTTAAGGGGGAAAGGATGTTCTTGCCGGGTCGGCAAGCTTCCAAAGCTGGGTTGGGTGTAACCGGAAGTAAGACTGGGAGAAGTGGGGAAAGATGTTGGGTTTTACATATACTCCGTCCCAGCACACGGTAAATGTGAGCGGTAGCAATTCACATTGCTCAATAATTTTGGTGAGTTTTTAAGTAGGCTCGGTACGAGCTGCAGAAAACGGTTATTTATACGAGAGGGGCTTAACGCCTCTGTGTGTATGAGCTCGCTAAGGACCGAACCGGTGGATTGGACTTTCATAGTGTTATTTTGGCATGTTAGCAAGGCTGTGGCAAGTGGCGTTAGAGCGGTGATTCATATTGGAGAACCCTTATTCGGAGTCGTAATAAGTGGTAAGCGTCTCGTTGTTAGTCTGGGTGCGGCAACATACAGTGTGAATGAAAGTGAAGCCATTTTATGGACATTGATTACGTTACCTCTCTCCACTCTGAGCTGTGCGCGGGAGTTTTGGGAGTGTGTTGCTCTCCTCAGATCTATGTGCCTTGGGAGCTGTAAATTTACATGGTAAGCAGTGGTCCACTAATAGTACTACATTGACCAAGTTATCTTATTTTCGTTATTTTCTATTGCTCTTTTTTATTTTATATAAGCTTTTTTATTTTGATTGTTTATTGGTATATTGAAGGGCCAGTAGGTAGTATGTCCCAGCCTGATTCAGCAGCCCCTTGCCCCGAGCTATTGTAACCCTTATGTTTGCTTCACTTGTCGGCAAGTTGCTGTGCTCGCACCCCTCATTTAGTGTGCTGTGTCACTGGTAAAAGGTTATAGTGTGCTGCATTGGCTGGCGGCTTAGCCGTGTTTTCTTTCCTTGGGTAGCCTATACTGTCTGGCCCTCAACATTTCTTAGCATGCCCGTGTTTTATGTATTGATAAAAAAAAGTGATATATTTTATTTTTGATAAATCCGTCTCAGTCCAATCCTTAAAGAGCTCTGTGGTAGGGAGTAGGTAGAATATGAAAGTGACATCTTGTTACACATGGCATGCTTGCAAGGTTTGCTGAAGCTAGCCAAGTGAATGGTCTTTGGTTTTGTGCATGTTTATAGCTCAAATATGAACTTTTTCCCCATCCTGTAAGTATTTTTTGATAACTTGACAGTGGTGGTTTGCTTTGGTCATTGAATATTTGTGATTTTATTTTTTTAATTTGCGCGTTTATTGTCAAAAAATTCCTATTTCTGACATATTTTCTGCCTGGTTTTCCTATTTTTTCCGAAGGCATATTCCTATTATTCTGAAGGCAGTAAGAACTTGATGCCCTGAATGTCTGGCAGTTTGTGAACTTGGTAAAACGCCTCTCTATTAACACAGGAGAAAATATGCATAATGTGGATTGTCTCCAGGCAATACTCACTTTGTTGCCAGGCTGGCTCACAGGTTGTATAGCATCTGCATCCTGTTAAAGATATGATGTCACATCACTGACTTTGTAGCCATTATGGACAAAATGAGTATTTCCACAAGACTGACATGATACCTCAGGCCTTCAGGAGTCCAGAGACACAGTCTTCTCGTCATCTGCTGCTGCAGAAGTGCCTTCCTTCTGCCATATGCAATAGATCTTGTATTGACTTAGTTTTGACAGAACATGTCAAGCCTACGCTTTTAATGAATAATACTCACTGGATTATTGTCTGGTGGCTTCAGGAGAATGAGTGTGTTGCCAGACACTGCAAGGCAAATCAAAGTCCGATAGTCCACATAACACCATATATAGTTATGTTCAATGTGCAGAACTGGAATTATGTTCCTTGTATGATGGGGACAGTGTCTGTAGGAGGGACAGAGCCAGTGGCTGTTGCCTCCTGGATCCCTTCCATTACAAGCCTTGTTTGGTTAATGTCAAGGGCCAGCTCCTCTACTGGAGTGAAATGTGTGTTTAGTGGGCCACACCCTGTGCTAGACAAATGAGCCTTTAACTTAACTGCTAAAACCAGAGCAGACAATAAAATGTGAGTAGGCAGCTTCTAAGTAACTTATACACCTCATCTGTGCATCTTTGAACAATCAAATTTCTAGCTTGTGTGTATATACATACATACATGCTATACACACACACACACACACATATAAGCACACGTACAGTATATATCCAGTACTGTGCAAATGTCTCAGGAACATTGAGAGCAATTTCACTGGGCAAATATGCTTCCAAAATTAATGAAATTAAAAGTTTCTAATGACTGGGAAATGAATAATACAGAGTTGTAAACTGTTAAAAACTAAATCAAATAAATGGTTGTGACAATGTTTCGCCTAAAAATTTGGGACACCATCCTGTTGTGCTATAGTTTTATAAGATGATTCGCTTTTGCTTGTTTCAAGCAGAGTGGAAAACTTGCCACTGTTCCTCTACAGACTGACAGACTGACTTGTGTCTCTCCCTCCAAGTTATTGCAGACAGCCATGATGATGTTTACATTGGGGCTCTGTCGAGACTGTATTATTTGTATCAATTATTTTTAATGAAATACAAACATTTATTTCTAAAACTATCTTTTAAATCAGCATTTGGAGTTTCAAATATACTTTTTATCTTCAGCAACACTAATAACAAAAACAACAAGAAGAGCACCGCCAACGGTGCATAATACGCCGGTCATGAACATGGATCAGGAAGTGGACAGAAACATCTGGGCCCCATGTGACCTTTGACCTTTGCCAGTGACCTTGACCTTGGAGGGAGGGCCGTAAACATGGTACGCGACACTCCGCTCAGTGATGGTACACGTGTGTATGAAATATCATGGATGTATCTGAAGCGGTTGAGAAGTTATGCTCCGGACAAGCCCCATCTGGGCCCCATGTGACCTTTGACGTTTGCCAGTGACCTTGACCTTGACCGGGTGAACGAAATCATGGTGCGCGACACAGCGCCTAGTGATGGTGCACGTGTATGTGAAGTATCACGAATGTAGCTGAAGCGGCTCAGGAGTTATGCCCCGGACAAGAAATTGCTAGCAGACAACAGACAGATGGACAGACAGACAGACGGACGGACGGGGGTGATGACATAATACGTCCCGTCTCGAGAGACGGGCGTATAATAATAATAAAAAGTGAAGATCTAAAGCTAGATTTAATTTTTTTCAAATGTAGGGTGCCTAAGACTTTTGCACAATACTATGTAAATACAGTATGTCACAAAAGTGAGTACACCACTCACATTTCGACAATTAATTGATCATATCTTTTCAAGGGACAACGTTACAGAAATGAAACTTTAAGTAAAATATGTGTAGCAATGTAGATTTACTGTCCAAATAACTGAACAAACAGTCATTATTTCCAAAATGGGTGGCAATAGAAGTGAGTACACATCCCGATTGGTAATGGTCAACCAAGTAATGAAATGTGTATTATTCATCATGTAGCTTTTATCTGTTCGACTGGGCCATATGAAGTTGTATAACTTGATGAAGGTTTAAATTGTGGTGCCTTGGGTGCATTGCTTTCATTCTCGTCACTGGAAGGTCAACATAGCACCTCAGGGGAAAGACCTCTCTGATGATCTGTAAAGGAGAATATTTGCTCTCCACGAAGATGGTCTATGATGGTACAGGAAGATCTGTGAAAACATGAAACTGACCTACAGCACAGTGGCCAAGGTTATTCAGCGGTTTTCCCAGATGGGTTCTACTCGGAACAGGCCTCATCAGGGTCGACCGAAGAGGTTGAGTCCTCGTGCTCTGCATCAGGTCCACAAGTTGGCTTCAGAAAACAGACGCAGGAGTGCTGGCAGCATTGCTAAAGATTTTGCAGCAGTGGATGAACAGCCTGTCAGTGCTCAGACCATACGACATGCACTGCACCACGTTGGTCTGCATGGCCGCTGGCCAAGACGGCAGCCTCTCATGAAGCTAGCCGACAAGAAAGCCCGAAAACAGTTTGCATGAACCACGGGAACCACATTCTGTTGTCTGATGAGACCAAGGTAAACTTGTTTGGCTCAGATGGTGTCTAGCATGTGTGGTGGCGCCCTGGTGAGGAGTAACAAGACAAGTTTGTATTGCCTACAGTCAAACATGGTGGTGGCAGCATCATGGTCTGGGACTGCATGAGTGCCTCTGGTCCTGGGGAGCAGCACTTCATTGATGGAATAATGGATTCCAACATGTACTGTGACATTCTGAAGCAGTACATGATGCTCTCCCTTCGGAAACGGCGATTTTCCGACATGATAACGATCCGAAACACACCTCCAAGATGACAACTGCCTTCCTGAAGAAGCTGAAGGTGAAGGTGATGGCGTGACCAAGTATGTCTCCAGACCTGAATCCCATTGAGCACCTGTGGGGCATCCTCAAGAGGAAGGTGGAGTAGCAGCAGGTGTCCAACATTCACCAGCTCCATGATGTTGTCATGGAGGAGTGGAGGAGGATCCCAGTAACAACCTGTGCAGCTCTGATGAATTCCATGCCTAGGAGAAGGAAGGCATTGCTGGACAACAATGGTCAGGTCACACTAAATATTGACACTATACACACAATTTGGTATGTTGACGGTGAGGTATACTCACTTTTGTTGCCACCCCTTTTGTAAATAGTGACTGTTTGTTCAGTTATTTGGACAGTGCAGTAATCTACACTGCTACACATATTGTAAAATGACTACTGTAGAATATATTCAGGTTTAATTTCTGTAATGTTTCCCCTTGAAAAGATTAATAAATTAATTGTTAATGTGAGGGGTGAACTCACTTTTGTGATATACTATGTGTGTATATGTGTGTGTGTGTGTGTATATATAATATATATATATATGTGTGTATGTATGTGTGTGTGTGTGTAAGGGATAATGAACTCGTAGGTGTGCATTACACGGTTTCCAGGCACGACGCGGAGGGTGATTGCCTCCGCAAAGTACCTTAAAATTGTGTAATGCACATCTACGAGTTGATTATCCGGCTTATACCATGGTCATTTGCCAGCAATATTAAATCAAAGCATTCAGAAATTTTTGGTGAAAGTTTTGCACTTAAAAAATGAGCTGGTAATCATTAGATAGGCGGAGCGCCTTCTCATAGCCAATAGGTCAAGCAAAACTGAACCAGCTAACTTAGCTCAGCTTACCTTCATTGAGAAATAGTTTTTGCTCACACTAACACCCTTTTACCAGCTAATGATTTGGTAATGGATTCCATCTGAAACAGATTATGTATAACACAACATTATGCGCGATTATACAGACTGTAGCTAACTTGCTACCCCGCATTGACAATGAACTTATGATAGTTTCCATAGATCCAGCAAGCTGAAATCAGTCTGTCACAGCACGTAGCTAGCGAAGTGTCGGTAGTTACTGATACTTGAAGTGGATACATTAGCTTCCCTTGTAACCGTATACAATTGCAATCGTTTAATGCATAAAACGCGATTACTTCGCTGGTTTAATATTTAAGGTCACCATCGCTGGAGCACCTATAGTTAACTGCCCCGCAAGACGTAATTTCTCTGACGCCGCCAAATTTACTGGAGATAAATGAGCAGCTAGGTTTCTGTTATCCCCAACGCAGCCAACGTTTTTTTTTTTTCCCCCAGGCAAGATCAGGGCCATAAATGGGCGTGTCTCTCGAGCTGGTGATTTTGACGCATGCGCTATGGACTTTCTTCGCACGATTGTCAGCAGCCTTCTCAACATGACTAGGCCTAGACCTACTACGTGTTTACTTGTAATTCTACGTAAGCTATAGCTATGTTAGCGCGCTGCAGGCTGTAATTGACAGGAGCAAATATTCAATTTCACAATACTTTGTGTGAAAAAAAAACCTCTGATACGTTTTCTTAAATGTAAATGGAAACGTAGTTATAACTTAATTAGCTATGTAATATGGTCCTTGTTAGTTCAAGATATGAAGTTCCACTAGCTATGTGGCTACGTACGTTGACAGATAAATGGAAAGATAGAAGGGGACACTTTATAGTGTCTGGTAGTCTTCGTTCAAAACACAACTGCAATCCAAAATTTCAACGAAAGTATTCTAGCGTTCCCATTTTTCTGAGCCCAGTGCTCTCATCCGTCCCCTGTTTAGGCCTACCAAAGAAAACTGGTCACTCAAAATCGAAAACATGCCACATTCCCGCAAAACTTTGCACTACAACATTTTGAGGTTGATACATTTTCACCAGAACCGAACTCATAAAATCACTCTGCCTGTAAAAACTAAAAATAAACCTGGAGATGAACCAACTGAGGTGCAGTTCATCAGGGCGCACACCCTGATGAAGGCTGAAGGGCCGACATGCGTTGGTGTTTTTTAATGCTGTAGCCCAATAAATAAACTGCTCAAAAAAATAAAGGTAACACTTCAACAAAATAAAACTCCTAGTGTTACCTTTATTTTTTTGAGCAGTATACTTTTTGCTATTTTTATGAAACAACTGAGTGCCTGGACTTGGATTTTTTTCCCTTTTATGTTTCAATTAAGTTCCATGAGCACCAGTTTTTCAAAGGATACAAGCAGCGCTCCACCAAACTTTTCCTTAAATTGACTGGATGTCCGTGTTTTAGAATCAATCATTTGTCAAAAAGAACTTCTATACCATAATACTTGTGTTATTTTACATCAAATGTCAGGCTTGTACCAGTAATTTTTGAATCAATGTGCATCACTTAAAATATTTTGTGCTGCCTTGATTGAAAACAATGCGTTAACTTGAATTTGCCTCACTCAGTCCTGCGGCCCACCTACATTTGATGGTTTTTGTCACAAACGCAATTGAAACTTTATGTTTTCACCAAACTTCCATTTGTCTTAGGTGTATTTACCCTCTTAACCTTCCCCTTCACCAAAAATATCCACGTATGCCTTGCAAAATAAAAGAACCTGGAACATAGTGTTTATTTTTCTCTCATGCAAATACATCCCAAATTCCGAAATAGTTGGGATAAAGTGTAAATTGTGAATAAAATCAAAACGCAATGACTTTCAAATCACACCAGCCAGTATTTTATTCACAATAGAACTGAGATAACATAGCAAATGTTGAATTTAAGAAATGATACAATTTTATCCACAAAATGAGCTCATTTCAAATTTGATGGCTGCTATATGTCTCAAAAAAGTTCAGACAGGGGCCTGTTTACCATGGGGTAGCATCCCCTCGTCTTTTTAACGCAGAGTGGAGGCGTCTGGGCATTGAGGGGACAAGTTTATTGAGTTTAGCCATTGGAATTTGATCCCACTCTTATTTAATACAGGCTTCCAGCTGCTGGAGAGTTTTGGGTCTCCTTTGACTGACTTTTCGTTTAATTATGTGCCAAATGTTCTCAAACGTTGAACACGGACTCTTCTACTACAAAGCCATGCTGTTGCAATAGCTGCAGCATGTGGTTTTGCATTGTCCTGCTGAAATATGCAAGGCCTTCCCTGGAATAGATGTCAACTGGAGAGGAGCATATGTTGCTCTAAAACCTTTATATACCTTTCAGCATTCATGGTGCTTTTTAAAACATGCAAGTGTCTCACACCATATGCACTAATGCATCCCCATACCATCAAAGATTCTGGCTTTTGAACTGAACGCTGATAACAGGAGGGATGGTCTTTCTCCTCCTTAGCCTAAAGGACATGACTAGGGGTGTGAAAAAAAATCAGTTTGGTGACATATCACGATTTTCGGCCACCCTTATGCACCTCTACTCCGGTAGATGGCGCCGTAGAGCCGCTTTGCTGTGCGGTGCAGCGCCATTCCTGTAGTAGAGGTAGTCACAGTGGCAGAAGCGGACTTTCTTAAACATGGCTAACAAAATTATGTCGCCTCTGCGCCGACGTTTGGAAGTACTTTGGCTTCCATCTTAAACAGAATAATAGCGAGCTTGACAAAAACAACGCCTTCTGCAAGGTTTGCCTCTCTCCCGTGAAATATTGTGGGAACACGAGTAACTTACGAGCTCACCTAGTAAGACATCATGCCAACGTGTTAGCAGAGAAACAGCCGCAGAAGCGTATTGAGCCGAATCAAGCTACACTGGATCACTTACTACCATCTAACTCACCTCATGCTCAGCGTATCACAGAGGCCATTGTGCATTTTATTTGTAAAGATTTACGCCCGTATAGTGTAGCTGACAACATAGGCTTCAGGTGGATGCTACATAGGTTGGAGCCTCGTCACAGGAAGCCGCAACACGTCCACATTACGGAAACAGCTGTGCCCAAGATGTATGAAGAGGTTAAAACATCTCTAAACACAGCACAAAGAGTTGCCCTGACGTGTGACGGATGGACGTCCAGGGCCACCGAGTCGTATGTTACCATAATGTCTCACTACATCTCTGACGGCTGGGAAATGGTTTCACGTGTTTCAGACGAGGGCAATGCATGAAAGCCACACCGGCAGTAACATCGCGGATGTGCTGGAAGGGGCAATTGAGGAATGGGGCATACATGATAAAGACCCAGCCGTTGTCACAGACAATGCATGAAACATGACCATCGCATTTCAAATGCTTTGCGCACACACTTAATTTGGCTTCCCAGCGCGCGCTGAAATTGCCGGCCGTCCAACGCTTGCTGGGAAGGGTGAGACGGATTACCAACTTTTTCAGACGCAGCTCCACAGCTAGCCATGTACTGAAAGAAAAACAAAAGCTGCTGTATCTGGAACAGCACAAACTCAAAACGGACATAGTAACCAGATGGAATAGTGCACACGACATGCTCCAGCGCTTCCTCGAGCAGAAGCCAGCCATTACTGCTGCCCTGCTCTGAAATGAGGTGAGGAAGAATGAAAAGGACATCAGCACTCTCACTGAGGCTGACACTGCAGCTGCAGAAGAAATAGTCACAGCTATGAAGCCCATGAAGACTGTCACTATTGTCATGGAAGAAGAGAAAACGCCAACATTGTCAGCAGTTGCACCAATCCATGACTGGATTGGCTGACTGAAAAACTACAGGAGACCCCAGGTGACTCTAGCATGACAAAGGAGATCAAATCTGCCATATGCCAGGATCTGAGGAAGAGGTACTTGAATGAGCAGAGGGAGAGTCTTCATGTGTGTGCAGCTTTGGATCCCAGATTTAAGACCTTGCCTTTTTTTGTCTGAGGATGAACAACAGACTGTCTATGATGGTCATCACAGAAGCTGCAAGGACCCAGGGGCCGTTTCAGGTAAGCTAAACTACAGACAAGCCTCTGAAACATTCAATCCAATAACATTTAAAAAACATAGTTACTTAAAGTTAAAAATGTATTAATACACACTGGTGAATATTAGTAAATATTTATATCCCACGAAGAACAGATTAAGTCAGCAGTATTCATGTAATGCTGTTTTTCAGCAGAAAGGAGCTGGAGAGGATGAGACATGGGAGTCAGAGACTCAGGCTGATGGAGATGAGGATGCGGGGCTGGAGGTGCCAGATGAGGATGATGAAGGCTGCAGCCAAGGTCCTGGAGAAGAGGAGCGCTCTGCAGCACAGTCCACGTCTAAGAAGAGATCCAGGGATTTCTTGGTCAAATGTATGCTTCAGGTCAGTGGAAATTTGAAGACCCACTAAGCTAAATATTTGAGCCTCACATACTTTTCATATTTTTTCACTCAAAGTCTAAAGTTTATTTCGTCTCATTTAAAAAAGTGTAATGTACACAACTAGATGCTTAAAATTTTATATCACACTTGCGTAAGGTGATAATTTGTCCACCATTCAATTTACACATGCATTAATCATGTTTTGAGAAGTCTGGATTTTTAAAATCGAGCAGAACAAAGCTCACAGCACACAATTCTGAAAAAGCCTACAGTACTAAACTCTACATACTTTATTCTGCACTGTGAACCTCAAACATTAAATTGTGGGGGAAAGGGACTTTTGTTGCTCTTAAAGAATTTGCTAATTATTGTTACATTGTGTGTTCCAGGGGCTGCAAAGAAGTTAAAGAATGCAGACAAACAGGCACACGAGGAGATGGCAAGACTCAAAGAGACTGCTCCCATGCCAATTACAAAAGGAGCCAATCCACTAAACTGGTGGAAGGAGCACAAGTGCGAATATCCCCTCCTGTCAAAACTGGCCAAGAGGTTTTTGTGCATCCCTGGGACAAGTGCCTCCTCTGAGAGTTTTCTCTACTGCGGGGGACATTATCACAGCACAGAGGAGCACACTCACCCCAGAGCACCCTGATCAGATTCTCTTTCTTAACAAAAATCTGAAAACAAAAGAACTGAAGTACAAGCACTAGGCCCTGTATCAGTATGTTTACAGTTCACTGTTTCAGTTGTGTTTATTTTGTTGTGCACTTTATTTTCCTCATACTTTTCAGGACAGTGTCTGTTCAGTGATTTAGAGCACATATGCAATACGTATGCACAGGCATTTTATTTTCATATGATCTGTTCAGATCAGTGTTCAAACTGACACAGTAGTACACATCCATCCATTTTCTATACCCGCTTATTCCTCACTAGGGTCACGGGGCGAGCTGACTATCCCAGCTGACTACGGGCAAAGGCAGGGACCCACCCTGAACAGCTTGCCAATCTATCGCAGGGCGCACACACCATTCACACACCATTCACTCTCACACTCATACCTATGGGCAATTTGATGTCTCCAATTAGCCTGATATGCATGTCTTTGGACTGTGGGAGGAAAGCGGAGTACCCGGCGAGAACCCACGCAACACGGAGAGAACATGCAAACTCCACACAGAAAGGCCCCAGGCCGGATTCAAACCCATGACTTTCTTGCTGTGAGGCAACAATGCTAACCACCGTGCCACCGTGCCGCCCACAGTAGTATACATTTATACTTATTTTTGTGCATTGTCAGTTACTCAGGGTACTTTATCCTTCATGTTCTCACTTACAGTGGTTACAATGCTTTCAATGTGTTGCAATGATTTGTTACTTTGAGTCATCTACAATAGTTTCAGCTAAAAGAAACTTGATGCACTTGATTTTATGATGGATGGCATGCAGTGTGTAATGCCTGCAATAAGTATGTATGCACAGGCATTTTATTTTCATATATATGTTTAGATCATTGTTTAAACTGACAACAGAAGAAATAATTTTAAATTTTTTTTACATTGTCAATAACTCAGGGTACTTTAGTTGTAGTCCTTAATGTTCCCACAGTGATTACAAAGCTGTCAGTATGTTGTAATGGTGTGTTTGAGACATCTACACAGTAGTTTCAGTGAAAAGAAACTTGTTACACTTTATTTTATGGTGGCTATGTGTGTCTGTGTGTAACACTGCATTTTCTTTTTTTTCAGTGAAAATGTGCAAAAACACAAATGGTAAATAATAAAAAGGTTGTTTTGAAGCAAATAGTTTTGACTCAGTTTGTCCTCTGAATGATCAATATCATCTGATGAACATATGCAGCAACTTGATTTTTCATCTCTACTTTTAATTTTGATATTAACTGGGTAGAATATCGCAATGTATTGTAATATCGCTATATCATTTCAAGACATGACGCCCATGATTTCCAACAAGAATGTCAAATTTGGACTGGTCTGACCACAGGACACTTTGCCACTTTTCAGCAGTCCATTTTAAATGAGCCTTGGCCCACAGAACACGGCGGCGCTTCTGGATTATGCTCAGCAATGGCTTCCTTTTTGCATGATAGAGTTTTAGGTGGCATCTGTGGATGGCACGGCGGACTGTGTTTACAGACAGTGGTTTCTTGAAGTATTCCTAGGCCCATTTAGTAATGCCAATGACAGAATCATGCGGAGAGCGATGCAGTGGTGTCTGAGGGCCCGAAGATTACGGGCATCCAGTAATGGTCTTCAGCCTTGTCCCAGAGATTTTTCCAGTTTCTCTGAATCTTTTGATGATTTTATGCACTGTCGATGATGTGACCTTCAAAGCCTTTGCAATTTGACATTGAGGAACATTGTTTTTAAAGTATTCCACAATTTTTTTTTTTTTTTTATGCAAGCCTTCACATGTTGGGGAGCCTCTGGCCATCTTTGCTTCTGAGAGACTCAGCCTCTCTAAGACATCCCTATTATCGCCAACCATGTTACACACCAGATGCCAGTTAACTTAATTACTTGCTAAATGTTCTTTCAGCTGATTCTCTTATGTATGTTTAAAAATCCTCCTGTCATTGATATGCACGTCATGTGTGGGTGTGTGTGTGTGTGTTTGTGTACGTTTTTGTGTGTGTGTGTGTGTGTGTGCCTGAGCATGTCTGTGTGGGCCTTCATAGCTTTATGTATGTGTTAATGAGTGTAGATGTTGTTGTCGAATCCATGTATATGTTTAAAAATGTCCTCTGTTTGTAATTGTTTTGCATATATTGATGTTTGCACCAACCCCGATACTATATATCTTGTATATACTGTATAAAATAAACCGGGGGCGACAGACACTCAGTGTCTTGGGGTAAACCTCGGGGTTGGTATAAATAACCCGATATTTATTATTGATATTCAGTTTTTTTACCTGAAATCTATCTATCTATCTGTCTATCTTCATTGCTTTTTCAGCCCTTTTATTGCCTATGTCCCAACTTTTTTGAGACCTGCTGCAGCCAGAAAATAAAAAATAAGCTCATTTTGTGGATAAAAATGTTAAATGTCTCAGTTTAAACATTTGAAATGTTATCCATGTTCAATTGTAAATAACATATTGGCTCATGTGATCTGAAAGTCATTGCATTTTGATTGGGGTTGGGGTTGGGAATTGGGGTTGTAAAATTTGTTTGATCTTAAAATTTTAAGTGTGACAAATATGCAAAAAAAAAAAGAACTCAGGAAGTGGGCAAATTCTTTTTTACAGCACTATGTATTTCATAAATTACAAAATATTTTTACAGCATGTTTCTATAAATTCAAATACAGTGGGGCAAAAAAGTATTTAGTCAGGCACTGATTTTGCAAGTTCTCCTACTTAGAAAGATGAGAGAGGTCTGTAATTTTCATCAGAGATACACGTCAACTATGAGAGACAAAATGAAAAAAAAAAAAATAATCCATGAAATCACATTGTAGGATTTTTAAAGGATTTATTTGTAAATAATGGTGGAAAATAAGTATTTAGTCAATAACAAAAGTTCAACTCAATACTTTGTAGCATAACCCTTGTTGGCAATGACAGAGGTCAAATGTTTCCTGTAAGTCTTTGCCAGGTTTGCAGACACTGTAGCTGGTATTCTGGCCCATTCCTACATGCAGATCTCCTCTAGAGCAGTGATGTTTTGGGGCTGTCGCTGGGCAACACGGACTTTCAACTCCCTCCACAAATTTTCTATGGGGTTGAGGTCTGGAGACTGGCTAGGCCACTCCAGGACCTTGAAATGCTTTTTACGGAGCCACTCCTTCGTTGCCCGAGCGGTGTGTTTGGGATCATTGTCATGCTGGAAGACCCAGCCACGTTTCATCTTCAATGCTCTCACTGATGGAAGGAGGTTTTGGCTTAAAATCTCACGATACATGGCCCCGTTCATTCTTCCCTTGACACGGATCAGTCGTCCTGTCCCCTTTGCAGAAAAACAGCCCCAAAGCATAATGTTTCCACCCCCATGCTTCACAGTAGGTATGGTGTTTTTGGGATGCAACTCCGCAATCTTCTTCCTCCAAACACGACGAGTTGAGTTTTTGCCAAAAAGTTCTATTTTGGTTTCATCTGACCACATGATATTCTCCCAATCCTCATCTGGATCATCCATATGCTCTCTGGCAAACTTCAGACGGGCCTGGACATGTACTGGCTTAAGCAGGGGGACAAGCCTTGCGCTGCAGGATTTGAGTCCCTCTCGGCGTAGTGTGTTACTGATGGTAGCCATTGTTACTTTGGTCCCAGCTCGCAGCAGGTCATTCATCAGGTCCCTCCGCGTAGTTCTGGGATTTTTGCTCACTGTTCTCATGATCATTTTGACCCCACGGGATGAGATCTTGTGTGGGGCCCCAGATCGAGGGAGATTATCAGTGGTCTTGTATGTCTTCCATTTTCTTACAATTGCTCCCACAGTTGATTTATTCACACCAAGCTGCTTGCCTATTGTAGATTCACTCTTCCCAGCCTGGTGCAGGTCTACAATTTTCTTCCTGGCGTCCTTCGACAGCTCTTTGGTCTTGGCCATGGTTGAGTTTGGAGTCTGACTGTTTGAGGCTGTGGACAGGTGTCTTTTATACAGATAACAAGCTCAAACAGGTGTCATTAATACAGGTAACGAGTGGAGGACAGAAGAGCTTCTTAAAGAAGTAGTTTCAGGTCTGTGAGAGACAGAAATCTTGCTTGTCTGTGGGTGACCAAATACTTATTTTCCACCATCATTTACAAATAAATTCTTTAAAAATCCTACATTGTGATTTCCTGGATTTTTTTTTTCTCATTTTATCTCTCATAGTTGAAGTGTACTCAGATGAAAATTACAGACCTCTCTCATCTTTCTAAGTAGGAGAACTTGCAAAATCAGTGCCTGACTAAATACTTTTTTGCCCCACTGTATATATTTATAAATTAAAAACATAAAATTAACTCTAATAAAAGGAAGCAGCAAACAGGAAAGTGATGAGCCTAGATTTAAAAGGAGTGGTCCTCCAATTCTTTGGGAGCTTATTCCAAATATTTGGTGCATAGACACTGAACGCAGCTTCTGCATGTCTACTTCTCTATGAAGGCTTCTGTACATGTGTATTGACACTACTTAATACACAGTTGTGACCCAATGAAGAGATAATACAGACTAATATGAACTTGTGTTGGTGTGTGTTTTGAGTCTATCAAAGGAATAATAAAATATTCATAATTAATGTTCATAGAATCTGCAGAAAGCCTGCTGTTTCTAAAAGCCTGCGTTCTGATTGTGAGGCTCAGTCTGCTTAGTAACCCTTTTCCCTCATTACTGATGAAATAAATGATTAATTTGGGACTTAAAGTTTGACTCTGTGCGTTTCAACAGGGTTTAAGTATGATATCATTGCTATTGCTTCCTGCTAACGTGGCGGTGAATGGCAGTGCTTGTAGGATATAAGTGTGAGCTAAAACTGATTGACCGGAATGATATTATGCAGAGGAGATTAAGAACGGATGTCACCCTAAATAAGTTTAGAAGTGAATTATTATCTCAAGAAAGGAGAAATGTCTATGAAGCAGAGGATGCTGATTCTGCGTATGATTCACGTTTTTATTTTTGTATGACAGAAGCTGTCCAATGCAGCAAAGCAGGAAAAAAAAAGCAAACTTAAATAAACCTTGGGTTACAGGGGGTTTGTTGAAAGATTACCTTGTATAGAGAGTTTATGAAGCATGGAACTAAGGAGAAAGAATTTAAATATAAAAGATATAAAAATAAATTAACAGATACTATACGGAAATATAAGATAGATTATTATAATAAAGTGTTATAGTATAATAAAAACAGTATAAAGGGCACATGGAAGATATTGAACTCAAATATAAGAAATAAAACAACCAAGTCTGGCATCCCCAAAGAATTTCTAGCTAAAGACAAGTTGATCAGTGACAAAAAACGAGATGGTGGAAGGCTTCAACAAATTCTTTGTAAATGTGGGCCCCAAACTAGCAGGAGAGATTAAATCTTCCACAAGGGAGAGGTGTTTTACAATACTTGGGAGAAAGAAACCCAAATACCATATTTTTAAGGGATACAGATAAATGGGAAATTATTGATATAGTAAATAAACATAAAAGTAAAATATCAACTGATTAGAATAGTATTGATATCCATTTAAGCAAACAAGTAATTATTGCTAGTCCCTTCAGTGCACATTTGCAACCTCTCACTTAAACTGGGTTCATCTTCAACCAAAATGAAAACTGCCAGTCATGTAGATTTTTATAGCAGGAGAGAGAAATCTTTTTACAAACTATAGGCCAGTTTCCCTGCTTTCCGAATTTTCCAAAATTTTGGATAACTATTTGCTTCACGGTTGGACTGTTTCATTAATAAACATGGACTAATTGTAGATAGTCAATATGGATTCAGGGCAAACCATTCAACATCATTAGCACTCATGGACTTAGTAGAAGAACTGACAAGCACGATTGATGTCAAGAAGTTTGCAATAGGGGTTTTCATAGACTAAAAAGGCTTTCGACACAATAAATCATGAGATACTATTACAGAAACTGGAAAGATATGGGATCAGAGGGGTGGGGCTTAAATGGATAACATAGAACATAGACAACAGTTCGTGCAAATAGAGGAATACAGGTAGTCCAAGTTAAATATCTCCTGTGCGGTGCCGCAGGGGTCAATTTTGGGACCAATATTACAACCCCAGTTCTGAAATAGTTGGGATGAAGCGTAAATTGTGAATAAAATCAAAATGCAATGACATTCAGGTCACATGAGCCAATGTGTTATTTACAATAGAACATAGATAACATTTCAAATGTTGAAACTGAGACATTTTACATTTTTATCCGTAAAATGAGCTTATTTCAGATTTTCTGGCTGCAAAAGGTCTCAAAAAAGTTGGGACACAGCCAAAAAAGGGCTGAAAAAGCATATATAAGGGAATCAGCTGAATATATAAGGGAATCAGCTGAAAGAACATTTAGCAAGTAAGTTAACTGGCATCAGGTGTGAAACATGATTGGCTATAAAAGGGATGTCTAAGAGAGACTGAGTCTCTCAAGGTAAAGATGTTCCCCAAGTCAAATTGCAAAGGCTTTGAAGGTCTCATCATCGACATTGCATAACATCATCAAAAGATTCAGAGAAACTGGAAAAATCTCTGCGCATAAGGGACAATGCCGAAGACCTTTATTGGATGCCCGTGATCTTCGGGCCTTCAGACGCCACTGCTTCACTCACTGGCATGATTCTGTCATTGACATTACTAAATGGCCCCAGGAATACTTAAAGAAACCACTGTCTGTAAACACAGTGCGCCGTGCCATCCACAGATGCCACCTAAACCTCTATCATGCAAAAATGAAACCATTGTTGAGTATGATCCAGAAGCACCGCCAAGTTCTGTGGGCCAAGGCCCATTTAAAATGAACTGTAGCAAAGTGGCAATGTCAGGTTTCAGAATAAGGTTTGGACCCAAAATGCAGGAAAAGAGGTATTTAATAATAAAATCCTCACAGCAAGGCATAGGCGAAACAAAAAGGTTATAGACCAAAACACAGGTAGCCAACTTGAAAAGGGTACTACAAAACTATACAATTCTAGAATGCAAAATAGTACTAAGACTGGAGCTCCAAACAAAGGGTGCAACAATCTGACAATTAGTGCAATCAGACAAGGGAGCTAAATAGGCAGGTCTAATGAGGAAATTGAAAAAAGGTGTAAGCAAAACATGGCAGGGAGAGACAAGACAGGATATGAATGCTCAGCACAGGGGAGAAAGGTCAAAATAAAAGTCAAAAAAGGGACCAGCAAAAAAAATTCAGAATTAAAGTCCATAGCAGGATCCTGACAGTACCCCCCTTCAACGAGCGCCTCCAGGCTGGATGTTGAGGGTTGCGACGACGAAGGTCATTAATGAGCTTCTTGTCCAGAATGTGACGGGAAGGGACCCATGACCGCTCCTCAGGGCCATATCCCTCCCAGTCAACCAGAAACTGGAGACCTCGCCCTCGTCGACAGACATCCAGAAGCTCACGAACAGTGTAGGCAGGGCCTCCGTCGATAAGTCGAGGGGGAGGAGGGACCACAGTAGCAGGTGCGAGGGGGCTACTGTGGGTGGGCTTGATGCGGGAAAAGTGGAAGGTAGGATGAATTCGTCGCAGAGAGAGGGGTAGTTTGAGGCGGACAGCGGATAGACTCAGGACCCTCTCAATGATGTACGGACCAATAAAGCGTGGAGCCAGCTTCTTAAGAGTCCACCTTAAGGGGCAGATCCTTAGCGGACAGCCATACTCTCTTACCAGTTTTCTTAACTAAAAGTTGCTCTCAGTGGCTTTTGTAATGTGAATATAGGCCACTAGATGGCAGTATTTACCTTTTTTTGTTAAGCTCAGACTGGAGTCATGTTTAGACATGTCCTGGACATGTCTGGGGCAAGTCTCAGAAAATTTAAAAAAAGGTCTAAATGTGGGTGGGGTCTGCAAAAGAGTATATAAGGAAAAGAATTGAGACAGTAAAGTAGTAGGAGAAATTGCAAGAAGATGACCAGACCTGCCATTCTGTTCAAGACCTGTGACGTTTCTTTTGTGGATTTCTTTGCCTGTGTTTGAGCATTTTCATTATCCAGGACATCACCAAGCCACCCCACAAAAAGGGACAGTAAATATTTCTGTTTTTTTTTTATTCAATCTTGGTCATTAGTTGTTAGTTAGTTGTTATTGTCTTTGTCTGTTGATTAAATGTGTTTAAGTTTTTAAAACAGTTTCTGTCATCCCTTGCTGTTGCTGTTGCTGTTTGTGTTGTAGATGTGGTAACAAATTGGGGCCATAACAAATTGGGGGCTCAAGGTCCGGGATAGACCATTTTGTGAGTCATTTATTGAAAATCTAACATTCCAAATTGTGAAATTGTTTTTGTGAATTTTCCTAGATATATATTGACAACAGCAATGGATGATTTCTTGGCATCACCAACCGTAGGGGTTTTGAAGTCTTTTAAAAAGACAGAACTGCTAGAAATTTGCAGACAGTTGGAGCTGACAGAGGTAAAACCAGCCATGCGAAAAGCAAGACTGGCTAGAGAGATAGTTGAATATTACATTGATGAAAATGTGTTTGCACCAGGAGATCGGGAACAGTTTCCAGTGGAAAATCCAAATATAGAAATGGAACTTAAATTAAAAATGCTAGAGATTGAAAGGGAGGAAAGAGAAAAAGAAAGGGAGGAAAAAGAAAAACAAAGAGAATTTGAGAGGGAAGAAAAAGAAAAACAAAGGCAGTTTGAGTTAGAAAAATTAGCAAGAGAAGAAAAACAAAGAGAATTTGAGAGAGAGAAAGAGGAAAGAGCAGAAAGAGAGAGACAGAGACAGAGAGATTTTGAATTGGAGAAATTCGATAGAGAAGAAAGACTCCAAATGGAGCTACTAAAAATTAAAATTGAAACTAAAAATAAATTTTGTGCCAGTCAGGAGGTAAAACTGGTGCCTCCATTTTCGGAAAAGGATGTTGACAACTATTTCCAGTGTTTTGAAAAGGTAGCAAAGAGTTGCCAGTGGCCAAAGGAACACTGGCCTCTGATGTTGCAAACTGTCCTCAAGGGTAAAGCTCAACAAGCCTATTCGGCTTTGTCTGCAGATGATTCCTCTGATTATGAGGTTGTCAAAAAGGTTATTTTGAGAGCTTATGAGTTGGTTCCAGAGGCTTACCGACAGAAATTCAGAGATCTGAAGAAATCTGAAAATCAGACTTATGTTGAATTTGCTAATGAGAAGCAGGTTTGCTTTGAGCGCTGGTGTACTTCTATGGAGGTCAAGGATGATTTCAACTCACTAAAAGAGATGGTGTTAGTTGAAGAATTCAAGAACTGTGTTAAGGATGATGTTAAGACCTACCTTAATGAGAAGCAAGCACTGAACTTGCAATCAGCTGCCAAATTTGCAGATGAATATGTTCTCACTCATAAGTCCAAATTTCAGTCTAGCAGTAACAATAAATGGTCCCAATTTCAGAAAAAGGGTTACGGTGATACCCAAGATTCCTCACCCAAAGACAAAGACAAATCTGGTGATGGTGCTCAGAAATCCAGTAACAGGTCTGATCAAAGTGTGAAAGCTGACAGTGACAAAAGTGGTCTAGTTTGCAGTTATTGCAAGAAATCTGGTCATGTTACAACTAACTGTTGGTTCCTTAAAGCTAAGAAAGAAAAAGAAAAGGATACCAAACCAAATGCCTTTGTGAAAACAAGGTTAGAAAGCCCTGTAGTAGATAACCAATCTGCTAAATTGCCTGCTTCTTGTGGGGCTAAAAAGCCTGATACAGCTTTGTGAGTGAAGGAATTTCTTCCATTTGTGTCAGAGGGATTTGTGGCTCTGAATGAGCATACTACTCCTGTCCCCATATATATCCTAAGGGATACCGGAGCTTCTCAGTCACTTTTGTTGATGGACTCTTTGGAGTTACGTGATGAGACCGCTTCAGGGGATTTCATACTTGTACAAGGTATTGAAGGGAGGACTGTATCTGTACCCCTGCGCTCTATATTCTTGAAGTCAGATTTAGTTACAGGACAGGTAAAGGTGGGACTTATGTCAAGTCTACCTATAAAGGGTGTTTCTCTGTTGCTAGGCAATGACCTGGCTGGGGGCAAAGTAGTTCCCCCTGTACATCTTACTTCACAGCCGAGCACTGAAGATGGGGATGAGGACCCATCTCTGTATCCTTCTTGCGCAGTGACTCGTGCTATGGCCAAGAAGGCTAAAGAAGAAGATGATGTGGTGCCGTCCAGTACATTGAATAGTCAGGACTCAGGTGGTTCGCCTCATGACTCTGATTGGCCTACTATGGTTTCTCCGTTTGAGGACTTATCAGATACTTTTATCAGTTCTCTATTCAGCCAGCCGGATGGGTCTGGTGATTCTGATGTGTCTGGAGACTTGTCTCTGTCCAGAAAGCGGTTGATTGAGGAGCAAACTAATGATCCTGAAATTTGTGTACTAAAGAGGAGAGCCCTTCCTGATAAAGAAATAGACGCAGTTCCAGTTGGGTATTATCTCAAGGATGGTGTGTTGATGCGGAGGTGGCGCCCTCCTGATATCCCTGCCAATGCAGATTGGGCAGTGGTCAGGCAAATTGTTGTTCCGAAGGTCTATAGGAATGAGATCTTAACAATGGCTCATAGTTTACCTTTAGGAGGTCATCTTGGTGTTAACAAGACTGTTGATAAGATCATGAAACACTTCTTTTGGCCTGGGCTTCGGAAAGACGTTTCCAACTTTTGCAAAACCTGTCACACTTGTCAGGTAGTTGGAAAACACCAGTTAGACCCACCTGTAGCTCCATTGCAGCCTATCCCAGCATTTGGGGAGCCATTCTCTAGGGTCATTGTTGATTGCGTTGGTCCAGTACCCAAGACTAGATCTGGAAATCAGTACTTGTTGACAATCATGTGTGCATCTACCAGATTCCCTGAAGCCATACCTCTACGTAACATCAAGGCAACTGCAATCTCAAAGGCTTTGATAAAGTTCTTCACGTTGTTTGGCCTTCCCAGGGAAATTCAGTCAGACCAGGGTAGCAATTTCACTTCAGGATTGTTTCAGCAGGTTGTGTATGAACTAGGTGCAAAGCAGATTCTTTCTAGTGCCTATCATCCAGAAAGTCAGGGTGCCTTAGAGCGGTTTCATTCCACTCTCAAGACAATGATGAGGACTTATTGTTATGACCATGAGAAAGACTGGGATGAAGGGGTTCATTTGCTGTTGTTTGCAGCTAGAGAAGCAGTGCAGGAGTCTACTGGATTCAGTCCATTTGAGCTAGTGTTTGGTCATGAAGTGAGAGGACCTTTGCTATTATTGAGTGAACAATGGCAAGAGAAAGAGCCGCATATCAGTCTGTTAGACTATGATAGCAAGTTCAAGGAAAGATTGCGTGCAGCTTGTGACCTTGCCAAAGAGAACTTGAAATCAAGTCAGGGAAAAATGAAAACTTGGTACGATCATAAGGCTAGAAGCCGTGAGTTTAAACCAGGAGAAAAGGTCCTTGTGTTGTTTCCCTTGCAGTCCAATTCATTGCAGGCTAGATTTCATGGTCCATATGAAATTCTGACAAAACTCAATGATCTCAATTACATTGTGAAGACTCCAGATAGGAGAAAACCAAAACAATTGTGTCATATTAACATGCTAAAGCCTTATCATGACAGAAATGCTAGGGTTGCAGCTGTCACTTCAGATTCTCCAATGGTCGAAACGTGTGAAGATGAGGGGGAGTTTCAAGATGATGAACTAAGAATTAAAGCTGAAGTTCTTTCATGTAAATTGTCAAACACTGAAACACATCAAAACACATCAAAATCTTGATGTAAAACTCCAGCACTTAGAACCCTCACAGAGAGATCAGTTTGAAAGGTTGATCAAGAAATATGAGGATTTGTTTCCTGATGTTCCAAAGAGAGTTACTATAGCCTCTCATGATGTAGATGTTGGTGATGCCAAACCAATAAAACAGCATCCATACCGGATGAATCCTGAAAAGAGAAAGATTGCTGAGAAAGAGGTTGAGTACATGTTAAAACATGATATTATCAGACCCTCCAACTCCGATTGGAGTTCACCCTGTGTGCTAGTTCCAAAACCTGATGGAAGTACTAGATTCTGTACAGATTATCGCAAAGTCAATGCTGTAACTAGAACTGATGTGTTTCCAATACCTAGGATTGATGATTGTATTGATAGTGTAGGGCAAGCAAAGTTTCTGACCAAGATTGATTTATTGAAGGGTTATTGGTGTGTGCCTTTAACTGAGAGGGCCAAGAGCATCTCTGCTTTTGCCACACCATCTGGATTGTACCAGTATGAAGTCCTACCCTTTGGCATGAAAAATGCCCCAGCCACGTTCCAAAGGATGATACAGTCTACAATCGCCGGATTGCCACACACGGGTGCATACATCGATGACCTGATCACATGGAGTGACTCCTGGGAAGAACATCTAAAAGATGTAGAGACGTTGTTCCAGCGCCTGACCCAGGCTAACCTGACTGTTAACCTGAACAAGAGTGACTTTGGTTGTGCTACTGTCACCTATCTTGGCTACGTCATAGGCCAGGGTAAGGTGGCACCCATAAATGCTAAAGTCCAAGCCATCATGGACTTTCCAGTTCCTGACAACAAAAAAGCTTTGCGCCGCTTCCTTGGAATGATCGGGTACTACCGCAAGTTCTGCAAGAACTTTGCTGAGATTGCTCTCAGTCTAACTAACCAACTGAAGAAAGGCGTAAAGTTCACCTGGGATGACGCATGCCAGAGAGCCTTCGATCGCCTGAAGTCTCTGCTGGGTCACTTCCCCGTGCTCAAATCTCCTGACTTCAACAAACCGTTCTCCATCGCGGTCGATGCTAGCGACCAAGCTTGTGGATCTGTGCTCCTACAGAGAAGTGACTCTGATGACATTGAGCATCCCGTGGCATACTTCTCCAGGAAGTTCAATCGCCACCAAAGGAACTATTCCACAATAGAGAAGGAACTGTTGGCTCTGGTCCTTTCTTTACAACACTTTGAGGTTTATGTTTGTACAGGACAAAAGCCAATGATTGTGTACACTGACCACAATCCGTTAATGTTTTTGAGTAAGATGAAAAACAAGAATCGGAGATTGTTGAATTGGAGTTTGATTTTACAGGAGTTTGACTTGGAAATTAAGCATGTGAAGGGTACAGACAATGTAATTGCTGATTGCTTATCCCGTGTTTGAATGTGTATATATATATCATGTGTTTGAATATTGTATGATATGTATATATAGACAAGTGTTCACTTAACCATTTTGTATTGAAAAGAAAAATTTTGCCTTTATGAGTCAAAAATTTTCCCTTTTGGAATGGAGGTGTAATGTGAATATAGGCCACTAGATGGCAGTATTTACCTTTTTTTTGTTAAGCTCAGACTGGAGTCATGTTTAGACATGTCCTGGACATGTCTGGGGCAAGTCTCAGAAAATTTAAAAAAAGAGGTCTAAATGTGGGTGGGGTCTGCAAAAGAGTATATAAGGAAAAGAATTGAGACAGTAAAGTAGTAGGAGAAATTGCAAGAAGATGACCAGACCTGCCATTCTGTTCAAGACCTGTGACGTTTCTTTTGTGGATTTCTTTGCCTGTGTTTGAGCATTTTCATTCTCCAGGACATCACCAAGCCACCCCACAAAAAGGGACAGTAAATATTTCTGTTTTTTTTTTTATTCAATCTTGGTCATTAGTTGTTAGTTAGTTGTTATTGTCTTTGTCTGTTGATTAAATGTGTTTAAGTTTTTAAAACAGTTTCTGTCATCCCTTGCTGTTGCTGTTGCTGTTTGTGTTGTAGATGTGGTAACAAATTGGGGCCATAACACTTTGTGAATAACTTTTAAGGTTTTACTCCGACATAAAATGTTTTAGCGCGACTTAGGAGTACTCTTTGCGGTAAGATAAGATGCTTTGTTAATACGAGCCCTGGATTGTAGGCAGGCCAGTTCAGCGCCCGGACTCCTCTACTGCAAAGCCAAGCTGTTGTGATGGATGCAGTATGTGGTTTAGCGTTGTCTTGCTGCAATATGCAAGGCCTGCCCTGAAAGAGACATTGTCTGGATGGGAGCATATGTTGTAAAACCTCTATCTACTTTACAGCTTTGATAGTGCCTTTCCAGATCTGCAAGCTGCCCACACCATAGGCACTAATGCAACCCCATGCCATCAGAGATGCAGGCTGTTGACCTGGGCACTGATAACAAGCTGGATTGTCTCTCTCTTGTTTTGTCAGCACAACATAGTGTCCATGGTTTCAAAAATTTTTTTTCTAATTTTTATTCATCTGACTACAGAACAGTTTTCCATCATGCCTCAGTCCATTTTAAATGAGCTTTGGCATAGAAAAGATTCCACATAATGTCCTGAATTTATTGGAATTGAGGTTTGAAGTTAATTAATATGAAAAGAGAATTCAGCAGAACTCAGGCGGCACTGGAATGCAGAGAAAACCACACCCTGGATTCCTGTACATTCTCACGCACTATTCTTGTTAAACTTATTGCCCCTATTCAAATGGCACCAGCACCTGGCGGAGAAATTTCTGGTTCATGGGAAACTACTGATGAGAGTTTTATGACCCTCTTTTCGGCAAAAGGTGCCCAAAATTATTGGGCCATGTCCAGAGAGGTCACAGACCTCTGTGTTAATGGTCAACGTCTGTTTTCTTCGTTAAACTTTTCACAGAGCACTGGTCTGTGCCGGACGATGTCACAGTGCCATAAAGTGGACTTATCCGATATTGCATCAGCGAAATAATTCACATTACTTCCTTTATACGAATTTGCAAGGACTTATTTCCCCCTGGTTTAAAGTAATAATTTTACCCATATTGTTTCAATGTAAAGTTCTGTTATATAACAAGAGCTCATTGATAACATTAATATAAATTTTACTTGTAATTCTATACTGTACCGGACATTTCATGGCAAACCGTAGTACTAGCATATTATGTTTGGTATCATTCTACTTTGTTAAATCTCCAAAATTGCATGGGGCATATTTTGAAGGGATTAGAATTTTATCAAACCCTCATTTAATAAGTATAAAAGAGCACATACTTATGGAAATTTCCCCCCTGGCAATGTTCCTGCCCAATCTCCAATAAATATGGTGTGACCCACACCACATGCACTAATGCCTCCCCATATCATCAGAGATGCTGGCCTTTGAACTGAACGCTGATAACAGGAGGGGTGGTCATCTTTCTCCTCTTTAGCCCGGAGGACACGACGCCCATAATTTCCAACAAGAATGTAAAATTTGGGCTTGTCTGACCACAGGACACTTTGCCTGTCAGGATCCTGCTATGGACTTTTATTCTGAATTTTTTTGCTGGTCCCTTTTTTGACTTTTATTTTGACCTTTCTCCCCTGTGCTGAGCATTCATATCCTGTCTTTTGTCTCTCCCTGCCATGTTTAGCTTACACCTGTTTTCAATTTCCTCATTAGACCTGGCTATTTAGCTCCCTTGTCTGATTGCACTCATTGTCAGTTTGTTGCACGCTTTGTTTGGAGCTCCAGTCTTAGTACTATTTTGCATTCTAGAATTGTGTAGTTTTGTTCTACCTTTTTCAAGTTGGCTACCCATGTTTTGGTCTATAACCTTTTTGTTTCGCCTATGCCTTGCTGTGAGGATTTTTTTATTAAATACCTCTTTTCCTGAATTTGGGTCCAAACCTTATTCTGAAACCTGACAGTACAATCTGACCAAACATAGACCCAGCAGATCCGAACAAAGTCAAGACTGTTCTTGAGCTGCACAAAGGCATGCTGGGGGAACATCAGTCCAGGCTTGCCTCTATCTCCAAAACTGTGGAGGCTACGGCTGCGAGTTTAACTAGAATAGCAGCAGATATTCAACAGCTTCAGCGAGCCTCCTCTCCTCACGATGAATCAGTTCAAGCCTTACCTCAGCCACCACCTGCTCTGCCTGGCCGTGAGCCCCGCTTGCCTCCTCCTGAGTCTTACTCTGGGGAACCTGGTTCCTGTCAAGCCTTCCTGTCACAATGCAAGCTGGTCTTCGAGCTGCAACCCTCCACTTTTCCTTCCGATCGCGCAAAAGTGGCCTATATAATCACACTCCTGACAGGACGAGCACGAGACTGGGGAACTGCTGTCTGGAGGAACAATGAGGCTATCCGTGCTAACTTCACACAGTTCACCTCAGAGATGAGGAGGGTGTTTGACCGCTCAAAACAGGGCAGGGAGGCTGCAAGGAAGATCATTCACCTTCGCCAAGGCTGTCGGTCAGTGTCGGACAATGCTATCGAATTCAGAACACTGGCGTCCTCAACCAGATGGAATCAGGACTCCCTTTATGATGTCTTTTTTGATGGCCTGTCTGAGGAGATTAAGGATGAACTGATTCCCAATGAATTACCTTCCTCTTTTGAGGACCTTGTGGACTTGGCTATCCGACTGGACGCTCGATTAAATCAGCTTCGGCACCTAAGGTCGTCTTCATCATCCAGCCCCCTGCAACGGGAGGAAAGGACTCCGTCAATGCCCAATCTGGTGGGACCTTGCCTCGGCATCACCTCTCCACAACCAGAGCCCATGCAAGTTGACCAGACCCGTTTAACGCCAGCAGAGAGGAAGAGGCGGCTGGACTTCGGGGCATGTTTCTATTGTGGGCAGAAGGGGCACTTTCTACATGTCCGGTAAAAGTGAAAGCTCACCAGTAGAAAGGAGAGTTCTAGTGAGCGCATCCTCTCCCAAAAGCTCTCCATCTTCTCTCATGGTTGTGAAGGCACGGGTGATGTGGGGGGCCCATCAGCACACTATCTCGGCCCAGATTGACTCAGGGGCTGAAGGAAACTTCATTGATTCTGCGTTGGTCCACCTGTGGCGACTCCCGGTGTCCACCCTCCAGAACCCCCCCCTTTTTTAAAATAAATTTAGCATCTCCAATCCCACCAGAATCTGGAATACCCAATTGGTGAACAATGTAAAAAGCTTGCTCGTATGCGACCCCAACTCAGGATAGTGAGGACAGTTCACGGCTCTCCTCCGAAGCCGTGCCTGTCAGCCTCTGATTCTTATACACTCATTGGTTGAATCCTCGTAAGTTCAGAACGAAGGTTTTTGCTTCATGAACCATTTTCTTTATTTTCTGTGCCCACAAGATGGTGCACTCTGTTCAACAAAGGCTTGCAAGTTCATTCTATAAGCCTTATTTTTTTTTAACTATGGGTGCCATCTTGTAGGCACAGAAAATAAGTAAAATGGTTCTTGAAGCTTGGGAAGATTGTTCCACCTTACTAAGTTGCCTTGTGCCTTAGCAGCAAAGGCAACAGTTACCAATGTCCCTCTTTCCCCGGAGGTCACAGCACCGACCTGGCGCTGCCCCTTGGTGGCAATGACTTTGTCTGGCATTTGAATCGTTGTGATACCTGAAATAATAAGTGAAATGAATTATTGCTGTTGCAAATCACTGTTGCTTTTAAATTCATCTGAATATAAAATTTTACCTGTTTTTAATCCATGTTCCAGATGTCATTTGCTTCAAAATTATAGTGGTGAGGACAGTCTTTAGATTGATAAAAAATACGGTCACGTTAGTCTTGTTGAAGCTGATGGAACGAGACATGTTGGTGAGTTGAGGTCGACGGATGGACAGGGTTTTGTTGCTCTCGAGGAAGGAGGTGAGCTAATCCTTCCCTGCCATCTGGTTTTTCTTCCATGAACATGGAGGTTTGAGGCCAATATTTTCGGCCAACTCATATGCAAACTTTCGCACCTAAAAAAAAAAAAACATAAGAAAGAGGTTAATTCCCAGATAACAAGCACCTCCGCTCCGGATCTGCCCCGGCTCCAACTGATCCGGTGCGGAGATGCTTGCTATATGGCGGTGGTGGTGTAGCTCTATCTGGGGTATTACTCCCACCTCTTTAGGACTCAGGCCAAAATATATATTGGCTGCTCTCTTAATGTATGCCTGCAGTCTCTTCTCCTGTTCTTCTGTGAAGACTTTGTTGTGAGCCCTGTACCCCGGGGCCCTGGTCTGCCGCCCTCTTGCCTCTGTCCTCCTCTTGCAGTATCTGAACAGGATGACATGACAAACGCCATACACCTCTGCTGCCCGCCTTATACTATCGCCTCTTCAGTCATCAAAAAAAGCCCTTGCGTGAACCTCCGGGTCAACCGTTCCTCTCTGGGTAGTTCTGACCTTAACTCTTGGCATTTTCCGTTGGTAAAACATAACACACATTTTTATTGAGCTCTTAAACACAAAATGCGGCCGCATTAGCAGAGAGGGACGAACTTAATTGTTGCTACTTCAGTCCCAAAAGTGACTCCTGACATTTGAACGAGGATTGCTTCCAAAGTAGAAATAGTCTGATATTTCAAACTTCACCATATGTTACGGAACTAAATCACCTATCATTTCATCATAATTATGAAACATGGAGTGATAAAGACAATCTTTAAATCGAAAAAGTTTAGTGTTCGTCTGAATTTACTCACCATGGTGGAAAACAGTCTTCCCAGTCTTGAGCCACGAGGAAGACTGAATGCCTCAAGAATTCTCGCGGGTCTGTGAGGGGCACGAGCTGCACGTGCTGATCTAGTATGACGCATCGAAGTGCGGAAGGCCATGAGTAAATCACGTATTACTTTCGTCCAGAGTTACTTTCGCACCGGTGCTCCCTGACCGTGACAAACTAAAGAAAATGCGGCTGTAAAATTTCAAAGTCCGGGACGCGGTGCGAAAGTCTGGCAGCTCAAGATATGAGATATGCTACATAAATTTTTGTGGTATGAGGCAGTGGTCAGCATAATTGGCAAAAAAGGAAACAGCGAAAGAATTTTGTTTGAAACATCCATCAATATCAAATGTAATCAGTACATTTTCGACTTACCTGAATATTTGGGTACCCAGAGAAAGATTTGGATGTGTAAAAACATAAAGCCTTCAGTCACGAAAACTTTATATATATATACACAAAACCCAAAACCAGTGAAGTTGGCACGTTGTGTAAATCATAAATAAAAACAGAATACAATGATTTGCAAATCTTTTTCAACCTATATTCAATTGAATACACTGCAAAGACAAGTTACTTAATGTTCGAACAGGTAAACTTTGCAATTTTTTTGCAAATATTAGCTCATTTGGAATTTGATGCCTGCAACATGTTTCAAAAAAGCTGGCACAAGTGGCAAAAAAGACTGAGAGAGTTGAGGAATGCTCATCAAACACTTATTTGGAACATCCCACAGATGAACGGGCAAATTGGGAACAGGTGGGTGCCATGATTAGGTATAAAAGCAGCTTCCTTGAAATGCTCAGTCATTCACAAACAAGGATGGGGCGAGGGTCACCACTTAGTGAACAAATGCGTTAGCTGATTGTCGAACAGTTTAAAAACAACATTCCTCAACGAGCTATCGCAAGAAATTTAGGGATTTCATCGGTCCATAATATTGTCAAAAGGTTCAGAGAATTAGGAGAAATCACTGCACGTAAGCGACGAGGCCGAAAACCAACATTGAATGCCCGTGACCTTCGATCCCTCAGGCGGTAATGCATCAAAAACCGACATCAGTGTATAAAGGACATCACCACATGGGCTGAGGAACACTTCAGAAAACCACTGTCAATAACTACAGTTCGTCGCTACATCTGCAAGTGCAAGTTAAAACTCTACAATGCAAAGCGAAAGCCATTTATCAACAGCACCCAGAAACGCCGCCAGCTTCGCTGGGCCCAAGCTCATCTAAGATGGACTGATGCAAAGTGGAAAAGTGTTCTGTGGTCTGACGAGTCCATATTTCAAATTGTTTTTGGAAACTGTGGACGTCGTATCCTCTGGACCAAAGAGGAAAAGAACCATCCGGACTGTTATAGGCGCAAAGTTCAAAAGCCAGCATCTGTGATGGTATGGGGGTGTATTAGTGCCCAAGGCATGGGCAACTTACACATATGTGAAGGCACCATTAATGCTGAAAGGTACATACAGGTTTTGGAGCAACATATGTTGCCATCCAAGCAACGTCTTTTTCATGGACGCCCCTGCTTATTTCAGTAAGACAATGCCAAGCCACATTCTGCACGTGTTACAACAGCATGGCTCCGTAGTAAAAGAGTGCGGGTACTAGACTGGCCTGCCTGTAGTCCAGACCTGTCTCCCATTGAAAATGTGTGGCGCATTATGAAGCATAAAATACGACAACGGAGACCCCGGACTGTTGAACAACTTAAGCTGTACATCAAGCAAGAATGGGAAAGAGTTCCACCAGAAAAGCTTCAAAAATTGGTCTCCTCAGTTCCCAAATGTTTACTGAGTGTCGTTAAAAGGAAAGGCGATGTAACACAGAGGTAAAAGGGCCCCTTTGCCAACTTTGCCAATGTGGTTGCTGCCTTTAAATTCTAAGTTAATGATTATTTGCAAAAGAAAAATAAAGGTTCTCAGTTTGAACATTAAACATCTTGTCTTTGCAGTGTATTCAATTGAATATAAGTTGAAAAGGATTTGCAAATCATTGTATTCTGTTTTTATCTACGATTTACATAACGTGCCAACTTCACTGGTTTTGGGTTTTGTATATATATATATATATATATATATATATAATTAGGGCTGTCTGAATAATTAATCGCGATTAATTTAAGGGCAATAAAAGTAACTGCCACTATGAGGCAGACAGACGTGATTGCTTATTACCTTTTCTACGACACATACCTAATGCGGTCATTTGAAATGCTTCCGGTAAGAAAACTTTGGTTTGAACTCCAATAATTACCAGCCAGGTTGGACAGTCTCCATCGCCTTGGCATAATTAGCTCACCTTAATTCAATTCCCCCAATTTTTCCCCACTAGCTCAGTCAGGCAAGTTGTCAGTCAGGCAAGTTGTCAGTTTTTAGTTACATCCAGATACAAAACTATCAAATGTCAACAAAGATGACCATCCATTTTTATGCTTAGTCTTAGTCTGGATGAATATATTTATAGGCTATAAGAAAAGGCCAATGTGACACTCCTTTTTTATAGTTTTGACAACTATAAATAACTTATTGAAATCAATTTTTAATATAGGCTTGACGTCATGACGTTATCACAAATTCACACATACAAGATAAAAAAAAAATCTGAAGAAAATTCAGTTGAATGTGTAATTTTCTAAACAGTCAAAAAACGAAGCTGGATGACGTCATGGAGTAGCGTGGGATCATGGGAGCTGTAGTCCTTTAACGGATACAGATCTGATGTTCCTCACTCGTTTCACGAAATAAACCGACAGTTGCAGTTTTTTTTTGGGGGGGGGGAGAGAAGCGAGGCTCGGCAGCAGAGAAAATAGCCCTCTTTATTCGCGAGTGTCTTGCTGTTTTTTACGCTCTACTCAGAAATGGTACTTACATTTGCTTAGCGGTTAGCAATCAGCTAGTTATTTTACCAAACTGCTAGTTACTTAGCTTTACAATTAGTGATGGCTTCTCCCTCTCTGTTTCCGTCTCTTGTTCAGTACGTCTTATGTTAAGCTATTCCTCTGCCTATTTTATAAATGCAGTTCGTGGCATCAGCTCAGCATCATAGAAAGCTATTGTATCGTGCTGTGGTTAGCCAGCCTCCGCCCCACAACGCTCTGCACCCCCTCAGCTCCACACCCACAGCCCCGTACCCCACAGCTTCACACCAGCGACACGGCCAGCGGAGGACGTATACTTTTACTATTTTTAGCAACTTGCCCGAACAGGCAAGCGAATCGCTAGGTTTACTTGCCTGGTGTTCTTTCGATTTCTCCTTTTATTGTTTTGACCGTTGAAACGGTCTATAGGTAGGAGAAATCGACGGAACACCTGGCAAGTAAATATAACGACTCGTTGGGGTCTGGCCGGTGGGCTCCGTAACAAAGACCCAGCCAGCCTCCAGCCTAGTTTAAACTCAGTTTTCTATTTACGTTAATCCGACAAGCCTATAGTATCAGTAGCACTGGCTCGGTAGCCTAACAGACAACAGCTACCGTAAGCAATAGCCTAACACACAAGATGCCGTGTATACATTCCAACTGTACCGCTATAGACAATATTTTTTTTCATTCATTCTGAATAAAAAAAGCCACAAAGGCGGTAGAGTTGGCATGTATGAGCCGTGCTATGTCGCGAATATTGGCAAGGCTGAATAACATTAATATGAAATAAAGCCACTTACTCCCAAGATCCGAAGATCGTCCCTTGCCCCTGCCGGCAATCCACAGCAGCGGGAAAATTGATCCATTAAATGGGTATGGTGCAGCGGGAATGGGACCCAGTGTTGTGGTTACCCAGTTTGAGGTCAGTGTTCGCGCCGCAACAAAAAAGACCCACAGATATTTAATCCAAGACTAAATTAATCACCCAATATTAACGGACCCATCAAATGTGTCCTTCAGTTCACCCAGCAATTAGTACTTAATCACCAGGACCTGGGTATTGTGCAGTGTAGTCCGATGCGGTGACCCAGGTTGTGGTTAATATTTGTGCAACAACAATAAAAGACCCAAAGATATTTCAGAATTAGTAAAAATTGAAATTTTTAAGAAAAAAGTGTTTATGAGCAGTGCAAATTTGTAGGAGTTCAGCCATTTTAATGACTATGGAGTAGTAAAAGGACAAAGTTGCAGAAGTACACAGAATAATTATTCCTTATGAAACTGAGCAAAAGTCACTATTTTTTGATAAAATAAATGCTAACCCTTCTTAAACGATTGGTAACTATAAACAGAGCGAAGTTTTGATGAAAAATTGAATGTAAATTATACAAACGTGGACAAGTGTTTCTAATGTTTTGGCTAACTGAAATTCTTTAAGATGCAGGACAAAGTGAATATTTAAATGCTCTAATATTTGGCGGTAGTAATACATTGCAGAGAAAACTACCAGCGATATCCTCTATAAGCATGAGGTAATTACACCACTTGAATTTGTTAAATATTTTTAAAGAGCTAGAGAATTTAAGCACTTTTCTTTATATAATTAGACTGTGTGAGATTGGTGTGCTAGAAGCATATCTCTGAAAGAAAATGATGGAAAAGTGGAAACAAGAATAACACAGTGTGTTCAAAATTTGCCAAAGTACTGTTTAACGCGGTATACAATAATTTGGTGTGCCAAATTCAATTGATGCAGAGGTTTTTCTATCAAGCATTGAAAAATTACAATTGCTATCTGAAGGAAAAAAATTAAGGTAAAGTGATCAGAAAAATGCCAGTAAATATAAAATATAATATGAAATTTAATGATACATATTAAATTAATATTTAAAAAATCAAATGAACTATTTTGGGATTGGAGACTCGATGGATCTTTAGATAGGGAAGCGCAATGCAGCGAATGGAGCCCTATTGACTGAAGCAGATAAGGGAGCACAGAGAGGTGAAAGGTTGACATACAGAAGTCAGAGAATGGAAGGATTAGGGAGGGGATTGGGCCCCCCGAACCTAGTCCTCCACAGGCGGCGGCGGGACTGCAAAGTTCCGAGGGCACGTTAAAGACTTTCTATAGTGCAGGGGAGAGGACTGAAGGCCCCCGTGTCTGGTGAAGTATGAATTGACATACTGCCGTGATACCGTCTAGTCGGCGTGCTTGTCGCATGTAACTGTGGGCAACACGTGGTACGTGGGTGACAGCCCACACCTAGCAGAGGTGCGTGGTAGACGACCTCTGTGAACAGGCGAGGCTGGTGTAAACGGTTTAAGTTTCTATACCCATAGCGAAGTGGGGTAGGGATCAGATCGTTGGTTCCCACCTGGGTGGCTGGTAACCACTACGGGATCTGGGGATCGCTATTGACTGGGTCACCGGCCGGTCGGGTCGCAGTGCGCAGTAAGACCACGAGGAGGCCGCCGCGCTCGGCTCAATGTACAGTCAGGCCACCATAAGCCAAAAGCGAATGCGTTAGTAGGCGAGTGGTGCTTCTGTGATCGGTGGGCTTTGAAAAGAAGACACCGGGAAGCAGAAGGCAGAGTTCTGAACCTGGGGGTGCCTGGGCAAAGATCTCTGTGAAAAGGGATCTGGCCTGGAACTGCGCCCTGGGAGAGGGAGGTTTGAAGGATCTAAATGGATGAACAAATGTGACTGAAAGCTTTCCTGACCAAAGAAATGCAATTAAAGATCTTTTCTCCATTTTGAACAGGAATTGTCGACGAGTGTCTTCATGGCAAAGGAACTGAGAAGTGGGTAACCTTTTTCTGTTTATTTAACTTTTACAGGAAAGGATCCGAACAAGTTGAATTAAAACAAAATTGTTCATTATTGTTTGTCTCTAACTCCTCTTGGAACTTTTCCACAGAGAGCACTGCTGAAGATAAGTGATGAGCTGGCCAGCTGGGGATACAACTGTGGGATTTCAGCTTAAAAGTTTACCCTCTAAAATAGATTTGGGGAAATACAATTTGAAGTATTAACACAATACTAAATTCAAAAGTGCACGTGATCACATATAACATTGCTTGCAATTTCTACATTTATTTTTGAATATGTCAATAAAATAAGAGGATCTACCTTTATGTGCTAGGAGCCCAAAGTGAAAACTACCATTTAATTTTTGTGAATAAAAAAATATATATATATAAAAAATTTTTTTGCAATTGTAACATAGTCTAACGTGATTCTGCTGATGATGTGGGGAAATGTAAGAATGGTTGGGGCTAATAAGCCCTGACTGTGCATTTCCTCCATGCTTTTAGCGGAACCCTAGACTGAGGTGGATTGCGTAATCACAATTCATTGAGAGGAAAAAATAAAAATAAATTCTCCATTGTGTAAAAGAAGTCCTATCTAATAATACTACATGTCCTGGACTCAAGGACACCCCTCTATCAAATCCTGATATTGAATACTTTGTTGATGGTTTGGCGTCAAGAGTCAATAAAGGCCACCCATGTGTTGGATATGCTGCCTGTGCTCATGAATCTGTGTTGATTGTGGCCCTCGGCACACCAAACATGTTGACCCAATCAGTTTGGCTGAGGCCTTTGCAGACAGATGCAAGAGCAACAGCCAAACACACTCTTGTGGGGCTATTACACCAATCTGAGGATTCAATTTCATGTGACCTGCTGTGAGCAGAGCATGATGCTGCTCCCCCACAAGAAAAATGTCAATGGACATCACATGGAGCACAATACGCTGATGGCGGGTGGGTAGGGCCGAATGGAAAGCATATTACAAAAATCCCTCTTCCATTATGCTGTAGATGTATTAGTGCGATCAGGAACCAGTCGCGAGAACCAGGCAATGCAGTAGAACTTGCTTTTATTTTATAACTCACAGATGCAACAATAATTCAAAATCACAAAGGCAAAAATCGAAAAGTCAAGCGGTCCAATCAGAAAGATAAACACTGAGTAATCAAGGCGAAAAGAAACGTGGCACAAGAAGACTAGAAAAACGATCTGACAGAGATTGGCTGTGAGAAGACACCTAATATACAATTCTGGAGAGATCACATGGTAATGGACACAGGTGCAAACAGTCAGACTGATTACAAAGGAGCAGCACATGAGGGAGAACCTAATCACATGGAATTTGGCAGAAGTCAAAACGTTGACAGGGATCACGGGACAAACCAATACAAAGATAAACATCATTGGTGCTCGTTAGTAAGTTAGTATTATATACAAGGTTAGTTGTTGTTAGTAATCTCAGGAGAAAATTATAAACTGTTAGTATTGTTAGTAGATAGAAAAGAGTGAAGCCAGCAAACGAGATCGGAAGGAAGTTTGAAAACCAGAATCCAATAAATCACCCGAAGAGTGAAACACAAGACTGGGGCTGTGTGCAATGGCTAGACAGGAGACCAGACGGGGGAGACAAAGTGCAAAGCAAAATGGAAAACATGAACCGGGATGTGATATGGCAAAAAGTAAAACATGGAAAACTAAAGTAAGATAAAACATGACAATTCGAGGTAACCAATTCAAAATAAATAATACAAAGAATAGTCAGGCATGGCAAATAGTCAAAAAACACAGAAGGCAGTCAGAATAAACAGGGCATGAACATGGTCAAGGCAGAATCTCAACAGTAGATTTGGTGCATGGGCAGTGCCATGTACCAAGAGGGGGGACCAAGGGATTTGGTTAATGGATCAGTTCTTTACTAAAAATTTTTTTTTACGAAATATACGACATGATGAAGTTATAAAACACAGAACACACGGAGAAGCGTAGTAGTACAGAAGGGGGCAATCCCTACACCCCCTGGGCCATTCCACACATTTCATACATTTAACTCTGTGTGAAGCGAGAAGAGGTATACGTTATTATTGATGTGACCTTTTCTAAATGAGGTAGAAGCTATAGATGCAATAGCGAAAATCCTGAGTAGGGAAATTATTCCTTGGTGGGGGATTCCAAATAGCATTATATAGCGGTAATGGGCCAGAATTTAGAAATGAAGTACTGAGTCGATTGGGAGTAAAATTGGGAATAGAATTGAAAAAACATTGTGAATATCATCCACAATCAGCAGGATTAGTGGAGAGAACTAATTGAACCCTGAAAGCAAAACTGCGTATGCCATGGCAGAAACTAAATGGAATTGGGTGGTATGTCTGCCATTAGTATTAACTAGCGTAAGGATAACCCCACGGCGGGGGTTGGGGTTGTCACCTTATGAAACCTTTTGAGTTACCACATTTATTGCACAGAACACAAGTAGAAGAAGCAACTCTGGCAGAGTATATGAATAGAATGTTGACTAACAAAAGTGAGATGCGAAATGGGCTTCCTCCAAGATCAGTAGAAGAACTGCCACCAGGGGAAATAAAGCCTGGGGATTGGAAGCTGATGCGGAGTGTCGGAAAAATGCGGAAGTGGAGTGAGCCGGCGTGGCAGAGTCCATATCAAGTGCTCCTGACCACAGTTACAACAGTAAAAATCCAGGAGAGGGAGGCGTGGATACATCAGTCACATTGTAAGGTGGTATCTCCTCCTCCAGCGGGTGTGTAGGTACATCTGGGTGAGTCAGGATAGACTTGGAGGGAGTCTGGCTACAAAGGGGGGTGTGGCCTATAGAGCCCGTCCGTCTCAAACCCGGTGAAGAGTTTATTTACACTCAGTAGTAAAGTCAGTAGAGACTCCGGACTTATTCATAAAAAAAAAAGAGGGTTAAAAAAAATGGCTTATCTCTCCCTGTGTCTGCTTATTTTAAACTTGTGCTGTGAATACAGGCTGGAGATTGACCTCCCCCAGAGTAAGGAGATATATGGGGGTGGGTAATCACCTGCCTCAAGCGGACAATCCTTCACATGTTTATGCTACTAATTCCTGGTGGAGATACGCTAACAGGTCAGCGCATGCTGCCAACCATTCTGATTGTTATGTGTGCACACACCTACCAGCCTCCATATCTACACCCAGAGTAGAGGTGACACAAGTTGCGGCGCCCACAATGAATGTGAACAGCACAATTAAATGTGCCATAGCAGTGTCTACTGCTCACAGATGATTAGTTTCAATGGATCCCAGTTTGCCCCCACTTAACATGCTAATGGATATTGGACTGAAATACTGCACTGATAGGGATGGATACCTGAAGCTGGGGAATATGAGTTCCAAGGTCCCACTCATGGAAGTCCATTATAGTGCAGATCAAAAGTTTTGGCGATGTGTCAAAGGAAATGGCACAGAATTTGTGGGGATGACACAGGGGTTCCAGGGGAAACTACTGATTTTCTGTAGGTATCCACTAATAACGGAAATGTCTTGGTTCACCAGCAGAGAAGGCAGTCCGAATGGGACACTATGTCATCCATGGGCACCTCACTGGAATGGGACGAGAGCTGTGGATGGTTAGTATTGGTTGTGTGGACACCGAATATATGTGACACTACCACCAAAGTGGGGGGGAGTCTGTGCTTATGTACAATTAAATGATCACACTTACATTGTGAGTGCAGACAGAAATATTACACGTTGGAGACGAGACGCAGCATTGCCAGAACCAATGTGGGGGAACAATGTCCCAGCAGATCAAAGGTTATGGACGACAGGGAACAAGGTTCTCTTTTCTCTGTTCCTGCAGTTTGGAGTTGGACAGGCAATGCTGCGACTGGACTCTGTGAATTATCGTTTAAGTGCACTCGTAAATGAAACCCGTAATGTCACAGGAAGCATAAAGTAAGAGTTAACAGCCCTACGATTAATGACATCACGGAATTGAAAGGTATTAGATCTATTGACGGCAGCACAGGGCGGGGTTTGCCAGCTTGTTGGGCGTGATGTACCTATATACCAGCCAATGATGGGGCAGGAGGAGTAATTGATCGAGCCTTGCAATGTTTAAAAGAAATATCTGATGCACAAAAGCAGGACCTCGCACAAGCATTGGCAGACTCCTGGTGGGACCAGCTTCTGTCTGGAGGTTGGAAGGCGGGAATTACATCTGTAGTAAGTTTTGTGATTGGGGGATTTGCAGTACTGCTCTTCTGCAGTTGCTGTGGTATTCCCATAATTAAAGGAATGATATCAAGAGTATTGAGAACTAATCCACAGTATCAGATGTTTTTATTACAGGACAACAATGAGATGTATACTCTGCCCGAGGAGCTGAAGGAATCATACAATGATGTAATTGAGTTGGGGGTTTGTTTGAACAATAGAAGGGAGAGTAATGATGATATGATGAAACATCTTCCCCGTGAATGAAGCACATGCTGAAAATTGAGAGAAGTGGCATGCTGGCGGATAATCAATTATAAACGGGGGAAATGTTGAATCATTTTTTATTGATTCATTTAATTATTATTAATTGTTTATCCTTGCTTGCTCCTACTTTGCTTTTTTTCTTAGCCTTTTAGGCCTGAGTGTGCACTCTTGCATGTTTCTGATTAGCCTGGGCCTGCATAACTGTAAGTTTCCATAAATCTAACCGCTGCGTTATGGCCTATAGCCTATCTAAAGTCATGCAGACCTGAAGAGTCTGTACCAAGGACAAGATGTTTCTCTCTTTCTCTAAGTTTATGTGTTTTATAGAAAGCTCCGGAATGCATAACGAGATAAGCTGGAGCCGGGGCTGATAGAGAAGAAAGGTGCTGTCCTCCCTAACGAGATGTATGTGCGCACCCCAGGACATCGTGACGTGGGCTGCGTAAGATGGCGAGGGCTCTCCAAATTACCTCATGATGTGTAAATCAGCACGGGGGGGAGGAGAACGTCATGGAGTGTCCCTACAAAAACCAGAGAGAGACTAACTGTATCATCCTCGATTTTGCTGACTTGACGTGTATGTGGGGTAGGGGTGTCAACTTTTACTATTTTTTTCTACACGTGTACACGCGACTACAAACCGACATGTACCCGGTTATACATTCGGAGATTTATGAGCTTTTTCTATCGCAGCTGCGCTGTGTAACCACAAAGTAAAATGAGTTGAAAATAAAATACTCTATCATTTTGACAGATAAGAAAACGTACAAGTGAAAGCTGAAAAAGGTTTAACCTTCTTTTTTAATCACTGTTTTAACTATTGCTCACTTTTGTACATTTTTTTTTTACTTAAAGCAAACTGCATCCTTCTCTCGCAACGGAAGCTGCGTCTGAATTTTAATATGCATCTCATCGTAAAAGTAATCTGGAATTGGCGAGAGAAAGCAACTCAAAAAGAAGCCAAAGTAAGCTGAAGTGAGAGGAAAAAACTTCACCTTTATATCCACTAAGTCAAAAAAGTAGAGGGGGATAATTATTCACAAAAATTGGGGAAAAAAATATGTTTTCTTCCTCCTCTTTAGACGCAAGGATGCGTGATCAGGTCGTGAAAAGCCGACAGAACACCAACCAACAATATAATGTACAACAACACACAACAATATAAGCTAAAATAACAAGCCATTATCAGTTTTTGTTTTCAGCCGCACGACATTTGCACATGGTAAAGAAGTGAATGATTGAAAACAGGTCATGACCAGTCTTAAATTTTAACGGATTGTTTAAGCTTCCCCTATTGCCAGTTCACGAACCGCTGCTGGTCCTAAGCAGCCAATTCTTGATGTGGCGCGACACTGGCTGTGGCTGCAGTTTTTTTTTTTTTTATATCAAGGTAACATTGCGCCCCATGCATCTGTATGCGGATAACGAATGTTACGACTGTAACTACGGTTCTATGAGTCCCGGATGACCGCCAGGCGGTGCTTAAAGCACTGGATATAACCACTCGCGCAAGCGCACGTCGAGTACAAATAACGACAATGTCACCCGTGACCCCTGTGTGACTCCTGGAAGGCTATAGCTTCCGGTGTGCACAGGGTTCGGTTCCTAGAAACTACTCGCGAGAGCACGAGGCTTCTGAGTGACCGAATGCCCTGGCGGTCATCTGGGACTCATAGAACCGTAGTTACAGTCGTAACTTTCATTCTATTTCATCCCTCTAAGACCGCCAGGCGGTGCTTAAAGCACTGGATGACATATACCAACAACGTCACAAAGAAGCCCAAGCAGATACCTCAGTGATTGGAGGCAGAAGAAGCTGGGAGCAGGACCACACCCATCGGGTGAGGAGAGGCAACGTTGATTCTGTAAAAGAGGGCAAAAGTATCAGGCGACGTCCAGGAAGCCGCAGCACAGATGTCTTCCAGAGGTACCCCCTTGAGGGCAGCCCACGAAGCAGAAATACCCCTGGTGGACTGGCACTTTACGTGTGGTGGAAAGGGACAGCCACTGACTCAATAGGCATATTTAATCGTCTGGACCACCCAGTGGGACAGGTGTTGTTTCGAGAGAGCACAACCTCGATTGGGCCCACTGTAACAAACAAAAAGCTGCTCCAATTGTCGCACAGATGCCGTAGCAGCAACATAAGCATCAAGAGCCCGTACCGAGCACAGCAGGCTCGACCCACCCACAGTTGAGGGAGAGTTGAAACGGGCGAGCTGGATCGGCCGATTGACATGTGTCTGTGGCAATACTTTGGGGAGAAATGCCACGTTTGGCCATAGTGTAACCCCCGAACCATCCGGGTTCCATCTAAGACAGGACTCACTGATTGACAGGGCATGTAATTCCCCAACTCTCTTGGCTGATGTTACAGCAAGGAGAAAGGCAGTTTTCATTGACAGCCATGAGCTAAAGGCTCAAAGGGTGGAGCAGACAGGGCACTCAGGACCAGGGACAGATCCCACACTGGGGCCCTTGGGGCTCTTGGAGGGTGCAGCCTCAAAGCCCCTCTGAGGAAGAGAGACACCAACCGGTGGCATCCCACAGTAGCATTGTCAACCAAGGTATGTCGTGAGGAAATGGCTGCCACATACACTTTCAAAGTAGAGTGAGCACAACCACCATCCAGGAGGGACTGAAGGAACTCCAGGATCATAGCCACAGAGCAGAGGGCAGGATCCTCTGCCCTGCCCGCACACCAGGCAGAGAAATGCCTCCATTTACTTTCGTACTGAAGACGGGTGGATGCTGCACGGGCATTCATGATGGTAGCCTGAACGGGCTCGGTACAGCTCGTCAGGAGAGGGTTGGGCCCCGCAACGGTTAGACCCATAGCTGGAGGCGACTGGGGTTGGGATGCCAAATCTGACCCCCCCAGCTGTAACAGAAGGTCCTTCCTCTCTGGGAGGCTCCATGGAGAGCTGCAACAAAGCCTCCGCAGCATCGGAAACCAAGATCTCCCTGGCCTAAAGGGGGCCATCAGGAGGAGCCTGTGGCCCTGCTGAGGGACCCTCTGCAACATTGGCAGAATCAGAGGCAGGGGTGGAAATGCATATAGGAGCACCTTAGGCCACTCGTGCCCGAGGGCGTCCTGTCCCAGTGGAGCGGTCTCCTCTGTCCAAGAGAACCAGAGTGGGCAATGAGTTGACTCCTCTGTGGCAAAGAGGTCTACCGCTGTTCTGCCGAAGAGGTTCCTTATCGTGTCTACCACCTCCGGGTGAAGCCGCCATTCCCCTGGAGGGGTCTTGCACCGGAAAAGGAAGTCTGCCACCTGATTCCATTCTCCCGGCAGGTATATTGCCCGCAGGCTGGATAGGCGAGGAGCGGCCCACTTCAGGAGGCACCGGGACACCCGTAGCAGCTGCACTGACCTAGTGCCTCCTTGATGATTGATCTGGGAGACAGTGGACATGTTGTCTGACTGAACAAGCACATGTCTCCCCTGCAGACATGGCAGAAAATGCTGGAGTGCCAGATGCACAGCTCGAAGCTCCAGCACATTGATGTAGCATTTGCGGTTGCAAGCAGACCACTGTCCCCGGGCAGGTCTTCCTCGCCACACCGCACCCCACCCTGAGAGAGAGGCGTCCGTGATGACGGTCTCTCGGAAGGATGGGATAATTCCCAAGAACGCCCCTCCCAGCAGGAACGCCCTGTCCTTCCAGGGTGCCAAGGCACGAACACATGCCTAAGAAACCCTGACCAGCCTGCGCCTGTGTTTTCTGGCATCCAGGTGGAGGCTGTTTAGCCACATTTGCAAGGGGCGCAATGTCAGCAGACCCAAGGGTACAACAGCTGAGGCAGCTGTCAGTTTGCCCAAGAGCTGCAGAAACTTCATGTAGGGCAGCCGCTTGCCCCTCCTTAAGTGGGGAAGGAGATGCAAAATGTCACTCACGCGCCGTGGCAAAAGGTAGGCCTTCATGGCAACAGAGTTGAGCTCCAGCCCAAAATAGGCGACCTGCTGAGAAGGGACCAAGCAGCTCTTCTCCTTGTTCACGTTGAGCCCCAACCTGGCCACGTGAGACAATAGACGGGCCGTATCCCGTGACACCTGATCCCGGGATGGCGCACACACCAACCAATCGTCTAGGTATGGAAGAATCTTCATACCTTGTGCCTGCAGAGGGGCAAGGGCTGCTGCCACACATCTGGTAAACACCCTAGGGGACAGGGAGAGCCCGAACGGGAGCACCCTGAACTGGTAGTGGTGACCCTGGAAGGCAAACCTGAGGAATGGCTGGTGATGTGTGGCGATCGGCACATGAAAATAAGCATCCTTCAGATCCACGGATGTAAACCATTCCCCCAGACTGATCACGCGCAACACGTCTGCCGTGGTCAGCATCCGGAAGGGCAGAACCTTCAAGTACCTGTTGAGGCCTCTCAGGTCCAGGATGGGACGAAGTCCGCCATCTTTCTTGCTGACAAGTAAGTCGAATAGAACCCCCCTGTCTGATTTAGAGGATCTACCGGCAAGATGGCACCCTTGCTCAGGAGGACGAACAACTCCTGAGCCAGAGTTAGGGCTTTTGCCGGGTTGCTGATGATGGTCATTGTGACCCGGCCATACGCAGGGGGCCGGTGTCGGAACTGCAATTCGTCCCCTCGGGTCAGGGTGGAAACCACCCAAGGGTCTGCCGAGCAGGCAGCCCAGTAACTGAGCTGCTGCTGGGAAAAACCGCCGACAACCAACTCTGTAGCCCTAGCGCCATCCCCCACGGCCTTTAGAAGTGCTGGGGGGATGGCGGTCAGACTTAGAGCCCCGACGCTGTCCAGACGATCGACGTACAGGAGGACGAGTGTCAGCAGCAGGCTGTTCAGCAGGCCGCTGGAAACCCGACCGGCCACTGTGTGTAGGTGGCTGAGGGCGGCGCCCAGAAGTAGGTGAGGGGCCTTTCTGATTGCTGGGAGCAGGCGCTCTCCTGTGAAGGCTAGCCAGCCGCTGCCTGGGGCCGGTTGCAGAAAACTTAGTTTAAGACTCGTTTTCACTGTCGACTGGTCTTAAATTGTCGAGTTAGACTAGTCTAATTAAGGCTGTCTGTTGCATAAAGCTTAAGACTGACTTAATTCGAGGCAGAAAAATTAGCCACCTCTCCCCCTGGCTAAGACTGAGATGAGAGCTTTGTTGCCATGGCAGCACATTGTTAGAACACCTGTTAGAGGACACAAAGATACGGCAATATTAATTGTTTTTCTCAAAAAAAGGAAAAAAATATTTGACATAGGAAACAGGATTATCAGCTCTGTTATTTCTTTATTTATCTATTTTTGTAAGGGGTTCTCCTCCGGGTTTTTTTTATTTTTTTTTGGATTTTTTCACATTTTCACATTTCCGTTTTAAGCTGCTTTCACAGGACGCGAAACGAATTTTCCGCACGACAGATTACATTCGAAGTAAATGCAAAGACGCGAATACACGCATGTATTCGCGTCTTTGCATTAGCGTCTTTGCATTGACTTTGAATGTAACTAGTCGTGCGAAAAATTCGTTTTGTGTCAGGTGTGAGAGCGGCTTTTGATTCTTGCACCAAAGTTTCTGAACATCTTTTACGGTTCTCACGACCGTTGATACTGATCGTCTTTCCGTAATTTTCTCCCCTAACTTATGACGAGTCAAATTTTTTGTTCGCTTGATTAAAACGATTGAATAAAATACTTTTTTCGGCATTATATTCCGCCAGCAAGCCAAGCTTTTCTGTTCCGTTTAAGTGCGGTGATCTCCCGCTGCCACCGAGTGTCACTGTTGTGTCCGCCATTTTTTTCTGCTCCGTGAAGTGTCTTATTTTACCCATGGTACATAGCGCGATAGGCTATCTAAGTCAGTCTTAAATAAGTCACTCAAAGACAGGTTTTATGCAACAGGCTTATTTATTTGTCCATAGTAAGTCTGACTTAAAATTACATTTAAGTCTAAGACTGGGTCTAATTTTATGCAACCGGCCCCTGGTCTCCCCAGCCAGGGCTGTACGGTCCAGTGCCTCCTGAGCAGCCGAGCCAAACAGCTCCCCTGGTTCTGCTGGTACCTGACGAAGGACCTTTCTAGTGGCATCTGTCAAAGGTGACTGCACTAGCCAGACATGATGGCGTGCATGTACCAGTGTGGACATCAACCGGCCTAGTTCCTTTGTCTGGAAGGCAAAAGCCTGCAGCGATGCATCACAGATGTCACGGGTAGAATCATCCACCTGTGCATCCTGCAGGGAAATAGAGAGGGCGAGCAGTAGGTGGGAAAGAAAGTTGCCGAGCCGACCAATGCGTGCCACTGTATCATAGGCCCTACAGATATATCCATCAGTGACTCGACACTGGACAGAGGGGCACCTGGCGTTTGGCTTCAGAGCCTCATCAGGAGCCACAATCAGGGCCACAACAGGGGGCTCAACTGCAGGCATGTGTCCTAGGCCAACAGCTTCTGGATTCTCCATTGCGACCAAAATCCGCTCATCAGACGTTGGCTTGGAGAGGGCTGTAGTATCTCTCCAACACGAATGCAGCTCCTTCAAGAAATCCGGCGAATGCGGGATGGCAATTTTAGCTGGAGAAGGATTGCGCCTGTGGAAGGCGCTAGGGACCACATTTCCTTGGGGGGTGTCAAGCTGCACGCGCGTCAAGGCGGTGCGGATAATGGTCTCCATGGAGGAGGCATCTGACCCTCAGTGACAACTCTGGGCTGATGAGCGCAAAGAACGCTCTGAGGCCTGAGAGGCAAGGTCACCTGACGAAGCATTAGACTGAGTCGCAGAGGCTTCAATGGAAATGGCATCCTCTGGTGGGGGTGGCTGCAGTGCATGCCCCAATCCAACAGGTTCCCTAACATGCGCAGGCTGCAGACTCCAGAGAAGTGTTTTCATCTGCTCCATGTCAGCAGCCTAGCAATCCACTTTAGTTGAGAGCTGGCTGTCCGACTTCCTCCGCTTGGGGGCACCCGCAGCGCTCTGTGTTGAGGGCCTCTTTAGAGTCCCCCCATTACTGAAATCAACCCTCACTGGTTGGGATGAAGGGAGGCTGGCCAGTGGATCTAGCTGCGGTAACCTGGCTAGTCTCGCTGACCGCGGCATTATGCTGCAATTCATGCAAGCACCTTCAGTGAGGGTTTCTTGTAAATGCTCAATGCCTAGGCAGGAGGGACAGAGATCATGGCCAACTGCTAGATCCAGGAGGGCCTGACATCCAGTGCAGGACTGCTCCATTACAGCAAAGGCCAGGGCAGAATAATGTGTGACAGTGCTGGGAGAGGGCAGCGAGCACACCACCTTCGCCAACAGGGTAACACAGATAAAGATTGAGATAACAGAGCTGGGAGAGGGGAGTGGAAACGCTGCCTTCACCAACAAAGTTAACACAACGGTTAAACAAAAGAATAGGTTGTGACAATTCTGGGAGAGGGTGGCGAACACACCACCTTCACCAACAAAGTAACACGAAAACAAACAAAAAGCAAACTGAGATTGTGCTGGGAGAGGGCAGCGAGCACACAACCTTCACCAACACAGAAATAGAGCAGATAATTGCAGCAGACAATAGTGCTACAAAACAGCTCTCCAGCTGCTGTGAGCAATGCCGGGAGGGAGGGGCAAACGCGGCTATCTCCAGCAATACTCAAGAAACTAACCAAATAACGCGCCAGCCACAACCTCTCAGAGGACGATAAAATCGTTGCTCCTACCGTAAGGCACGAGGTTGCACAGGGCAAGCGACAATAACTGAAAAGGGATAGTAGCTTGTAAGCTTTAAGCGTGTACTCTTAACGCGATCGCGAGAAGAAAAAAGGAACCAAACCCTGCGCACACCGGAAGATATAGCCTTCCAGGAGTCACGCAGGGGTCACAGGTGACATTGTTGTTATTTGTACTCGACATGCGCGAGCGGTGATATCCAGTGCTTTAAGCACCGCCTGGCGGTCTTAGAGTGACGAAATAGAACTGCACAAGTGGGAACATTTAAGTGTATTGCTAGCTAATGTTATTATCTGAAGCTTTCAGGCAACATTATCACCCCTAAAAATAGGCGACTATATGTATTGGTGAGAAATGAACAAGGAGGAAAAAATGACGTGTACACGGTTATTGATTTTTCTAAACGGTTATGATTTGTTATCCGTGTAACCGTTTACACATATAGATGTTGACACCCCTAATGTGGGGATCCTTCTGCAGATAAAAGTAAACGGACTTTGGCTTGGATATTAACTTCTCTGCCTCCGACTGAATTTTTTCCTCTGAGTTATCTGAGTTTCTTATTGTGAAGGTAATACCTGGAATATAAAATCAAAATTCCTACAACAGGTACAGATACAGTCCTCCCTTCAATACCTTGGACAAGTATGAAATCCCCAGAAGTGGTCTCATCACGTAACTCCAAGGAGTCCATCAACAAAGGTGACTGAGAAGCTCATATAGGATATATATGGGGACAGAAGGAGAATGCTCATTCAGAGCCATAAATCCCTCTGACACAAATGGAAGAAATTCCTCCCTCACAAAGTCAGCAGTATCAGGCTTCTTACCCCACAAGGAGCAGGCAATTTAGCAGATTGGGTCATCTACTACAGAAGTTTCTAACCTTGTTTTCACAAAGGCATTTAGTTTGGTATCCTTTTCTTTTTCTTTCTTAGCTTTAAGGAACCAACAGTTAGTTGTAACATGACCAGATTTCTTGCAATAACTGCAAACTAGACCACTTTTGTCACTGTCAGCTTTCACACTTTGATCAGACCTGTGACTGGATTTCTGTGCACCATCACCAGATTTGTCTTTGTCTTTGGGTGAGGAATCTTGGGTATCACCGTTACCTTTTTTATGAAATTGGGACCATCTATTGTTACTGCTAGACTGAAATTTGGACTTATGCGCGAGAACATATTCGTCTGCAAATTTGGCAACTAATTGCAAATTCAGTGCTTGCTTCTCATTAAGGTAGGTCTTAATATCATCCTTAACACAGTTCTTGAATTCTTCAACTAACACCATCTCTTTTAGCGAGTTGAAATCATCCTTGACCTCCGTAGAGGTACACCAGCACTCAAAGCAAACCTTCTTCTCATTAGCAATTTCCACATAGGTCTAATTGTCAGATTTCTTCAGACCTCTGAATTTCTGTCGGTAAGCCTCTGAAACCAACTCAAGCTCTCAAAATAACCTTTTTGATGACCTCATAATCAGAGGAATCATCTGCAGACAAAGCCGAATAGGCTTGTTGAGCTTTACCCTTGAGGACAGTTTGTAACATCAGAGGCCAGTGTTCCTTTGGCCACTGACAACTTTTAGCTACCTTTTCAAAGCACAGGAAATAGTTATCAACATCCTTCTCCTGGAATGGAGGCACCAGTTTTACCTCCTGGCCAGCACAAAATTTATTTTTAGTTTCAATTTTAATTTTTAGTTGGACCATTTGGAGTCTTTCTTCTCTATCTAACTTCTCTAATTCAAAATCTCTCTGTCTCTCTCTTTCTGCTCTTTTCTCTTTCTCTCCCTCTCTTGCTAATTTTTCTAACTCAAATACTCTTTGTTTTTCTCTTTCCTCCCTTTCAATCTCTAGCAGTTTTAATTTAAGTTCAATTTCTACATTTGGATTTTCCAATGGAAACTGTTCCATATCTCCTGATGCAAACACATTTTCATCAATGTAATATTCAAAATCTCTCTAGCCAGTCTTGCTTTTCACATGGCTGGTTTTACCTCTGTCAGCTCTAAATGTCTGCATATTTCTAGCAGTTCTCTCTTTTTAAAAGACTTCAAAACCCCTACGGTTGGTGATGCCAAGAAATCATCTATTGCTGTTGATCTGTCAATATATATATAGAAAGGAAAATTCAAAAAACAATTTTACAATTTGAAATGTTAGATTTTCAATAAATGATTCACACAATGGTCTATCCCGGACTTGAGCCCCCAATTTGTTTTGGCCCCAATTTGTAATAACATATATGACAGCAAGGGATGACAGACAAAATTTTTAAAACTTAAACAGATTTAATTAAAAAAACACTTGTAACTAATCGACTATCTGCTCTACTGACCAAGATTGATAAATACAAGAAAAAAGATATTTACAATCCCTTTGGTGGGGTTGCTTGGTGATGTCCTGGGTGAGGAAAATACTCCAACACAGGCAAAAATCCACAAAAAGCTTCACAGGTCATGAAAAAAATGACAGGTCTGGTCAAATGTATCCTTCTCCTTGCAATTTCTCCTACTACTTTACTCTCTCAATTTTCCTCATTATATACTTTTGGTGGCAGACCCCTCCCACCTTTTAGACTTTTTTTTTTATTTTCTGGGACTTTCTTTCTCAGACATGCCCAGGACATGCCCAAACCTAGCTACAGTCTGGGCTTCACAAAAAAAAGGTCAATACTGCCATCTAGTGGCTTCTTTTCACATTACAATATGCTCTTGACGGCATATATATACAGGTGCGTGTGAACGAAAATTTTTCTGAAAACTGACACGTGGGCATATTATTTTTGAAAACGGGGACGGTGAAATGTTCCTTTATGAAAATAGCCGGCCACGTGTAAATGGAGTGGAAGTTCAGTTTCACTTGCATCAAGGTGGACCTCACCTCAAGTAACATGGAGAGCGATTATGACTCCAGAATTCTAGTGCTTCTTTTTACTCAGGGAAAAGAAAAAATGCATGTGTTTCATGATTGTTTCAATGAAACAAGACTAAAAGTCTTTATGCAATTCCATTGCTTTCAATCTCTCAGTAAAGACAAGCTTGAGAATTCCCAAGTCATAATCGATTTCCGTGACACTAGTGAGGAAATCCACCGTAATGCACGTGAAACTGATTAACATAATGCAAAATGACTTAAATTCTGCAAGTGAATTTCTCCAGTGCGCGCTGATTTGAAAATTACGAACTACGGCACAGGAAGGTGAATGCCACTAAGAGGCGAGAGACTCTACCGAATGCGTGAGACTTGGCATCATTTTTGGCAAGTGATGTAAACTCATAACATCGTTTGGAGTCTTGTTACAGCCAACTACTACACACCTATTTGGCATGTTGATGAATGTTATCTCAAAATCAACGAAATCAAGGATTGAAGGTGAAATCAATTGTCAGTAAAGCACAGACCACTGGTCGATCAGCTGGGAATGTTTGCAACTTACTATTCATACGTCACAGGTCATCTGATAATGAGGTCTGTGTGCAACGACTTTTTTGAGGGGCGGGGCTTAGGACCGTACAAACCAGCCAAATCTTATTTTTCAAATAATGATAAAAAAGTTATAGAAAGCATTTAAAAATGTGTGATGCATATTAATTTACTACATATGATCCATTTCTTCGAAAAATAGCCAAAAAATGTTCTGAGTGAACCTTTAATAGCTGGCTGCATACAATGGTAGCTGTGTAACACGTCAACCTCCAGTTCTCTATTATGCGAGTCTGTGGATGAATCGCAGAGGTAGATTGAGCTAAGAAAGGGACAGATTCATCCTGTTCGCTTGCATCTTGCTGCTGCAGAAGAAAAGCTTGCAAAATACATAGATCTATGATTTCTCATATTATACCGTAAAGTCAGTTGTAATAATACACTCAACAAAAATATAAACGCAACACTTTTGTTTTTGTTCCCATTTGTCATGAGATGGACTCAAAGATCTAAAATTCATTCCAGATACACAATATTACCATTTCTCTCAAACATTGTTCACAAATCTGTCTAAATGTGTGATAGTGAGCACTTTTGCTTTGCTGAGACAATCCATCCCACCTCACAGGTGTGCCATATCAAGATGCTCATCAGACACCATGATTAGTGCACATGTGTACCTTAGACTGTGCACACAGCTAAATCGATAGAAACAGTAAATGGTACCGTCACTTACTGTTGTTTAGCAAGCTAGCTAGTATGATAATTCAATAAATAGCACTAGCTTAGCTAGCTAGCTAGTTCGCTAGCCTAGCTAGCGAGGTAGCTAAGTGAATAAAAGCAGTGAAGAGCCATTATTTGGCTACTTAGCTCGCGTTGAGCTGCGAGCATTTCACAAGCTGGCATTTAACCAAATGCACCAAATATAAAATGAGACAACTAACGTTACCGAAGTCGGTAAACTAGATCGCTGGCTAAGTTAGCCTGCTGACAGTTATGCTTTGACAAGGCAGATAAGTTTGTTCGCTGACTACCGGTTTTTTAAGCAAACAAACGTTGACCAAATATGCCTGGCTATTAAAATAAATTGGCGCTAATGGTAAATCTTGATAGCTAGCAAGGAAAGCGTAACCAAGTAGAACACAGAGTGGCTAACTTAGCAAGCAAACGGCTTTTTCGAGGTGCAGGAAAATTCGAAATGGTGACTTCTAACCATTGACTGTATAAAACGCGTCCTGAACTCATTCAGCCCGGGAATCAGGAGGATCATGGGACGTGTAGTGTTTAGACTACAAAGAGAATCAGCATGATGGCGAAAAATTAAAATGATTTGAAATATAGCCGATTACCGTGAAGAAAAATTATATTTGTTTTTAGTCGGAAATATAATGCAAAATTTCGAAAAAACATGGAGGCTTGAAAACAATGGGACGTGATTCAAAAGTGAACTGAAAAAACAGTCAATGGGTAAAATGAATGGGAAATTTTACCTCCGACACCCGCGTGACGTCATCACTTTAGTACTCTATGGGGAAAAGTCAGTTATGACGAGCCTGCCAGCGTCACAGCGCTACGTCCTGTGCCGTCACTTAATTCGAATGTCAGTTTTCACATATATGCCTCGGAACGGCAGACAGTAAGTCAGTGTTACCTTTTTTTGACTCGGAGCGGCACAAATTAAGTTCAACGAGCAATTACGTTTGAGAGAGAAGCAGCTGTAGAAGGTAAAACTGAACTGTTGCAGTTTCTAGCACATCTTGACACTATCAGCGCACTCACATCTGAAAGTGTTCCACACTTAAAATCGCATACACGAGAATCTTGAGATAAACATTGATGTAAACAGAATAGCATTTAACCACAATATTCATCGTTATACAGTCCAGCTTACATTGTGAATGACCACTTTTACCTTTCTCACAAGGGAAATTGATCGCTTGAAAGGAGCAGACAGCACTATGCTTATGTGTTTCAGGGCTAGCGAATTCAGATTAGATTTTAAACTGTATGTGCAGCTTAACTGATATCCTAGGCTAGCTTACTGTCTTCCGGTGGTTGGACCCTCGAGCTTATCAATAGTTGTAATGTTGGTCATTAGTAATTCAAGTCAGATTTTCCTTGAAATGATCAATTTGTTTTGACTTATTGCAGGAGATCACTAGTATGGAGCGGATATCGTCACCGTTAAACACTGAGGTAAATTTCTTATTTATTTATTTATTTATTTGCATCAGACATACATATACATAATAGGGTATAGTGTAGTCCATAGAATTGAAATGACTAGAATAAAAAACATTAAAAAATAACAATATGGAACAGACAATAATAAAAGCAATCAACCATAGCAATGTCTATGGAACTTGAAGTCTACCCCTTGGAGAATTTTCTGTATGAGATGGACTCCTGGACTAAATTCACATTTTTGAATTTATTCCCGGTATGGTGAAGTGATTGTGTTATTTTTAGGATCATAGGCCTAAAAGCTGAACAGCGATCATAATGTACGTTAATTATTAATGTGAAAATACTGACCGATTTTTACGTCCAAAAAGGGAACATTTCTTTGCAGGGAAAGAAGCAAAATTTGAGCAGAATCTTGGTACCCTGTATGAGAAAATGAGCTTATTTATGGAAAAAAGCACCAAGTTGTGTTGTCAGTTGATACTTAATTCTTAAAATATCAACCAGTTGCAGTATTTTCTACAACCCCAATTCCGAAATAGTTGGGAAAAGGTGTAAATTATGAATGAGATCAAAGCGCAATGACTTTCAAATCACACCAGCCAGTATTTTATTCACAATAGAACAGATATAACATAGCAAATGTTGAAACAGAAATTTTAAAATTTCATCCACAAAATGAGCTTCTTTCAAGCTTGATGACTGCTCCAGGTCTCAAAAAAGTTGGGACAGGGGACTCTTTACCATGGTGTAGCATCTCTCTTCTTTTTTACACAGAGTGGAGGCGTCTGGGCATTGAAGAGACAAGTTTCTTGAGTTTAGTCATTGGAATTTGATCCCACTCTCGTTTAATACAGGCTTCCAGCTGCTGGAGAATTTTGGGTCTCCTTTGACGGATTTTTCATTTAATTATGTGCCAAATGTTCTCAAACAGTGAAAGATCAGGACTGCAGGCAGGCCAGTTCAGCACACGGACTCTTCCACTACAAAGCCATGCTGTTGTGATAGCTGCAGTATGGGGTTTTGCATTGTCCTGCTGAAATACACAAGGCCTTCCCTAGAAAGATGTCGTCTGGAGGGAAGCATATGTTGCTCTAAAACTTTTATATTCCTTTCAGCATTCCTGGCGCTTTTTAAAATATGTGAGTGTCCCACACCATATGCACTAATGCAACCCCATACCATCAGAGACGCTGGCTTTTGAACTGATTGCTGAAAACAGGAGGGGTGGTCTTTCTCCTCTTAAGCCCGGAGGACAAGACGCCCATGATTTCCAACAAGAATGTCAAATTTGGACTTGTTTGACCACAGGATACTTTGCCACTTTGCTACTGACCATTTTAAATGAGCCTTGGCCCACAGAACACAGCGGCGCTTCTGGGTCATGCTCAACAATGGCTTCACTTTTTGTATGATAGCGTTTTAGATGGCATCTGTGGATGGCACAGTGGACTGTGTTTGCAGACTGTGTTTTCTTAAAGTATTCCTGAGCCCATTTTGTAATGTCAATGACAGAATCATGCCGGTGAGTGATGCAGTGGCGTCTGAGGGCCCGAAGATCATGGGCATCCTGTAAAGGTCTTCGGCCTTGTCCCCTGATTGAGCTGATTATCGAACAGTTTAAAAACAACATTCCTCAACGAGCTATTGCAAGAAATTTAGGGATTTCATCATCTACGGTCCGTAATATCGTCAAAAGGTTCAGACAATCTGGAGAAATCACTGCACGTAAGCGACAAGGCCGAAAACCAATATTGAATGCCCGTGACCTTCGATCCCTCAGGCGGTACTGCATCAAAACCGACAACAGTGTGTAAAGGACATAACCACATGGGCTCAGGAACACTTCAGAAAACCACTGTCAGTAACTACAGTTCGTCGCTACATCTGCAAGTGCAAGTTAAAACTCTACAACGCAAAGCGAAAGCCATTTATCAACAGCACCCAGAGACGCCGCCGGCTTCGCTGGGCCCAAGCTCATCTAAGATGGACTGATGCAAAGAGGAAAAGTGCTCTGTGGTCTGACGAGTCCACATTTCAAATTGATTTTGGAAACTGTGGACGTTGTATCCTCCGGACCAAAGAGGAAAAGAACCATCCAGACTGTTATAGGCGCAAAGTTCAAAAGCCAGCATCTGTGATGGTATGGGGGTGTATTAGTGCCCAAGGCATGGGCAACTTACACATATGTGAAGGCACCATTAATGCTGAAAGGTACATACAGGATTTGGAGCAACATATGTTGCCATCCAAGCAACGTCTTTTTCATGGACGCCCCTGCTTATTTCAGCAAGACAATGCCAAGCCACATTCTGCACGTGTTACAACAGCATGTAAAAGAGTGTGGGTACTAGACTGGCCTGCCTGTAGTCCAGACCCGTCTCCCATTGAAAATGTGTGGCGCATTATGAAGCGTAAAATACGACAACGGAGACCCCGGACTGTTGAACAACTTAAGCTGCACATCAAGCAAGAATGGGAAAGAGTTCCACCTGAAAAGCTTCAAAAATTGGTCTCCTCAGTTCCCAAACGTTTACTGAGTGCCGTTAAAAGGAAAGGCGATGTAACACAGTGGTAAAAAGGCCCCTGTGCCAACTTTTTTGCAATGTGTTGCTGCCTTTAAATTCTAAGTTAATGATTATTTGCAAAAAAAAAAAAAAGTTTCTCAGTTTGAACATTAAACATCTTGTCTTTGCAGTGTATTCAATTGAATATAAGTTGAAAAGGATTTGCAAATCATTATATTCTGTTTTTATCAACGATTTACATAACGTGCCAACTTCACTGGTTTTGGGTTTTGTAGTTTAACAGGCATTTTTTGCTTACCGTTAACTTTGTAAAATATTTTTTAACATAAAAATAAAATCATACAGGAAGGAAGTGACTTGTCAATGATCGAACGTAATAATAATGACTACTCACTCTTCATATGAGTGTCAAGACTACACGTTGTTCAAGTCTTTTCATCCTTACTTAGAGGAAGCTAACGCAATGCCATTAACAAATATTAAAAGCTTATGTGGCGTTCAATGGGTGGTCAATATGTTGACAATATTTCCCTTTGATGAACTGACGTTAGTCTGTGTGTGACATATGTGTTCCCCCTGTGTTTAGCCGAGTACATCTCAGGCAGGGGCCGGCGCAGAGACATGTTGGCGAGAGCTTTACGCTCGGATGGCAGAAGCACTCAGCCCCCCAGAATCCTCGATAGATTCGGCCACGGTGAGGTCACATGTTATGTTACTACGCATGCGTTGCTATGGCTGTGTTTTCAAGCCACTCCCCCCCTCCTCCCACCCTCTTCCCTCACTGTGGGCAGCAACACAGTAATGCTTTGTGTGTGTCAGTGTAACCTACTTATTTAGTTGCGTGCCTGCATTGGGGTTTATCCCACTAGCGTGTGTAGATATTTTACCTCTCTCCTGTGCATGGGGAGCGTTATGCTGTAGGGTAGTAATGAATAACCTGGTTGTTGACCATTCAAGAGGGTTATCCGCAATTTTAAATTTATATCTGCTATATTAAATATCCGCTTGCAAAAAGCTAACATTAGCAAGCTATGTTAATTTAGGCCAGAATTGTCTGTGAACATTCTGTTAATTTGTTGATGGATAATTCTGTCTTGTTGTCTTTGTATACGGTCCAAAGACTGAGTGTTTCTCTTGCTTTTCTGATGATGGAACTTAGATGAACTGACGTTGGGTTGTGTGTGACATATGTGTTCCCCCTGTGTTTAGCCGAGTCCATCTCAGGCAGGGGCCGGCGCAGGGAGTTGTGGGCCAGAATCCTCGACAGATTCAGCCACGGTGAGGTCACACGTTATGTTCCTATGCACGCATCACAGCCCCCCCCCCCCCCCTCCTCAGCCACGCCTCCATCTTCTGGCTGAGTCATGCAGAACTTCAGCTAACTGACTTACAATGAAATTCACATGATGAAATTCACATGGTGTTTTTCGCATTAAACAGGATGCCTGTTGCTGCTAGAGTATTTTTACAAGAGGTCTCTATGCCTGTCCTCTGCCTACAGCTTCTTCCCTGAAACCCCTCCTGTTTGAATTCTGCTATTGGCTCAGATTATTGTTATAATTATTATTTTATTGTATTTGTAGTGCGCAATCGAATTCATGCCAGAAGAAAGCGCTGAGGGCTTTTATATATATTCAGATATAGTTATGTAGCCGTGCTGCCCCAAGAAACCCCCCCGCTCCCTCCCTTCCCCGAACGGCGCTCTGCCCTTCTTGGGCTGTTTTGTTGGTAACGTGTTTCCTCTCTTTGTGGATGAGATCGGGGGTAGCTGCCCTTGTTTGAAGAATAGTTTGTTCCCGTCATGCTTCCTTGTAGTCTTTGCTATTACAAGTTGATTACTTCACTGTTACCGTCGCAGTCTTCTGCGTTGTATTTTTAATTGAAAAGCGAGATTCACTGGTCGCCCGCTGAGAGAATCATTTGTCCTTTACGTTCTCCCTCGGAGTGTTGGTTTATTGTAAGCTGATTAATTTATTGTGGTCATGGCATTTTCCTGCATTTGACTCTTCTATCAACCTAAGGAGCCTTTGGCTGCGTGATTGAACTACGTGGGTCGTGCTGGTAGCCTTCGTGATGTTGGTCAGTAACCTGTTACAGCAGCAGACCATTTCGGCCCACAGCTGCACTGGACTTGGAAGTCTTTGTGTGGGCTGCATTCCAGTCTCTTACTGCGGTGCAGTCAATCGCTGTTTTCTCCCTTATTTTAAAAGATTGTTGTATAAAATCAGACATCCCTGTTGTATTTCAGTTGTTTTTTTGTGGTTTAAAGTTTGGTTAGTCCACTGCCTGGGATAAATTAACACCTGCTGATATACTGGCCTGCGCTGTTTCCCTGTGTCAGGGGCCGAGCTGCTTATTTACAGTATTATGGTCTGGTCCTTCTTACCCCTCCCTCTTCTCTGACTGGGGGCAGCAACACAGTGCCCATTTAGGGGGCTTGTAATTTGGGATGCACAATATATCGGCATTCATATCGGTATCACCGATGTTCGTCATTTTTTAACATATCGGCATCGGTTCGATGAGTAAAACTGGGCCGATAGAAACAACCGATGTTTATATCCGTCTCTGTGCCGTTTGTGTATGTGTGTAGGGAGACGGAGAGATGTGCAGATGTTGATGCCAGCGGACATGGAGCTGCAAATTTATGCACGCAGTTACAATATTACATCACTAGATGGCACACCCAGATCAGTTATTGGACTGATTGTATTGTACTTTAATTTAGTTTCACATTTGCTGCTCTGTGCTTGCACTTTTGAAAAAATATGTGTAGCCACTGCGGCTAAAGTCAGAAAAAATTGTTCGGCCACAATGTTGGTCTCGGTCCATAATGCAGCGCGCGAAGCAAAATTAATTTAAAAAATGCAACAGGGGCATCATCATATAGTTTAACAGGCATTTTTTGCTTACCGTTACCTTTGTTAAATTTTTTTTAACATTAAAATAAAATCATACAGGAAGGGAGTGACTTGTCAATGATCGAACGTAATACTTTAATAATAATAATGACTACTCACTCGTCATATGAGTGTCAAGAATACACTTTGTTCAAGTCTTTTCATATTGACTTCGAGGAAGCTAACGCAATGCCATTAACAAATATTAAAACCTTATGTGGCGCTCAATGTGTGGTCAATATGTTGACAATATTTCCCTTTGATGAACTGACGTTAGTTTGTGTGTGACATATGTGTTCCCCCTGTGTTTAGCCGAGTACATCACAGGCAGGGGCCGACGCAGAGAGGTGTGCGCGAGAGCATTACGCTATGATGGCAGCAGTCTTCAGCTCCCCAGAATCCTCTACAGATTCAGCCACGGTGAGGTCACATGTTATGTTACTATGCAGGCGTTGCTATGCCTGTGTTTTCAAGCCACTCCCCCCTCCTCCCACCCTCTTCCCTGACTGGGGGCAGCAACACAGTGCCCATTTAGGGGGCAAGTAATGCTTTGTGTGTGTCAGTGTAACCTACTTCTTTAGTTGCGTGCCTGCATTGGGGTGTATCCCACGTGTGTGTAGAGATGTTACTTCTCTCCTGTGGGGAGCGTTATGCTGTGGGGTAGTAATGAGTCACCCGGTTTTTGACCATTTCAAGAGGGTTACCCGCTATCTTGATATATATATCCGCTGATTTATGGCCCCAATTTGTTATGACATTCATGACAGCAAAGGATGACAGACAAAATTTTAAAACTTAAACACATTTAATTGATCAAACACTTTTAACTAATCTACTATCTACTCCCTCAATTTTCCTCCTGATATACTCTTTTGCAGACCCCTCCCACATTTAGACCTCTTTTTTTTAATTCTCTGGGACTTGTCCCAGAAATGCCCAAGACATGCCCAAACCTAGCTTCAGTCTGGGCTTAACATAAAGAAGTTTAATGCTGCCATCTATTGGCTTTTATTTGCATTACACCTCCATTCCAAAAGGGAAAAATTTTGACTCAAAGGCAAAATTTTTCTTTTCAATACAAAAATGGTTAAGTAGACACTTGTGCATATAAATATATATATATATATATATATATATATATATATATATATATATACATGTAATACAATATGCTAATAAACGTGATGTATATACACATACTCAAACACGGGATAAGCAATCAGCAATTACATTGTCAGCACCCTTTACATGCTTAATTTCCAAATCAAACTCCAATTCAACAATCTCCGATTCTTGTTTTTCATCTTACTCAAAAACATTAACGGATTGTGGTCAGTATATACAGTCATTGGCTTTTGCCCTATTCAAACATAAACCTCAAAGTGTTGTAAAGATAGAACCAGAGCCAGCAGCTCCTTCTCTATTGTGGAATAGTTCCTTTGGTGACGATTGAACTTCCTGGAGAAGTATGCCACGGGATGCTCAATGTCATCAGAGTCACTTCTCTGTAGGAGCACAGATCCACAAGCTTGGTCGCTAGCATCGACCGCGATGGAGAACGGTTTGTTGAAGTCAGGAGATTTGAGCACGGGGAAGTGACACAGCAGAGACTTCAGGTGATCGAAGGCTCTCTGGCATGCATCATCCCAAGTGAACTTTACGCCTTTCTTCAGTTGGTTGGTGAGACTGAGAGCAATCTCAGCAAAGTTCTTGCAGAACTTGCAGTAGTACCCGATCATTCCAAGGAAGCGGCACAAAACTTTTTTGATGTCAGGAACTGGAAAGTCCATGATGGCTTGGACTTTAGCATTTATGGGTGCCACCTTACCCTGGCCTATGATAGCCAAGATAGGTGACAGTAGCACAACCAAAGTCACTCTTGTTCAGGTTAACAGTCAGGTGAGCCTGGGTCAGGCGCTGGAACAACGTTTCGACATCTTTTAGATGTTCTTCCCAGGAGTCACTCCATGTGATCAGGTCGTCGATGTACGCACCCGTGTGTGGCAATCCGGCGATTGTAGACTGTATCATCCTTTGGAACGTGGCTGGGGCATTTTTCATGCCAAAGGGTAGGACTTCATACTGGTACAACCCAGAAGGTGTGGCAAAAGCAGAGATGCTCTTGGCCCTCTCAGTAAAAGGCACACACCAATAAACCTTCAATAAATCAATCTTGGTCAGAAACTTTGCTTGCCCTACTCTATCAATACAATCATCAATCCTAGGTATTGGAAGCACATCAGCTCTAGTTACAGCATTGACTTTGCAATAATTTGTACAGAATCTAGTACTTCCATCAGGTTTTGGAGCTAGCACACAGGGTGAACTCCAATCTGAGTTGGAGGGTCTGATAATATCATGTTCTAACATGTACTCAACCTCTTTCTCAGCAATCTCTCTCTTTTCAGGATTCATCCGGTACGGATGCTGTTTTATTGGTTTGGCATCACCAACATCTACATCATGAGAAGCTATAGAAACTTTCTTTGGAATGTCAGGAAATAGGTCTTTATATTTCTTGATCAACCTCTCAAACTGATCTTTCTGTGAGGGTTCTAAGTGCTGGAGTTTTACATCAAGATTTTGCAACACTTCAGAATTTGACAATTTACACGAAAGAACTTCAGCTTTAATTCTAGGTTCATCACCTTGAAACTCCCCTTCATCTTCACACGTCTCAACTACAGGGGAATCTGAAGTGACAGCTGCAACCCTAGCATTTCTGTCATGATAAGGCTTCAGCATGTTAATGTGACACAACTGTTTTGGCTTTCTCCTATCTGGAGTCTTCACAATGTAATTGAGATCATTGAGTTTTGTTAGAATTTCATACTGAGCATGAAATCTAGCCTGCAACGGATTGGACTGCAAGGGAAACAACACAAGGACCTTGTCTCCTGGTTTAAACTCACGGCTTCTAGCCTTATGATCATACCAAGTTTTCATTTTTCCCTGGCTTGATTTCAAGTTCTCTTTGGCTAGGTCACAAGCTGCACGCAATCTTTCCTTGAACTTGCTAACATAGTCTGACAGACTGATATGCAGCTCTTTCTCTTGCCATTGTTCACTCAATAATAGCAAAGGTCCTCTCACTTCATGGCCAAACACTAGCTCACATGGACTGAATCCAGTAGACTCCTGCACTGCTTCTCTTGCTGCAAACAACAGCAAATGAACACCTTCACCCCAGTCTTTCTCAGTGTCATAACAATAAGTCCTCATCATTGTCTTGAGAGTGGAATGAAACCGCTCTAAGGCACCCTGACTCTCTGGATGATCAGCACTGGAAAGAATCTACTTCACACCTAGTTCATACACAACCTGCTGAAACAAACCGGAAGTGAAATTGCTCCCTTAGTCTGACTGAATTTCCCTGGCAAGGCCAAACGTGAATAACCATATCAAAGCCTTTGAGATTGCAGTTGCCTTGATGTTACGTAGAGGTATGGCTTTAGGGAATCTGGTAGATGCACACATGATTGTCAACAAGTACTGATTTCCAGATCTAGTTTTGGGTAATGGACTAACACAATCAACAATGACCTTAGAGAAGGGCTCCCCAAATGCTGGGATAGGCTGCAATGGAGCTACAGGTGGGTCTAACTGGTGTTTTCCAACTACCTGACAAGTGCGACAGGTTTTGCAAAAGTAGGAAACGTCTTTCAGAAGCCCGGGCCAGAAGAAGTGTTTCATGATCTTATCAACAGTCTTGTTAACTCCAAGATGACCTCCTAAAGGTAAACTATGAGCCATTGGTAAGATCTCATTCCTGTAGACCTTCGAAACAACAATTTGCCTAACCACTGCCCAATCTGCATTGGCAGGGATATCAGGAGGGCGCCACTTCCGCATCAACACGCCATCCTTGAGATAATACCCAACTGGAACTGCGTCTATTTCTTTATCAGGAAGGGCTCTCCTCTTTAGTACACAAATTTCAGGATCATTAGTTTGCTCCTCAATCAATCGCTTTCTGGACAGAGACAAGTTTCCAGACACATCAGAATCACCAGACCCATCTGGCTGGCTGAACAAAGAACTGATAAAAGTATCTGATAAGTCCTCAAACGGAGAAACCATAGTAGGCCGAACAGAGTCATGAGGCGAACCACCTGAGTCCTGACCATTCAATGTGCTGGACGGCACAACATCATCTTCTTCTTTAGCCTTCTTGGCCATAGCACGAGTCACTGCACATGAAGGATACAGAGATGGGTCTTCGTCGCCATCTTCAGTGCTCGGCTGCGAAGTAAGATGAACAGGGGGAACAACATTGCCCCCAGCAAGGTCATTGCCTAGCAACAGAGAAACACCCTTGATAGGTAGACTTGACATAAGTCCCACCTTTACCTGTCCTGTAACTAAATCTGACTTCATGAATACAGAGCGCAGGGGTACAAATACAGTCCTCCCTTCAATACCTTGTACAAAAATGAAATCCCCAGAAGCGGTCTCATCACGTAACTCCAAGGAGTCCATCAACAAAAGTGACTGAGAGGCTCCGGCATCCCTAAGGATATATATAGGGGCAGGAGGAGAATGCTCATTTACAGCCACAAATTCCTCCCTCACAAAGTCAGCAGTATCAGGCTTTTTAGCCCCACATGAAGCTGGCAATTTAGCAGACCGATCATCTACTACAGGGGTTTCTAACCTTGTCTTCACAAAGGCATTAGGTTTGGTATCCTTTTCTTTTTCTTTCTTAGCTTTAAGGAACCAACAGTTAGTTGTAACATGACCAGACTTTTTGCAATAACTGCAAACTAGACCACTTGTGTCACTGTCAGCTTTCACACTTTGATCAGACCTGTTACTGGATTTCTGAGCACCATCACCAGATTTGTCTTTGGGTATCTCCGTTACCTTTTTTCTGAAATTGGAACCATCTATTGTTACTGCTAGACTGAAATTTAGACTTATGTGTGAGAAGATATTAATCTGCAAATTTGGCAGCTGATTGCAAATTCAGTGTTTGCTTCTCATTAAGGTAGGTCTTAATATCATCCTTAACACAGTTCTTGAATTCTTCAACTAACACCATGAGTTGAAATCATCCTTGACCTCCATAGAAGTACACCAGCGCTCAAAGCAAACCTTCTTCTCGTTAGCAAATTCCACATAAGTCTGATTGTTAGATTTCTTCAGACCTCTGAATTTCTGTCGATAAGCCTCTGGAACCAACTCATGAGCTCTCAAAGTAACCTTTTTGATAACCTCATAATCAGAGGAATCATCTGCAGACAAAGCCGAATAGGCTTGTTGAGCTTCACCCTTGAGGACAGTTTGCAACAACATAGGCCAGTGTTCCTTTGGCCACTGGCAACTCTTTGCTACCTTTTCAAAACAGTGGAAATAGTTGTCAACATCCTTTTCTGCGAATGGAGGCACCAGTTTTACCTCCTGGCTAGCCCGAAATTTATTTTCAGTTGCTATTTTTATTTTTAGCTGCTCTTTCTTCTCTATCGAATCTCTGTACATCGAAATCTCTCTGTCTTGCTGATTTTTCTAACTCAAACTGTCTTTGTTTTTCTTTTTCTTCCCTTTCTTTCTCTCTTTCTTCCCTCTCAAATTTTCTTTGTTTTTCTCTTTCCTCCCTTTCTTTCTCTCTTTCTTCCCTTTCAATCTCTAGCAGTTTTAATTTAAGTTCAATTTCTACATTTGGATTTTCCAATGGAAACTGTTCCAGATCTCCTGGTGCAAACACATTTTCATCAATGTAATATTCAACAATCTCTCTAGCCAGTCTTGCTTTTCGCATGGCTGGTTTTACCTCTGTCAGCTCGAAATGTCTGCATATTTCTAGCAGTTCTGTCTTTTTAAAAGACTTCAAAGCCTCTACGGTTGATGATGCCAAGACATCATCCATTGCTGTTGATCTGTCTATATATATATATATATTTATATATATATGAAAATTCAAATATTTGATTTTCCATAAATGACTCACACAATGGTCTGTCCCGGACTTGAGCCCCCAATTTGTTATGGCCCCAATTTATTATGACATTGATGACAGCAAAGGATGACAGACAAAATTTTAAAACTTAAACACATTTAATTTAACAAACACTTTTAACTAATCTACTATCTACTCTACTCCCTCAATTTTCCTCCTTATATACTCTTTTGCAGACCCCTCCCACATCTAGACCTCTATTTTTTTTTTATTCTCTGGGACTTGTCCCAGACATGCCCAAGACATGCCCAAACCTAGCTTCAGTCTGAACTTAACATAGAAAGGTCAATACTGCCATCTAGTGGCTTCAATTCGCATTACAGCTGTGTTAAATATCCGCTAGCAAAAAGCTAACATAAGCAAGCTATGTTAATTTAGGCCAGAATTGTCTGTGAACATTCTGTTAACTTGTTGATGGATTACTCTATATTGTTGTCTTTTTATAAGATCCAAAAGTAGAGTGTTTCTCTTGATTGAATGATGATGAAACTTACATGAACTGACGTTGGGTTGCGTGTGACATATGTGTTCCCCCTGTGTTTAGCCGAGTACATCTCAGGCAGGGGCCGGCGCAGAGACATGTTGGCGAGAGCTTCACGCTCGGATGGCAGAAGCACTCAGCCCCCCAGAATCCTCGATAGATTCGGCCACGGTGAGGTCACATGTTATGTTACTACGCACGCGTTGCTATGGCTGTGTTTTCAAGCCACTCCCCCCTCCTCCCACCCTCTTCCCTCACTGGGGGCAGCAACACAGTGCCCATTTAGGGGGCAAGTAATGCTTTGTGTGTGTCAGTGTAACCTACTTCTTTAGTTGCGTGCCTGCATTGGGGTGTATCCCGCTAGCGTGTGTAGACACTGCCCCCTACATAATTATTGGCACCTGGTTAAGATGTGTTCTTTAGCTTCTAATAAATTCAGCTTTTTTCTTAATAATAGAGGACTACAATAAAAAAAAGAGGAAAATCGAACCTTTAATTCAAGTGCATTTATTCAGTGAGAAAAAAAATCCCACATTAAGAAATAATTCTTTTACATCAAATCATGTGTGCCACAATTATTAGCACCCCTGATGTTAATACTTTTTCCAACCCCCTTTTGCCAACAAAACAGCACCTAATCTTCTCCTATAATGTTTCACTAGATGGGAGAATACAGAAAGAGGGATCTCTCTAAATTATCCAGCGATCTGGGTCCTCTCCTCTGCACTCTCCTCTTCAGCTCACTCCACAGGTTTTTAATGGGGTGGAGGTCTGGGGACTGAGCTGGCCATGGGAGGAGCTTGTTTCTGTGTCTGGTAAACCATTTCTGTGTAGATTTGGCCTCATGTTTAGGCTCATTATCTTGCTGAAAGACCCAGGGACGACCCATCTTCAGCTTTCGGGCAGAGACCACCAGATTTTGATTTAAAATGTCCTGGTATTTCAAAGCATTCATGATGCCATGCACCCTGACAAGGTTCCCAGGGCCTCTGGAAGAGAAACAGGCCCACAGCATCATCGATCCTCCCCCATTCTTCACAGTGGGCATGAGGTGCTTTTCTGCATACTCATCTTTTGTGTTCCGCCAGACCCACTGAGAGCTTTTTGGCAAAAAACACTCTATCTTGGTCTCATCTGACCAAAGCACACGGTCCCAGTTGAAGTCCCAATACTGCTTAGTGAACTCCAGACGTTTGCGTTTATGATTATGAGTGAGAAAAGGTTTTTTTCCGTAAATGCCTCTTCAACAGCTTGTTGGCATGTAGATGGCGCCTGATGGTTGTTTTAGAGACTTTGTGACCCCAAGATGCTACCATTTGTTGCAATTCTTTAACAGTGAGCTTTGGAGAACTTTTTTATTTCTCTTACCATCCTCCTCACTGTGTGTGGTGGCAAAATAACCTTGCGTCCTCGTCCAGGCTTGTTTACCACTGTTCCAGTTGTTTTAAACTTCTTAATGATTCCTCTGACAGTAGATATGGGCAGGTGCAGGCCAGTGGCTATTTTCTTGTTGCCATTGCAACACATCTGCCTTAATGGAATGGCATGTTCCTTTGTCTTTCTCATGTTGAAGAGTGGATTAGAGAAATGGCCTCTGTGTCACGTCATAGTTATACCCCTGGGAAACAGAAAGTGATGATTTACTAATTAAATGTTCCTAGATACTCTGATCAACTTTTTAAACTACTGTAGAAATGACAGAAATACTTCAATTATATTTAATTCCTAGGAATTGTTAGGGGTGCCCATAATTGTGGAACAGGTGATTTGATGAAAAATAATTTCTTAGTCCGGATTTTTTTTTTTCGCCTTAAAATTCACTTGAGTTGAAGGTTATATTTTTCTACAATTTTCAGTGTGAGAGTGTGCTTCTGCAATAAAAATTGAATTTATTTTCAGGCTTTTAACACATCTTAAACCAATGATTATGGAGGGCGCTGTATGTTACCTCTCTCCTGTGCATGGGGAGCGTTAAGCCAGAGGGTAGTAATGAGTCACTCGGTTGTTGACCATTGAAGAGGGTTTCCCCTATATTGAATATATATCCGCTATATTAAATATCCACTAACAAAAAGCTAACATTAGCAAGCTATGTTAATTTTGGCCAGAATTGTCTGTGAACATTCTGTTAATTTGTTGATGGATTACTCTGTGTTGTTGTCTTTTTATTTGGTCTAAACGCAGAGTGTTTCTCTTGATTTTCTGATGATGGAAATTAGATGGACTGACGTTAGGTTGTGTGTGACATATGTGTTCCCCCTGTGTTTAGCCGAGTGCATCTCAGGCAGGGGCCGGCGCAGGGAGATGTGGGCGAGAGCTTTACGCTTTGATGACAGCAGCCTTCGGCCCCCCAGAATCCTCGGCAGATTCACCCACGGTGAGGTCACATGTTATGTTACTACGCAGGCGTTGCTATGGCTGTGTTTTCAAGCCACTCCCCCCTCCTCCCACCCTCTTCCCTGACTGGGGGCAGCAACACAGTGCCCATTTAGGGGGCAAGTAATGCTTTGAGTGTGTCAGTGTAACCTACTTATTTTATTGCATGCCTGCATTGGGGTTTATCCCACTAGCGTGTGTAGATATGTTACCTCTCTCTTGTGCATGGGGAGCGTTATGCTGTTGGGTAGTAATGAGTCACTCGGTTGTTGACCATTGAAGAGGGTTATCCACTATATTAAATATATATCCGCTATATTAAATTTCAGCTAGCAAAAAGCTAACATTAGCAAGCTATGTTAATTTAGGCCAGAATTGTCTGTGAACATTTTTGTTGATGGATTATTCTGTATTGTTGTCTTTGTATACGGTCCAAACACAGAGTGTTTCTCTTGATTTTCTGATGATGTAACTTAGATGAACTGACGTTGGGTTGCGTGTGACATATGTGTTCCCCCTGTGTTTAGCCGAGTACATCTCAGGCAGGGGCCGGCGCAGGGAGTTGTGGGCCAGAATCCTCAACAGATTCAACCACGGTGAGGTCACGTTATGTTACTATGCACGCATCACAACGCCCCCCCCGAGCCACGCCTCCATCTTCTGGCTGAGTCATGCAGAACTTCAGCTAACTGATTTACAATGAAATTCACATAATGTTTTCAGCATTAAACAGGATGCCTGTTGCTGCTAGAGTATTTTTACTAGGGGTCTCTATGCCTGTCCTCTACCTACAGCTTCTTCCCTGAAAACCCTCCTGTTTGAATTCTGCTATTGGCTCAGATTATTGTTAAAATTATTGCGCACGACAAATACAATAAAATAATAAAATTCATGCCAGAAGAAAGCTCTTAGGGCTTTTATATATATTCAGATATAGTTATGTAGCCATGCTGCCCCAAGAAACTACCCCCCCCCGCTCCCTCCCTTCCCCGAACGGCGCTCTGCCCCTCCTGGGCTGTTTTGTTAGTAACGTGTTTCCTCTCTTTGTGGATCAGATCAGGAGTAGTTGCCCTTGTTTGAAGAATTGTTTGTTCCCCTCATGCTTCCTTGTAGTCTTAGCTATTGCAAGTTGATTACTTCACTGTTACCGCCGCAGTCTTCTGCGTTGTGTTTTTCATTGAAAAGCCAGATTCACTGGTCGCTCGCTGAGAGAATCATTTGTCCTTTACGTTCTCCCTCGGGGTGTTGGTTTATTGTAAGCTGATTAATTTATTGTGGTCATGGAATTTTCCTGCATTTGACTCCTCTATCAACGTAAGGAGCCATTGGCTGCGTGATTGAACTACGTGGGTCGTGCTGGTAGCCTTCGTGATGTTGATCAGTAACCTGTCACAGCAGCAGACCATTTCGGCCCACAGCTGCACTGGACTTGGAAGTCTTAGTGTGGGCTGCATTCCAGTCTCTTACTCCGGTGCAGTCAATCGCTGTTTTCTCCCTTATTTTAAAAGATTGTTGTATAAAATCAGACATCCCTGTTGTATTTTAGTTGTTTTTGTGGTTTAAAGTTTGGTTTGTCCACTGCCTGGGATAAATTAACACCCGCTGATATACTGACCTGCCCTGTTTCCCTGTGTCAGGGGCCGAGCTGCTTATTTGCAGTATTATGGTCTGGTCCTTCTTACCCCCATCCCCCTCCCTCTTCCCTGACTGGGGGCAGCAACACAGTGCCCATTTAGGGGCATGTAATTAGTGATGCACGATATATCAGCATTCATATCGGTATCGCCCATGTTCGTCATCTTTTAACATATCGGCATCGGTTCGATGAGTAAAACTGGGCTGATAGAAACAACCGATGTTTATATTAGTCTCTGTGCCGTTTGTGTATGTGTGAAGGGAGACGGGGAGAGCCGCTTTGTGCAGATGTTGATGCCAGCGGACATGAAGCTGCAAATTTATGCACGCAGTTACAATATTGTATCACTAGATGCTGGCACACCCAGATCAGTTATTGTACTGATTGTACTGTACTTTAATTTAGTCACACATTTGCTACTCTGTGCTTGCACAAAGGAAAAAATATGCGTAGCCACTGCGGCTAAAGTCAGAAAAAATTGTTCAGCCACGATGTTGGTCTGGGTCCATAATGCAGTGCGCAAAGCAAAATTAATTTCAAAAATGCAACAGGGGTATCATCATATAGGTTAACAGGCATTTTTAGCTTACCGTTACCTTTGTAAAATATTTTTTAACATTAAAATTAATTCATACAGGAAGGAAGTGACTTGTCAATGATTGAACGTAATACTTTAGTAATAATAATGACTACTCACTCTTCATATGAGTGTCAAGAATACACGTTGTTCAAGTCTTTTCATATTTACTTAGAGGAAGCTAAGGCAATGCCATTAACAAATATTAAAACCTTATGTGGCGCTCAATGTGTGGTCAATATGTTGACAATATTTCCCTTTGATGAACTGACGTTAGTTTGTGTGTGACATATGTGTTCCCCCTGTGTTTAGCCGAGTACATCTCAGGCAGGGGCCGGCGCAGAGAGGTGTTGGCATGATCGTTACTTTCTGATGACAGAAGGACTCAGCCTCCCAGAATCCTTGACAGATTCAGCCACGGTGAGGTCACGTGTTATGTTACTACGCACTCGTTGCTATGGCTGTGTTTTCAAGCCACTCCCCCCTCCTCCCACCCTCTTCCCTCACTGGGGGCAGCAACACAGTGCCCATTTAGGGGGCAAGTAATGCTTTGTGTGTGTCAGTGTAACCTACTTCCTTAATTGCGTGCCTGCATTGGGGTGTATCCCACTAGCGTGTGTAGATATTTTACCTCTCTCCTGTGCATGGGGAGCGTTATGCCGTAGGCTAGTAATGAGTAACCTGGTTGCTGACGATTCAAGAGGGTTATACGCAATATCTGCTATATTAAATATCCGCTAGCACAAAGCTAACATTAGCAAGCTATGTTAATTTAGGCCAGAATTGTCTGTGTACATTCTGTTAATTTGTTGATGGATTACTCTATATTGTTGTCTTTGTAATGTGTTCCCCCTGTGTTTAGCCGAGTCCATCTCAGGCAGGGGCCGACGCAGCGAGATGTATTCGAGAGGCTTACGCTCGGATGGACGAACTACTCAGCCCCCCAGCATGCTTGACAGATTCAGCCACGGTGAGGTCACATGTTATGTTTCTACGCAGGCGTTGCTATGGCTGTGTTTTCAAGCCACTCCCCCCTCCTTCCACCCTCTTCCCTGACTGGGGGCAGCAACACAGTGCCCATTTAGGGGGCAAGTAATGCTTTGTGTGTATCAGGGTAACCTACTTCTTAAATTGCGTGCCTGCATTGGGGTGTATCCCACTAGTGTGTGTAGATATGTTACCTCTCTCCTGTGCATGGGGAGCGTTATGCTGTAGGGTAGTAATGAGTCACCCGGTTGTTGACCATTGAAGAGGGTTATCCACTATATTAAATATATATCCGCTTTAATAAATATCTGCTCGCAAAAAGCTAACATTAGCACGCTATGTTAATTTAGGCCAGAATCGTCTGTGAACATTTTGTTCATTTGTTGATGGATTATTCTGTATTGTTGTCTTTGTATACGGTCCAAACACTGAGTGTTTCTCTTGATTTTCTGATGAAGTAACATAGATGAACTGAGGTTGGGTTGCGTGTGACATATGTGTTCCCCCTGTGTTTAGCCGAGGGGGGAGGCAGGGGCCGGCGCAGGGAGATGTGCGCGAGAGTCTTACGCTCAGATGGCAGAAGTACTCAGCCCCCCAGCATGCTTGACAGATTCAGGCATGGTGAGGTCACATGTTATGTTACTATGCACGCGTTGCTATGGCTGTGTTTTTCAGCCACTTCCCCCTCCTCCCACCCTCTTCCCTCACTGGAGGCAGCATCACAGTGCCCATCTAGGGGGCAATAAATGCTTTGTGTGTGTCAGTGTAACCTCCTTCTTTAGTTGCGTGCCTGCATTGGGGTTTATCCCACTAGTGTGTGTAGATATGTTACCTCTCTCCTGTGCATGGGGAGAGTTATGCCATAGGCTAGTAATGAGTAACCTGGTTGTAGACCATTCAAGAGGGTTATACGCAATTTTGAGTTTATATCCGCTATATTAAATATCCGCTAGCACAAAGCTAACATTAGCAAGCTATGTTAATTTAGGCCAGAATTGTCTGTGTACATTCTGTTAATTTGTTGATGGATTACTCTACATTGTTGTCTTTGTAATGTGTTCCGCCTGTGTTTAGCCGAGTCCATCTCAGGCAGGGGCCGACGCAGCGAGATGTATTCGAGAGGCTTACGCTCGGATGGAAGAACTACTCAGCCCCCCAACATGCTCGACAGATTCAGCCACGGTGAGGTTCACATGTTATGTTACTACGCAGGCGTTGCTATGGCTGTGTTTTCAAGCCACTCCCCCCTCCTCCCACCCTCTTCCCTGACTAGGGGCAGCAACACAGTGCCCATTTAGGGGGCAAGTAATGCTTTGTGTGTGTCAGTGTAACCTACTTATTTATTTAATTGCGTGCCGGCATTGGGGTGTATCCCACTAGTGTGTGCAGATATGTTACCTCTCTCCTGTGCATGGGGGGCGTTATGCCATAGTGTAGTAATGAGTCACCAGGTCGTTGACCATTGAACAGCGTTATCCGCTATATGGAATATATATCCACTATATTAAATATATGCTAGCAAAAAGCTAACATTAGCATGCTATGTTAATTTAGGCCAGAATTGTCTGTGAACATTTTGTTCATTTGTTGATGGATTATTCTGTATTGTTGTCTTTGTATATGGTCCAAACACAGAGTGTTTCTCTTGATTTTCTGATGATGTAACTTAGATGAACTGACGTTGGGTTGCGTGTGACATATGTGTTCCCCCTGTGTTTAGCCGAGTACATCTCAGGCAGGGGCCGGCGCAGGGAGTTGTGGGCCAGAATCCTCAACAGATTCAACCACGGTGAGGTCACGTTATGTTACTATGCACGCATCAAAACGCCCCCCCCGAGCCACGCCTCCATCTTCTGGCTGAGTCATGCAGAACTTCAGCTAACTGATTTACAATGAAATTCACATGATGTTTTCAGCATTAAACAGGATGCCTGTTGCTGCTAGAGTATTTTTACTAGGGGTCTCTATGCCTGTCCTCTGCCTACAGCTTCTTCCCTGAAACCCCTCCTGTTTGAATTCTGCTATTGGCTCAGATTATTGTTATAATTATTGCGCACGACAAATACAATAAAATAATAAAATTCATGCCAGAAGAAAGCTCTTAGGGCTTTTATATATATTCAGATATAATTATGTAGCCATGCAGCCCCAAGAAACTACCCCCCCCGCTCCCTCCCTTCCCCGAACGGCGCTCTGCCCCTCCTGGGCTGTTTTTTTAGTTACGTGTTTCCTCTCTTTGTGGATGAGATCAGGAGCAGTTGCCCTTGTTTGAAGAATTGTTTGTTCCCCTCATGCTTCCTTGTAGTCTTAGCTATTGCAAGTTGATTACTTCACTGTTACCGCCGCAGTCTTCTGCGTTGTGTTTTTAATTGAAAAGCCAGATTCACTGGTCGCTCGCTGAGAGAATCATTTGTCCTTTACGTTCTCCCTCGGGGTGTTGGTTTATTGTAAGCTGATTAATTTATTGTGGTCATGGCATTTTCCTGCATTTGACTCTTCTATCAACGTAAGGAGCCATTGGCTGCGTGATTGAACTACGTGGGTCGTGCTGGTAGCCTTTGTGATGTTGGTCAGTAACCTGTTACAGCAGCAGACCATTTCGGCCCACAGCTGCACTGGACTTGGAAGTCTTAGTGTGGGCTGCATTCCTTTCTCTCACTGCGGTGCAGTCAATGGCTGTTTTCTCCCTTATTTTAAAAGATTGTTGTATAAAATCAGATATCCCTGTTGTATTTTAGTTGTTTTTTGTGGTTTAAAGTTTGGTTTGTCCACTGCCTGGGATAAATTAACACCCGCTGATATACTGACCTGCCCTGTTTCCCTGTGTCAGGAGCCGAGCTGCTTATTTACAGTATTATGGTCTGGTCCTTCTTACCCCCATCCCCCTCCCTCTTCCCTGACTGGGGGCAGCAACACAGTGCCCATTTAGGGGCATGTAATTTGTGATGCACGATATATCAGCATTCATATCGGCATCGCCCATGTTCGTCATCTTTTAACATATCGGCATCGGTTCGATGAGTAAAACTGGGCCGATAGAAACAACCGATGTTTATATCCGTCTCTGTGCCATTTGTGTATGTGTGTAGGGAGACGGGGAGAGCCGCTTTGTGCAGATGTTGATGCCAGCGGACATGAAGCTGCAAATTTATGCACGCAGTTACAATATTGTATCACTAGATGCTGGCACACCCAGATCAGTTATTGTACTGATTGTACTGTACTTTAATTTAGTTACACATTTGCTACTCTGTGCTTGCACAAAGGAAAAAATATGTGTAGCCACTGCGGCTAAAGTCAGAAAAAATTGTTCAGCCACGATGTTGGTCTGGGTCCATAATGCAGCGCGCAAAGCAAAATTAATTTCAAAAATGCAACAGAGGCATCATCATATAGGTTAACAGATATTTTTAGCTTACCGTTACCTTTGTAAAATATTTTTTAACATTAAAATTAATTCATACAGGAAGGAAGTGACTTGTCAATGATTGAACGTAATACTTTAGTAATAATAATGACTACTCACTCTTCATATGAGTGTCAAGAATACACGTTGTTCAAGTCTTTTCATATTTACTTAGAGGAAGCTAAGGCAATGCCATTAACAAATATTAAAACCTTATGTGGCGCTCAATGTGTGGTCAATATGTTGACAATATTTCCCTTTGATGAACTGACGTTAGTTTGTGTGTGACATATGTGTTCCCCCTGTGTTTAGCCGAGTACATCTCAGGCAGGGGCCGGCGCAGAGAGATGTTGGCATGATCGTTACTTTCTGATGACAGAAGGACTCAGCCTCCCAGAATCCTTGACAGATTCAGCCACGGTGAGGTCACGTGTTATGTTACTACGCACTCGTTGCTATGGCTGTGTTTTCAAGCCACTCCCCCCTCCTCCCACCCTCTTCCCTCACTGGGGGCAGCAACACAGTGCCCATTTAGGGGGCAAGTAATGCTTTGTGTGTGTCAGTGTAACCTACTTCCTTAATTGCGTGCCTGCATTGGGGTGTATCCCACTAGCGTGTGTAGATATTTTACCTCTCTCCTGTGCATGGGGAGCGTTATGCCGTAGGCTAGTAATGAGTAACCTGGTTGCTGACCATTCAAGAAGGTTATACGCAATTTTGAATTTATATCTGCTATATTAAATATCTGCTAGCAAAAAGCTAACATTAGCAAGCTATGTTAATTTAGGCCAGAATTGTCTGTGAACATTCTGTTAATTTGTTGATGGATTATTCTGTCTTGTTCTCTTTGTATACGGTCCAAACACTGAGTGTTTCTCTTGCTTTTCTGATGATGTACCATAGCTGAACTGACGTTAGTTTGCGTGTGACATATGTGTTCCCCCCGTGTTTAGCCGAGTCCATCTCAGGCAGGGGCCGGCGCAGGGAGTTGTGGGCCAGAATCCTCGACAGATTCAGCCACGGTGAGGTCACACGTTATGTTCCTATGCACGCATCACAACCCCCCCCCCCCAAGCCACACCTCCATCTTCTGGCTGAGTCATGCAGAACTTCAGCTAACTGACTTACAATGAAATTCACATGATGTTTTTAGCATTAAACAGGATGCCTGTTGCTGCTAGAGTATTTTTACAAGGGGTCTCTATGCCTGTCCTCTGCCTACAGCTTCTTCCCTGAAACCCCTCCTGTTTGAATTCTGCTATTGGCTCAGATTATTGTTATGATTATTATTTTAGTCTATTTCTTGTGCGCAATAAAATTCATGCCAGAAGAAAGCTCTTCGGGCTTTTATATATATTCAGATATAGTTATGTAGCCGTGCTGCCCCAAGAAACTACCCCCCCGCTCCCTCCCTTCCCCGACCGGCGCTCTGCTCTTCTTGGGCTGTTTTGTTGGTCACGTGTTTCCTCTCTTTGTGGATGAGATCAGGAGTAGCTGCCCTTGTTTGAAGAATTGTTTGTTCCCTTCATTCTTCCTTGTAGTCTTAGCTATTGCAAGTTGATTACTTCACTGTTACCGCCGCAGTCTTCTGCGTTGTGTTTTTAATTGAAAAGTCAGATTCACTGATCGCCCGCTGAGAGAATCATTTGTCCTTTACGTTCTCCCTCTGGGTGTTGGTTTATTGTAAGCTGCTTAATTTATTGTGGTCACGGCATTTTCCTGCATTTGACTCTTCTATCAATGTGAGGAGCCATTGGCTGCGTGATTGAACTATGTGGGTCGTGCTGGTAGCCTTCGTGATGTTGATCAGTAACCTGTTACAGCAGCAGACCATTTCGGCCCACAGCTGCACTGGACTTGGAAGTCTTAGTGTGGGCTGCATTCCTTTCTCTCACTGTGGTGTAGTCAATGGTTGTTTTCTCCCTTATTTTAAAAGATTGTTGTATAAAATCAGACATCCCTGTTGTATTTTAGTTGTTTTTTGTGGTTTAAAGTTTGGTTAGTCCACTGCCTGGGATAAATTAACACCCGCTGATATACTGGCCTGCCCTGTTTCCCTGTGTCAGGGGCCGAGCTGCTTATTTACAGTATTATGGTCTGGTCCTTCTTACCCCCATCCCCCTCCCTCTTCCCTGACTGGGGGCAGCAACACAGTGCCCATTTAGGGGGCAAGTAATGCTTTGTGTGTGTCAGTGTAACCTACTTCTTTAGTTGCATGCCTGCATTGGGGTTTATCCCACTAGTGTGTGTAGATATGTTACCTCTCTCCTGTGCATGGGGGGCGTTATGCCATAGTGTAGTGATGAGTCACCCGGTTGTTGACCATTGAAGAGGGTTATTTGCTATATTGAATATATTTCCACAATATTAAATATCTGCTAGCAAAAAGCTAACATTAGCATGCTTTGTTAATTTTGGCCAGAATTGTCTGTGAACATTGTTAATTTGTTGATTGATTACTCTATATTGTTGTCTTTGTATATGGTCCAAACGCAGAGTGTTTCTCTTGATTTTCTGATGATGTACCTTAGATGAACTGACGTTGGGTTGCATGTGACAGATGTGTTCCCCCTGTGTTTAGCAGAGTACATCTCAGGCAGGGGCAGGCGCAGGAGGATGTTTGCGAGAGTTTTTCGCACAAATGGCAGAATTACTCAGCTCCCCAGCATCCTTGACAGATTCAGCCACGGTGAGGTCACATGTTATGTTACTACGCACGCGTTTTATATTTATGTAGTGAGTGACTGTCCTGGGTTATGATGTAAATAAAGTCAAATTTTGAAGTGTGTAAATTGGTTGATTTTCTGCGAAATGACAGCTATATGCATAAAAACAGTGAATTTTGGCGTGCTTTAGTGTTTCACTGACATCTTGCATGTTTTTGAGTAGTGTATCATTGACAAAATATGCATTTTATTGCAGAATATAATCTAGTAATTATTGTATAACGGTTTCCTTCAGTGTTTTTCAGGTGCAGTCTGTATGAACCTGGCATGGTTGGATTGATTTCCAGACTACTTGCGACCTGCGCTTCGTTATCAAAATCGCAAAATTTTGATTCATGATTTTCTTTTGTTATCATGTTATTTATGTTATTTTGTTAAAATTTTTGTTAATTTACAACTTGACTGGAGTAAAAAATGTGAAAACATTTTGTCTGTGATGTTTTATTAACTAATCAAAAGCACACAGATATCCTGAAGGGTTTTGATGAGATTTATCGAATAAGAACCTGAGGTCTATATTTTAGCGACCATTTTATGCAGTCTCCGTAGTAGCATGCTAGCCCACTGTAATGCAAAATCTAATTATATAAAATCTTGTGTACACATTCCGTACATTATGTAGTTCAAATAACTTCCACTGAGATATAAGTGTCAATTGACATATGTTGTTAAAACACAAATTATATGCCAAATGTAGTCTCCATAGTAGCATGTAGTCTCCGTAGTAGCCAATAATCAATAATACATTCTGACAAAAAGGAAGATCAATTATTGTTTTGTTGTTAAAATATGTTTTGGTTCTTAAATGCATTATCCATAGTTGTGTTTTAAACCCCAATTTGATTGATTCTTGATACATTTTTACAACATATGATTCTTCATGGGTAATTTTACAACCTTCATTGATGGATATCTTGACAGAGAGAGAGAAAAAAAAAACTGATCTTGAGTAACATGAATTCATTAAATATATTATGCAACTCAATTTACATATAAATAAATTTAGTTTGTATTGCATTTAAACCAGTGGTTCCCTAAGTGTGTGTGGGGGGCGCAGAGCAATTGCAGGGGGGGCGCGGTGTGCGGGAAGCGAATCTTTTCCCCCCCACTAGAGTTCCGGACACCAACAGAAAATTATTTGCATACAGCAAATCAGCAACCTTGTTCTGGACCACTGAAGGAGTGTCTTGAGGCAGTTCAATTTTTTTCTGTCTTTACTGGCTTTGCACCGAGGTGCGGTCTCGGAACTACTGACTGCGCAGTCCATTCGCAGCCCAGAATACTGCGATTACATCGTAAATGCCAGCCTCACTCTCAGCATAACTGTTCGCAAAATCATTCATCTAGCCTGCCATTTGCATAAATAGCCTAATTTATGAATGTGATTGTTCAAATATGTGAAGCTGATAAAATGAGCTGGTTACAATCAACGTAGTCTTGCGATTCTCAACTCGCCGCTTTTATATCCTGCACTGATCTGGCATATTATGAAGATAAATAGTTACGTTTTGAAATTTCTGGGATTCAATGGAATTCAACGCCCGCAAATTTAGTTTAAAACCGACGACGTTAGTCAGAGGTTTTAAACGTTTAAATTTGCGGGTGTTGAATTCCAATGAATCCCAGGAAATTTCACAAACATAACTATTTATTAATGGTCGCTTCCTTCCCAACAGCAATTCGGCTGGTGATAGGCCCGTTGTGGTGGGTGGAGTTACTCTGTAGCTGAATAACACTCTGGCTACTTTAGCTGTCAGTGTTCCCTCAGAGCATTTTTTCATCATCCTTTTAAAAGTTTGCACCCCTCGTTCGGCTAACCCGTTACTGGCTGCGTGATAGGGTGCAGAGGTCACATGACGGTTTCCATTTTTACTTAGGAATTCTTTGAACTCTGAACTGGCGAAACAAGTGCCATTATTCGAAACCAACAACTGAGGCAGTCCATGATTACTGAAACGGTACGTAAGCACTCAATAGTGGTGGCTGAAGTGGCAGAATTGACTGGGTACACATCCATCCATTTCGTATGTGCATCGATTAGCACGAAAAACATTTTTCCCATGAATGGGCCGGCGTAGTCGACATGTAAACGAACCCAAGGGTTGTCCGGCCAGTCCCAAGGGTGTAATGGAGCTGGCGCAGGGACATTACGGTGCTCTTGACATGTTAAACAGGCTCTGACCGTGTCCTCCACCTCCCTGTCTAACTTAGGCCACCATACATAGCTCCTAGCCAAGGCCTTCATTCGGGACACTCCCGGGTGGCATTGGTGAAGCTGTCTCATGACCATGGCCTGTCCTGGTTTTGGCACGATTACTCGTCAGCCCCATAACACACAGCCATCCTGGAGACTGAGTTCCTGCTTCCTCACCTCGTAAGGCGCCAACTCCTCCCTTTTCTCTTTGGAAGACCAGCCATTCTGTTCCATCTCCCTCACCCTCGAGAGCACTGGATCCTCATCTGTCCATGTTCTCACCTGCTCAGCGGTCACCAGCGTGATGTCCGAGCTCTCCAGCATGAGAACCCTCTCTTCCGGTCTTTCCTCTCCGGGTTTCTCTGGTAAGGGAAGGCGACTAAGGGCATCTGCATTAGTGTGATACTTCTCTTCTTTATACATGATGGTGTATTCGTAGGCTCTCAAGGTTACCGCCCACCTTTGAATCCGGGGAGAGGCCATTTGTGGTACTGCTCGCATTTCGCTAAAAAGTGACAAGAGAGGCTTGTGATTGGTTACTATTGTGAATTTTCGCCCATATATGTACTTATGGAAGCGTTTTATTCCAAATATCACTGAAAGTCCCTCTTTATCCAATTGGGAGTAGTTTTTCTCCGCTGCATTTAATGTTCGTGAGGTGAACCCCATGGGTCTCTCTGTTCCATCTGGCATGTGATGGGACAGCACCGCACCTAAACCGTAGGGCGATGCATCGCATGACAGCACAATTCCCTTCTCAGAACATAATGCACAAGTACATCAGCGGACTGAATCATGGCTTTAGACTTTTCAAAAGCAGCTTGCTGTTCTTCACCCCACTGCCATTTTGAGCCTTTTTGTAAAAGCTTATGTACTGGGGCCAGTACCGTAGACAGATTAGGCAAGAACTTATTGTAATAGTTCAGTAGCCCTAAATATGCCTTCAGCTCGGTCACGTTCGAAGGTGTAGGTGTTTCCTTAATAGCGCTTACCTTTTCATGGACCGGGTGCAGTCCAGTTGCATCCACTTTATGACCCAGGAACATTACCTCTCCACTCATGAATAGGCATTTGCTCCTCTTTAGCCTGAGCCCGGCTTCTTGTAATCGGTTCAGCACCCTGGCCAACGTCTGCAGGTGTTCCTGGTCGTCCGCACCTGTCCACAGGATGTTGTCCAGGAAAATGGCCACTCGAGGGATGCCTTGCAGAATTTCCTCCATGGTTCGCTGGAAAATAGCTGGGCTTGAGGAAACACCAAAAGGCAATACTTTATACGTGAATAAGCCTTTATGAGTATTTATTGTCAGGTATTTCTTTGTTTCCTCTTCCAGAGGAATCTGGTGATAGGCGTGGCTCAGGTCTAATTTTGTAAATTTCTGTCCCCCAGAAAGAGTGGCAAAAAGGTCTTCGATTCGAGGAATCGGGTACTGCTCTAATTTGGAGACCTGATTTATTGTCAGTTTGTAATCTTCGCAAAGCCTTACTGTGTCATCCGGTTTTAACACCGGGACCACTGGTGCTGCCCACTCCGCATATTTTACCGGCTCAATAATCTCCTCAGCAAGGAGACGGTCCAGTTCAACCTCAACTCTCCCTCTGATTGCATAGGGGACTGGTCTGGCTTTAAAGAACTTAGGGGCTGCTTCCTTATCTACATAGATTTTTGCTGGGTGGCCCTTGAATCTTCCCAGTTCATCTTTAAAAACCTCCCCATACTCCCCCAAAACCTCTTCCAAGGCCACTTCTTTCACATGATGAATTTGGGATGCTTGTCCCTCCTGTACCTCGCCTGAGGTCTCTGTCTGGACGTGGTGGATTTGGGGATCTAATTTCCACTGCAACCCTAACCGCCTAATCCAGTACCTGCCTACCAGACTAGGGCCTGAACCTGCCACAACCACTAAAGGCAATTTGAGCGTTTGGTTTCCCTGCTGCACCTTAACCACAGCTGCTCCCATTACTTTTACTTCCTGCCCAGTGTATGTTCTGAGTCTCACTCTACAGGGGCGTAGCTCTGAGGCCTTTTTCCCTCCCAAGGAATTGTACACAGAATGATTCATTACTGTTACCCCACACCCAGAGTTCAAACTTTCAAACTTCATTTTAGTCCCATTGACCATCAGTGAATGGCTCCTCTGCTAGTACATTGACTTCCTCAATTTTGTCGAGGGTGAAAATGACTTCATCGGTGTCAATTTTCTCATTTTCGCTCTCTACTTGGGTGACATAATTTGCTCCCTGAATTTTCCCATGTTTTCCTGTTTGGGCTCCTCCCCCTTTTTCTTTTACACAGCCTGCTGAGAATTTTGAGCGACATGCTTTTTTAATGTGGCCCACTTTTCCGCACTTGTGGCAAATTTCTTTAATAAATTTACAGTCCGCAGCCTTATGCTGCTCACTGCCACGCCTGTAGCAAGCCTTATGTTGCTGCTGTTTAAATTGGGTCTGATTTGTTGACATTTTGTGTACTGCTTGGGGTGCCCTCACATGTGCAGGTTAAAACTCCAGCGACTGTGAGTCTTTTACCTCCTTGCTGGCAGTTTCAATGGCCTGGGCTATTTTAAGTGCCTTGTCAAAAGATAAATCCGACTTTGACAACAGGCGGCGCTGTATACGATTATCTCCGATTCCACAAACCAATCTGTCCCGCAAAATTTCAGACAACTTTTCACCGTAGTTGCAATCATGTGCTAATTTCCTCAACACAGCGACATATTCCATCACGGATTCACCTGTTTTCCGGTTTCTGGAATTAAATTTGAAGCGTTGGACAATTTCGCTTGGTTTGGGATTAAAATGTTCCTTTAACAGCTTAACTAGCTGGTCGTACGTCTTTTCCCCTGGCTTGGCGGGACTGACAAGGTTCCGAATGAGGCTATAAGTCTGACCACCCACCGAACTGAGCAATATAGCTTTCTGCCGATTTGCATCATCGTTTTTATTTGCTTCAAAAAAATGGTCAAGCACTTAGCAATACTCTTCCCACGTCTGGGTTTGGCTATTGAACGGCACGGTGCTTCTGACCATTGCCGCGGCCATTCTTGCGCAAACAAAAAAGTCCAGTTTATTTCCACTTGCACGTTTTACTCACGAAGCAACTTGTTTAAGTGCGTCAGCCACTTATCTGCCGTCCCAGGAAGCCTCCACCGTACTTTCTCCTCGTCGCCAATAATGTAGTAACTCAAAGGAGTCGTCTTTGCAAACGTAATGGAGTTTATTAATCTCCTAACTGCATAGCAACTTATCGTAGCACCGCATGGATCAGTCAGGTCCATGGGATCAGTACACAGGAGAATCACACACATTCTTCTTCTACGCGTACCTTACGAACCTCCGAGCTCTATTAGTATTACAGCACTACTTAGTGGACCCACAGACTATATATTACACTGTATTAATCGGGGATTAATCAGGTTTACCACAGTTGCCTTCTACCATATTGAATCCCCAGTGTTAGCCCGAGGAGACTCAAAACCACTATTCGATCATTTCATGTATTTAATTACCAGCTGTTTCGACGACAGTCTACAGGGTATTAAATCGACTCACAGTGTCCCGAAAACCTGTGTCGAAACGATTGTAAATGTATAGGCTATATTATTACTGTGTTGTGGCGGAAATTATGCTCATGCATTTTCCCACATCTACTCCGTAACCAAGCATGGATTCATTCATTTGTGAGGACTGGGCAGTATGCCTATCGACTGGTAAATCTGTTTGTAGCTTGCATTCCTGTTGATTTCATCAAAAAAAAAGTTATAAGGCATTTTTCTTAATGAGGGCATTAAACAACAATTGTCTGTTGAATATCCTGAATCCTGTAGCCTACCTCGTGAAACGGTACATATTTAGGCCTAGCTGGGCAAAAGCTGTAATTCGCTGTTTTGCGCTAATGTTCCCAGTGTGATACCCTCAAGATCTTTCGCGTTTTTAATCATTTTTAACCTTTACGATGGCATTTCAATATTCAAAATGTCCTCAAAATAAATTATTCTGCCAAGAAAGTTCTAAAACGAACGCTGTAATTCATGGTATTGATGCACTTTACAAGATCGCGTGTAGAGTATTATGTCCATTGTTAGTGTCACCTATCGGTGATCTTTTTTCCCCATTAATTATCATTTCTAAAACATTATAGGGCTAGCAGTGTTGATTATTCAATTAAAAAATAAAAACAGTTAAAATGTTATTCAGGCGATCTTTTGCTATAACCGGTTGAGCGCAATGATGCAAAAAAAAAAAAAAAACAAAAAAAAAAAAGCGCGTGCTTTTGGGTTGAGCAACAGCACAGAAAAAAACTGCAAATTGTGTGATGGTCCAGGTCCGGACTGTCCCGCGTTGAACAAGATAATCAGAACATTGCTTACATTTTCAGAATCTAAAAAATTAGTGATTCAGAGTAGACTAGATAACTCCGTCGCCACAGGGACCGAGTCGTGCATCTCCCCGATCCCCATTAGAGATCACTTGCAAGTTTTTACAGCCGCAATGTTACTGCTTTTACTCTTGCTATGACCAGACCCTGCTTGTCACGGTGGGTGGATATTTATGAATCTGACTTTCCATGAACACCCACAGAGACGCTGCTTGATCCATTCACTTCAGGCATACTTTTACGCTCTACTTCTGTAACATTTCCCCAACTCTTTGGATCGTAACAAATCAAACATACATACCTAGCTAAGACAGTTGGACTCAGCCGTGAGTACACGCCGGTAGATGCCTTCCATGTGGAGATATGAGCAAAAAGTCCTCTGAAGCGACGCGGTTCATATACAGTATAATAGCGCGTGCATTGTGAGCAGGATGTGAGGGGTTTTTTTTTTTTTTTGATGACAATAATGCAATTCTAGCTGAGGCAGTCGACCGAACTGGCTAGTTTTCAATGATTGCCAGTGAAGATAGCGTTTCTGCATACAGCTCGGCTGTTCCGAGAGATGAAAACTCACGGCAATGTTTTTGTAGGCTGTTCACCAATACTATACGAGTGACCAATCAGAGTTAGATGTGAGTCATACTGAGCTACCAATGGATTAACCGTTGACTAAAAGAATCCTATTATAACTTTTTTCTCAAAGTGTCAAGCAAAATTCCGCCTCTATTCTTTACTTATTTTGTAATCCAGTCCTTCGCAGGAAGGCTTTACGATTGTATACCTTTTAGATAACAAAATAATAGCAGGAGTGTTTTCATTTCATTCATAGTCAATGGGAAATTCAGAGATACAGTGCACTGGACGCCATATTGGTTTCTTCAGCTTTTCGCTCTCACAGCCCATTGGCCCGATTTAGTATACATCTGGGAACTTCTTGTGGACACAAACTCACTCCCCAAGAATAAATGAACACCCTACCTCCTAAATCTGACTTCATCGGTAGTGTGTGTAGTATGTTGGTGCGTGGTTTCGAACACAGCCTATGACTTGAATCAAGCAGATTCACTTTCTTGGCATTCATGTTGTGAGCAAAAGCAGTAATCATGGCACCGCTCCTTCAAGCTAATTAAAATCATCCGCCACGCATTGCAGTTTCACTGGTGAGCAGCACCCTCTAGTGTTTATTTTTTTTTAAATCTATCGTACCTCACACTCATTCTTTGTGCTGGCGTATGGAGGAATAAATGCGTCCAAGTCAAGAAGTAATTGAAAGAAAGAAAGAAAATCAGTTGTAATTATGAAACAAACAGTTCCCATAGATAAATACAAAACCACTTCATTTTAAGTTTTCAAGATTTATAGAATTTTAACACATTATGACTGGAGAGTCACAGGTTCTGCTGATTTTACTCGTCACCTGAAGAACTGAGAACCTTGGGGAGGAAATAATCACAGCCAAGAAAACAGTGTAACAGTATCAATGAGGCAGTGAGGTTTTGACTGCTGTCTGTTGAATACAGAACCAAACTGTCACAACAGGTCGGGTGAGAGTTCTCCCCTAATGGCTTAGAAACATTATCTCAGCCCTGTCCCTCTCCAAGACTAGAACTTCTGCTTAGTTCACCAACTTTATTAGGATGGTAAAAACTTGAAGTGAATTGAAGTTTACCGCACTTGTTTTGACAACAAAGGTATTCAGTTGACCTACTCACTCTATTTTCAAATCAACCCTTTTTTCTTTTCATATAGTTTTTCACCTGTCCGTCTGTCCGTCCGTCTGTCTGTCTGCACTTTAACATGGCTATAACTTTTGATCGGCTCATGATAGGACTTTGATACTTGGCATAAGCATTACTTTTGAGAAGGCATTTCAGATTTCGGAGGCATATCGTCTCTCACCTGTCTGTCCGTCTGTCCGCACTTTAACATGGCTATAACTTTTTATCGGCTTATGATAGGCCTTTGATACTTGGCATATGCATTGCTTGTGAGAAGGCATTTCAGATTTCGGGGGCATATAGTTTCTCACCTGTCCGTCTGTCTGTCTGTCCGCACTTTAACATGGCTATAACTTTTGATCGGCTCATGATAGGACTTTGATACTTGGTATATACATTGCTTGTGAGAAGGCATTTCAGATTTCCGGGGCTTTTAGTTTTCCGTCTGTCCGTCTGTCTGTCCGCACTTCAACATGGCTATAACTTTTGATCGGCTCACGATAGGACTTTGATACTTGGCATAAGCATTACTTGTGAGAAGGCATTTCAGATTTCGGGGGCATATACTTCTTCACCTGTCCCTCTGTCCGTCTGTCTGTCTGCACTTTAACATGGCTATAACTTTTGATCGGCTCATGATAGGACTTTGATACTTGGCATAAGCATTACTTTTGAGAAGGCATTTCAGATTTCGGAGGCATATCGTCTCTCACCTGTCTGTCCGTCTGTCCGCACTTTAACATGGCTATAACTTTTTATCGGCTTATGATAGGCCTTTGATACTTGGCATATGCATTGCTTGTGAGAAGGCATTTCAGATTTCGGGGGCATATAGTTTCTCACCTGTCCGTCTGTCTGTCTGTCCGCACTTTAACATGGCTATAACTTTTGATCGGCTCATGATAGGACTTTGATACTTGGTATATACATTGCTTGTGAGAAGGCATTTCAGATTTCCGGGGCTTTTAGTTTTCCGTCTGTCCGTCTGTCTGTCCGCACTTCAACATGGCTATAACTTTTGATCGGCTCACGATAGGACTTTGATACTTGGCATAAGCATTACTTGTGAGAAGGCATTTCAGATTTCGGGGGCATATACTTCTTCACCTGTCCCTCTGTCCGTCTGTCTGTCTGCACTTTGCCATGGCTATAACTTTTGATCGGCTCATGATAGGACTTCGATACTTGGCATATGCATTGCTTGTGAGAAGGCATTTCAGATGGGCTCATGACTTTTCACCTTGTGACCTTGACCTTGGAGTATGACGTTTGGTGACAAAACCTTTAGCATGGGCCATAACTTTTCATTAGCTAGTAATAGGCATTTGATACCTGGCATATGTATTCCTTAGGATAAGGCCTTTCTGATGAGGTAATGAATGTTGACCTTGTGACCTTGACCTTTAACCTTTGATAGACTCATGATAGACCTTTAATGGTTAGCATGTGCATGTTATGCACGGGGGCATCAGTGTTTCACAAACACATCTTGTTTATCTTAGTTATCCTGCAAATAGATAATATTTTTGAAAAGTTTGTCACAGGAATTGAGATGGAATTAAAGTGTCTCGTGTCCGAAAGTCTGACAGGGTTTTAATATATCTCTGTGTCCGACAGTCGGTTATTGTTCCTAATTTCTTCAAATCTACCTAATCTTTTAGATATTAAACGTGAATGTTTTGATAAGAGGGCTCAGTTCTTCAAGAGGAGTACCGAGAATGTCAATCAATGTTTCTGTATAAGCTCTGCTCAATAACGTGAGTCGACATTGGCAAGGGACAATGTACAATGCCACTGTGACTGACAAAAAAAAAAAAAAAAAACAGGACGATTAGAACAGATTGATAACGAAATAAATAATACAAAGAAACATCTTAACAATAGAACATCCAATGAACACTGCGATTTATTTATTTGCGGGTCATCTTATTTGGATGTTCCGTTTGTTGGTGATATATTTTATTCTTTATTTCATTATAAATGAGTTCTCATATCAATACTTTTACTTTTTGCTGGCAGCTGGACATGGAGTATTTTGCATTTTGCGTCGGACAGTCTTGATTGTGCATGCGATAATTTATTACCACTGTCAATGGTCATGGAATTGATTTGCTCACTGACTACAAGTACTATTTTATTTCTGGTGTGGAAATAGAGCGTGAATCTGTTCGATCCATCTGACTAATTTTCAAAAGAAAGACCGAATAAAGACTGTTGTCTATCTTCAACGGAAGAAAACAGACGAATAGGCTAAAAAGACCAAGAAAAGTCGATAGCTATCAATTTGCATTTTGTGACGGTCGAACGCAAACATGGCCAAGTTTGCGCATCTAATAATTCCTGGAATCTGAACTTTTATGACTTTTGGACACGGAGCTATATTAAAACCCTGCCCGACTATCACGTCTTTGCATTGACTTTGTCAGTAATCAGTTATGCGAAAAATTTGTTTCGTGTCCAGTGTGCAAGCGGCTTTACTGAGCATAGACGCAAGCATGCTATATATATATATATATATATATATATATATATATATATAGTTTGTGGTTGGCTGACAAAGATGTGAAGTCTTAGTTTGCATCAAACATTCAGCTGCGTTGATTAAGCCAGGTCAAGTTTCCATCACGCGTGCCAACCGCCTTTAATCTGATATCAGGACAGTCGATGTAGATGCTATAATTTGTGTCCTTATTCAGATAGTTGCATTAAATAGTGCTTTCTGTAATTGTTTATTGCATTGAAATGTGCCTGACATTCTGGAAACCTGCCTGTGAGATTTCGGTGACGTGCGCGCACTGTGCGCCGGTCAGCCGAATTACCACTGCACAGGAATTAAACCAGGTTGGAGCTGGCGAGTTTTCTGCGCAACTCCAGCGGAGACTTTTTCTACAAAATTGTCACAGCGTCTTGATGAATATGTAACACCTCCCCCTACTACGCCGCCACACCCATCTCGGCGCATGTTCGTCAACCAAAGGCTGCGCACGGTGTTGCACCTCACGAAATTACCACTTCGCGGGCTGCGCTGGACGAAATTACCACTGCGTGGGCTGCGCCACACTACGCCACCTGCGCTGCGCCAAAAAATTAGAGCCCAATGACTTTCAGATCTCATGAGCCAATATATTATTTACAGTAGAACATACTGTAGATAACATTTCAAATGTTAAAACTGAGACATTTTTCTTTTTTTTTTTTTTTTTTAAATAAATTTGGCATCTCCAATCCCACCCGAATCTGGAATGCCCAATTAGTGAACAATGTACAAAGCTTGCTCGTATGCGACCCCTTGCTGCCAACTCAGCATAGTGAAGACAGCTCACGGCTCTCCTCCGAAGCACGTGTCCGTCAGCCACTGATTCTTATACACTCATTGGTCGAATCCTCGCAAGTTCCGAACGAGGGCGGAGGATACCCGGACGTGAACAAACCCAGAGTCTTCCTGACGAGCGCCCGTCAGGCCAACAGGAGGCGCTGGACCAACGAACAAAGCTGTTAATTGTATACCCAAATTCGGCAGTCCCTTCCCAATTTGAAACCCTGTAGCGCGATCGCCAATTGTGCGCTAAAATAAAAATAAATGAAGTCCCACAGCGGGTGACCAATTTGTCATATTTCTGAAATATGAATCCCGGACTGTGTCCGGCTAGTCAAAAAAAATTACGTCCTATCCACAAAAACCTAACCACTTCTCTTTAACCCATGTGGAAAATGTCATAAGATAAAGGACAGGTGTAAAGGGGAATTCCAAACGACTTAGGAAGACAACCGCGCTAGAGAATCCGAATGCACTTACACTAAGCAACGTAATCATCAGTCCCCTGCCCATCATATCCAACCCCAATTCCAAAATAGTTGGAACAAAGTGTTAATTGTGAATAAAATCAAAATGCAATGACTTTCAGATCACATGAGCCAATGGGTTATTTACAATAGAACGTACATAACATTTCAAATGTTGAAACTGAGACATCTAACATTTTTATCCACAAAATGAGCTTATTTCAAATTTTATGGCTGCAATTGGTCTCAAAAAAGTTGGGACACAGGCAAAAAAAGGGCTGAAAAAGCAATTAATATATAAGAGAAACAGCTGAAAGAACATTTAGCATGTAATAAAGTTAACTGGCATCAGGTGTGTAACATGATTGGCTATGAAAGGGATGTCTTAGAGAGGCCAAGTCTCTCAGAAGTAAAGATGGCAAGAGACTCTCCCACCTGTGAAGGCTTGCATGAAAAAATTGTGCAATATTTTCAAAACAATGTTCCTCAACGTCAAATTGCCAAGACTTTGAAGGTCTCGTCATCGACAGTGCACAATATCATCAAAAGATTCAGAGAAACTGGAAAAATCTTGGTGCGTAAGGGAGTCTGGACAAGGCTGAAGACTTTTACTGGATGCCCGTGATCTTCGGGCTCTCAGACGCCACTGCATCACTCACTGGCATGATTCTGTCATTGACATTACTGAATGGGCCCAGGAATATTTCAAGAAACCACTGTCTGTAAACACAGTCCGCCGTGCCATTCACAGATGCCACCTGAAACTCAATCATGCAAAAAGGAAGCCATTGTTGCGCATGATCCAGAAGTGCCGCTGTGTTCTATGGGCCAAGGCTCATTTAAAATGGACTGTAGCAAAGTAGCAAAATGTTCTGTGGTCAGACGAGTCCAAATTTGACATCCATGATTTCCAACAAGAGTGTTGTGTGCTCCGGGTTAAAGTGGAGAAAGACCACTCCTCCTCTTATCAGCATTCAGTTCAAAAGCCAGCATCTCTGCATGGTATGGAGATGCATTAATGCATATGGTGTGGGACACTTACGTGTTTTAAAAACCACCACGAATGCTGAAAGGAATATAAAGGTTTCAGAGCAACATATGCTCCCCATCAGACAACATCTATTCCAGGGAAGGCCTTGTGTATTTCAGCAGGACAGTGCAAAACCACATACTGCAGCTATTATAACAGCATGGCTTTGTAGTAGAAGAGTCTGTGTGCTGAACTGGCCTGCCTGCAGTCGTGATCTTTCACCGATTCAGCACATTTGGCGCATAATTAAATGAAAAGTCCGACAAAGGCGACCCAAAACTCTCCAGCAGCTGGAAGCCTGTAATAAACAAGAGTGGGATCAAATTCCAATGGCTAAACTCAAGAAACTTGTCTCCTAAATGCCCAGATGCCTCCACTCTGTGTTAAAAACAAGAGGAGATGCTACACCATGGTAAACAGGCCCCTGTCCCAACTTTTTTGAGACCTGTAGCAGCTTTCAAATTTGAGATGATCACATTTAATGAATAAAATTGTAAAATTTCTGTGTTTCAACACTTGCTATGTTATCTCTGTTTTATTAAAATATTGGCTGGGGTGATTTGAAAGTCATTGCGTTTATTTTATTCACAATTTACACTTTGTCCCAACTATTTCGGAATTTGGGTTGTACCTTTCTTTACGCAGTTGGCCAGATGAATGGTCGTCGCTTTAAATATTGCAGCTGCGCAGAGTTGTGGGATAGCGTTATCTCCCTTCTTTTTGAAAAGGATGGTTTTGTGTACCCTATGGGGCACCTTTCCTTGACATTTATAGAATTCGAATCCCCTTGTCATGGCTGCCACGTAATTTTTTCCGGATCATTTATCGGGAGTTAGGCACTTTCCTAGGCAAAAAAGACTATTCGGCCTCAGCCCTGCTCCTTCGAAATTTGGGATAAACCTGGACCGTTTGACAACAAAATTTAGGGGAATTGCCGCTACCAAATGGTAGGGAATGTGCAGTGTCGGGACATCAGGGGGTGGGGTCGGACATCAGGGGGGTGGGGACTGATGTCCTGCACTCCGCAGCGAGGGCTCACTCGCCAATTTGGGCATGTTCTAGACATCGTGATTTCCCAAAACTGAATAAATACCGCACATAGCAACACAAAACTGCTTTGCTAGCTCAATCACGTTGTAACTAGAATATCCGCTGGGAAAAAAATATTTTTTTTTCATGGACTGATAGTTATACTTCTGCCGACATCAGTCATTTTTAGGCTTACAGGTGCCGTGATAACGGGCGTTTTCGACTGGTACTTCTTTGTTGAGTACAATTAGGCTCCGCCCACCTGCGCAAAGAGCAAAAATATTCCTTCGTTACAAGCCCAGTCGAATGATGCACGTTAACAACGGGGAGAGGCATGGCGTCTTCTGCTGAATTACCGGTAGTTGAACTACTAGATGATGGTATTGAGGACAGCAGTAGTGATGACGATGATGATCTCGAGCTTATCGTTGCCTGTACTCTAATGACAGAGTTGACAAGGTTACTTCTTGTTCTCCTGCATGCCATACATTATCATATGAGACAAATAGTACACGAATCACCGCTCATTATAGCTGTCAATACGAAACTTCCCACAGTGTAATTAGTCTGACTTCAGACCGTTATTTTCTATTTAGCCTTTACCAAAGCCAAACATTGCACATATAGTCTCCTGAAAAACAAGTGTAGATTTGGTGGATAATGGTCTGAAATCCGCTTCTTACAGTTTCTTACAAAATTATAGCAGCAAAATACCAGTCGAACGCAAATTGTGTTCAACGAAGGTGATTTAACGGAGGATTTCCTTCGTTAACTTCGTTGAGTTTATTTTCCTGCCATATGACGTCACCATGACCAGTCTAATGTAAAACTTTGTAAACGGAAGCTGCGTTGTGTACGAAAAGTACCAGTCGAAAACACCCAACGACTCCGCTTATCTTTATCGAACAAAGTGTCGGCGCCAGAACAAAATCTTTAGATTAACTTACCAGCAGATGTTTCATTTCAGATGGGGGTGTGTCACTCCAATGAATATAATTGATAAATCTGAGCCATTTTCTTTTAAATTAAAGGGTCTAGTGCCGTATTTTCAACACATATATAACTGGAATGCTTATAAGAATACGAATCAATGGGTTATTTTGCATGAGACCGTGTGATTATAAAGTTGTTGGGAGTGTTTTACTCATCACACTCAACGTTAGTGCGGCCGATTGGTTGTATTCAGAAATGACGACGAATTTCTGATGAATTGCCTACAAACACCATCATGAATTGGTTATCTGTCGAAAGGACGTGACATAACGTAATGTGGATGGGCGAACAGTAAACTCGTCTTTTCTGTTCTCTAGCCAGCTGGCATTGGTTTATGTATTTGGTTGTGGGTATTTTGATGATTAATATCGATTTCATGAAAGTTAATAGTTTGAAACATCATCTGGAATGCAAGTTATCATTGGACTCAGCTATGCTTGCCATCGCGTGGCGAAAGTGACGGTAAACATTTGAAGCAGTAATAATATCAGAGATTATCAATTTCCACGTGTTGGCAGGTAGCTAGCTGGCATGATTACAAACACCCCCACCAAATTAGCTTGGTAGCTAGGACAGCTAAAACCCGTCTCTCCGCAGCAACACCAATCCACAATGAGCCCGATCTGGAACCAACATTATTTGCTACTTTCCATTGATTGCATCACGCGGCTCGCTCAAATAATGGGCGTTTTCGACTGGTACTTTTCGTACACAACGCAGCTTCCGTTAACAACGTTTTACATTCGACTGGTCATGGTGACGTCATCTGGCAGGAAAATAAACTCAACGAAGTTAACGAAGAAAATCCTCCGTTAAATCACTTTCGTTGAACACAATTTGCGTTCGACTGGTATTTTGCAGCTATAATTTTGTAAGAAACTGTAAGAAGCAGATTTCAGACCTTTATCCACCAAATCTACACTTGTTTTTCAGGAGACTATACGTGTAATGTTTGGCTTTGGTAAAGGCTAAATAGAAAATAACGGTCTGAAGTCAGACTAGTTACACTGTGGGAAGTTTCGTATTGACAGCTATAATGAGCGGTGATTCGTGTACTATTTGTCTCATATGATAATGTATGGCATGCAGGAGAAGAAGTGACCTTGTCAACTCTGTCATTAGAGTACAGGCAACGATAAGCTCGAGATCATCATCGTCATCACTGCTGCTGTCCTCAATACCATCATCCAGTAGTTCAACTACAGGTAATTCAGCAGAAGACGCCATGCCTCTCCTCGTTGTTAACGTGTATCATTCGCCTGGGCTTGTAACGAAGGAATATTTTTGCTCTTTGCGCAGGTGGGCGGAACCTAATTGTACTCAACAAAAAAGTACCAGTCGAAAACGCCCAATGTTTGAAAGACATACCACTCCTCCTTAAGATGTCCTTGCGAGTGAACGTCTCACGAGTTAAGGGACAGACGTGCGGCGCGGTACTAGTGCACAGTGGGTAATGTAGTATAGCCATCGGATCATGAATCGCCGAGAGAGAAATAAAGCAGGGCAGGGCACTACGAGCTCGTGTGAAGTCCCAGTACGCCCAAAAAAGTCCCGGTACGCCAGGCGCTAAAATCTAGAAGTGCCGGTACTCCGTACCGGTGCGTACCGGCCCACTTAAAGCACTGTATATATATCTCGAATGCTTGCGTTCTATGCTCATTAAAGCCGCTTGCGCATTGGACGCGAAATGATTTTTTCGCACGACTGATTACAGACAAAGTCAATGCAAAGACGCATAGTCGGACAGGGTTTTAATATAGCTCCGCGTCCGAAAGTCATAAAAGTTCTAATTTTTCCGAGTATTCCAGTAATTATTAGACGTGCAAACTTGGCTATGTTTGTGTTCGACCTTCACAAAATGCAAATTGATAGCTATCGACTTTTCTCTGTCTTTTTAGCCTATTCGTCTGTTTTCTTCCGTTGAAGATCGAATAAAGACTGTTGTCTGTCTTTCTTTTGAAAATTAGTCAGATGGATCGAACAGATTCACGCTTTATTTCCACAGCAGAGATAAAATAGTGCGTGATCAAATCAATTCCATGACCATTGACAGTGTGAGGAAATTATTATTATCTTTTTATTTATTTATTTTTTTTGGCTGTCAGACACGGAGACATTGTACATTGTCCCGTGCCAATGTCGACTCGCTTTACTGAGCAGAGCTTAAACAGAAACATTGATTGAAATTCTCGTTATACTCATCTTGAAGAACTGAGCCCTCTTATCAAAACATTCACGTTTAATATCTAAAAGAGTCAGTAGATTTGAAGAAGTTAAAAACAATAATCGACTGTCGAACACGGAGATATATTAAAACCCTGTTAGACTTTCGGATACAAGATACTGCTTTCAACGCAATCTGTCGAGCGAAAAATTCGTTTCGCGTCCAGTGTGCAAGCGGCTTAATACTAGGCTACTGTTATTGTCACTTAGGTTTTATCGTTTTTAGTGGGGGAAAGGAATGCAGCCTGATTGCTATGATCTCGTACTGAGTTAAGACCACATATTGAAAATAAATGTGTCACGTATCTTGCATTGTTGTCCATGCATGTTAATCCCAAAATTTTAAGCAGCAACAGACTGTAATAATAGTAACACGCTAACCATCGTTTCTCTTGCCAACATGGTGGACTTGAATGTATAGCAGTCTTCTCAAACAAGACACACTTAGATTAATTAGGCACACCTTAAGCCACTCAAACAGGGCAGATAATCAATTAGGGGTACCAGCACTCATTATCACACATCACATTATAACTGAACTCATATTTACTCACAGCCCGGAAAAAAGAACATAGAGGTAAATAAGTACATCAAAAGAAATTCATCTACATTATATGCTGTAGATTGGGGACTATTTAAGGTCAGATTAGTGCACACACAGACTCACAAAAAGCACGCCATTTCTAATTCTTCATTTAGCCCATTAGGTTGTGGATGGCAACTATATTTGCATTCACATTGTAAAAGCATTTGATCCACATTGCCACCACGACGATTGGGAATTATCATGTCAATGCCACAGAATGACAGATCAGAAAAAGAATGATTACCATCAGCAAAATACCTGGCTACAGCTGATGTAACATCAGCGCGGCGAATGGAGCTTTTGTGCTCATTGATTCTTCGTCTCAGTTGTCTCTTAGTTTTTCCTACATATTGGATGCCACACTTGTTGCATACAAGGAGGTATTTTTATTTATTTAACCTTTATTTATACAGGGGAACCCATTGAGACCGAAGTCTCATTTGCGATGGTGCCCTGTTGACAACACAAAACCCAAAACAGAATTCAATGCAATACATTATCATAAAAAAGTTAACAATAAACAACTAAATTATCATGCAGGAGTGCATACAATACATGTGGCTGAGGAAATTGCCGTAATATTATTCAAAACATGCACAGTCCCCAACTTCTAAATCCTTTATCACTTTTTTGAAATTTTCGAGTGATATCAATTTACCCAGTCTAAAAGTTTCTTGAAAATCGTTCCAAGTTCTAGGAGCACAATAAATAAAAGCAGTTTTACCAAGTTCTGTTTTAACTCTGGGGACTTGTAGGACCAACCGGTCCTGAGATCTCGCCTGGTAATTGCAACTGCGCCTTGAGATAAAAGTTGTAAGATAACATGGTAATCTGTGTAATATTGCTTTATAAATGAAGGTCAGCCAGTGCTGCCTTCTCCTGGAAGCCAATGATGGCCAACCCACAGCTTTATACAAAGAACAATGATGCGTTTTAAAAGGATCTCTCGTAATAAAACGAAGTGCAGCGTGATAGACCGAATCAAGTTTTTTCAGTTCATTGGGGCAGCGTGCAGAAGATGATGTCACCATAATCTAACATCTAATCTATCTCTCTCCGTGTCTTTGTGTGTGTGTGTGTGTGTCTTTGTGTGCGTGCGTGTGCGTGTGTGTGTGTGTGTACGCACATACTTAATACAGCCTAATGATATAAAAATATTTTTCCATTTGTAGATTTGTGAAACCTGGGTTGCCACATGCACTGCCATCAACATCCCACTGTCAAAGAGTGACCACCCTGCACTGAGGAAATTTCTGAATGAGAAAGTCATCAATGGCTGTGCCATTCCAGGGTTTCACCGACTTCAGGAAAAGTAGTTGGGAGCTGTGTATGAAAAGAAAAAAGAGGAGCTAAAGACAGTCCTTGCAGGAAAACCTCTTGCTGTGATATTTGATGAGACTCCAGATGTCGAAGGGAGATGTGTCCTGAACATCCTCCTTGCACCACTTGAGAAGGATGATTCTGGTAGGATCTTGGCCTACCTAGCAGATACTGTTTTCCTTGAGCAGTGCAATCATTCTACTGTTTCTGTGGCTGTTGTAAGGTGTCTTCAAGAATACAGCATTGACAACAAGGATGTGATTGTGTTCGACACTGATAATACAGCCTACGTGAAGAAAGCATTCACAGCAGCTCTGCAGTCATTGTTCCCCAACTGACTACACATCACATGCATGGCTCACATAATAAATCTTATCGGCAATGCCTTCCGCAAACCTTTTGTTCAGTTGAACAGCTTCATGCTGAGTTTCTCCCAGATGTTCTTCAATGCTGGATCACGTAAAAGAAGATACCTCTGCTTCAAAACAAACAAGCTGCCAAGAAAAAGGGCCTGACCTGTGCAACACGCTGGAATTCCTGGTTCTCTGCAGTGCAGTACCATGCACAACACTTTGGACTGTACAAGGAGTTCATACAGATGGAAATCGAGGTAAAAACTTCCTTCATACTTCCCTTTGTGAAATATTGTGCTGTATGAAATGCAGGAAGTTTAAAAGTAGCTTTACAATCCAAACACACATACAAACCTCAATAGTTTAGTAAGATCAAATTAAGAAATGTAATTTCATTAAACATAGATATTGTATGTTTGACCTAATTCCTTTCTCTCTATTTGTGTTTTCCTTATAGGTGTGTGGCAGAAGCGCTCCACCGTCTGTGGAGTGGCTCCACGAAATGCTTCAAGACCCAGACCTAACTCAGTCCCTGAATGTCCAAGTCAACATCATGGCAGACAAGTGCAAACGCTTCCTGAGTCTTCTCGATATCTTCCTGAGCAGACGTCCCGTGACGACAAAGGTGGTCTTTGCTGCCAACAAAGAGCTGCAGTATGAGGCATGTGCGGAATACTTTGAAGGGTTTGACCTACCACACACCACAAAGTCACAGATCCTCAACACAGTTGGTCAGGCATATGAAAATGCTGACGAAAAGCTCAGCAAATACATGTCTGACGGGCAGCCAGCCATTGAGTTTCTCCAGGAGGTCAGGGTATTTGACCCTCGCTACAATGCATTCCTCAATGACTCTGTAGCAAGCTACAAGGCCATTCCAGGTTTCACTGAAGTGCCGAGTGATGAGTTTTATCCTTACTTCAAGTCTCTTGGTCCAGCAGGATTCAGAGCTGCACCATCTGGCGTGGTGGATTTGGATGTCTTTTGGGATGGCTCACAGGAGAGACTTCCAGTGCTAAGTTCCTTGGCCAAAAGGTACAAAGATGCTGTCTCAAACTCAGCTGATGCTGAACGCAGCAACAGCATATATAAACTGGAGATCAACCACCAACTCTAACCTCAAAGCTTTGGTCTTCCTCTACTACAATCAGCGGGTCCGAGGTGGAGCGCTTGAGAGGGAGGAGATGGTGGAGGAAGAGGGGCTGGAGGAGTGGGAGGAGGAGGTGGACGTTGAGGGAGAGGGGATGCAGGGTGAGGATGACTAGGATGACAGCATTTAAAGCTATGCAGTTGCACTTTTGTTACCAGTAGGTGTATGTTAGCAGTTGTTGGTTGATCTCCTTCTATTCGACAACCCCAGTTTGTGATCATAGTTCAGTACACCTTACAGCTGAAAGTATCAAAAAACTTAAGCTACTGAAGAGATTGTGATGTTAAGATGTCTGTTCTGTAAAACAGAAAGCACCCATTTTATTTTTTTATATTTTATTTATTCATTTTTATGTAAGTTATATCATTCTTGTAAAGCTACAGAACTTTTGACTCAAATGTTTTGTAAATTTGAGCCATATATTAAATAAAAGAAGTTCCCAGCAGCACTTTCTGTGATGTAGTATGCTTGCTTATCATAGGGAGTAATTAAAAATGACTCTTTATAGTAGGTAGTAGCCTTGTGACAAGTTGAGGTGTCTTTTTTTTTCTCTTTTTCATCAAACCGAATTTTACCACATTTTTTGCAAATTCCCGCATTTTCATCGCATAAAATTGCATAAATATCCCACATATTTTACTGCATTTTTTAAAGAAAACAGGCCGCATAATCAAGGATTTTTGGCCGCAACAATCACAAAAAAGGCTGCATTTTTCTGGCAGGACTGCATAGCAGTGCACTAGTTTCAAAACTGCCTGAACACAATGCGATCTGAGTGAGCCCCAGTTTTGCCCATGCCGAGTTCCTTTCGTTCAATATTTCATATAATTCATGGGAGAACCACAAAGTACATCTGTCCTTAGTCCTAATTCTCCGAAAGGGTGCGTGTTTGTCAGCAATGGAGTTAAAAGTATGGGAGAAATATGCAAAGGCCAGATCAGGATCGTGAATGAGGGACACCCTGTCTCAGTCACACAAACTTAAATCATTGAGAAACCTCTGATTGTCAAAGTGCCAAAAATTTCTTTTAAAAATGGCACATGGCTTGGACCGAAGTAATTTCACATTCCTTATGCAAGCAATCGGCCAGTGGTCACTGACATCCTGACGGAAAACACCTCTCGGAGAATATCTCTGAGGCATCAAGATGATGTAAATCAGAGAAGATTTGGAGATATTTTTTGCATTTGGCCTAATAGGTTTGGTGAGTAACTGAGTCAGGCTTAGATCAGCTCATAGGTCTTTGAGGCAGTCAGGCACTGGATTTGCATGTTAGATATACAGGAACACTACAGTTATTTTGGTGGAAGCTATTTGGTGTTATATAAACTCAAAAACTAATAATATCAATTTTTTGTGGGAAATATGGTCAAACCATATTTCACTGCTAGTGGTGATTTTGTCAATATTTCTGAAACATCAAAGCCTTTGAAAATTGCTTGAACCATAGCACATTGGTATTCACTGGAAAGCTCTCATCAAGCACTTTCCAGTGAATACCAACACTGTAGGGCTTGGACGATTTCGAAAGATTCTCTCCTCTTTGAAATTTTGACCAAGTCACCAATAGCATTGAAAGGGTTATGGTCACGAACTTTGCCAGTAAAGTGAGTCTTAGGTAAAGGTTAAAGTCTTCAGTTAATGTAAAACTGCGTTATAACGGCACTTTGAAAGTTTTTTTAGCTTAATTTTTGGAACCCTGGGAGAAAAATCATTGAACAGATACGCCAGATTTTTCTCCCTGGATACCAGGAAACCCTGTTTTTAGCACATTAATTTTTCAAATTTTTCTACTGTACGGCCCACAGACCCCCTCCTTGCTGTGCCCCCCCCTTTCACCAATACCAGGATCGGGCCCTGCTACGAGTGCTGGACGGAAAATTTCTGCCGTCTCTGAGCCTAACAATCTGCCTTCCACGAGCTACAAAGCATAATACACAGTATTCGTGAACGATCTTGTCAGTGAGGGGTGTAGGTTTAATCTGACAGTTGGTGGACATATTTAATGCGAGCGCGTTGTGCGCGCAAGCAGGAAAAATATTTGCGACAATTTCAATGCAAACATTGCCTCTCCGACACCAGAGATTATGGTTTCTTTGATGTTCTCCATGGTGTATAGCGAGATGCCTCTCATTTTGAAAGATAGATGACATGTTCATATACTTGTTTTTCCATTTTGTATCCAGATGCTTTTGATTAAATTTCTGAATAGGACTTAACTGTAATTTATGTTTCAAACATTTCGAATGAAGCTTAAATGTGAACACTACATAAAACTTTCAACAATTCATGAGTAAATTAATTAATTATATGATGTTGTATCATAAACGACTATTACAATAATTATGTGGCAGTAGATTGCAACCCGGTCTCACTGCGGATCGTGAAATAGTGACGACATTTAATCTATTGAATCGTGCACATGGACACGAATTTCCTTTTTTTTTTTTTTTGTGACCCTGAGCAGGACTTTAGAACCAATGTATTTCAATTAGATTTATCGATCGTGCCTGCAACACGTATTTCTACTAGTATTTCTGCTCTATAAAACGATTTGTACTGTGTAGAACTGAGAGCACAGAGGCTGTATTGCTTTCATTCTCTTTTCTTTTTCGTTGTTTATACTATTACTACTACATTACTGAACCCTAATCACAAGTGTTTCTTTATTTTCTGCCCTGTTGTTAATTAGCAATTTTCGTCAGCAATTTCTTCGAGTCAAAATACACTACATATATTCTCACATTAATAAACGAGACCGCAAAGAAATGTTGCGGTCGGTAGTTGTTGTTTATCGTCTGAGAAACACCGTTTCCCCGTTCATTTTGGTGCTTCAAATCTAACGGGAAATACTACGGTACCCATGAGCCGTATCGGCTGTTACCATGGTGAAGACGCAGAAAGTTTCCATTTAATGATATCCTCATCAATTGCATCAATACAAAAACACAGAGGTGTGCTTTATAATTTCACAGCCAGTTTGTATGACCTCGATTTTAAATATTTCGCCTTCGATTCTGAGAAATAAAGTTTTTTCTAATTTAGAGACTCTTTCATTTGCCAACCGCCAAAATAATCTTCAAAGGCAACGCGACCGTGGGAGGAGAATCGCAGCTGTCTAGTTTAAGTATTGGTCCTACTGATTAGCTAGTATTGAGGGTTGAGAAACGACAGAAAAATGGAGTGGGAAGGGAAGAAAGGCGGGAAAAAGAAAAGGAAAAAAGAAATAGAGAAAGGAGAGGATGACATTTATTTAGTTGGAATGAAATTAGTAAGACATGATTACAGAACTAATCATGTATTTAGTGACGGCATTTTATAGGCCAGTTTATTAAGCGAGAAGTAGGGGAAGTAAAATCTGTAAGGGTTTGTATGGGTGGACTTATAGTAATCGAATGTAAAACAAAGCGTCAAAGAGACAAGGCTTTGAGAAAAATTTAGATTTATGTAAAGTTCCATGTTTTAATATGCTTAACCAGCCGACTGTGAAGGGAGTAATTATTGGAGTTATCCATTCGGTGAAAGCCGAGTTTTTTTTTTGGAGGTAGAGGGGGTTTTTGGCACCAGAAGATTAAAAAGTTATTGTGATGGGAAAGAAACTGAAAGTTTATCCGTTCTATTAGAATTTGAAAAGGAGCTGCCGGAACGTGTAATGTTAGACTTTGTTAGTTATAGAGTAAGGGCGTACGAACTGAACCCATTAAGGTGCTTCAGGTGCCAAGACTATGGTCGTGTTGCCGTGGTGTGTAGAGGAAGGCTGTATCGATGTAGACGGTGTGGGAAGGAAGGGTGTAACGAGGAAGAGTGTGAATTACTGAAGGAAAGAGCTGTATGTTTTCACTGCCAGGGAAACCATGAAGTGGGTGCAAAACAGTGCGAGCGGAGGAAAGTTAAAGGGCAAATTGAAAGGACACGAGTTCAAAGTAAAATCTCGTATGCGGAGGCGGTTAAGAGTGAGGGAAGAAAAGGGAGTTGCAGAACCGAAAGAACAAAGACGTGATCCTGAATGTGTTAGTGTGGACAAAAGGAGTTTTTTTGGCTTTTGTGGCAATGGTGATTAACTGTGCGAGTGAGTTAGAGTCGAAGACTGATAGAATCAAAATGGTTGTGCATGCAGCCAGGGAGTTTCTGGGGATCACTGTTGTAAAGGGAGAAGACATTGTAGTGTTTCGTCAGAATGAGCGACTGTCCACACGTAATTCAGTTATCAGTGGCCTTTCCCATTTAATAAAAAAACTGCCTTTAACAAGAGAACAGCTAAATACCTGCAGAGTTCTTTGTTGTGAGCCCTGTACCCTGGGGCCCTCTGTCACCCTCTTGCCTCTGTCCTCCTCTTGCAGTACGTGAACAGGATGACATGACAAACACCATGCACCTATGCTGCCCTCCTTATACTATCGCCTCTTCGGACATCAAAAAAAGCCCTTGCGTAAACCTCCGGGTCAACCGTTTCTCTCTGGGTAGTTCTCACCTTAACTCTTGGCATTTTCTGTTGGTAAAACATAACACACATTTTTTATTGAGCTTTTAAACACAAAATGCGGCCACATTAGCAGAGAGGGACGAACGTAAATGTTGCTACTTCAGTCCCAACAGCGACTCCTGACATTTGAACGAGGATTGCTTCCAAAGTGGAAAAAGTTCCAAACTTTACCATATGTTACAGATCTAAATCACCTATCATGTCATCATAAATATGAAACATGGAGTGATAAAGACAATCTTTAAATCGAAAAAATTCAGTGTTCGCCTGAATTTACTCACTGCAGTGGAAAACAGTCTTCCCTGTCTTGTGCCGCGAGGAAGACTGAAAGCCTCAAGAATTCTCGCGGGTCTGTGAGGGGCACGAGCTACACGTGCTGACCTAGTATGTCGCATCGAAGTGCGGACGGCCGTGAGTAAATCGCCGTATTACTTTCGTCTAGAGTTACTTTCGCACCGGTGCTCCCCTACTGAGACAAACTAAAGAAAATACGGCTGTAACATTTCAAAGTCCGGGGCGCGGTGCGAAAGTCTGGCAGCTCAAGATATGAGATAAATTTTCGTGGTATGGGGCAGTGGACAGCATTATTGGCCAAAAACGCAACAACGAAAGAATTTTGTTTGAAACATCCATCAATATCGAATGTAATCAGTACATTTTCGACTTACCTTAATATTTGGGTACCCAGAGAAAGATTTGGATGCGTAAAAACATAAAGCATTCAGTCACGAAAACTTTGAGTTTCATTTCTCGTGCTGCTATATGTGGTAATCCATGTTACAGATGACACACCAGGGTTGCTTGGGCAGGCGCAGCATGCGCAATATTAATATATGGTATTAATATTGTCAACCCCCTTATCAGTATTAAAACACCCCAAAATATATTGGCGTTTCCTTTTAAAATGGTTCCCCATTTAAAACATGAATCATTATTCTATCATTCATTGCAGCCCTAATTTTAAAGTACTGTCAGCCATTTGAGACGTTTTTTTTCCCTCCTGCAAAGGTTTGGCTGCTTGGCAAATGGCTAGATTCTTATTTCAAACTACTTCATTCTCTGTTTCTCAAGACCTGCCTCATTTTAACCGGCCTAGTTTTTGCCCGGAGTGCAAACTCTGAATACATTGTGTTTTTTCCCCTTAATGAAGCCAACACAGTCTAATGGTTTACATTGAGTAGATCAATAAAATACACTATTTGAATATACTAAAACCAGTCTACATTATTGGTTTTGCTTAATGACATTAAATAATGCAGATGTTGCTACTAGCAATACTTATGCCTCTACAAATGCCGTTATTAGTAATTTTCCAGCAACAACTTTGTTTTTTGTAAAGGTTAGCATACTTATTAGGCTCACTCTCTGAGATATAGTTCACACTTTAATTCTGCCGATTATATGTTTCCTGACAGAAATTATCTAAAGAACGAAAAAGGCACAACCCCATACAGTTTTTTGTTGAAATATAGGCCGAGAAATCAAAAGACAATCTATCATGCGAGTACTTTTACTTTTAGTAATTTAAGTACATTTGAAAGCAAGTACTTTCTTACTATTACTTAAGTAGGATTGTTAATGCAGCACTTCTACTTTGACAGAAGTATATATTTTGCTGGTCATCTGTACTTTTGGGTGGCACGGTAGCATTGTTGCCTCACAGTAAGAAGGTCGTGGGTTCGAATCCGGCCTGGGGCCTTTCTGTGTGGAGTTTGCATGTTCTCCCCGTATTGCGTGGGTTTTCGCCGGGTACTCTGGTTTCCTCCCACAGTCCAAAGACATGCGTAACAGGTTAATTGGAGACATCAAATTGCCCATGTGGTGTGTGAATGCGATGGATTGGCAAGCTGTTCAGGGTGGGTCCCTGCCTTTGGGATAGGCTCCAGCTCTCCCCGTGACCCTAGTGAGGAATAAGCGGGTATAGAAAATGGATGGATCTGTACTTTTACTTAAGTACTGAATTTCAGTACTTCCTCCACCACTGACCATCAGAGATACAGGCTGTTGAACTGAGCGCTGATAACAAGCTGGATTGTCTCTCCGCTCTTTAGTCTGCATGACAACGCGTTCGTGGTTTCCAAAAATAATTAAAAATTTTGATTAATCTGACCGCAGAACAGTTTTCCATTTTGCCCCAGGCATTTTAAATGAGCTTTGGCATAGAAAAGACATACAGCCCGACTTCAGTGGAATTGGGGTTTGAAGGTAATTAACACGAAAAAAGAATTCAGCAGAACTCAGGCGGCACTGGAATGCAGAGAAAACCACACCCAGGATTCCTGTACATTCTCATGCATGCACTATTCTTGTTAAACTTATCACTGCTATACAAAAGGCACCAGCACCTGGCGGAGGAATTTCTGGTTCATGGGAAACTACTGATTCGGCTTTTATGACCCTCATTTCGGCAAAAGGCGCCCAACAATATTGGGCTATGTCCGGAGAGGTCACAGACCTCTGCGTTAATGGTCAAGGTCTGGTTTATTTATTAAACTTTGCATGAAGCACTGGTCTGTGTCAGACGATGCCACAGTGCCATAAACTGGACTTATCTGACATCGCATCAACAAAATACTTTTGTCATTCACATCACTTCTTTTATACGAATTTGCAAGGAATTATTTCCCACTGGTTTAAAGTAATAATTTCACCCATATTGTTTCAATGTAATGTGCATTTCTATATGACAAGAGCTCATTGATAACATTAATGCTAATTTTACTTGTAATTCTGTACTAATTCGGACGTTTCATGGCAAACCGTAGTTCTGCCATATCGTGTTTGGTATCAGTTAAGAATATTTTCTGCCGTGGAGTCAAGTTGGGACTGATGAAGTGACACACCAATGACCACTTTCCAATTGAAAAGGCTTTTATTACGATGCGCAAGGGAGGATCCTAGCGAGCGCCGTAGCCTTCGCAGAGAATCCTGAGACACTGTTCACATCTTGGGGTTTAAGTACAAGATACTTGGTAGAGCAAGTAGTGCATGTAACACCTTCCCGTAGACATCATGCCAAACTTACAGGATGTTGATATTACCCTTGATCATGTACCTTCCTTCGAAGCAATTAGCAAGTGTGACCAGGTGCCAGGCGCCCCTCACTGTGAGAGGATGTGGATGTAAATGTGTATGTGTGGGGGGGGGGTCTGGGGTAATCAAGGCGAGGTGAATGGGAATGGGTGTCTGTGTGTGTGTGTGTGTGTGTGTGCGTGCGTGTGTGGATCTGTGTGTGCTGAGGGAAAAACCTTCATTCAGAAGCTCAATCCTATCAGTATCATTCTACTTTGTTCAATCTCCAAAATTGCATGGGGCATATTTTGAAGGGATTAGAATTGTATCAAACCCTCGTTTAATAACTGTGAAAGAGAACATACTTATGGAACTTTCCCCTCTGGCAGTGTCCCTGCCCTATTTCCTCCGAGAGGGGTTGCATTCCCAATTCAGCCACCCAAATAATTTATGACCCAGCCATAAAAAGCCATTATAGAGTTTGGGCATAAAAGACAGGGAAACAAACCATTCGGGTAAGATTGTGTTCATCCTTCCCATATTGTACACTTTCAGTATATGTGTAGCTGCGATTGAATTATTCCTTTAAATTTAATGTAGACTAGCACACAGGAAACAGATAAAGACTAAGGGCTCTAATTTCCTGGCGCAGCGCAGGTGGCCTAGCATGGCGCAGCCCGCGTAGTGGTAATTTCGTCCAGCGCAGCCCGCACAGTTGTAATTTCGTGAGGTGCAACACCGTGCGCAGACTAACGTGCGCTGAGATGGGTGTGGGGGCGTAGTAGGGGGAGGTGTCACTTATTCATCAAGACGCAGTGACAATTTCGTAGAAAAGTCTTCGCTGCAGTTGCGCAGAAAGCTCGCCAGCTCCAACCTGGTTCACTTTCTGTGCAGTGGTAATTTGGCTGACCGGCACACAGTGCGCACACATCACCGAAACCTCACAGGCAGGTTTCCAGAATGTCAGGCACATTTCAATTCAGTAAATAATTACAGCAACCACTGTTTAATGTAACTATCTGAATCAGCACATAAATTGTAGTATCTATATCGATTGTCCTCATGTCAGATCAAAGGTAGTTGGCACGCGTAATGGAAACTCGACCTGGCTTAATCAACGCAACTGAATCAATGATGCAAATTAACGACTTCACATCTTTCTCAGCCAACCACATACTGCCTCGGCATCAGGCAGTGCGTATATAATGCTTGCGTTCAATGCTCGATAAAGCCGCTTGATACTGGACGCGAAACAAATTTTTCTCACGACTGATTACAGTCAAAGTCAATGCAAAGAGCTATTTTCTTGGTCTTTTTATTCGTCTGTTTTCTTCCTTTGAAGATAGATAACAGTCTTTAATCGGTATTTCCTTTGAAAATTAGTCAGATGGATCGAACAGATTCACGCTTTATTTCCACAGCAGAGATAAAATAGTGCTTGTAATCAGAGAGCAAATCAATTCCATGACCATTGACAGTGTGAATAAATTATCGCATGCACGATCAAGACTGGCCGACGCGAAATGCAAAATACTCCATGTCCGGCACCCAGCAATAAAATAAAAGTATTGATATGAGAACAGATTTATAACGGAATAAAGAATAAAAATACATATACATCACCAACCAACAGAACATCCAAAAAAGATGACCCGCAAATAAATTAATCGCAGTGTTCGTTGGATGTTCTATTGTTAAAATGTTTCTTTTTATTCTTTATTTCCTTATCACTCTGTTCTAATCGTCCTCTTTTTTTTTTTTGGCTGTCAGACACGGTGGCATTTTACATTGTCTCACGCCAGTGTCGACTCGCTTTACTGAGCAGAGCTTAAACAGAAACATTGATTGAAATTCTCGGTACTCATCTTGAAGAACTGAGCCCACTTATCAAAACATTCATGTTTAATATCTAAAAGAGTCAGTAGATTTGAAGAAATTAAAAACAATAATAGACTGTCGGACACGGAGATATATTAAAACCCTCTCAGATTTTCGGACACAAGACACTGCTTTCAACGCAATCTGTCGAGCGAAAAATTTGTTTCGCGTCCAGTGTGCAAGCGGCTTAATACTAGGCTACTATTATTGTCACTTAGGTTTTATCGTTTTTAGTTGAGATCACATATTGAAAATAAATGTGTACCGTATCTTGCATTGTTGTCCATGCATGTTAATCCCAAAATTTTAAGCAGCAACAGACTGTAATAATAGGAACACGCTATCCATCGTTTCTCTTGCCAATGAGCAATATTTGTCTCGGCTGTGTTATACCCAAACACGCCTTCTTTGCCAACTTGCGCTGGAAGTAGGGACAGAGGCGGGGCAGAGGAGTACTTGCGCCAGGCTACGCCGGGCACGAAATTGCAACATATGCCTGGACACACTCAGTTGGCGCGGCGCACCCTCCATTCGCCGCGCCTGCTCTACGAAATTAGAGCCCTAAAAGTCATAGTGAAGCATCAGATCCATTTATGGTTGGAACAAGTTGGCAAACGTTTTAGTCCAGCATGGACTATCGTCAGTGCATCAAGTGGGAAACATGGTGGCCTTGTATGTATAGCAGTCTTCTCAAACAAGACACACTTAGATTAATTAGGTACACCCTAATCCACTCACACAGGGCAGATAATCAATTAGGGGTACCAGCACTCATTATCACACATCACATTATAACTATACTCATATTTACACACAGTCCGGAACAAAGAACATAGAGGTAAATAAGTACATCAACAGAAATTCATCTACATTATATGCTGTAGATTGGGGACTATTTAAGGTCCGATTAGTGCACACAGACAGACTCACAAAAAGCAGGCCATTTCTAAATCTTCATTTAGCCCATTAGGTTGTAGAGTTTTAAAATAGCAACTATATTTGCATTCAAATTGTAAAAGCATTTGATCCACATTGCCACCACAACAATTGGGAATTATCATGTCAATGCCACAGAATGACAGATCAGAAAAAGAATGATTACCATCAGCAAAATACCTGGCTACAGCTGATGTAAGATCAGCGCGGCGAATGGAGCTTTTGTGCTCATTGATTCTTCGTCTCAGTTGTCTCTTAGTTTTTCCTACAAATTGAATGCCCCACTTGTTGCATACAAGGAGGTATTTTTATTTATTTAACCTTTATTTATACAGGGGAACCCATTGAGACCTCATTTGCGATGGTGCCCTGTTGACAACACAAAACACAAAACAGAATTCAATGCAATACATTATAATACAAAAAGTGAACAATAAACAACAAAATTATCATGCAGGAGTGCATACAATACATGCGGCTGAGAAAATTGCCGTAATATTATTCAAAACGTGCACAGTCCCCAACTTCTAAATCCTTTATCACTTTTTTGAAATTTTCTAGTGATATCAATTTACCCAGTTTAAAAGTTTCTTGAAAATTGCCCAAGTCCTAGGAGCACAATAAATAAAAGCCGTTTTACCAAGTTCTATTTTAACTCTGGGGACTTGTAGGACCAACCGGTCCTGAGATCTCGCCTGGTAATTGCAACTGCGCCTTGAGATAAAAGTTGTAAGATAACATGGTAATCTGTGTGATATTGCTTTATAAATGAAGGTCAGCCAGTGCTGCCTTCTCCTGGAAGCCAATGATGGCCAACCCACAGCTTTATACAGAGAACAATGATGCGTTTTAAAAGGATCTCTCGTAATAAAACGAACTGCAGCGTGATAGACCGAATCAAGTTTTTTCAAGGTCATTGGGGCAGCGTGCATAAGATGATGTCACCATAATCTAACATCTAATCTATCTCTCTTCGTGTCTTTGTGTGTGTGTGTGTGTGTGTGTGTGTGTGTGTGTCTTTGTGTGTGTGTGTGTCTTTGTGTGTGTGTGTGTGTGTGTGTGTGTGTGGGCGTGCGTGTGTGTGTGTGTGTGTGTGTGTGTGTTTGTGTGTGTGTGTGTACGTACATACTTAATACAGCCTAATGATATAAACATATTTTTCCATTTGTAGATTTGTGAAACCTGGGTTGCCACATGCACTGCCATCAACATCCCACTGTCAAAGAGTGACCACCCTGCACTGAGGAAATTTCTGAATGAGAAAGTCATCAATGGCGGTGCCTTTCCAGGGTTTCACCAACTTCAGGAAAAGTAGTTGGGAGCTGTATATGAAAAGAAAAAAGAGGAGCTGAAGACAGTTCCTTGCAGGAAAACCTCTTGCTGTGATATTTGATGAGACTCCAGATGTCGAAGGGAGATGTGTCCTGAACATCCTCCTTGCACCACTTGAGAAGGATGATTCTGGTAGGATCTTGGCCTACCTAGCAGATACTGTTTTCCTTGAGCAGTGCAATCATGCTACTGTTTCTGTGGCTGTTGTAAGGTGTCTTCAAGAATACAGCATTGACAACAAGGATGTGATTGTGTTCGACACTGATAATACAGCCTACATGAAGAAAGCATTCACAGCAGCTCTGCAGTCATTGTTCCCCAACTCACTACACATCACATGCATGGCTCACATAATAAATCTTATCGGCAATGCCTTCCGCAAACCTTTTGTTCAGTTGAACAGCTTCATGCTGAGTTTCTCCCAGATGTTCTTCAATGCTGGATCACGTAAAGGAAGATACCTCTGCTTCATGACAAACAAGCTGCCAAGAAAAAGGGCCTGACCTGTGCAACACGCTGGAATTCCTGGTTCTCTGCAGTGCAGTACCATGCACAACACTTTGGACTGTACAAGGAGTTCATACAGATGGAAATCGAGGTAAAAACTTCCTTCATACTTCCCTTTGTGAAATATTGTGCTGTATGAAATGCAGGAAGTTTAAAAGTAGCTTTACAATCCAAACACACATACAAACCTCAATAGTTTAGTAAGATCAAATTAAGAAATGTAATTTCATTAAACATAGATATTGTATGTTTGACCAAATTCCTTTTTCTCTATTTGTGTTTTCCATATAGGTGTGTGGCAGAAGCGCTCCACCGTCTGTGGAGTGGCTCCACGAAATGCTTCAAGACCCAGACCTAACTCAGTCCCTGAATGTCCAAGTCAACATCATGGCAGACAAGTGCAAACGCTTCCTGAGTCTTCTCGATATCTTCCTGAGCAGACGTCCCGTGACGACAAAGGTGGTCTTTGCTGCCAACAAAGAGCTGCAGTATGAGGCATGTGCGGAATACTTTGAAGGGTTTGACCTACCACACACCACAAAGTCACAGATCCTCAACACAGTTGGTCAGGCATATGAAAATGCTGACGAAAAGCTCAGCAAATACATGTCTGACGGGCAGCCAGCCATTGAGTTTCTCCAGGAGGTCAGGGTATTTGACCCTCGCTACAATGCATTCCTCGATGACTCTGTAGCAAGCTACAAGGCCATTCCAGGTTTCACTGAAGTGCCGAGTGATGAGTTTTATTCTTACTTCAAGTCTCTTGGTCCAGCAGGATTCAGAGCTGCACCATCTGGCGTGGTGGATTTGGATGTCTTTTGGGATGGCTCACAGGAGAGACTTCCAGTGCTAAGTTCCTTGGCCAAAAGGTACAAAGATGCTGTCTCAAACTCAGCTGATGCTGAACGCAGCAACAGCATCTATAAACTGGAGATCAACCACCAACTCTAACCTCAAAGCTTTGGTCTTCCTCTACTACAATCAGCGGGTCCGAGGTGGAGCGCTTGAGAGGGAGGAGATGGTGGAGGAAGAGGGGCTGGAGGAGTGGGAGGAGGAGGTGGACGTTGAGGGAGAGGGGATACAGGGTGAGGATGGTGGAGGAAGAGGGGCTGGAGGAGTGGGAGGAGGAGGTGGACGTTGAGGGAGAGGGGATGCAGGGTGAGGATGACTAGGATGACAGCGTTTAAAGCTATGCAGTTGCACTTTTGTTACCAGTAGGTGTATGTTAGCAGTTGTTGGTTGATCTCCTTCTATTCGACAACCCCAGTTTGTGATCATAGTTCAGTACACCTTACAGCTGAAAGTATCAAAAAACTTAAGCTACTGAAGAGATTGTGATGTTAAGATGTCTGTTCTGTAAAACAGAAAGCACCCATTTTATTTTTTTATATTTTATTTATTCATTTTTATGTAAGTTATATCATTCTTGTAAAGCTACAGAACTTTTGACTCAAATGTTTTGTAAATTTGAGCCATATATTAAATAAAAGAAGTTCCCAGCAGCACTTTCTGTGATGTAGTATGCTTGCTTATCATAGGGAGTAATTAAAAATGACTCTTTATAGTAGGTAGTAGCCTTGTGACAAGTTGAGGTGTCTTTTTTTTTCTCTTTTTCATCAAACCGAATTTTACCACATTTTTTGCAAATTCCCGCATTTTCATCGCATAAAATTGCATAAATATCCCACATATTTTACTGCATTTTTTAGAGAAAACAGGCTGCATAATCAAGGATTTTTGGCCGCAACAATCACAAAAAAGGCTGCATTTTTCTGGCAGGACTGCATAGCAGTGCACTAGTTTCAAAACTGCCTGAACACAATGCGATCTGAGTGAGCCCCAGTTTTGCCCATGCCGAGTTTCTTTCGTTCAGTATTTCATATAATTCATGGGAGAACCACAAAGTACATCTGTCCTTAGTCCTAATTCTCCGAAAGAGAGCGTGTTTGTCAGCAATGGAGTTAAAAGTATGGGAGAAATATGCAAAGGCCAGATCAGGATCGTGAATGAGGGACACCCTGTCTCAGTCACACAAACTTAAATCATTGAGAAACCTCTGATTGTCAAAGTGCCAAAAATTTCTTTTAAAAATGGCACATGGCTTGGACCGAAGTAATTTCACATTCCTTATGCAAGCAATCGGCCAGTGGTCACTGACATCCTGACGGAAAACACCTCTCGGAGAATATCTCTGAGGCATCAAGTTGATGTAAATCAGAGAAGATTTGGAGATATTTTTTGCATTTGGCCTAATAGGTTTGGTGAGTAGCTGAGTCAGGCTTAGATCAGCTCATAGGTCTTTGAGGCAGTCAGGCACTGGATTTGCATGTTAGATATACAGGAACACTACAGTTATTTTGGTGGAAGCTATTTGGTGTTATATAAACTCAAAAACTAATAATATAATTTTTTTGTGGGAAATATGGTCAAACCATATTTCACTGCTAGTGGTGATTTTGTCAATATTTCTGAAACATCAAAGCCTTTGAAAATTGCTTGAACCATAGCACATTGTTATTCACTGGAAAGCTCTCATCAAGCACTTTCCAGTGAATACCAACACTGTAGGGTTTGAACGATTTCGAAAGATTCTCTCCTCTTTGAAATTTTGACCAAGTCACCAATTGCATTGAAAGGGTTATGGTCACGAACTTTGCCAGTAAAGTGAGTCTTAGGTAAAGGTTAAAGTCTTCAGTTAATGTAAAACTGCGTTATAACGGCACTTTGAAAGTTTTTTTAGCTTAATTTTTGGAACCCTGGGAGAAAAATCATTGAACAGATACACCAGATTTTTCTCCCTGGATACCAGGAAACCCTGTTTTTAGCACATTAATTTTTCAAATTTTTCTACTGTAGGGCCCACGGACCCCCTCCTTGCTGTGCCCCCCCCTTTCACCAGTACCAGGATCGGGCCCTGCAACGAGTGCTGGACGGAAAATTTCTGCCGTCTCTGACCCTATCAATCTGCCTTCCACGAGCTACAAAGCATAATACACAGTATTCGTGAACGATCTTGTCAGTGAGGGGTGTAGGTTTAATCTGACAGTTGGTGGACATATTTAATGCGAGCGCGTTGTGCGCGCAAGCAGGAAAAATATTTGCGACAATTTCAATGCAAACATTGCCTCTCCGACACCAGAGATTATGGTTTCTTTGATGTTCTCCATGGTGTATAGCGAGATGCCTCTCATTTTGAAAGATAGATGACATGTTCATATACTTGTTTTTCCATTTTGTATCCAGATGCTTTTGATTAAATTTCTGAATAGGACTTAACTGTAATTTATGTTTCAAACATTTCTAATGAAGCTTAAATGTGAACACTACATAAAACTTTCAACAATTCATGAGTAAATTAATTAATTATATGATGTTATAAACATAAACGACTATTACAATAATTATGTGGCAGTAGATTGCAACCCGGTCTCACTGCGGATCGTGAAATAGTGACGACATTTAATCTATTGTAACGCGTGGCTGGTGAGAATGGATTGTGGGGGAATGGTTGGGAAATGGATCAGAACAGCGAGGGGCTGACAGCCCGGCAGCGGAGCAATCTCTGGGATGTCCTGCATGAGTGCAGGACTGCCTTTGCCACATCCCCCACGGACCTCGGCCGTACCCACCTGCTGGAGCACCACATTGATACTGGCGATGCCCGCCCCATCCGCCAGCGCCCCCGCAGGATCCCAGTGAAACGACAGGCCGCTGCCCGAGACTGCTTGGCGGAGATGAGGGCAGCGGGGGTTATAGAACCCTCAGACAGCCCATGGCTGTCACCGGTGGTGATGGTGCCAAAAAAAGATTCGTCACTGAGATTCTGTGTTGATATGCGTGCCCTGAACGACGCCACGGTGAAGGACGCGTATCCCCTGCCGCGAGTGGATGAGGCCCTGGACGAGGTGAGGGGCTCGGCCTGGTTCTCCTCCCTTGACTTGAGAAGCGGCTACTGGCAGGTGCCGCTGTCGGCTGAGTCACGCCCCAAAACGGCCTTCTCTACGGGGGAGGGGCTGTGGCAGTTCACCGTTCTACCCTTCGGGTTGTGCAATGCCCCGGCCACCTTTGAGAGGCTGATTGAGAGGGTGTTGGCGGATGTCCCCAGAGAGAACGTGCAGGTCTACTTGGATGATGTGCTGATCCACGCTCCCGATTTCGACACTGCCCTGAGTTCTCTTCCTCACCTTCCTTGGTCACCAGGTGAGTGGGGCTGGGGTGGCCGCCATGGAGGGGAAGGTCGAGGCAGTGCGGGGCTGGCCGGTCCCCCGCAACCGATCTGAATTGCGCTCTTTTCTGGGCCTGGCCTCATATTACCGCCGGTTCGTTCAAGGGTTTGCCACAATAGCCGCGCCACTCAACCACCTGACCAGCAGAAAAGTCTGCTTTGAGTGGGGCCCAGAACAACAGCAGGCATTCCTGGCGCTCAAAGAAGCCCTCTGCCGAGCGCCCGTCCTGGCAGTACCTGATTTAGAGGGGGAGCTGGTTCTGGACACTGACGCCAGCAATGAGGGCATAGGGGCGGTTCTAGCCCAGGCTGCCCCCAACGGGGAACAGGTTATCGCTTACTATAGCAGGGCACTCTCCAAGCCAGAGCGCAACTACTGTGTCACCCGGCGTGAGCTGCTCGCCGTGGTGGAGGCCGTCAAGCACTTCAGGTACTACCTGTGCGGCTTGAAGTTCGAGATCCGGACAGACCATGCCTCACTCAGGTGGCTGCTGTCGTTCCGCGAACCAGAAGGGCAGGTGGCCCGCTGGATCGAACAGCTCCAGGAGTACAACTTCACGATCGTGCATCGAAACGGGGGGAACCACGGCAACGCGGATGGCCTGTCCAGACGGCCATGCAGGCCGGACTGTGCCCACTGCAGCCGCATTGAGGCGCGGGAGCCCGAAGCAGCAAAGGCCTGGGGGGAGCGATGCATGGCACTCCGGCTGGAGGAGACAGCTGACTGGTCTCAAGACCAGAGAGAAGACATGGATCTGAGCAAGGTAATTCGCTGGTTGGAAGGGGGCAGGAGGCCCGAGTGGCCGGAGGTTGCAGCGGAGGGGCCCGTTGTGAAAGGCTTGTGGGCTCAGTGGGAAGGGCTGCTGATCCGGGACGGGGTGCTGTGGAGGCGGTGGAAGGAGCCGACGTCCGGCTGCACCCCTGCCCTGCTAATGTTCGGCCGAGAACCACGGACACCCCCGTCCCTTGCCTTTGGGCTTCCCCCGGACACAGCAGCGACCCCGGCAGGGCCAGAGTATGCGCAACGGCTACAACAGAGACTGGAGGCGGCACATTCCTTCGCCAGGCAGCATGCTGAGTCTGCTGGGGCGAGACAAAAAAGGGCCTACGATCAGTATTCGAAGGGGCCACACTTTGAGGCCGGCGATCTGGTGTGGGTTTACGGCCCCAAAAGGAGGAAGGGGAGGCCTCCGAAATTACAGAGTGCCTGGACGGGGCCTTGTGCTGTGCTGGAGCGGCTGGGTGAGGTGACCTACAGGGTGAGGCTTGCACCATGTGGGCGGGCAGTGGTGTAATGGGTAATCTATGCATATCATTATCTGCAGATATTACGTTAAACAAGCAAAATACTGTAAGAATTGCAAGAGCTAAGTTCACTGAAAAACATACCTGTGTATTACAGGCCTCCCTTTATGTCCTGGAGTAAAAGTTGATCCACCCATTTGTCACTGTATAACTTACACTCTGCTCCTGAGCTTTGTGAGTTTTGGCACAGAAAAGATTTCACATAACGTCATTGGAATTGGGGTTTGAAGGTAATTAACATGAAAAAAGAATTCAGCAGAACTCAGGCGGCACTGGAATGCAGAAAAAACCACACCCTGGATTCCTGTACATTCTCATGCATGCACTATTCTTGTTAAACTTATCACTGCTATACAAAAGGCACCAGCACCTGGCGGAGGAATTTCTGGTTCATGGGAAACTATTGATTAGGCTTTTATGACCCTCATTTCGGCAAAAGGCGCCCAACATTATTGGGCTATGTCATTAACCTCTGCGTTAATGGTCAATGTCTGGTATATTCTTTAAACTTTGCATGAAGCACTGGTCTGTGTCAGACGATGCCACAGAGCCATAAACTGGACCATAATTTCACCCATATTGTTTCAATGTAATGTGTATTTCTACAGGACAAGAGCTCATTGATAACATTAATGCAAATTTTACTTGTAATTCTGTACTAATTCGGACGTTTAATGGCAAACCGTAGTACTATCATAACGTGTTTGGTATCATTATACTTTGTTAAATCTCCAAAATTGCATGGGGCATATTTTGAAGGGGTTAGAATTGTATCAAACCCTCATTTAATAACTGTGAAAGAGAACATACTTATGGAAATTTCCCCTCTGGCAATGTCCCTGCCCAATTTCCTCCGAGAGGGGTTGCATTCCTAATTCAGCTACTGTGGAAACATTTTTTTTATTGATTCATTTAATTATTATTAATTGCTTATCCTTGCTTGCTCATGTTCTGTTTCAGTTCACAACTTCATAGGCCTAGAGTGTGTGTGTGCTTGCATATTTCTGATTTAGCAGGGGCCTGCATAACTCTACTAGTGTGTCATGACATGTAGCCTATCTAAAGTCATGACAACTTGAATGTCTGTACCAAGGACAAGATGTTTTTCTCTTTCTCTAAGTTTATGTGTTTATAGAAAGCTCCGGAACCCATAACAAGATAAGCTGGAGCCAGAGCTGAGAGAGAAGGCAGGTGCTCTCCTCCCTGGCAAGATGTGTGTGTATCCCTAGACATCTTGACGTGGTTACGTACCAACTTCACGCAGTTGCGAACGACAGCGAAGGCTTGCGTGGTGCGAAAATCGGCACGGGGGGGAGGAGAACGCCATGGAGTATCCCTACAAATACCAGAGCACTTTCTAACTCTTTATCCTCCATCTTGACCTGAGCTTCTGTATGTGGGGATCCTTTTTTCTGCAGAAAAGAGTAAACGGACTTTGGCTTGAATATTAACTTCTCTGCCTCTGACTGATTTTTTACCTGAGTCGTCTTGAGTTTTCTCTTGTGAAGGTAATACTTGGAATGTAAAATCATAATTTCTTTAACAGCTACCCAAATAATTTATGACTCAGCCATAAAAAGCCATTATAGAGTTTGGGCATAAAAGACAGGGAAACAAACCATTCCGGTAAGATTGGTTCATCCTTCCCATATTGTACACTTTCAGTATATTTGTAGCTGCGCCAGGTATGATTAAATTTAAAGAAATATTTCAATGTACACTAGCACACAGGAAACAGATAAAGACTAAAAGTCTTAGTGAAGCATCAGATCCATTTATGGTTGGAACAAGTTGGCAAACGTTTTAGTCCAGCATGGACTATTGTCAGTGCATCAAGTGGGAAACATGGTGGCCTTGTATGTATAACAGTCTTTTCAAACAAGACACACTTAGCTTAATTAGGCACACCTTAAGCCACTCACACTGGGCAGATAATCAATTAGGGGTACCAGCACTCATTATTACACATAACATAATAACTATACTCATATTTAAATATGAGAATAATATTAAATAAGTACATCAACAGAAATTCATCTACATTATATGCTGTAGATTGGTGACTATTTAAGGTCCGATTAGTGCACACAGACAGACTCACAAAAAGCAGGCCATTTCCAAATCTTCATTTAGCCCATTAGGTTGTAGAGATTTAAAATAGCAACTATATTTGCATTCACATTGTAAAAGCATTTGATCCACATTGCCTCCACGACGATTGGGAATTATCATGTCAATGCCACAGAATGACAGATCAGAAAAAGAATGATTACCATCGGCAAAATGCCTGGCTACAGCTGATGTAACATCAGCGCGGCGAATGGAGCTTTTGTGCTCATTGATTCTTCGTCTCAGTTGTCTCTTAGTTTTTCCTACATATTGGATGCCACACTTGTTGCATACAAGGAGGTATTTTTATTTATTTAACCTTTATTTATACAGGGGAACCCATTGAGACCTTTGTCTCATTTGCGATGGTGCCCTGTTGACAACACAAAACACAAAACAGAATTCAATGCAATACATTATAATACAAAAAGTGAACAATAAACAAAATTATCATGCAGGAGTGCATACAATACATGTGGCTGAGAAAATTGCCGTAATATTATTCAAAACGTGCACAGCCCCCAACTTCTAAATCCTTTATCACTTTTTTGAAATTTTCTAGTGATATCAATTTACCCAGTCTAAAAGTTTCTCGAAAATTGTTCCAAGTCCTAGGAGCACAATAAATAAGCCGTTTTACCAAGTTCTATTTTAACTCTGGGGACTTGTAGGACCAACCGGTCCTGAGATCTCGCCTGGTAATTGCAACTGCGCCTTGAGATAAAAGTTGTAAGATAACATGGTAATCTGTGTGATATTGCTTTATAAATGAAGGTCAGCCAGTGCTGCCTTCTCCTGGAAGCCAATGATGGCCAACCCACCGCTTTAAACAAAGAACAATGATGCGTTTTAAAAGGATCTCTCGTAATAAAACGAAGTGCAGCGTGATAGACCGAATCAAGTTTTTTCAAGGTCATTGGGGCAGCGTGCATAAGATGATGTCACCATAATCTAACACTGAAAGAAGGCTGATTGAATTAAAAGCTTCCTATTATCTCGAGAGAAACGAGCCATTTCTTTAAAAAAAAAAACAATTTTATGTCTTAACTTTTTTGTGAGTTCATGAAGATGTACTTTAAAAGACAGTTTTTCATACATAAATATTCCAAGGTATTTGTAACAAGCCACTCGCTCGATTTCAGAGCCATCCAAGGACTGAATTAAAAATGAACAGTTCCTCAAAGAACAAAATCTAGAAAAATGCATACACTTTGTTTTTGCCACATTTAAAACTAATTTGACCTGTAGAAGTGAGTGCTGAAATTAAACAAAGGCTCTTTGTCATGCAGATGATGCCTCATTCAATGAAGAAGCAGAAGTATAAAGCACTGTATCATCAGCATAGAAATGCACCTTACAGGCATTATCAAATGAGACCATATTATTAATACACAGAGTATAAAGGGTCCTAAAATCGAGCCCTGTGGTACCTCTTTAGTGACCTCCAAAAAAGTAGATTGAGCAGAGTTTCCTGAAACACGTTGTATTCTATTTGAAAGACAACTTGAAAACCATTTGCAAGCATCCCGATCTAGGCCTAATGAGCTAAGTCAATCGAGTAAGAGTGACTGATCGACAGTGTCAAAGGCCTTGGATAGGTTAACAAACAGGGCGATACAACGTTGCCCACTATCAAGGGTACATACAATATCATTCATAACAAGAGATGCCGCAGATATAGTGCTGTGTCTAGCTCTAAAATCAGACTGAAATGTACTTAAAATTCTAGTTCTATCTAAAAATAGTGGTCAAGAAGGCTTGACTTAAGATCGTAAGGTCCTGAGTTCAAGCCCCGGCCACGGCCTTCGCGGTGTGCTCTTGGGCAAAACACTTCACTCCCACACTCCACGCCTCACTCCACCCAGGTGTATAAATGGGTACCAGCAAATGGGGGAGTACCTGCGATGGACTGGCATCCCGTCCAGGGGGAGTACTAATACTCCTAGTCGCTTCATGCCACAGAAACCGGGGTTAAGGTCTGGACTACAGGCAGGCCAGTCTAGTACCCGCACTCTTTTACTACGGAGCCATGCTGTTGTGACACGTGCAGAATGTAGCTTGGCGTTGTCTTGCTGAAATAAGCAGGGGTGTCCATGATAAAGATGTTGCTTGGATGGCAACATATGTTGCTCCAAAACCTGTATGCACCTTTCAGCATTAATGGTGCCTTCACATATGTGCAAGTTGCCCATGCCTTGGGCACTAATACACCCCCATACCATCACAGATGCTGGCTTTTGAACTTTGCGCCTATAACAGTCCGGATGGTTCTTTTCCTCTTTGGTCCGGAGGACACGACGTCCACAGTTTCCAAAAACAATTTGAAATGTGGACTCGTCAGACCACAGAACACTTTTCCACTTTGCATCAGTCCATCTTAGATGAGCTTGGGCCGAGCAAAGCCGGCGGCGTTTCTGGGTGCTGTTGATAAATGGCTTTTGCTTTGCATTGTTTTAACTTGCACTTGCAGATGTAGCGACGAACCGTAGTTACTGACAGTGGTTTTCTGAAGTGTTCCTGAGCCCATGTGGTGATGTCCTTTACACACTGATGTCGGTTTTTGATGCAATACTGCCTGAGGGATCGACGGTCACCGGCATTCAAAGTTGGTTTTCGGCCTTGTCGTTACGTGCAGTGATTTCTCCAGATTCTCTGAACCTTTTGACGATATTACGGACCGTAGATGATGAAATCCCTTAATTTCTTGCAATAGCTCGTTGAGGAATGTTGTTTTTAAACTGTTCGACAATCAGCTCACGCTAAGTGGTGACCCTCGCCCCATCCTTGTTTGTGAATGACTGAGCATTTCAGGAAGCTGCTTTTATACCCAATCATGGCACCCACCTGTTCCCAATTAGCCCGTTCACCTGTGGGATGTTCCAAATAAGTGTTTGATGAGCATTCCTCAACTCTCTCAGTCTTTTTTGCCACTTGTGCCAGCTTTTTTGAAACATGTTGCAGGCATCAAATTCCAAATGAGCTAATATTTGCAAAAAATTACAGAGTTTAACTGTTCGAACATTAAGTCACTTGTCTTTGCAGTGTATTCAATTGAATATAGGTTGAAAAGGATTTGCAAATCATTGTATTCTGTTTTTATTTACGATTTACACAACGTGCCAACTTCACTGGTTTTTGCATTTAGTGACCGGCATTTTATAGGCCAGTTTATTAAGCGAGAAGTAGGGGAAGTAAAATCTGTGAGGGTTTGTAGGGGTGGACTTATAGTAATCGAATGTAAAACAAAGCGTCAAAGAGACAAGGCTTTTCGTAACCAGCCGACCGTGAAGGGAGTAATTAGTGGAGTTATCCATTCGGTGAAAGCCGAGTCTTTTTTGGAGGTAGAGGGGGTTTTTGGTGCCAGAAGATTAAAAAGTTATCGTGATGGGAAAGAAACTGAAAATTTATCCATTCTTTTAGAATTTCAAAAGGAGCTGCCGGAACGTGTAATGTTAGACTTTGTTAGTTATAGAGTAAGGGCGTACGAAGTGAACCCAATAAGGTGCTTCTGGTGCCAAGACAATGGTCATGTTGCCGCGGTGTGTAGACGAAGGCTGTATCGATGTAGACGGTGCGGGAAGGAAGGGTGTAACGAGGAAAAGTGTGAATTACTGAAGGAAAGAGCTGTATGTTTTCACTGCCAGGGAAACCATGAAGTGGGTGCAAAACAGTGCGAGCGGAGGAAAGTTGAAGGGCAAATTGAAAGGACGCGTGTTCAAAGTAAAATCTCGTATGCAGAGGCGGTTAATAGAGTGAGGGAAGAAAAGGGAGTTGCAGAACCGAAAGAACAAAGACGTGATCCTGAATGTGTTTGTGTGGACAAAAGGAGGTTTTTGGCTTTTGTGGCAATGGTGATTAACTGTGCGAGTGAGTTAGAGTCGAAGACTGATAGAATCAAAATGGTTGTGCTCGCAGCCAGGGAGTTTCTGGGGATCACAGAATGAGCGACTGTCCACATGTACACTCAACAAAAATATAAACGCAACACTTTTGTTTTTGCTCCCATTTGTCATGACATGGACTCAAAGATCTAAAATTCATTCCAGATACACAATATTACCATTTCTCTCAAACATTGTTCACAAATCTGTCTAAATGTGTGATAGTGAGCACTTTTGCTTTGCTGAGACAATCCATCCCACCTTACAGGTGTGCCACATCAAGATGCTCATCAGACACCATGATTAGTGCACAGGTGTACCTTAGACTGTCCACAATAAAAGGCCACCCTGAAATGTGCAGTTTTGTCTCACAGCAAAATGCCACAGATGGCGCAAGCATTGAGGGAGCGTGCAATTGGCATGCTGACAGCAGGAATGTCAACCCGATCTGTTGCTCGGGCATTGAATGTTCATTTCTCCACCATAAGCCGTCTCCAAAGGCGTTTCAGAGAATATAGCAGTACATCCAACCGGCCTCACAACCGCAGACCACGTGTAACCACACCAGCCCAGGACCTCCACATCCAGCAGGTTCACCTCCAAGATCGTCTGAGACCAGCTACTCAGACAGCTGCTGAAACAATTGGTTTGCATAACCAAAGAATTTCTCCACAAACTGTCAGAAACCATCTCAGGGAAGCTCAACTGCATGCTCGTCGTCCTCATCAGGGTCTTAACCTGACTCCAGATCGTCGCCGTAACAGACTTGAGTGGGCAAATGCTCACATTCGATGGCGTCTGGCATGTTGGAGAGGTGTTCTCTTCACGGATGAATCTCGGTTTACATTGTTCAGGGCAGATGGCAGATAGCGTGTGTGGCGTCGTGTGGGTGAGCGCTTTGCTGATGTCAATGTTGTGGATTGAGTGGCCCATGGTGGTGGTGGGGTTATGGTATGGGCAGGCATCTGTTATGGACGAAGAACACAGGTGCATTTTATTGATGGCATTTTGAATGCACAGAGATACCGTGATGAGATCCTGAGGCCCATTGTTGTGCCATACATCCATGAACATCACCTCATGTTTCAGCAAGATAATGCATGGCCCCATGTTGCAAGGATCTGTACACAATTCTTGGAAGCTGAAAATGTCCCAGTTCTTGAATGGCCAGCATACTCACCGGACATGTCACCCATTGAGCATGTTTGGGATGTGCTTGACCAGCGTATACGACAGCGCGTACCAGTGCCAACTAATATCCAGCAACTTCGCACAACCATTGAAGAGGAGTGGACCAACATTCCACAGGCCACAATTGACAATCTGATAAACTCTATGCGAAGACGATGTGTTGCACTGCATGAGGCAAATGGTGGTCACACCAGATACTGACTGGTTCTGAGTCCCCAGACGCCCAATAAAGCAAAAACTGCACATTTCAGGGTGGCCTTTTATTGTGCACAGTCTAAGGTACACCTGTGCACTAATCATGGTGTCTGATGAGCATCTTGATGTGGCACACCTGTGAGGTGGGATGGATTGTCTCAGCAAGGCAAAAGTACTCACTATCACACATTTAGACAGATTTGTGAACAATGTTTGAGAGAAATGGTAATATTGTGTATCTGGAATGAATTTTAGATCTTTGAGTCCATCTCATGACAAATGGGAGCAAAAACAAAAGTGTTGCGTTTATATTATTGTTGAGTGTAATTCAGTTATCGGTGGTGTTTTCCGTTTAATGAAAAAACTGCCTAAATACCCACAGAGTTCGTATTACTCCAATTTTCTTCCCAATGGACTTCTGCCAAAACCTGCGTTTTTATACCCCATTCCCTGTTACCTCCCGCAAGTCCAGCCCCCCATGCTGCGCTGCCAATCCCAAGCGGGACCTGGCATCATCCCACAAGGTTCCCTGAAAACGTACATGGATTTCTATAGGTAACAATTACTCAACTTGATACAAACGTTCCCAGGTCATTACACCTACATTATTGGGGTGAGGGGGTGTCAGGGGGCCGACCAAATGCCAGCTCAGCCGGGTTGCGGATTTCTCTGCCCAACATAAGTAAGGCGGGGGTGCAGGAGGTGGAGTCCTGGACAGCCGAACGGTAGGCCATGGGCACCAGCGGCAGATGCAGGTCCCAGTCTCTCTGGTGTTTGGCTGCAACAATTGCCAGCTGTTCCCCCAAAGTTCTTTTAAATCTCTCCACTAGGCCATCGCACTGAGGATGCAGCGGGGTGGTGCGTGTTTTGTGCATGCCTAGGCGGCAAACACCTGAGATTCAAAGTTCTTGCCCTGGTCGCTGTGGATGGACTTGGCCGCCCCAAAACGGCCGAACATACCCTCCACTAGGGCATCTGCCACCGTTTCTGCTTCCTGGTTGGGCAGGGCATATACCTGTGGCCATTTGGTGAAGTCATCCATGGCTGTGAGCACATATCGGTTCCCTCTCTCTGTACAGCGGAGAGGCCCTAGCACGTCCACACCAACCCTCTCCATAGGGGCGCTAACGGGGAACTGCTGGAGCTGGGCGTGCGACCGATCTGGTGGCCCTTTCCGTGCTGCGCAGCTTTCGCACCACCAGCAGAAATCCTCCAAATCCCCCAATAGAGGCCTCGGCGGAGACGGCGAAGGCTTTTTGTAACCCCGAAGTGCCCTGAGCCCATGGCCCAATGCACCGATCGCAGCACTGCCTCTCGCAGGGCTCTGGGCACCACTACCTGCCACCTCATCTCCCTCGTGGCGGATCCTTCCATGTGCGCTGCAGCACATCTTCACCCAGGCACAGAGTCCCAAACATGGCCCACAGGCCTTTTGTAGTGGGGGAGAGTACCGCCACCTCCTGCCATGGTGGTCGGTGCTGTGTCATCAATCACTGCAGTACTGGCCGAAGGGCCGGGTCCACCCGCTGTTGTTCTCCCCACTCCATACTGTTGACCCGCTGGGGCTCGAAGCTATCTGGGGACACCTCTTGGCTCGCTGCTGCACACCGCTCCTCCGCTCACGGGCCTCCCTCCGCTCACAGTAGCGGCACTCGTCTGCACTGCAGGGATATCGGGAGAGGGTTCAGGGTTCAAGGTTCAGGGTCCGCGGTGCCCCGCCTACGAGGACCACGTGCTGTTTCCCGGAGCCTTCAGCGCTTTGGGGAACTGTCTGACCGCGTGCCCAGGTTGGCCACACCCCCAGCATATTCTAGGTCTGGAACGGGAACGGCGCTCTGCCTGCAAGGAGACTGTGCAGATCAGCTCTGTCATCGCCTCCACCCATGCAGGCCTCTCCATACAAGTGTCACCCACCCGAGCCACATGCACTACAGCAGAGGTGGGCAGCGAGGGCTGTATCTGTCCCTGGTTTTTACACCAACGTCTGGTCTTTAATTAGTTGATTGTCTCAATTAGCCAAACCATTTATGAAATCTGACGTTTCATGCGCATTTCTTTAAATTATCATGAAACTACAAAGACTAGTCTCGTCTCCCTTCATTAAACATTTTCCTTTGATCGAATCATTGCGAAAATCTATATTTGTGCATGCAATCAATTAACTCAATTAGTCAGGGTAATTGATAGGAATAAAAACCTGCATACACACCAGCCCTCCAGGACCGTGATTGCCTACCCCTGCACTACAGGCTCGCAGCCTTCTGTTGCACGCCCCCACACTTTCTCTCTCTAACGCAATCTCCAGAGCCTCCTGTAAGGTCTTGGGGTGAGCTAACTGGGTCTGATTACATAGATCCGTGGGAGACAGAGCCTGAATGAATTGGTCTCGCGCAAGCTCACTCTGCACATATGGGGGCATGTGTGCGTATGCGCGCCGTGATAAGCTTTCAATATCATTAGCCAACGCTCTCGGCGATTCTCCGGGCTGCCTACGCCTATTGTTCAGTTACGAACGTAAAAGTCCCGGCTCAGAACACTGTCCAAAGCGCCTAACTTGCCTACCCCACGAATCTTCAGAAGGAGCTCATGCCAGCCAATGCACAATTCTTCGCAATGGATGTGGCTTGTAAATACTGGCCATACCTCGAGAAAGCTGCTAGTGTCCTTCCTGCTCTCCAGCAGCTGAACACCATGAAGCCTTTCCTCAGTGTGATTCATGCTCGAGCTCATGCTGCCAAGTGTGAAGTATGAAATTTAGTTTTATATTATACACTGCCCGGCCAAAAAAAAAGTCACCTTTTGGAAATTATTGAAAAAATTCTATAATTGGATAATTATTGCGATTATTAATATGTTTCAGCTGGCAATAATCATTTTAACCCTGAATGATGAAGCACGTCGCTAGTTATTTCTTAAAAAATCATGTCGGAAGACACATCCTTTGATGGTGGAAAAGATGTCACATAATTTCAGAACGGGCAAGTTATTGGCCTGTATTTAGCAAAGAAAACCATGAAAGACAAAAATAAGTATGAGGAATCATTTTCACAAACAAATTTGCCACCACAAATTCCTGACCTTAAACGCATTAAAAGCCACTGGGATGTGCACAAGAAAGACTACCGAGTGACAAGATCTCAGCCAAAAACTGTGGCATTTCTGATCGAAAATAAATGTTCTGGCATTGCATATAGTTGTCAAAACAATGGCAATACGAATATGCACTGTAATCAAAGCTACAGGGGTTCCAACTAAATATTTTAGTCTGCGACTTTTTTTTTGGCCGGGCAGTGTATTTTTATTCTTAATGTTTACAAGTGCATTAATAATATGAAATTTTGACTCAAAACAACTGTTTTTGCACAACCATTCCACCCAACTTTTACTTCCAGATTAAATGGAGTGGTAAGTACCAGGAAGGAGCAGGGACGACAACTGGTGAGGAGGTGGAGCAGGTGAACAGCTTCCTCTCCCGGTGTGCCCTAATGACCAAATATATGTCGAAAGCAGGTAAGTGTAGGGTTTGCCACATTCTTGCATATTTTTTTTAAGATTTCATGTCATAACCTCATTATTTGCTTTCAACAGCATGGGTAGACATGCTTACGTTGCATGCAATCAGATGGAACCAAATAAAAAGGGGATCTCTACATTCAATTCAATTTATTTTGGATAGCGCTTTTCACAGAGACTGTCACAAAGATGCTTTACAGTGAGAGTTTTAAGAAATAAAAAGGCAGTGCCCAGCCTATTCCCCACTACAGCAAACGAGGCAAAAAAAACTCCCAGTAGGGAGAAAAATTCTCCAACAGTGGTGAGAAAAAACTCCCCAGTGGGAAGAAATCTCAGGAGGAACCCGGCTATAGTGGGGGAGCCCATCCTCCGCGGGCTAGCTAATTAAGAACAAAAAAGTAAAATAGAATGAAACGACAGAAGAGTTCCATTTAAGTCCATCTAAACAGTGGCAATGGTAGCTTCAGGAAGTGGCAAGTCGAGGATGGACCAGGACTGGTCGGATCAGGACAGCAGCAGCCAGCGCTCATGGTGAGGGACAGGGCTCATACGGTCCAGGACTCAGGGAAGTGGAGGGAAAGATCCTCGGAAAGAGACACAGAAGAAAAAAAGGGGTGTGAGGCACTGGATAAAACTACTGCATGATAAAAGTACCGTTCTCTGTCACGTGCCAAGTGAGAAGTTATAAGCAGACTGGTCAAGAAACAGTCAACACCCCTCCATCCACTTCCTGCAGCACAGAGGCCCAACACTTAATCCAGGCTGTTAGATCACTTTTGATTTTCTCAACAATAGTACCATATGGACCTCCCCGGTGACTAAGGCCATAGCAAGCCCCACCGGTACCATGTAAGTGCAATCTCAGTGCCACCGGTTCCACATGGATTTGCGTGACACTACACCAGTGCCATATGGACCTCCCCAGTGACTAAGGCTGTAGCAAGCCCCACTGGCACCGTTAATGCATGCTCAGTGCCACCGGTTCCACATGGATTTACTTAACTTAGGCTTCCAATATCTTGTGAACCCATCACCCATCAACTAGGTTTTAGTCAGTCCCATCAGAGCCAAGTAATGTTTATACATAAATAATCATGATCTAATCATAGGCTTGACTAAAAAGGTAAGTTTTTAGCCTACTCTTGAACACAGAGACTGTGTCTGAGGCCCGAATGTTCTTTGGGAGATTGTTCCACAAAATTGGGGCTTTGTAGGAGAATGCTCTGCCTCCAAATGTAACTCTAGATATACTTGGAATTTTCAAATATCCAGCACCTTGTGAACGAAGTAATCTTGGAGAGGAGTAAGGAATGAGAAATGCACCAAGATATTCTGGGGCCAAATCATTTAAGGCTTTGTAGGTAAGCAGTAGAATTTTATATTCAATTCTAAATTTGACAGGCAGCCAGTGGAGATTTTTGAGTACTGGGCTAATGTGGTCATATTTTTTCATCCTGGTCAGAATCCTAGCAGCAGCATTCTGCACTAATTGAAGGCGATTCAGGATAGAACTGGTGCAGCCTGACAGTAAAACGTTACAGTAATCCAGCCGAGAGGACACAAGTGCATGAACCATTTTTTCGGCGTCCTGAAGAGACAGCATTTTTCTCAGCTTAGATATATTTCTAAGATGAAAGAAAGCCACTTTTATGATGTTGTTAATGTGACAGTGCAGAGAGAGTTCTGAATCAAGGGTGACACCAAGGTTTTTGACAACAGCTTTGGCAGAAACCCGGAGTCTGTCAACGTTGAGGGAAAACTTGACGAATGTGTCTCTGAGTGACTTGGGACCAATTACCAATATTTCAGTTTTATCTGGATTTAAAGAGAAAATTCTGTGTCATCCATGCTTTAACAGCTTTAAGACACATCTCTAATCTAGTTAGTGGATCAATTTCACCTGGCTTAAAAGATATATAAAGCTGCGTGTCATCTGCATAACAATGGTACTTCACATCATATCTACTTATGATGCTTCCAAGGGGAAGCATGGATAAGGAAAACAGCAGAGGGCCCAGAACAGATCCTTGAGGTATTCCAAAGTTCACCTTGGAATACTCAGAGGAATTACCATTTACTCTGACAAACTGACATCTAGCAGAAAGATAGGACTTAAACCATGAAAGGACGAGTCCAGAAATACAACCAGATTTTCTAGCCTGTGAAGAAGAATATGGTGGTCTATCGTGTCGAAGGCAGCACTAAGATCAAGTAGGACAAGGACAGAGATGCGGCCACAGTCCATGGAGAGAAGATCATTCATTACTACAGTGAGGGCTGTTTCAGTGCTATGATGTTTTCTAAAGCCAGACTGAAACCTCTCATTTACCTTATTCATTTGCAAGAAGCAAGTGACCTGTTAAGCAACACATTTCTCAAGGATCTTGGATAGAAATGGAAGGTTTGAGATCGGCTTATAATTAGCCAAAACTGTTGGATCTAAATTTGGTTTTTTGAGTAGAGGCTTAATTTCAGCCATCTTAAATGAAGTCGGAATCAAACCTGAAATCAGGGAAGAATTGATTATGTGCAGAATTGGACTGCCAAGAATGGGCAGGAGTTCCTTCAGTAACTTACTTGGGATGGGATCAAAGAGACAGGTTGTTTATCTGGAAGTAGCAACCAGTTTGGCAAGTTAGCTCAGGGATATGGGAGAGAATGAATCAAATTGGTTTATATGCATAGCATGAGGTTTTAAGTTAAGGCCTTCACCAACTGCCAGGGAAGCACTAATGTTTTCTCTAATTTCAAATATTTTGCCACTAAAATATTTTGAAAAATCATCAATGCTGCAGGAGGGTGGAATTTGAGGGGAACTTGCAGCATGGTTGTTTCTTAATTTGGCCACTGTTTTGAACAAGAATCGAGGGTCATTTTTATTTTCCTGTATAAGATTTGCAAAATAAGACGACCTAGCAACAGACAAAGCATGCTTATACACAACAAGGCTCTCTTTCCAAGCACAATGGAATACCTGGAGTTTAGTGGAGCACCATTTGCGTTCTAGTTGACGGGATTTTTGCTTTAGAGTCCACGTCTGGTCAGTGTACCATGGGGCTGGTCTCTTCTTCTGAGTAGCCTTTTTAAATTTCAATGGGGCAACTACATCAAGGGTACTACGGAGGGCATTAGCAAACTTATCTGCCATTTCATCAATACAGAGGGGGCTGGCTGGATAATCAAGATAAGTTGATAGTGCTTCAATGAATTGTGAAGACGTTGTGGCAGTGAAAGTACGACTTAAGTACATCCTATTTTCTAATAACACAGGCTGGGCCAATTGTAGACTGGATGTTAAAATGGTCCGATAAGCTGGGATTGTGTGAATGGATGTCAACCTTGGCAATCTCAACACCAAAGCTTAAGATCAGGTCTAAAGTATGACCATGAATGTGTGTTGGGCCAATGACACTCTGAGTGAAGCCAACCGATTCCACAAGATTAGTAAAGATGGATGTTGAAGAATCATCTACCCTCTCGAAATGCAGGTTAAAGTCACCCAAAATAACAATTCTATCATAGCTTAAAACTAATTCAGAAAGGAACTGCGAGAAATCATGCATGAAGCCAGAATATTGACCGGGTGGCCTATAGACTATCACCAGAGCAATAGACCGAGAAGGGATGGAATTCAAACTTGCATCAAGATATGAAAAATTCATTAATAGTACCTCAAATGAATCAAATTTATATTGCAGTTTGGGCACAGAGTGAAAGGAGTCATTATAAATAACAGCAACGCCCCCTCCTTTTCGGTCAAGACGGGGGTTATGAGCATATATAAAACCAGGTGAAGAAGCTTCATTCAAAGAGGTGTTTTCATCTGATTTCAGCCAAGTGTTATGGCCCCTATTTGTTATTATATTTATAACACAACAGCAACAGCAAGGGATGACAGACACAGTTTTAACAAGTCGACATGGTCTACAACATCCCCCGCCAATCGTGCGCTTCTCATTTTCGAACTCAATCAAGGCCTTTATGGTCTGAAGCTACACACCAAATTTGGTTACTGTATCTGTAGTAGTTTCTGAGTAAAGCTGTCCCCTTTATCTCGGACGGACGGACGGACGCACACACGGACGGACGCACGGACGGACGGAGGTCAAACCTATATCCCCCTCCCACTTCGTGTTGGCGGGGGATAAAAACTTAAACACATTTAATGAACAAACAAAGACTAAACTACTATTTACAACTAAGACCAAGATTGAACACAACAAAAATAGAAATATTTACAGTCCCTTTTTGTTGGGGTGGCTTGGTGATGTCCTGGGTAAGGAAAAATGCTCTAACACAGGCAAAAATCCACAAAAGAAACTTCACAGGTCTTGAACAGAAATGACAGGTCTGGTCACATGTATCCTTCTCCTTGCAATTTCTCCTACTACTTTACTGTCTCAATTCTTTTCCTTATATACTCTTTTGCAGACCCCACCCACATTTAGACCTCTTTTTTTGAATTTTCGGGGACTTGCCCCAGACATGTCCTGGACATGTCTGAACCTAGCTCCAGTCTGACCTTAACAAAAAAAAGGTAACTACTGCCATCTGGTGGCCTCTATTCACATCACACAAGTTTCTGTAAGGCATAGTACATCAAGACTATAATCAGAGATTAATACATTCACAAGAGCTGCTTTCGAGTTTAGTGATCTTATATTAAGTAGACCAAATTTGAGAGGGGGTTTTGAATTCATATAGGAGTTGATATAGTTTGTTTCAATGAAGGTCAAGTTACTGTGGACCACACCATGATTCTTCCTTTTTAATTTTATTGGGATTCGGGGAACAGACACAGTCTCTATTAAATTTGACCTAAACAATGATTTATCAAGAGTAACTGTATTAAATGCCTGCGATCTAGAGTGGACACTTGGCAGTCAATTGCACTGGTTTAAACTGTCGGTAAAATTTTTTGACAAAAGGACAGTGCCCTCTCGAGAGGGATGAACACCGTCTCACCTCAAAAGGCCAGGTCTGCGCCAGAAAGTTCGCCAATTATCTATGAAGCCAACGTTATTTTCTGCGCACCACTCAGACAACTAGCTATTGAGTGAATCTAATCTGCAGTACATTTCGTCACTACATCGGATCGGGTATGGCCCAGAGACAGTTACCGAACGCGACAGTTTCTTAGCTTGGGCGCAGACAGACTTAAAACCACTCTTCTTTATCTCAGATTGTCTTAAACGAATGTCATTTGTAGCCTACCAGCGTGGATAATAATTTTGGAATACTTGTGTTTTACCTTTCTCAAGTAATTTCAAATTAGCTTCGATGTCCGTGACACGAGCACCAGGAATACAGTTTACTGCTGTAGCCGGTTTAAACACCCTAACATCTCTCACTATAGAATCACCGATAATTAGTGCGTTTTCTGGCACTCGTTCATACAACTGTCGATCTTTGAGGGGAGCGAATGAATTAAATTGTTCGACAGGAGAGAAGGCAGATGGCTGTACGCGTTTCTTTCCGCTCCGTTTCTCTCTAACTGTAACGAATGTGTCTTGCTGCAGAGACGCTACCACCGCAGGCATGGAATGGGAAACCGAAAGAGAACTAATATTAGCGCAACTATCAGGCTGGACAGAAAAAGAGTCAATGAACTCCTCATTGGCCCGAATATTCTGAAGAGTCTCGATGCGAGCTTCCAACTCCAGAATCTTTTCGGCTAAACTGGCTTAAGCCATGCATTTCTAATACGTGTAAGTGCCACTGAGGGTGGAAGTGTCGCAACAAAACATACTGCATTCAGAACACAAGACGGGAAAAGACGCCAGGGAACAAGCGGCAGCAGCCATGGTTACTTACACAAGCTAGGTGCCGATGAGGTTTGTCAGGCCGAGTCAGAAAGTTGAACTCGGACGTCTTGATGGAATGACGATCGGAGAAATTTGCGGGAGAAAAATTCAAATTCCCCAGGGAATCAGAAATTACAATCTCCGGAAGGTATATGAGATTTTAAAACGGCTAATTAATTCAATATTAAAATTGAGGAAAATGCTCGTACGGCAGGTGCGAGTCATGGACCTATAAGGAGATCTGGACGCACAACTCGGGTCGACCACATAATCCTCCATGGTCCTAGCGGCGAATGTGATATTGCAGGTCACGTGATGCCATGGGGGCCAAAAAGAAATTTCTCCTCAGGGAATAATTGAAAAAGACACGCTGATAAATCCGTGAATAATTTTTTCTGACAGCCAAAAATTATCGATACCGAAACGGTTTATTTTTCTCTTTTAAATCATTAATGCCTCGTTTCTCGGCAAAGACAAAATCTTTTATTGATATTCAGGCTATGCGAACACCAACAGGTCCTCATATGTAAGCGTGTTCCCGCTCCTCCGAAATTTAGCACTGCAGCGGATGTGAGTGGGTGGAGCAATGGGCTTTCCTTGCCGTCTGTCTGTTCTACATTAAAGACCCAAGTCGATGAAGTGAGCTGGCGAGTTACGAAGCATATGTGTTGAGCGACAAAAGAAACGCAAGTTAATTTAAGGCAGACCGGAAAATAAGTTTGCGCGTAATTATTGAAAATCAAATTTATTACTTGTGTGTGCGCATTTACACTCGTTTTATCAAACTTTTCTTTCTTTTGCGGTAACTATGAGTACCCAGATAGCAAGCTCCTCCGCTCCGGATTTGCCCCGGCTCTGAGCCGGATCAGCTGGAGCCAGGGCAGATCCGGAGCGGAGGTGCTTGCTACCTGGGTAACCATAAGAGCACATTAACTAACGAAGTTAGCAAACTTGCGTTGCTTTTGTTGCTCAGTATATTTTTGCCATTTTAATTGATGAATGGCCGTAATACGTAATATGTAACTTAGCACCTTGATTGCTGCACTTCATGCAGCGCGAGAAAATGTACAGTAAGCTAAGGCCGCTGCTGTGACATCCTGGAACCATGTACGCAGGCAACACTCACCTTACTTTTTCATATTAAAATGAAATGGTTAAATCCATTAATTGCATTGTGTGTCTCCATTACTTTGAATAGTACCAATTCGCATCACTCTATTCTGATGCGTTATGCTTAACGTGTCAGCTGAGTAGCATCTAACGCAACGTAAAGTGCATTTATAGCAGTATATAAATTCATTTCGAACACTGCTTAGCGATCCATTTATCAGCCTAACCATTCTTCGTTGTGAAATTACTTACCGACCTTCATACAGGATGACGAAGCTTTTCGGCAACTTGACTTATGAGATCCAAAATGATAACTATTTTTCGTGCATGATCGGAACCAAGTGGGTGGAACAATGGGCATTCCTTGCCGTCCGTCTGTGATGAACATTCTATACGTGGCCAAGTCAATAAAGCGAGCTGGCGTTACGGTGCAGATATTTTATCCATTTCATTTTAATTGATAAATGGCCGTAATATACTCGATCGCCACACTCCATTATGTAGTCCCGCAAAATGTACAGTAAGCTAAGGCCGCTGTTGTGATATCCAAGAAGCATGTACACGCAGCTAACACTCACCTCACTTTTTCATAGTTCATGGTTATCATTGTTATGAGTTGTATATTTCCATTACTTTGAAAAACACCAATTCACATTTCTGTATATTGATGCATCATGCATCATATGTCAGCTGTGTAGCATCTAACGTAATGTCCATATGAGAGCATTTATAGCAATACATAAATTCAGTTCGAACACTGCTTAGCAAACCATTTATTAACCATTCTTCAGTCTAAAATTAATTACTGACCTTCATACTTGACGATGAAAGTTTTCAGCAACTTGACAGATGACATCCACAATGTTTACTTTTTTGTGCATGATCCGAACATCCATGAAAGCACTGAACGTGCATACACATTTTTTGTGGTACAGCCTTTATTAGATCGAAGTTTTGGGTAGGTGGAAACGTCAGAGCATACTAAATCCGAATATCTAATGTTCGTGAGCAGCATCTGAGATCAACCGGAGTGATGCAGGTTGATTCGACGGTGTGGCTGATTTTCATCTGAACGAAGATAATACGAGACCTAAAAGAATGCAACAGTTGGTAGCGTAAATATGCACATTCAGAACAGAAAAGTGATCCCACAGGGTCCCGTCCCATTTACAACTTATGATTTTAGATTGATAGAAAATCTACATAACTTTTAAAAAGTCTAATACAGAGCACTGGAGAGGAGTAAATGCTTTTGCAATGCTCTGATGCACTCACACACACACATATACAGACGAAATGAATAGAATTAGAATTATTTGTGTTTTGTCAGTTTTTGTTTTTTGCCAGCTCTGCTTAACATTTTGAAGATGAACTCAAGTACTCAAAATCAAAAGGGGTTTAATGCTTAACTTTCGCCGAGCCGCCATTATCATAAAATTAAGTAGCACAAATACAATCGATGTTAACTCGCCCTTAGAAATGAAACGTAGAGACGGTATTAAAATTATAATCGAGACAGACTTTATTGGAAAGGGCTTTGGGGGTCGATAGAAAGGCACGGCCTCTGGTTCACTGACATGCAGAAATTCATGGATGAACTGTTCAGTGCACTCCAAGAGGCTCAGATATCTGGGGAAGGACAGAAAATAGGAGCTTTAAGGTAAAAATAATGCAGTACAACGTGCGTAACATTCCATGGTAGACCCATTTTATTATACTCCACGGAATGGTTATAAGTTACGTAAGCTAAAAGTAAATTAGCTTACCAGAATTGACAAAAGTTTAAAGCTCCTGACTTTAAAACATATCCGTTTATGAGGTAGGTGAAGTGCGTTGTGTTGTGTGTTCGGTTTATTGTCTTTAATCCGGAAAAAGATAATGGAATTCGCACGCAGACAAGTAAGAATTATCTGACTCAGATAATGTGGTTATTCGACGTTGAACTAAAGAGAACACGATCCTGTTGCGCTTTTCCCAATAGCGTAGTTGCAGAAATTTATACGTCCATTCAGTCAGTGGTTCTAACTATGGAAGTTAGCATCTGTGATTTCGGGAAGCGCACCCGTGAGTAATGTCATGTTAAAGTTACGCAACAGCAAGTCAACTATTTTGCCGAGATTTTTGAGTTGAAATCAATAGTATTAATTCCCTGTCAAAGTCGTTTTTAACATTTGTTATTGCATTTGTGTTTCAAAATAGTATTTTTATGCTTTGTGTTCCGTACATCAGGGTGCAGTCTGCAGTGGTCAGACTTCCATTTCCGGTGAAAAGTGATCGTGAACACGCACCCTAGGTCGGAGTTCCACGAGCCCGAGCCGTTGTCACGGACACCTCGGATACCAGCTCGTTCATGAGCCCCACACTATGCATGTGTGAGCAAAAATCACACAGCGCATGTCCGCGTGGCTCCGGAAGCTTGGCCCCCATGTCGGCACGCTGCGCCACTGAGCAATTTCCATTGAAATGAATGGGCGGCCATTTTCCAATTGTAAATCCAGTGAAATATAAAACATCCTTGGTGCGAGTCGATCGTATGCCAATGCGAAGACTGGAAACAGGAAGCCGAAACAGGCCCTCTCCACAAGATATGTGAAGGTAAGTCTCATATTAATGGTTTTGTTGTGTCAATTAGTATGATGATTATTAACAGCTTAAATGCATACAAAGTTTTAATCCTTTTTGTTTATCACTGTTTATCAGACCCGTCAGAGACTCCTGGATGAGACTGAGACACTTGCTGAACTGAAAACGTGGCTAAATTGCACAGATGACGCGGTGTCACAGTGGATGTCTGATGTGAAGGAATGGGCAGCTGGTGGTAAGCATGAACAGATGACAGAAACAAAATATTTTATTTTTCAATACTGTAGTGGTTTAAAACAGGTTTCCTTTTCAATCCTATGTTTCTTGTATGTCTGTTTTAATCCCTTGGAGAAAGCGGGTAATGCATTGTCCTGACTTGCAACTCAGGCCGAAGAAATCCAAGAGAGTGAGAGTTGACTGAATGTTGCCGGTAATTTATTGCAAATGAACAAAAGTACAAAATAAATATGCAATGGTTTGCAAAGAGAGTCCAATTTTGTTTAACAGAGTTAATTAGGCTGCAAATCAAAGATCAAAATATCAAAAGAAGTTTGCAGCGTTCTCCACGAGCAGAGCCGAGCTGAGTTGAGGTCAAAGAACTGCATCCGCTGGCCCGCCTTCCTTGCGTCATGTGGTAGCAGCCTACATTTAAGCAGTTACACCATCACCACCTATAGAGGGTGCAGACTTGCAGAATCCAAAGGAAACATAAATCATTATTAAACATAAAAACTTAAATGCGGCTCCTACATACCTGCCCCTAAATGTTCTTATAGAATCAATTATTCAAATGAATAGAAAAGGAGCATTCAACAAAGCAATTATAATTCATAACGTTAAACAGCTAATGCTATTGTAAATGTACAATGAAACCATGTATACATTACATATACTTCCCTTTGAGAAGCGATCAGGAACATCATCGTCCTTCATCCATCTTAAGGATGCGGTACACCATGGTGATAGGCCTTTCAAGGACTGATGTTTGTGTCTGTACCTTCACAGACCAGACCAAGCCTCTTGCATCGGGTCTGGTCTCCAACACTCTGCCTAATGGCCAGGACCCTCGTGGAGCAGTGGGATCGACCACCAGGACAATGTTCAATATTCAAGTTCTTTTTCTTATGCATCCATTTTTGCCTTGGCTGCATGGGCATTGATTTTAGATGGATGAAGCTCCTTTCTTCTTTTTACCATCAACATCAGAGCACTATTCAGTCTAATGTACCAAGCTACCGGCTTCAGTAGCCTGATCCAATTTGAATAGAAGCAAATGAGTTGGTCAGTTGGTGTTTCAGCTTTCACCACTGTGTGTACAGGGCTCTCTTTACCTCTGGATCATCCTGACACATGGGGCCCAGTGCCTCTACTACTGGCCAACTTTCCTCTGTTTTCCACAGAAATTCAGGCGCCTGGATCCATCTCCTCTGCTCCATGAATTTTTTTGCACTCAATCCTCTTGAGCAGTCATCTGCTGGATTCTCCTTAGTGCCCACGTATCTCCACTGAGACAACTCTGTATTGTCCTGTATCAATGAGACTCTGTTTGCTACATAGGTCTTAAATCTTGCTTTGTCATTGGTCAGGTACTTCAGCACTGTTTGGCTGTCTGTCCAGAAAACTGAGGGCTTTAAGTCAAGATGGAATTCTCTCCTCAGCATTCTGTCCATCTTGACCAACAGTGCAGCAGCCGCCAGCTCCAGTCTCGGCACTGTAATGTTTTTCAAGGGAAGGACTCTGGCTTTGCCCAAGACAAAAGTGACATGTACAATGTCCTGCTTGTTCACCTGTCTGATGTAGCTCACAGAACCATAGCCACTCACACTGGCATCAGAAAAAGTGATGCAGTTCAGCATACGCAGTCACCCCAAAGTCCTTTGGTTTCAGACATTGTGACACTCTGAAGCCTAGGATCATCTCTAAGCTGTTGGTCCCGCCTTCCCATTGCTTTGTCACGGCTGGAGGCAAAGGCTCATCCCATCCAAAGCCCCTCTGGCAGAGCCCCTGTAGCAACTGCTTAGCTGGAAGAATGAGAGGAGCAAGAAAGCCGAGTGGATCAAAGACTGAACTAACAACAGAAAGCATACCTCTGCGGGTGTGTGGATTTTGACCTACGTTGATGTTAAATTGGAATTCGTCAGAATCTACACATCACTGCAGTCCCAGGGCTCTTTCAACAGGTAAACTGTCTTTATCCAGATCTAATGATTTAATTCCTTTTGTCCTGTGTTCTTTAGGAATAGATGCTAAAACTGCTCGGCTATTGCTGACCCACTAAGTTAGCTGAAACCCACCTTTACTGCACAGTGAAGTGAGATGTTTTACCAATTGGATGGCGTCAGACTCTTTGGATACAGACTTTGCACAGTCATCCACGTAAAAGTTGCGACGAATGGTCTCAGCCACCTGATGGGAAAAGAAGCTTTCATTGTCAACAGCAGTTTTTTGAAGTGCAAATGCTGCGATACTGGGGGACGACACAGCGCCGAAGATGTGCACGAGCATACCGTGTTCTTTTGGGGCCTGACTAGTGTCACCTTGTGGCCACCACAGGAACCGCAGGTAATCAACATCAGACTTGGACACTTTTACCTGATAGAACATTGATTTGATGTCGGCCATGATTCCTATTGGTTCTTTGCGAAACCTTAAGATGACTCCAATGAGAGAGTTGGTCAGGTCAGGACCCTGAAGTAGTTCAGTGTTCAGGGACACACCCTGGAAAGAAGCAGCACAGTCAAACACCACTCTAAGCTTTTTCTTTTTAGGATGGTAGACCCCTTGGTGCGGCAAGTACCATACTTTTCCTGGTGGCTGTGCAAGTTCCTCCTGTGGGATTTCCTCAGCATATTCATTCTCAAAGATGCCACTGAAAAATGCAACATATTCCTGTTTGAATTGTTCATCTTTTTTCCATTTTCTTTTTCAAGCTGTGGAGGCGCTGTTCTGCAATTTGCCTGTTATTTGGCATGAGCACTTCAGTTCTCCTAAACGGTAATCTCAAACTGTAGTGTCCATCTTTCAGCACTGCCCCATTGGCCATTTTTAAGAACATTTTATCCTCAATAGACATCTGTTTTTTCTTCTGATGCAGCTTCATTAAAATCTTGATTGTACTGTGAGATCAACAGCTTTTCCAAACTCACCACTGAAATCCTATTCACAGTCACACTTTGTCCACTGCCAGCAGTGCTTCTCAATGGCCCGTTTACTACCCACCCCAATAGGGTTTTAACTGCATAAGGGCCCTCATTTTGACTATTAATTACCTCCCATGGTTCTAATAAGTTTGGAGCATTTGTGCCAACCAACAGCTCTACCTTGGAATTAATGGAGGGTATAGTCACCTTACTCAAGGATGCCTAATCTGCCAGGTCACTCTGCTTGGGGATGCTGCTGGTGGTTACTGGCATCTCCCTCTGAGTGAAGGTGTCAGGAAGAGGTAAGAAAGTATCGCTGTCCAATGCTGATACTTCCAGACCTGATACGAGCTAAAATTGCGGAGACAAGGGATATATGGTGTGGATTTGTGAAAAATGAGGGGAAAATACACCTCTGGTTTTTGTATATAATATACGGAACATATGAGGATACAGGTTTTGGCTACAATTTTGTGCGGGTTTTGTGTCAAGGTCGCGAGGTCAACAAAGTCAAGGTCAAAGTAAAGGTCAATAGGTCATTATATTTTATTTTTACCCCACATCAAATCCCCTGTTATGGGTGATTTTTGCCAAATTGGGTGGGCCGTAACTCAGGAACCACTGGTTGGATTGAGCTAATATTTGGAATTTCAGCTTTGCCAGCAAAAATCACCCTAGAAACCAAATATGAGCAAAATCTGAGGGGATGGGGTGACAATTTTGATTTTTTTTGGGTGATTTGATATGGAATGACCCTATTGTAGGATGATTTCATTTTATTTACACTCACACACCAACAAATATATGAATTAAGACGTAATGTATTGGCAATTAAGGCAACTACAGCTCAAATCATTGAATGTTTTCAAATGACCTATGTATTAATCTGAATTGTAAAATTTTACATCAATTGCTGCAGCTTTACTTTCAGTTTTTGGGTGCAATAATTTTTTTCTTGAACAACTGAGTCACAAAACTCTTCATGTCCATGTAGACAGCAGCAAGCTTCGCCACCGCCCTCGAAGGCAGAAGACAAAATGCTCCTCCTTCAGGAAATTGAAAAATATAACAATCTTGCATTAGACTTGCTGACCGGGACAATCGTTGACGTAGCTGTGGTGGAGCATTCCCTAACTGGACAAACCACTGTGTCCCAAATTTGGCCGTGGGAGGTCCATGACAGCGGTATGTGAGTTTTCAGACGCCTCATAAGAATTTACACTTCTGCCATATGGAGTATACTGAAATAATTCATAAACATAACACAAGTGTTTTGATATTCATTTGATTTATGGAAGTATTTTCAGTTTATGTATCAATTGGATATAAAGAACATGTTTGCATTTTCAAAAACTTGTAATGCTATAGTGCAAGTTTGTCTCATGAATACTTGTAACTGCTATTGATTTTTAGCGAACATGTCCATCAAGAAGCAGATGCATGACCAGATGATGTTGACAAAGCAGCTGCAAATAGAGCAAAGAGTTCTGGTATTGGAGATGGCGCAACATTGCACACAGTTGCAGAACCTGGCATTGGTTTTCAAGAAGAATATGGCTGAGGAGTGTAAGTTGAAGAAAAACCCTATCCATTTGAAGTATGTGTTTCTCATTACAAAAAGACCAAATCAGTCTCCGTCAGAGAACATACGTGGAGTAGAGCAGTTATTGCTCTGACATGGTTACAGGACTATACTGTTATGATTCTGCCTTTGGTGTGTTGTCTCGAGCTTATTTGTGCTTGTGCTTTACTTTCATTTTGTATTTCAGCTTTCATTTCAGCCGTCTGACATTCCACTCCCACTCGGCCCTCAGTGATGTCGTGTGACAGCCTTCAGCATGCCTGCGACTCGTCGTCCAATCACGTTTCCTATTTCGGTTTTGGCTCTGGTATTTCATTCATTGCTTCCAGCTGTGTTTAATTCTGGGTCTCGCGAAACTCTGAGTGAATGCATTCTCCGATAGGTTAATTACTAACCCGTACTAACCAGCACTTATTTAAGGGTGATTGTAAATATTTCGTCACATAGTATTAACCTTAATTAACTCATTAGCGAGTGTGTGCGATTCTGGCTTTTGTACATTCAGCCTGAGCTATCTCTGATTAACTGCAGCTGAGTTGGGAGATCGGATGTCAGACGGATCCTCCGCATTGACTCAGTCTACATGGTGAAATCTCAGCTCCTCGTGCCTTCCGAGTTTCTCCCGTGTATTATTCCCGAGTCATATTTTTCTGCGCCTTTGTCTTATCTGCCCCGTGTTTAAGTCTCCCAGTGTGTCCGTCAGTATAGTTAGGTTCAGTTTTTGTTTTCTTAGTTCATCCACTCTTGGAGTGTGTACTTCAGTTCTCCCATTTGTTCAGTGCTTGTGCACGGTGTTTTGTTTCTGGCGTCTCTGCCAATTTTCCCCCAGTGCCTTGTGTTTAATAAACACTTCTGGATCCTGCAACTGGTGTTCCTCTGGCCTCTTCTTACAGAAGGATCCGTCTCCTGAACACCAGCAGGATGGATTCCCGTGATGCAGAACTCCAGCGCCAGCGGCGGCAGATCCAACACCTGACTGCTGCCCTGGCAGCGCAGAAGACCACCGCCACTGGGAGCATGGGGCAACCTTGGGCTCCTGTTGGAGCTGCTGCATCGCCACCTCCGGGTTTTGGTCCTGAGCCACAGCTACCACCTCCTACGCTACTCTGACAATCCTGGGTACTACAGACCTTTCCTGTCCACCTACGAGATGCACTTCGCCTTGCAGCCCAGGACCTACGCTACTGAACCTGACAAGGTGGCATTTGCCGTCTCTCACCTGACAGGTCCAGCTCTCCAGTGGGGCACCTCCGCCCGGTCAGCCCGCCTCCGTTGTGTTTCCACCTTCTCGGTCCTGTTGTCCGAGATGGAGCGGCTGTTTGACCGCATCAGGTGCGGTACCACTGCCGGAAGAGAGCTGACCCAGATTCGGAAGGGAAGCCGCTCGGTGGCATAATACGCCATCGAGTTCCAGACCCTAGCTGCCAGTTCCGAGTGGAACCCCCAAGCGCTCCGAGATTTCTTTGTGGAAGTGCTAGCTGATGGCATTAAGGACCACCTCCTGTTCCATAATTTACCCCAGACTCCTGAGGCTGTGACGGATCTTGCCTTTCGGATTGACATCCACCTGGAGGAGACTGCCACGTGCTTGGGGCGACGTCGGCCAGCTCCCTCCAACAGCTGCCTGGAGGAGACTGCCACGCACTTGGGGCGACGTCGGCCAGCTCCCTCCAACAGCCGCCAGGAGGAGACTGCCACGCGCTTGAAGCGACGTCAGCCAGCTCCCTCCGAACATCCCGAGGCTCCTGTCATCCGGTTCCCGTCGCCCGCTCCTCCCAGTCAAGCATCCTCCCGAGCCCACCAGCCCGAGCCTGAGCCCATGCAAATAGGACGCAGTCGCCTGATGAAGGAGGAGAGGGATCGCCGCATGCGGTCCAAGGCCTGCCTCTACCTCATTTTTTCACGCACCTGGGAGGAGCACATTCGGCATGTGCGCAAAGTCCTGAAACGGTTCTTGGAGAACTGCCTTTTTCGTGAAGGCCAAAAAGTGCGAGTTCCACACCTGCTCCACAACGTTTCTGGGTTACATCATCTCTCCTGGGTCCCGGAAAATGGATCCCGCCAAGGTGCAGTCCGTCCTGGAATGGCCCCAGCCTAAGGACCGCAAAGCTCTTCAGGGATTCCTGGGTTTACGGACTTCTACCGCCGCTTCATCCAAGGTACAGCATGGTGGCAGCTCCCCTGACCGCGCTGACTTCCGTCAAGCAGCCGTTCCGCTGGAATCCCCAGGTGGACCAGGCCTTCCAGCAGATTAAGCGGCGGTTTACATCTGCCCCCATCCTGATGACTCCGGACCCGGCGTCCCAGTTCATCGTGGAGGCTACTGAAGCGAACTATCACTTCGGTAACTGGGAGTTACTGGCAGTCAAGTTGGCTCTGGAGGAGTGGCGTCACTGGCTACAGGGAGCCACTACACCATTTCTGGTGTGGACGGACCACAAGAACCTTGAGTACTTGACGACGGCCAAGAGGCTTAATCCCCGCCAGGCCCGGTGGGCCTTATTTTTTGAGCGATTCAACTTCTCCCTGGCTTACAGGCTCGGGTCCCTTAATGCCAAGGCTGAACTATCTCTCGATAGTTCAAGTCGAGTGCCACTCCCGAGAGCCCTCCCGAGACCATCCTCCCCCCGAGTCGCTTCCTCAGTGCTATCCACTCTCCACACCCCACACACACATGCATTCTCACACACTCAGACACACACAAATACATGCATAGGATATGCTGTAAATATGAAATTAATCCACACATATAGAAATGCTTGTGAAAATATCAGATAGTATTAATATTGTCATAATAAAATCCATTTAATTTATTTATTTATTTACTTACTATTTGTATTATTTTAGGTATATCATCACTCACTGAATTGTTACCTGTCAGTCCAAAAATGGTTTGGCAATTTTGTTTATAATACAGTCATGCCAATAAAGCTTATTGAATTGGAAAAAATAGAATTGATTGACAGACAGACAAACAAACTAATGTTTCTGATGTGTTTGCATGCATTGTTTTAACATTTTGATATGGAAAGATGATGCCATTGTTGCCTGCATCTGGTACGTATGACTGGTGATGTATTCATTCAACACAATTAACAAAGTCTAAGCTTTTCTCATGTCTGATCCATTCACTGTTGGTGGCAAAATTTGAGCAAGCACACACCGTCTCTTTTCGTTTGTTCGGTATTCGCGTTTTTCCGACGAAATTTCGTTGCCATTGAAATGAATGGGTAGAACTTTGGAGTGATGATGTCATAATGCCCTCCTCCACTCTCGGCGTTAGAGTGAGAGCAGCAGACAAAAGATTCAGGAAATTTTTTTTTTTAAATTGCTCCCCTGGCCACAATTTCCAACGTACACTAACAAATTATACATCAAAACGTAGGAAAATTCATGCAAGCCTGAAAAATGTCCGTGTGGAAGAAAAGCGATTAAGTCTTGAGACTCTTGGCGCCCTCAAGCGACAGGAGCGCAGACCTACTGCCCCATAGACAGCCATTATAACAGGAGCAGAAAACTTTGGGTACAGAGCAGACAGACTCCTCTTATTTAAATCGCCACCCTGACTACATACTTTACTCTACAAGAAAAGAAAATGCATGGGGACGATCCCCAGTCTCTCCTCTCGCTCACGGTACTTTTTTATTTTTTTACCATAACACCTACGGTCTCCGAGAAAATGGCAGTAGTTCGGACAGAGTCATTGAGCCACTCCCCCATAGGCAGCCATTATAACAGGAGCTGAGAGTTGAGAAGCCTTTTTGAAATCGCCAGCCTGACCACATACTTGACAGTACAAGTATAAAATATACATTGGGACAATCAGCAGAGTCTCCTCTCTCTCGTGTTATTTTTGTTTTTACCGTAGGACCTACGGTCTGCGAGAAAATGGCAGTCGTTCGAACAGTGTGAATGAAGAATTCTTTGAATTCCTCTCTGTCAAACAGCGCTTGTGAGAGAGCAAGCAGTCAGGGGTGCATCGGTTTCCATAGAGACAAGCACACACGTGTGTGTGTGTGTGTGTGTGTGTGTGTGAGAGAGGGAGAGGAAGAGACTGACAGTTTTAACTGATTGTAACTGTCATTCGAATGTTTGGTTTTAAAACTACTTCAAACATTCTAGATTAGGATTCTATAGAACAGTCTTCACTGGTAGACAATGCAGGTGCTGCTGATGATGGACTCAGATATAAACAAACTTAGAAAAGCCCTGCAAGACAAATACACGCACACACACACACACACACACACACACCCACCCATCTGTGTTTCTCACTGGAAATAATACAGCGTCAACGATTTAACAGGCCGGTATGGCCAAATTTCACAGCACTTCTTTTAACAATCTTAGATGATACCTGTGTGTGTGTTAGTGTGCGTGTGAGGGAGAGAGAGAAAGAAAGAGAGAGAGACACAGACAGACTTACTACCTACACTCTGCCAGACTGCCACTCTAGTGTCTGTGTGTGTGTGTGTTTGAGAGAGAGACAGACAGTCATCTATTCACTGTTGCTGGCAACATTTCAGCAGGCACACTTTGCATTTTCTCTGCAGAAATGCAGTCTAGTAACTTGACAATAAGTCTTGTAACTTTACAATAAGTTTACACCAGAGTTCCGTGTTTGGTAAGTGTAAACCACAGTTAAATGTGCACAGGACTCCGCTTACAGTTAAAATAATCAGAAAACAATGCGTTAATATACCGGTTAAATTCAGTCAGTTTATAACAGTGTAGATATAGACTTTTTCTCTTAAAAAGACAGTATTATTTCAGGTTTTTTTTCGATATGTTGTTATCTGCTTACTTACTTTCATCTATATCATCCAATATAACATGAAGGAAATACTTCAATAGTACTTGATTTCTGATTCATCCTCATTTTTTAAAGTGTATTATCATCACTGCACACTACTGTATCATAATGGGATAGACCGTGAAGTTATTGATTCATAAGATTTATTGAATACCTTGTTACTAAATTCAATTTTAGTGAATTATGTATTTCACAGTTTTCACCTGAATTATTGAATGACTATTTCAGCAGTGTATAAATGACATTTCATCCTTGCTGCAATACATTTAATATAATATAATATATAATAATATTTCATATAGCATTTCATGTAGTGTGATTTATTACACCATACAAATTATAGATTAAAAATGTCAAACCAGCAACACAATATTTGCTGGTTTTTTTTCAAATTATAGGATTTAATTTTCACTTGATATAATTAATGGTACATTCACCAAGTTTTGATTCTCAAGGCTGATTTACAGTATTCTAACATGAAAATAACCATACAGCCTTACAGGCCAAGAAAGTCAGTACATTCAGTATATCCTTGAAGAAAAAAGAAATCAATAATCAGAATAAAAAGTAAAATATAAAATGATTGAAAATAATTAACTGTTGATAAAAGTAAAGTAACAGTATGATCATTAAAAAAAGTCAGCCATTGCTGTTTCTTACATTTCCATTGATTTGGTTTAAATTTATCAGTTGTATTTAGATTAAGATAATGCATCATTACTATTTATGGGCAGGTATTTCCAGACCAAGTATACCACAGAGCTTAAAAGCAGGATGGTTAGTTCTGCTAACATTGATTCAGGGCTTCCTCCATTTTGGCCCGGATTTCTTTAACTCTGCTATCCCACTTTTTTCTGATCCCATCCTCATTGCCCTTAGTGATAGAGGTGTATGCCATGAGGCACGTAAGCCCATTGCGGAAGAGATGGATCAAGTGGCTGCATCTGTGCCCCATGATTACCCGATCATTTTTGCAGTTCTCGAGGTAGACATTCAACAGAGGCCTGCCAAAGATGCCTTTACCCATCACGCCTGAGTAGTAGGCATTCAATCCAGAATCGAGCTCGAGCATTATGTACTTCTTCTTAAAATCTTCTACGTGGCGATCTACTGATGCTGGGTCCTCATTTATGCACTTAACCATAGTGTTATATTCTTCATATTGCTTCTTTATATACTCCTCGTATTTGCCATAGTTGTGGCTAACTTCTTCAATCTTGATCTGCTCTAGGATTTTTTTAGTCTCCTCGGAGATGCTCTCCAGGTTGTCATGGATCTTTTTGAAGTCCTTTCCTGAAGCATGGTCTTCTTCAGCAACCAGGCCCTTGCAAATCACCCCCGTGATCTTGGTGACCACTCCGAAAAGGGGGTTTATGGAGGAGGCGAAGGAGGCCGCCTTCTCAACATAACCCAGAACCTCGACAGCTGTTTTTCTGATTTGCTCTGCGTCGGCCATGTCTGCTACACTTCTTTCAGCTCAGTATGTACCTGTTTAGAGAAAATGTAAGAAATAAAAAATAATACTGTAGATATTTCTCATCCTAGTATTCTATAATAAATTTAATAAATGCTTCAAAAATTTTAGGCATTTGGAATATTAATTTTACTCTGGAGTCACTCTGATGGATGTGTGGCTTTGAACAAGGGCACACTTCACATAATTCACTGAATTTCAACCGGCTTTGAATGAATAATTACAATGTAGCACATGTAAGAAGAGTTGGAATGCAAAACCCACAAAGTCCGTGCAACCTCTATTGTTTTAAATTGAGTTTTTTTTTTTTTTTTTTTAACTCCGCATTCAATTTAAAACAAAAAAGGTTGAGTGGACTTTATGGGTGTTGCATTCCAACTCTTCATATGCAAATTAACACTGTTGAACTCAATGTTGCCTAAACCAAGAATTCGCAGCTCATTTGCCTCTAATTGTCCGCCAGATGATGCTTTTTGTTTCGCGGCTCTCAGATGGTTAATCAAACTACAGATTGTGCTTTTTTTTTTTGAGCGCCCATCTCCAAGAATGAAGAAGGCCAGCCTGTTGGATTCAAAATCAAAATGTTCATGCTCAGTTTGTTGAGCGAGGGTGGGAGGGGGGTGTCACTGTCATCACGCAAATTCTGCATCTTCCAGTATTTTCTGTTTTTCTCTTTTTTTTTTTAAAAAATATATACACTAAATGCCAGAAGTGAAGTAAATTCTCAAGAATTCTAGGGTCTTCCAACATTTTTTGATGATGTCTCATGATGGCGAAAATAACTTTATATTGTTTTATATATACAGTTCTATTAAAAAGAATTTGCCTCCTTCCTAATTTTTTTTTTTGAATATTTGTCACTCAAATGTTTCAGATCATCAAACACATTTTAATATTAGACAAAGATAACCAAAGCAAATACAAAATGTCGTTTTTTTTTTTTACTTTATTACCTGGCCCCTCCCCTAGGGGCCAGGTTAAGCAATGATCATGTCTGTGTGTGTGTGTGTGTGTGTGTGTGTGTGTGTGTGTGTGTGTCTGTCTGTCAGTCTGTCTGTCAGCCCGTGGCTGGGGCCAGGTCTGCTATCTCTGATTGCCTTGTTTATTGTAGTTTTAGCCTATACTGGACATGAGACAAAATGAGGATCATGACATATGTTCCCTACCCCCACCCCCCACCCTCACCCTTCAGGAGGCAAATAACCAGAGTAAGTAAATTGGAGAACCAAAATTAAACAGACAAGTAAAAGAAAAAAAAATTACAAAGAATAATTAATACAAGTCCGCTCCGGTCGAAACATGTGAAAAGGTATATCTAAATGGTAACGAACTGAAATGGTTGACCTCAGTTAAACATCTTGGCGTTATTGTTAACTCTGACATTTGAGATTCTGACAACTCTTATATAAAGAAGTGTCAGTTCAATAGCTCTGTAAATAAACTTGAGAGTAATTATAACTATCTTTCAGCCAGCGTTAAAATTAAATTGCCTGTTACTCAGTGCTGTGCTTTCTATGGTTCACAGTTGTGGTCAATTGGTTCTTCTGGTTTTGTGTCCTGCTGCAAGCAGTGGAACAAGGCATTTCGCAAACTTTTAGACTTACCACTGCGTATACATACTTATATTTTAGGTCCATTGTTGGGACAGGCACATATTAGCGAACAATTGTGTGCTAAGACCTTGAAGTTTTTATTTTCCGTGGCCAGCTGTAAAAATCAAATTGTTGGTTTTGTTGGTAAGATGGCTATGCGTAACGCAGATTCTCCAATGGGTGCCAACATAGCTTGTCTTCGTTTTATGTATGGTGTGAATTTTAATCGCCTGCTATTTGATAATCTACGTCATATATATGCATGCGCTAAACCAACAGAAGAGAAAGAAAGTGTAATTTGTATCTCAAAAGAGCTTATCGATGCAATGAATGGTAATGCTCATATTGATGGTTTTAATCTTGATATTGTGAGGCAAATGTTGTTTAATGTGTTATGTGAGTGAGAGAAATTTATGTATGTGTATGTATATATATGTATGTGTATATGTATGTATGTATAAATACCAACCTGTACCATGAGTACGAATAAAGACAATAAAAAGAAAAACAGAATACAAAAATGATAAATTTAAATAGGAGAAAAATGAAATAAAATAAAAATAAAAATAAACTGATGCTCAGAATTGTACCCTCTATTCAGTATCACCAGATAATGAATGATACACCATGTCTCACAGTTTCCCACAGCTGGAATCTCATACATCAGTGACCAAGTAATAGGAGAGTAGCATCTCAAAGCAGTGTTAAAGTTTTGACATGTGTTACAAATAGGGGCCAAATCTTGTTGTATTTCCCTACAGATCCACATACAGAATACCTGATTTTCTCCAAGTTCAAGAACATCATGACCTCAAGAATCCACTGAGTGAAAGTAGGAGGGGTTTTACTCTTCCAATTAAGCAAAATGAGACGACGGGTAATCAGAGACGCAAAAGCTATGGCATTTTTATAGTAAGTGGGGAGCTTTATACCTTCTATTATTCCAAAAATTGCCGTCAGAGGGTAAGGATTAATAGTCTCATTCCCTTTTGCTGTAGGAGAATGAAAAACCAGGATCCAGAAATTGGATGGACTTTGACAAGACCAAAACATGTGACAAAGAGAAACTGGCGAGTCCTGACACCGGGGGCACGCTGGGTCGACACTGGGATATATCTTTGCCAATTTATCATTGGAGTAGTGAAGACGGTGCATCACTTTAAATTGGATGACTCCATGACGAACACAAAGGGATGACGTGTGTATTTTAGAAATAATGTTTTCCCAAGTTTCATCCAGAAAGTTTTCCCCAATATCAGCCTCCCAGGCAATTTTAGATTTTTCCCATTTATGAAAAAGCTCTTTTGGATCAAGTTGTATATGTTAGAGATTAAGACTCTCTTGGATGGGTCAATGTTGAGTACTAAATATGATATATCTTCTGGGGGGTAGTTAGGATTGCCTAAAAAAATACTTGGAAGCAAAAATGCGCACCTGAAGATATATAAAGTAGTGAGAGTTTGGCAGATTGTAAACCTGGCAAAGTGAACTAAATGATAGGAAGCCTTCTTCATTAAACAAATTATTAAAGAAAACAAGGCCGTTTGTACAATGAAAATCCTGAGTCTAGTAGAGATGGCCAAAAGAAGTGGTTAAACATAATAGGGCAAAGTCTATTTATACCTTTAAGGCTAAAATGTCTCCTGAATTGGTCTCATATTTTAACTGAGTTTTTGACAACCAAATTAACATTCAAATTTTGGTTACTGATTTTAGCACTCAGTGGTGCTGTCAGAAATGAAATTGGAGAGACTGGTAAAGTTGATTTTAACTCCATGTCCACCCAAAGGGGTCCTTCTTTGCCAGCGAACCCCGTGGTCCAATAATTGAGTTTGGCGATGTCAGCAGCCCAATAATATTGTAAAAAATTAGGTAAGCCCAGACTTCCCTCTGATTTAGCCCTCTCTAAATTAGATTTTTTCACTCTTGCTGTGGATTCATTCCATATAAATGAGGAAACAAGATGATCTAGCTGAGCGAAAAAGGACTTAGGGAGGAAAATGGGTATCATCTGAAATAAATAAAGAAACTTAGGCATTATTGTTATCTTCACTGAATTAATGCGGCCAGCCAGTGAAATAGGGAGCTTTGACCACCTATCTGAGTCGATTTTAGTACGTTCTAATAAGATTTTATGATTGTGTTTAAAAAGGGCCTTTATTGTGTTTGCCACTGAGATTCCTAAGTAACTGAAGGTATTATTTTCTAGTTTAAAGGGTAAATGGTTATAAGTCAATTGTCTGGCTGTGACAGAGGGCTCTGTCTCAAACTGCGGGCAGCTCTCAAACACGGTACCATGACTGACCAGTACACCGCTGTGTTAGTTTGTTTGTTCGGTTAATGTCTTCCCCTTGTATTTTGCACTCAGTGTTCAAACCCGCCAACATACTGCAACAGCTTCGGGGGTGCACATATCATATTTAAATTAAAAATTCCAGTGGACTCAGAAGAGCTCGAAATAAAATATCAGGACGACCGGTTCGCCAAGGATTGTCATATACCTTAATGTTATCAGCGATCATTAGAAAGTAAACACAAAATATGTTCGCCTCTTCGTTACCATAATTTAAATCAGATAACCACCTATTTGCGTATGACAAATCAGCATGCCTACAAAGATTCGGTGCTATTAAGTCTTTGGTTTTTGCAATATAATGCATGTTCTTCTGTGTGAGCCTCTGCAGCTGCCCTCCCCCTGGAGAGGGCACTCCAGGAGTGAGGTGTTCCAGTATATTTATAAGCAGTTCATTGAGTCCCCATCAACGTGCAGCATTGTCCAAGTGTCCCATTAACAAGTCATTTTCACTCACCCTCTGTCTCCCGAAGCTGAAGATTAGCTTCGATATATTGCTTTGCCTTGTTCGGGTCGAAGGTTTTCTGCTCACCTGATGCCGTGGTAATTTTAAGAGTAGCAGGGAACAAAACACCGTATTTCACTCCCGAGCACTGGCGAAGTATTCTCCGGACCTCTGTAAAGGCCACCCTCTTCTTCCTGACCGCTGTCGAGTAGTCAGGGTAGATGTAGAAGCGCTTCCTGTTGTGGAGCATAGGCCCTGCGCCCACAGCCTTGCGAAGAACAGCTTTTTCTTGAAAAAAGTGAAATTTGATGATTAAAGCCCTCGGGGGATTTCCACCATCTGGTCTAGGCTGCAGGCTCCTGTGCACTCTGTCCAGTGTGGGTGTATAGGTCAAGTCCAGGGTATCTTTCAGCAGATTAGCCACCGCTGCCTCAGGTCGTGTGTCTCCAAAACCTTCCTCCATGCCAATTATTCTGCAGTTGTCTCTCCCTTGGCGACATTCGAGGTCGTCGGTTTTAGCAGTCAACCGAGTGACTTCCGATGTGAGAGACGTAACTTTATTTTCCAACTCCTGGACCCTGTTAGCATAGCTGTTAGCTCCTTCCTCCAGGCTGTCGATCCATGTAACATATGCTCCTATCTCTTTTTGGACTCCGGGAATTTCCTTCCTCATGACTCTAAAGAGATAGTTTATTTTCTCGTTAAGTTAATCTGATAATGAGGCGATGGACATACCGATCTTAGCTACCACATTTTGTTCTGTTCTTTTCAGCGCCATCATTATTGCGTCCACGTCCGACAAGCTCTCAGGGGTTCCTGAGGATTTAGGGTCTGGAGAGTCTAAGGCCTCTGGGCCTGTTTTGGCCTTCGGATGTTTTGGCATTTCAAGGCGATTTAACTCACCGAACGGTTCAGGAGACTTAAATTTTTTTAAATTATAAAACTACAAAACTACAAACACGTTTTAGTATGCCTTTTTTGACTTTATGACTGAGTGGGAGCGAAAAAAAAAAAAAAAAAAAAATTTAAATTTGAATCCATGCAGAGCTCGTAAACCCACGTCTTTACATGTCGCTGCTCTCGAGCGCCCCCCACAAAATGTAGTTTTTAAATGATAATTTCATTTCTTAAGGGGAAAAAGCTGTCCAAATCTATCTGGCCCTATGTGAAAAATATTGCCCCTAAACCTAATAACTGGATGTGCCACCCTCGGCGACAACTGCAATCAAGCATTTCCGATCACTAGCAATGAGTCTTTCACACCACTGTGGAGGAATTTTGGCCTACTCTTCTTTCCAGAATTGTTTTAATTCAGCCACATTGGAGGATTTTCAAACATGAACGACCTGTTTAAGGTCATGCAACAGCATCTCAATCGGATTTAAGTCAAGACATTGACTAGGCCACTCCAAAACCTTCATTTTGTTTTTTTAAGCCATTCAGAGGTGGACTTGCTACTGTGTTTCGGATCATTGTCCTGCTGCATAACCCAAGTGCACTTGAGCTGGAGGTCACAAACTGATGGTCAGACATTCTCCTTCAGGATTATCTGGCAGAGAGCAGAATTCATTGTTCCATCAATTATGTCAAGTCAACCAGGTCCTGAAGCAGCAATGCAGCCCCAGACCATCACACTACCACACCATGTCTGACTGTTGGTATGATGTTCCTTTTATTAAATGCTTTGTTAGTTTTACACCAGATGTAACGGGACTCACACCTTCCAAAAAGTTCTCTTTCGTCTCGTCAGTCCACAGGATATTTTACAAAAAGTCTTGGGGATCATCAAGATGTTTTTTGGCAAGACAAGCCTTTGTCTTCTTTTTGGTCAGCAGTAGTTATCACCTTGGAACTCTCCCATGGATGCCATTTTGCCCAGTCTCTTTCTTATTGTTGAATCATGAACACTGACTTTAACTGAGGCAAGTGAGACCTGCAATTCTTTAGATGTTGTTCTGGGTTCTTTTGTGACCTCCTGCATGAGTCATCGATGCACTCTTAGAGCAATTTTGGTAGGCCGACCACACCTGGGAAGGTTCACCACTGTTTCGACGTTTTCTCCGTTTGTGGATAATGGCTCTCACCGGGGTTTGCTGGAGTCCCAAAGCCTTTGAAATTGCTTTGTAACCCTTCCGGACTGATAGGTGTCAATGCCATCTGTTCTTGAATTTCTTTAGATAGTGGTATGATGTGTTGCTTTTTGAGATCTATTTGCCTACTTCAGTTTGGCACACAGGTTCTATTTAAGTGATTTCTTGATTCAACAGGTCTGGCAGTGATCAGGCCTGAGTGTGGCGAGTGAAATTAAACTCAAGGATGCGGTTAATTACACTTAATTCATGATTTAACAAGGGGGGGGGGTGTCTAATATTAAAATTTGATGATCTGAAACATGTACATGTGGCAAATATGCAAAAAAAGAAAATAAATCAGGAAGGGTGCAAATACTTTTTCACAGCACTGTATATTATATATAAATACAGTATTACATGTTAACTGTATGATAAAGGAATAATGACTTCTCGTCATATTTAAGTAATGATTCATATGATTACCAAAATCCAGTCACGGGTTCAAACACCAATCACCAGCGAATACAACTGCGAACTATGATAACTGATTCCATAGTCGAGTCAGGTACACCTGCATGATGTTTGAAGATGACGACGCTGTGTTTTGCAGCAGGCAAAATAATGCAGTACACAGCAGCAACAATAATATATGTCAAAAGTAGCTTTGTTTTACAAGGTATGATATGAATATTATGGAATCAGCAGAGAGAAGAGATAAAATGGGTGAGTGCAATCCAAACACCATTGATGTATAATGAAAAAATGCGTCTGACAAACCCTAAAAGATATTTGGTGAAGGCAAATATTGAAAAAATTCTATTCAACTCTGCTCTCTTTAACTCTTCATGTATTCAAATGAAACAGGTCAAAAAATATTGTACGATTTCAGTTTTTTATTGTCTATACTTATCTGGTACTCCATAACTCTGTACTGTGAAAGCAACATTTTTCTGCTATTCTAAACATATTTACAGTGGCAATCAGCAGTATTAAGGGTTTATATCATGAATTTGGAACACTGCTCTTTGACTAAAGGTTGAACAAACACCACTCGGTTGACAGACACTGATCAAGATTAGTTGTGGACTAATTTCTGTACTGCATCTCTATTTAACATTTCACATAGTTTAGGATGAGCGCCTATATCTGACCTGTGAAGCAGGAATGTGATCACATAAGTCAATGGATAGTATATTATCTAGCGGGCCAATCTCCTGTTTTAGTTCGCTAATGGTGTTTCTTTCGGCATAATGAAACCTTCTATTCCTGAAAAGTAAAAACTCAAATCACAAGTCCCATTAGACCCACCTGCAATCGCAGCAACTGGCACAAATTTGCTATGGTCCTGGATAACAAACCCACTGATACACTTAATGAACTTCAAGTTAGTGAGAGGAACAAATCCAAACAAGAAGCAGCCTGAAAGGCGCTAAAAATCCTCTTTTCCTTTACACTGGGTGTTATTTCATTTCAAAAGCATCAAATGTTTAATCAATTCTTTGTAAAGCTCTGCAATATCACATGACAAAATGCAAGGCGAGATAAAATAAAGTTTTTAAAAGACAGGAAGGGAATGTCACTTCATACACCCAAACATTCAACAAAACTGTCAGTTTAGCAGAGCAGCTACTTTGTCCAAAGCCACAACATGCATAACATTCTTCACTATTTCTTATGTTACCATATTCCTCCTCAACAATCAGCACAGAACAGATTGTATTATAAGAAGAATGTAATTTAAATTTCAATATTAATAATTAATATTAATTAAAATAAATAATATTAAATGAATAAATATAATAAGTAATATTACATTTTAACATTCAGTATTCATAAATGATAGTTTGGGGGAGTTTCATGGTTTCATAAAGGAGCTAGTTTGGGGTAGCTTACCTGTTTAGAGTCTGTGGCTGCTTCTTACCTCTGCTGTCTTTAAGCTGTTCACTTCACTCTCTTCAAGACTGGCCCGTTTTCGGCAATATTTATGGACAGTTACAGGGGAGTGACTCCCACATGAAAAATGCTGATTGGATGAGGGAAAAACGCTGCTCTTAGACTTGTGCGATCTACAAACCCCAAATCCAATGAAGTTGGGACATTATGTAAGACGTGAATAAAAATAGTATACAATGATTTGTAAATTCTTTTTGACCAACATTCAATTGAGTACACGGCAAAGACAAGATATTTAATGTTCAAACTAATAAACTTTGTTTTTTTTTTTTTTGGGAAAAGTTCGCTGATTTTGAATGTGATGCCTGCAACATGTTCCAAAAAAGCTGGGAAATGGACAACAAAAGACTGGGAAAGTTGAGGAATGCTCAAAAAACACCTGTTTGGAACATTCCACTGGTGAACAGGTGAATTGGAAACAGGTGAGCGTCATGATAGGAAAGGCTCAGTCATTCACAAGCAAAGATGGGCAGAGGTTCAACACTTTGTAAACAACTACGTGAGCAAACAGTATAACTATTTAAGAGTGTTTTTCGACTCGCAATTTGCAGTTGCAAGGAATTGAAGGATTTCATCATCTACAGTCCATAATATCAAAAGATTCAGAGAATCCAGACAAATCTCTACAAGTATAGTTTTCTGACCCAAAAGATATGCATATGCACCAATACATAAATAGTCTATGCAGACATAATTAATTTACTAACAGCAACAAGGAACCAAAAGAGAATGAAACTACACTGTAAAAATTGATACTTTGGATCAAATTTAAAAAATTGCGTCAATTTGTCACGTCTAAATTTTTTAGACTTTCTCAAATTACAAAAAAATAGTTTGAATGAAGTAAATAATGTAGTAATGTTAATTCAAAAATATAATTAAAACCAAGGAAAGTTTTCGAATACAATGAAATCATAATTTCAACTTGCAATTTGCAATTTATGCTTTGCATTAACTTATATTTTCACCCTGGCTTGAGCCAAAATCTTACATAACTACAAAGTAATATGTTGTATGAATACAATGTATTTTTTCACTTTCAGAAAAACTAATGAAATTGCATCAACTTGTCACAAGTAAGCGAATTACTTACCTCCAAGATAAAATTATGAAAAGACACAGTTCAACTTCTCACATTTCTTTTACTAAATTTCTAACATTACAGTAACCTTGTCAAATGGTTTTGAGGTGTGCTGGGCTATTCTTAAAAAATAACTGTATAAAAATTAAATTAAAAAATATAAAATTAAATACTTTTTCAATAGCCCAACTAACTCCAGTTGTTCAAAAGCACAAGCGCATTTAGCGCACAAGTGCATTTAGCACACACGCACACAACAACCTGCTCAGAAACACACGTGCACACAGACACACACACACACACACAGACTAAGTAGTGACACTCCCATACAAGTGCACTGCCCTCCACTAATCAACCAAGCGTCAGACTCAGTGTGAATGCCCACCAACAATGTTGCATGAAATAACTGTAGCAGCAACAAGGCAAAAGTCTGGTCTCCTTAATAAAAAAAGTGCCATTCAAATTCCAAGAAACATATGGTCCATTTTAAAACTAAGAAACATGACCACAATGACTTCACAAAATCTGACCCTGGCAAACCTGAATAACAATGTTTTCTCTTGCAACAGCAACAAGCAATCATCTGTGATGAATACGAAGGCTCATACTGACAATGTGACAACAATGCGTTTCACTTCACCAGTTTTCACTCCTGCAGCTTAGCCCGGAGGTTCTGAATCCTTCTTGACATTTGCCTACTTTCAATATCCATGATGATTTTTTGAAAGGTTTCAAAGGTATATTGGAGTTCCACGGGGTAACTCAGGTTGAGTGCATAAGTCAGGCCAAATAGCACGGCACAAGCCGATGCAATGGAGGACAAGTCGTTGAGTACTTCAACACCATCGATAACAAGGCCAATGTCCTTTGGAGGGGAGAGAGCGTCACCATCGCGGAGGACAAAGATGGCCATGGCGCCATTTTCAAGTTCTGCCTCTGCCTCTTCCTTTTGGACAACCTAAAATCAGATAATTCAGTTAGTTTAAATAATTGTCCCCAGGGAGGGGAGAGGGGAGATTATTCATTCAATAATGATTACAATGATTGACACTCAGACAATTAATTATGCAAGTAGTACATAATATGTGCACTCCTCTGATCACATTCTAATTTTAACCCTCCTGTTGCCCTGGTACTCCCCACCCCTCCTCTACTCTACTCTACTCTCTTTACCTCTCCCTCTCCTCTCCTCCTCCTCCTCTCCTCCTTTCCTCCTCTTTCCTTCCTCCTCCTCCTCGGGGTCCTTGGTACCGCCTCCTTCTCCTTGGGGTCCCTGGTACCCCCTCCTCCTCCTCTCCTCACCTCTCCTCCCCTCACGTCTCCTCCTCCCCCCTCCTCTCCTTTCCTCTTCTCCCTCTCTTCCCCTCACGTCTCCTCCTCCCCCCCTCTCCTCACGTCTCCTCCCCCCCCCATCTCCTCTCCTCTCATCCTCCTCCTTTCCCTCCTTTCAGAAAACACCCTGATTTCAGTGCATTGCCACTTACCAGGTACTCTTTGATCAGGTGGCTCACATCTTCACCCAGGTAAATCACAAGCGACTTCAGGAGGCACTCTCTTCTTATGTTCAAGTCCACACCCTGGAGCAACGAAGCCATATCAAAAGATAAAATACATATCAGCTTTCAACTCACTGACAGAGAGAACTGAACTGACAAAAGAGGAAGAAAATAAAACTCCCTAACACAGGTGATGAACAAGAACAATACTTATCTTATAATAATCATGACCATAACCTTACATCCAGCGTTCCTACACATTTGAGATTTCAAAATTCCATACTTTTCCAAACCCTAGTTTCCAGACTTCTCGGTCAAAAACTAATAATAATAATAATAATAATTATTTGTTTGGAGTACATTCTAGATCAAGTAAAAAAATGTGTAATTAAATCATTTGTTTTTATTATTCTGAATATGTATGAAAATAAATCACCAAATAATTTCCAAAAGTCCAGCTAGGTAAGGTAGCTCATACAAATAAAACAGACCAAACCCTTCAAAAAAAACATGTTTCTTTTTCTTAAAGTAGAAAAAAGTGAAAAAATATTGGAGTTTTGAGATAGCCATATCACAGACATACACAGCACCCTGTGCCGGTCCGCGCGGTAAGCAGCCTCCATCCAGTTCTGGAACTTTGCTTGGCGCCGCTAAAAGCGTACTGGCGGTCGCCACGGTCCCGTTGCCACCACCAGATACTTACGGTGACTACGGCAACTCGCACCGCCGTCATTAGTAGCAGCTGGTGCACAACGGCGGCAATGGGACCACAGGTACTGGCGGCGCCAAGCAGAGTTCCAGAACTGGGGCTGGGGCTGGGGCTGAGGCTGAGGCTGAGGCTGAGGCTGAGGCTGAGGCTGAGGCTGAGGCTGAGGCTGCTCGTCGCGCGGCCCGGCACAGGGTGCTGTGTATGGGGAGAGGAGAAGGAAGACCGGGGCTGGAGCACAGCGCGGTGCTGCAGAGCCGCAGTATCATACAGTCTGTATGCAGGCTGCAGATTTTCTATTTTAGAAAATAAAAATAGTCTTGGAAAAATTAATATTTTTTCATACAATTGTTTTCATTTTCCATACTTTTCCAGACCTGGAAATGTATAAAATCAAATTCCATACTTTTCCATACTTGCGTAGGAACCCTGTACACCTGATACTCAGCTGCATAACTGAAATGGCATTCAAATATGACCACTTACCCATTAAACGTTGCTGCTACCATATGATAATTGCAGGCCTAGAAGAAAGGAGTCACTTGTTAAGGAGAGCAAAAAGTTGCCTTGTATAAGAGTTGTGTATAAATGTATACGCATATTCAACGGTCATGCATATTTCTAACCGATTTCTTTCTCTTTTCTTCCGTGGAGCCTCATGCGAGAAAAGAAGATGGCGGAGAATTCAAAGTTCAAGTCTGGTTGTAGCGGGACGTCAGTACGTACGCACGTCACGTGACATGCAACGTTTTCACTTGAATGAAAAATTGTTGTTTGATTCTAAGTCTGTCAATAACTTTGAACCAATGAGGCCTTGATTTACATCATACATTAAACCAAATAAACGACAGAAACATAGTGATAATAGATCAGTTCAAATAGAAATCCCTCCTTACATCAATGGTTGCCCACGTTCACTTTTTTCAGTGTAAATCCTCTAACTATAAGTAATCCAAAGCTTTTGGGTGTAGGTCTCGCTTAGTCAGACAGAACACTGGGTGTAAAGTGCTTGAAAGTCTGAAAAAAAGATACTGAAACAAGACCTATGTCATTTTGTAGGTCTTAGTGAGCAGATAAAAAAATGCAAAAATAAAAACAAATATGTTGGGAATTTTTTTGAGAAAATCCACTTTTTCCATCGGCACCCACCTTGAAATGTTCAAATTGACTTTAAAGGGATAAAAAACTTCTGCGCTTTGGTGATTTATTTCTGAAAGTCTCCTCTGCAGGGTTATCGATCAAAAGAATGTGAAAAATAGTAAAAGTAGTCCATCTCCTTTCTTTAACCCTCACGTGGAAAAAATGTTCTATCTAGCTAAATGTAATGCTTAGACATGTGCGCTATTGTACTCTTTGACGGCTTGCTTTAAGCGCAAACCAAATAGTTTGTTGCTGCTATCCTTTATCTGATGCCTCTCCCAGAATGTTGAGAAGTCAGCGTGAACTGCTTCGAAAGCTTGCTCAAAATATCTAGCCAATCCACAACCATGGCACTTACAAAACTCACGCAAATATTCTCTGATGATGTGGAATTTGGATGAAATCGAGATGCCAAGTTTCGCATAGGTCTCGCAGAAATTGGCAACATGGTCTTCCCATCCACGGTTTAGGCTTTGTCCGAAGCAGAAAGTGACCATCTTTCCCATTGCTGCAAATGCATTTGCGAAGGGTGTGGCTGGATGGCTCTTTTGAGGCTACCTTGTATCTGCTTGGCCTTGAATCAATTGGCTTTTGCCACTTAGCAAATCAAACAGTCACAAGACTGAACTCTGGGGCTGATCCAACGCTGGCCTTCAATGACCTTTTCCAGTTGGTACAGACAGTTGAATTTTTGGTCAAGATTACATTGCCTCATCTTATAAACCTTTGTTTTACAAGTGTCACAAAGTGATGTTGGTAAACGGCGGTCATGCACGTCATACTGAGATATGTTATCCTGAATTGTTTTGATGAGGTGAACTTCACCCACAATGGAGAAACTCCCTTTTACGAAAGCAAAGCAAACAAACTCTTGAGCGAGCTTCGCTGTGATCCATAATGGTTGGACGTCAGTCATGGAAAGGCCTATCTTCCACATGCTCTGGTTTTTATGAATGTAAGGTTATGCAACCTTTAAGCTGCATTAACTCCCAAGTAAGAATAATGATGAAAACGACATGGGCATTACTTCCACTTCAGCTAAGGTAATGAATGAAAAGGCCTATTATACATGATGTAATCAGCTGCCAATAGTTCCTACCACACAAAAGGAGAGTTTTGGACTATTGGAATAAAGCTGACCAACATTTTTAGCAACATGATGGGTTATATTCAGAGATTTTGATGCGAGATCAGTAAAACACCAAGAGCGAAATGCAGGGGAACAGGGAGTTTATTAAAGTAAATAAAACAGGCATGAGGGCCAACAAAAGGTAAGCTTTACAGAGCAAAAACTAAAAAGTCCAAACGACAAAAAACAAAAACCACTGGAACCTCCAGGGAGAAAACCACGAACAGAAAAGAATAAGCAGACTTGGAATGTAAATGACAAGAACTTGACTTGGCTATAAAGAAGCTGAAAATACTGCACTGATATACCAAACACAAGGGCATGAGACTCTGTCTGCCAGCCAACTTCCACCGACTCCAGATAAAGGGAAGAAATCAGCAAACGAGGGGCAACACCTGGAGAAGAAACAAGGGGCAAGGCAAGATCATCAGACGAGGACAATGATAGGTTGACATGACTTGCTCATTAAGACAATGAGCGTGCTCAGCTTAAGTACCAAAGAAGCATGCAGATTGGAAGGAAGCATGAATGTTAAAACAGAAAAGCACAGCAAGATCTTGAAATAGCAAAGCAGGAATCATGACAATAAACTCCGTACCTAAATTAGTAGTATTAGTAATGTGCCTGTCTAAGAATTACACCCCCCATGACTGTTAGTAAATGTTAGTAACTTAAAAACAGTTAATTGTCAATTAAGCTTAGGCAGCCCTGAATCCAGCACAGCACAGAAGGAAGGGGGAAATACCAAAAGCCAACCAGAGCTCTGAAATGTGCGAAAACGAAGACATGGGGCGGAACACAGACAAGCGGTGGAGTGGCTGGGCAGACCTGGCAAAGCATGGAAAAGTAAAGACATGAACTATGAATTGTGAAATCCTGATACAAGAACTGTTAAAACCATGACATGAGTAATGACTATGAACTATGAAACCTGGCACAAGAAACTGTTAAAACCCAAAAATACTGTCCTGGTCAAAGGCCCAGGACCCTGGAACACAACAGATTTAATATTTTCATAATTTTGACAATAAATTTGGTATGGTAACCATCTTGTATTTTCACCAATCTGACCCTGTTGTATGATTATCTAATAAGTCAAACTTTCGAAAAAAAACCATGATGGTTTGCAATTATTAACCCCTTTCTTAGGATTTTGCAATTCAAGATGACTGCCACATAAAAAATGGATTTTCTCCAAAAATTCCCAACAGATTTTTTTCATTTTTGCATTTCCTTTATCTGCTCACTAAGACCTGAAAAATGACACAGGTCTTGTTTCAGTATCTTTTTTCAGATTTTCAAGCACTTTAAACCCAGTATGAGAAGAAGAAACGTGGAAACAAACATGAATAGATCAGTGGATAGATCTAGATTTTAGGTATTTGTATTCAACATTTCACAATCTAGGCCTGTAAACCCACTACACTGAATTATTAGACTTGTGTGCTTCTATTGCACTTACATACATCATAATATTATTACACAAACAAATTTCCTGCTCTTTCTTTATCGCTATTTTCATTTATACCAGGAGTTCATCTTTTGTTTTTGGCTCTTCGATACAACCAGACAAGGCTCTCAGTTGCCTGCCAGTTTGCTTACAAGTTGCATATTGCAAGTGGTCTTTCCTGACTTTTAGTACCAAAGGACCAGACTTAGGTATTTCTTATGCTGTAGAACATTATTACTTGTTGTCTCTATACTGGAGAAAAAAGATACTTCGGGCTCTAAATTCGTATACCAGGCGCAGGCAACGGGGTGTGTCCAGGTAGTGATGGAGAAACCAAAGCTTTCTGAACTATTGAATCAATTATGAAGCAATTGTGTTGAATGGTTCGGGGTTGCGAAGCATTTGATATAATTAAATATGACGACATCTGCTGGCCAATCTTCAACATAGCATTTGTGTGGAACAATAAAGGATAAGGTGTCATGAAACAGGCACTGTTATGTACGTTTAACAATAAAGGTTCTATGTGCAAATTGTAATTTTTGACTGTTTGTTTTCTTTTAAGACAATAACATTCTTGTGTTATAATGTGATTGTGCCATCATAAAATACTGTAATAGTGATATGCTTTTGCAAGATTGATAGAAATTCAAAAATATTTTTACAAAATTTTGGGGAAAAATGGCAAATGTTTGTGCAACTTGGGACTGTTATTGCAGTAGTTGAGTAAAATGCTGCATAAGTTGGAAAGGGGATTAACAGGGTTCAAAGTTTATTTATTTTTTTATTTAAAAACAAGATCATTTCAGCTGAGTTAGACTTCAGTCTGTTTCTCTTCCTTGTTACTACCTCTCCAGCATTAGAGAAGACCCTTTCACATGGCACAGAAGTTGCTGGCATATGAAGATATCGGTGGGCAAGCTTGTAAAGATTGGGATAAACTGCTGCCCTTGAGTACCAGTATTTTAATGGGTCTTCTCCAAAAATCCCGCCCTGGATTCAAAACTCGAGTGACACGTCTTCGATACGCGTGTGACGTAATGACGCTTCATTTGGGGAGTCACGTGGTTTTTTGCATGGTGAAGCGAGGCATCGTAACATATTGCCGAGATACTTCTGCTTTGAAAGATCAATACTGTGTCGAGCCATGTGCTTCAAGCGTAACATCCCTAAGTCCAGGTGTATGTTGCAATTTTGTGCTTGGCGTAGCCTGGCGCAAGTACTCCTCTGTCCCGCCTCTGTCCCTCCTTCCAGCGCAAGTGGCAACGAAGGCGTGTTTGGGTATAACAGCCGAGTCAAAACTTCACCAATAAAATGAGCTCCTCTCCTCACCTTTAATGTGTTGCAATATAGAAGCCTCTGTCCTATATTTGCATGATGCGCTAATGTTGCATTTTACTTTGCTGCTTCAGGCATGTTTTCTGAACCGCTTACGTCTATATATTAAGCATTACGAATATGAGTTGGCTGGCTAGCTAGGGCATTCGCAAATTATTACCATTAGCGAACTTGAATGGAATTTCAAAACGAAACTACATCAGATCATTCAAACTTATGAAGTTGGAATGAAATACGACGGTTGCTCATTGGGAAGAGAAACGATGGATAGCGTGTTCCTATTATTACACCCTGTTGCTGCTTAAAATTTTGGGATTAACATGCATGGACAAAAATGCAAGATACATTACACATTTATTTTCAATATGTGATCTTAACTCAGTACGACATCATAGCAATCAGGCTGTATTCCTTTCCCCGAGTAAAAACGATAAAAACCTAAGTGACAATAATAGTAGCCTAGTATTAAGCTGCTTGCAGACTGGACGCGAAACAAATTTTTCGCACGACAGATTGCGTTGAACGCAGTGTCTACATGTCCGAAAGTCTGACAGGGTTTTAATATATCTCCGTGTCCGACAGTCTATTATTGTTTTTAATTTCTTCAAATCTACTGACTCTTTTAGATATTAAACGTGAATGTTTTGATAAGAGGGCTCAGTTCTTCAAGATGAGTACCGAGAATTTCAATTAACGTTTCTGTTTAAGCTCTGCTCAATAAAGTGAGTGGACATTGACACGGGACAATGTACAATGTCTCCGTGTCTGAAAAAAAAAGAGGACGATTGGAACAGATTGATGACGAAATAAAGAATAAAAAGAAACATTTTGACAACAGAACATCCAATGAACACTGCAATCTATTTATTTGCGGGTCATCTTTTTTGGGTGTTCCGTTTGTTGGTGATTTATTTTTATTCTTTATTTCATTATAAATCTGTTCTCATATCATTACTTTTACTTTTTGCTGGCTGCTGAACATGGAACATTTTGCATTTCGCGTCGGACAGTCTTGATCATGCACGTGATTTATTCGCACTGTCAATGGTCATGGAATTGATTTGCTCACACACTATTTTATCTCTGCTGTGGAAAGAAAGCGTGAATCTGTTCGATCCATCTGACTAATTTTTAAAAGAAAGACAGAATAAAGACTGTTGTCTGTCTTCAACGGAAGAACACAGACGAATAGGCTAAAAAGACCAAGAAAAGTCGATAGCTATCAATTTGCATTTTGTGAAGGTCGAACCCAGACATGGCCAAGTTTGCACGTCTAATAATTCCTGCAATACTTGGAAAAATTAGAACTTTTATGAATATCGGACATGGAGGTATATTAAAACCCTGTCCGACTATCGCGTCTTTGCATTGACTTTGACTGTAATCAGTCATGCGAAAAATTTGTTTCGCGTCCAGTGTGCAAGCGGCTTTACTGAGCATAGAATGCAAGCATTCTATATATATAACTGTGTATATATATATATAACTATATATATATATAACTGCTATGTTTCATACATTTAGTTAAATATTTAGCTAAATGTTGTATACGTTTAGTTAAATATTTAGCTAAATGTTTCATACATTTAGTTAAATATTTAGCTAAATGTTTCATACATTTATCTAAATGTTTTATACATTTAACTAAATGTTTAGATAAATGTTTCCTACATTTAGCTAAATATTTAGTAAAGTGTTTCATACATTTCGTTAAATATTTAGCTAAATGTTTTGTACATTTAGCTAAACATATAAGTAAAAATGTAGAATATTTAGATAAATGTTTCTTACATATAGCAAAATTTTTAGCTAACTGTTTTATACATTTATTTAAATGTTTATACTTTTAATTATATATTTAGTTAAATGTTTATAGATTTAGCTAAATAATAGAAACCACTAAATAAAAAAACTTTTATAATTAATTTTAGAATAGCACATTTAACATTTAAGCTTTCCACTTCAAAGTTTATAAATGTGGGGAAAATGAACATTTTTTTTCGCGAAATGTGAAAAAAAAAAGGATATTTTTTGTTAAATGTGGAAAAAAATACAGTGAAAAATAATAGCATAAAATGTCCCATTCGGCACCCCATCCCCAGGGACTCCCTCTGCCCTGTTATTTCTGAGCTCCCGGGTCACTTCAAGCCCAGCGATTTTCTTTCGTTTGGCAGGGTAAAAGCCCTGAAAGATTTAGTTCTATGTAAAGGGATTTTGCTCCGCTTCTACCATAGCCCTTTTTAATATTCAGTATTCGTAATCGTCAGCGGCCTCGAGAGGTCAACAGCATATTCCCTAAGGGTATCCTGTACGTTCATTTTTGTTTATTTTTTAAACGGTCTGTTTAAGAGCAAAGCTATTCTAATATATTTGTGAGTTGCCCTTGTCGGTTTAGGGTTGTTTTTGGTTCTGCTTCTACTCCCAATTTTTGCAGTCCTTTTGGATCTAGTGGTCAGGGTTCCCTTGGCTTTTTGACATCTCCTCCTTATATAAAAATATTTATATATTTTATATATAAATATTTATTTTTGTACCCCCAGGGTATATACAGCATCAGCAAGTTGACCCTTTTGCAGTGCACCTTTATACAGAGTCAAGGCCCACCATTATGAGAGAACACCCGAGAAATACGACTGATGTCAGCCTTTACCTGGATGCCACTGGTGGTGTGTCCTGAACAGAAAGAGGATGCTTTATTACGCCCTCTGTTTTGGTGGTGAGGGTCGAGACGAGCCACCACTACCAGTAAGTGAAATGCTTACAAATGACCATACAATGCCAAACCCGGCCTTCAGGCTGTTGAAGTGGTGCAACAGGCTATCCAGGTTCACAGTGCACTGCGTGAAACAAGTGGAAACTGACTACAGTTGGGCCCTAATTCAGAGTGTCTTGTTCGCATTTAATAAACAGGATGTTCTAGCATACCTCAGGAAAGCAAATGGCATCATTCAGGGAACCTTCACCAAAGGAGCGCTGAGGGGAGTAACTGTCCTACATTTGTGCTCTGCTCACATTTTGAAGGCAATGTCAAACTCTTTTGGTTGGAAAACACAAGATAAAGACTTGAGAGAGTTTTCCACCCATTGTGTAGTTCTCATGATGAACAGCACTTCACTGGAACATGCGCTACATATCTATAGCCACACGTGCACTGTTTGGTACCAAGCACTCCACAACAAAGGTTTCTGCCAGTATTCAGATTTTGTCAGATTATATTCAAAAACTCAGCCCCGGACAAACCGACCAAATTGACAGTGCTTTACCGGCAAAACCAGAAACCTCAGCAGTCAATGTCTATTTTGACAGGATCTCTATTTTCAGGCCTTTTTTCTGACGTTCGTCAAAAAGCAGAAGGGGATGAAGATGGAGATGTAGAGAAGGAGTTCCCTGGTATTTTAGATGTCCTATCAAAAGACTATCTTGCTCTGTTCCCACTGTGGTCAGTAATAATGCTTGGAGATTTGGCAAGATATGCATGCGATTTACCTGAGAAAAATCCAGAGCAAGCCTACAAGGAGCACTAACCTCTACGCTGAGAACTGGTTTGGCATTTTGAAAAATATTCTCAATAAGGAGTGTTTTTTTTTTTACAACCAGTAGTGACGGGAAGATAAAGCTTCAAGAATCATTTTACTTATTTTCTGTGTCCACAAGATGGCGCCCATAGTTTAAAATAAGGCTTATAGAATGAATTCATAGGCCTTTGTTGAACAGAGTGCACCATCTTGTGGGCACAGAAAATAAAGAAAAATGGTTCATGAAGCTTCATCTTCCCATCACTAACGACCAGCAGTATTTCTATGAAGGTTGTTTACCTCTTTAAAAGGACGGAACAGGGAACACAATCTCCAGCATGCTCTTCCAGAGGACATTCTCGAAAGGCCTCTTAGAATGAGCAAAGGAAAGATTCAACACTCAGAAGAGCAACGGACGAAAAGAACAGGTGAAGCAAGGTCCAGAAGAAGAAAATACTTTGATGCTCCACTCAAAGTACCTACTCCTGAAACCCCAAAGAAAAGTGTAAAGGTAGGTTGGATACAAAAATAGATTGCATTGTCTTAACCTTTGAAGTATTTCTTGATGCCTAATTATTATCGTTGAATTTTAGATTCCAAAACAGAGCCAAAACAACACGCCCGCTCAAACGGAGAGTAGTGCCACAATCCCAGTCAGGTGACATTTCAGCAATTAGGCAGACAAAACAGGGGCAGTCAAATTCATTTAAAATAACATTTCAATCGTGAACATGCATCAATATATTGTTTACTGTAGTTTATTTTTTTCAGTCCATAAAACTCAATCAAAAATGACAGGAACTTTGGTTCCTGAATATTTTAAAGATTTGTCCCTAATTAATTGCGATTGAATGACCATAATAACAATAAAAAAAAGCTATTTAATTTCATGTTTGCAAGCGATTTGCAAAAGATTAATTTTTCAGTTTTTCTCTTCAGAACCACAGACAAAAGTATATGTTCCCGACATGAGATTACCAGAACAAATCACAGTGCCTAAATATGTGTTCCCACAGGATGACTTGAAGTCAGTTTTAGTCCCAAACCACGAAGTGGTCACGGAAAATCAGAATACAGGAATGTCTCTCATATTTCTTCTGTGCATTTTTCTTCCATACTACGGTCTCCCTTTCTTTTGTATTGTTTTATTCACTTGCTGTACATTCTGTTTAAATGGTTTGCTGGGGCTAAATACAGTTTCATTCAAAACATTGTATACCTTATCTAAAGCAACTGATGCACCTATTACTGAAACCCCATTACTCGCACTTTTGGTAAAATGCAGTTAAGACCATTGCCTCATCAGGTTTGACATGTGCCATATGAGTAATAAAATAACACCAGCCACGTTCCCTGTTCTGCATTATTGGCAGTTAAGAGTATTACTGAGTGTTAAATGCCCACCAGTCCAGAACATGCATGACAAATTGGGTGCTAAAACCTAGCAAGTCCTGGATAGTGATGGGAAGATGAAGCTTCATGAACCATTTTCTTTATTTTCTGTGCCCACAAGATGGTGCACTCTGTTCAACAAAGGCTTGTCAGTTCATTCTATAAGCCTTATTTTTTTAACGATGGGCGCCATCTTGTGGGCACAGAACATTATTAAAATGGTTCATGAAGCTTCATCTTTCCATCACTAGTCCTGGACTGTGTGGATCATAGAACTCATTTTCCTAATTGCCACTAGATGTCACTACTTTCAAAATGGCCAATATAAGGAAAATAACCTTGAATACAGGCCTAAAACCCCACAAGTCCAAACATACTTATGTGCTTAAAAACACACATTTTTCACTTGGGACGGTAGGCCATTAATCAGTTTTGGCTCCATTCTTCTTTTTTATTTTTCGGGGTCGCGATTGTCCTGCTCATGCGCGCGTGCGCGGTTTTGCGATTGGCCCGAGGACAGGCTCTGAGAAGCCTCTTGGGTTTTTTTTGTTTGTTCGTTTTTTTCACCCTCATTATTCCATTTAAGGATCGGAATGCATAATCCAGTTGGGTTCTCTCGCTCCAGATGAAGATCAAGTTAATCGTGAATATCATATTGAAGCATTGCCTAATCTTTTTCATGAATTAAAATGTTTTCCTTGATTTTCTCAAAACTATCAAATCATGAATTGTGGGGTTTAAGTAATCAATGCTTTAATTCAAAATTGTTTTTGAATGTGCTGAAGATTGGTTGGATATTGTATATGTTACAGACATCAAGAGTGCCGAAGCTGGCCTAGAATGGGTGAGGGCTCAAAAGCAGAAATTTCATGCAAATGTTGCAGAGCCTCGGTACTTCACGCTTGATGAATTTCAGCAAGAGGAAGTTCTACATCAGCTGCCCAATCCAGAGGATGAGGAGGACATCAATAATGCCATGGATTATTTTGTTTTTAAGTTTGACGCACAAGAGGACTTTGAAGTTTTCCTCACAAATTTGAGAGCAAAACAAAAGTATACAGTACTTGCAGCTTTCAAGAACTCACAAGGGTAAGAGGGTGCATTTTATCCTCCATCTTCTGTAATGATCAAGCAAGGCATGCAAATACTTTAAGGATACACTCAGTACTTGCAAACCACTGCTGTACAACAGGTCCTATAAATGAATGTTAAAACAAAATCATGTATGTTGTCTATATATTCTTGTGTAACTATTTTACACTGTTTTTGATGGTCTTTCTGTCTATGTACTGCTGTTATTTCCCAGTATTTTATAGAGAAACTGTAATGCTGCTTACGTAACATTTGGTCATATGTCTGGTAATAGAAACACAGGAGAGCCATTGGGGGTCGACAGTCCGCAGGTAAACCTGCTGCAAGAGCAACAGGACCAGACAGAGGCTCTATGTCACCTCGAAGCACAACAGGTACTGTCAGGTGAAGGATTGAAGGAAAAAGATACTATATCAGAACCACTTAAAAAAATAAATAAATAAATAAAAACAACCCACGTCACAACATGTGCAAAAGGTGATGGCAAAACTCACTTGGGCATTCCAAATTCATAGACATGGAAGACTAATCTCTAGTCACAACCAAAAGCTATGGCATAACACACATTGCTTTTAGCCACACTCCAAATATTATTTGTCAGCTATATTTCCACTATTATTTCTACATTGTTTCATGAATGAAAATGTGTAGCTATGCCATACTTTTGAAGAGTTTTCCCCTCACTCCCAATACCACTAATGATAGCGATGGACATATACTTCAACCAAACATTTGAGAAAATGAGCGTATCCTCTCGTGTTGTACAATCTAGTTTGCTTGAGTAAATGTGAAATCTAACCTTTTTTTAATCCATAAACTTGATTTCTTTCGCAGTCTTTACACATGTCCCAGAAGACAAATTCAAAAGCTGAATATATGACATACATTCCACACATACAGTAATAACTGTTGGGTTTTATTTGTCAGGTGCAAAAGCTATGGAACAAGTCTTCCTCTGAAGAAGTTATAGCTGTGCTTGTCACTCTAGACAGGAAGCGAGCTGCCCTCCGTTTGTCTGAATTCAAAACACTGGCACAGACTGAGTGGCTTGTCGGAGAGGTGAGGACAATGCTCATATTTAAAGTGCACTGGTTTGATATGGTAACAGCTATGTTCTTCAACAACATGACTGAACATGAATAATTTGCCCTTGTGTATAGTCTCTGCATTCCTCCTTATACACAGACAAATACATGAGAAGGAATAATTTGTCCTGTATTCACTGTTTCTGGTCAAATTTCTTCAAATCAAATAATAACCGAATGACCATAGAATCATAGAAGGGATAGCCGCAGCGATGAAGGAATACAGCCAGGATATCACACAGGAAATACTGCAGTCCTCTGGTAAAAGTTAATCACCTGACAGTACTTAGAAGACATTGCAATCTGTGTTGAATTAGCACTCACTTTTCATTCCTGTCCATTGTGTTCACAGAACCATTGACCAGTTTTGCTCACACTGTGGCATGGCTAATGTGAGTGAGGAAACTGAGGACCTACGGTGGGTAACTTTTAATCTTGGCCTTTTTGAACATCGGCAGCATGTCCTACATAAATATTGTTAAAGTAAATCAAACTGAAGGGAAAATATCATGTCTTTAATGGCGAAATGATTTATTCTCAGTCAATCTGTGATAAGATCATGGCAAATACATACTTAAAAATGCCAATAATAATGCTCATGATTAATTGCAAATGAGTAGCTGCCAAGTTGTCAAATTGGTGACATTTCAAAATAAAAAACTGATATTGCCGGCCATCCTGTTTTACTTTACCAGACTGGTTGCAATGAATGTCCACGCTGGTACCAAGAAGGCTGCCTGGCATTGCCAGAGCCTGAGTACAAAACCATCGTGAATACACATTGGAAGTGTAATTTTTGTGAATGACAGAAGCCAGGTAAGAAATAAACAATACCTACATAAAAACAAAACCTCATCCCTGCACTAAGGAGGCAACTGAACTCAACAGAATAATCAGAAAGAGCTGGGAAGTTAGCTGTCCATTAGTTTTGGTCCCCCAAAGGAAGACCAAATGGGAGTACATTTCCTACCTGATCGCACAATATAGATGCACATATCCTCCAATTAAATGTGACAGTCTGCTCTTTAACCTCCTATCTCTTGTGTTATATTCTGTGTTGCTACAGCTCAAATCCATTTAAAAGCACATCAACGCAAAAACCTGGATCTGAGCCCTTGAAAACCACACTGATTCAAATTATATTAAGTATTGCACTTAATACAGTTTAACATTTCAAAAAGTGTCCTGTAATGAAAAGTACTGTAACAATGTATTTATTTACTGTGTTTTTTTTTTTTTAATAATGACTTGTGAACTGTGAACTTGCATTAGAGATGGTACTTTTTATCTGTCTATCTTGCGTGATGAAACAATATCTGCACTTTCACAAAATAATAAAGAACATTTTCACAACATACAAAAAGTGTGATTGTGTCATTCTTAGTGCAAAACATCTCTTTTTCTGACAGGGAGAGTCACTTCCTCACCACTTCCAAATACAGTCTGCGATCTGTTTATCACACGATGCAGTTCCCCTCTGCCGGTTGTGAAAGGTGGCAGGATGGGGGCAGACTAAAATAACAATTTTCCTGGGGATAGGATGAAAATGGGAAAAGGTATTGAGAGAAAAAACTGTAAATTTGGGGTCCTGGCTGCTTATTTGCCCATAATGTTTGGATATTTCTCAAAAAAGAAAGGTTGTGAAAGGTGGCCAGATGGGGGCAGACTAAAATAACACAATTTCCCTGGTGCTACAATGAGAATTGGAAAAGCTATTGAGAAAAAACTGAGAAATTTGGGCCCAGGCTGCTTATTTGCCAGTAATGTTGGGATTAATCTCCAAAAATAAAGATTGTGAAAGGTGGCTACATTGAGGCAGATTAAATGAAGGCAATTTCATTGGTGCTAGGATGAAAATGGGAAAAGCTATTGAGGAAAAACTGAAACTTGGGCCCAGGTTGCATATTCGCCTCCATTATAAAATTCTTTCATGGAAAGAAATACTCTGAAATGTTGACTGCATAGGCACAGAACCTCAACTTAACTTGCCAGAGCTTTGTACTGAAAATTGGAAAAGCTTTTGAAAAATTAAAAATCAAAAGATCTACAAAAGGAATAAAATATTGCCAATCTTGAAATGGGGTTTCCTCAAAATAAAAAAAATTGTTCAAGGTCATTACATACTTTGGAATATAAATAAAATTCTTACCTTTTGATTTTACATTTCCATTGAAGAAAAACATTTTCTGGGAAAAGACCCATTCCCATAATAAAATGGCAGGTTTCTTAAACTTAGTGTCAGTTCACACCCAGCCTGTGCTTATTAAGAGGGCACGGAATAACATAAAGTGACCATAAGCTATTAAAGCAAAATATTAGTACGTTTCCCCGTTTTTTAGATGCACACTTTTTCGACGGTCCCTAGATTTTCCGTTCGCCCAATGCCTGAATATCGAATATCAATCTAACTTCACTGCGCTTTGAGGATGCCCTACCTGTTTGCCGTGCTGCCCACCTATCAAAGACCCAGTTCACGGCAGTAAATGCCGTGCCTTTCCCCTGCATAGCCGTAAGTGCCCCTCAGTAGTGATGGGAAGATGAAGCTTCATGAACCATTTTCTTTATTTTCTGTGCCCACAAGATGGTGCACTCTGTTCAACAAAGGCTTGTAAGTTCATTCTATAAGGCTTATTTTTTTAACTATGGGTGCCATCTTGTGGGCACAGAAAATAAGTAAAATGGTTCTTGAAGCTTCATCTTCCCATCACTACCCCTCGGCCAAAACACCTACCCGAAATAAATACAACCCCAATTCCGAAATAGTTGGGACAAAATGAAAATTGTGAGTAAAATAAAAACGCAATGACTTTCAAATCACACCAGCCAGTATTTTATTCACAATAAAACAGAGATAACATAGCATAACATTTAAACTGAGAAATTTTACAATTTCATCCTCAAAATGAGCTCATTTCAAATTTGATGGCTGCTACAGGTCTCAAAAAAGTTGGGACAGAGGCCTGTTTACTATGGTGTAGCATCTCCTCTTCTTTTTAACACAGAGTGGAGGCGTCTGGGCATTGAGGAGACAAGTTTCTTGAATTTAGCCATTGGAATTTGATCCCACTCTTGTTTAATACAGGTTTCCAGCTGCTGGAGAGTTTTGGGTCTCCTTTGAAGGACTTTTCGTTTAATTATGCGCCAAATGTTCTCAATCAATGAAAGATCAGGACTGCAGGCAGGCCAGTTCAGCACATGGACTCTTCAACTACGAAGCCATGCTGTTGTAATGGCTGCAGTATATGGTTTTGCATTGTCCTGCTGAAATACACAAGGACTTCCCTGGAATAGATGTTGTCTGGAGGGGAGCATATGTTGCTCTTAAACCTTTATATACCTTTCAGCATTCATGGTGCTTTTTAAAACATGCAAGTGTCCCACACCATATGCACTAATGCATCCCCATACCACCAGAGATGCTGGCTTTTGAACTGAATGCTGATAACAGGAGGGGCGGTCTTTCTCCTCTTTAGCCCATAGGACACAAGGCCCATGATTTCCAATAAGAATGTCAAATTTGGACTCGTCTGACAGTGGTTTCTTGAAGTATTTCTGGGCCCCATTTAGTAATGTCAATGACAGAATCATGCCAGTGAGAGATGCAGTGGCATCTGAGGGCCCGAAGTTCACAGGCATCCAGTAAAGGTCTTCGGTCTTGTCCCTTACGCACAGAGATTTTTCCAGTTTCTCTGAATCTTTTGATGATGTTACGCACTGTCGATGATGAGACCATCAAAGCCTTTGAAATTTGATGTTGAGGAACATTGTTTTTAAAATATTCCACAATTTTGTTTCATGCAAGCCTTCACAGGTTGGAGAGCCTCTGGCCATCTTTACTTCTGAGAGACTCAGCCTCTCTAAGAAATCCCTTTAATAGCCAATCATGTTACACACCTGATGCTCGTTAACTTAATTACTTGCTAGATGTTCTTTCAGCTGATTCTCTAATATATTAATTGCCTGTGTCCCAACGTTTTGAGACCTGTTGCAGCCAGAAAATTCAAAATAAGCTCATTTTGTGGATAAAAATGGAAAGTGTCTCAGTTTCAACATTCAAAATGTTATCCATGTTCTTTTGTAACTAAAATATTGGCTCGTGATCTAAAAGTCATTGCATTTTGATTTTATTTACAATTTACTCTTCGTCCCAACTATTTCGGAATTGGGTTTGTAAATCACACAGCATTTCCCATTTTTACCAGTGGCGGTTCGTCGGTCCTAACAAATGGAAGCCAAAATCTCGCCCTTCAAAGCTTAATAACTTTTGCAACATTTTGCAGTTTACTTTTATTGATCAGCAGTTGCTTATATGAATTGGTAGAAGGACAGTGAAATTTATTTTCGATAGCAAGTGACGACGCAAATTATCAATACGTCTTTATAAATTGGTTTGCGAGGATTCTTTCGCAAGAAGCCACGACATTCCGTTTTCAACAATCTTAATATAGAAGTAAAGAATGCAATGTTGGACATCTTATTGCTTAATGAGCCTCACTAATCAATTTGCGAATCTATGCCATTTCTTGAGCGCGGAATTTATAAAGACGTAAGCCCATGGTAATTTATGTCGTAATTTATTTGTGAAAGAAAAGCGCCTCATAAATATGTGCCTCCTCGATCCAATTAGTTTTTCTTGCAGTTTTCGCTGTTGCCCGTAAGGTTGCTACATAAGGTTGGAATTTTGTTGTGTTACCTGCTGAAAAACGCGAAGTTGGCTTGCTGATGCTTATGAAAACACTCAAACCTAGGGGCTTGTCTATTGAACATTAGAAAGCAAGCTTACTACATCATTTACCCTACTTTAATAGCCTTAGTGACTTCAATCAGCTGTGAGAAAAGTTGATGAAATTAGCCAGCTATTTACAAGGTTCTAACATTGATACCCTGGTTAAGTAGAATTCCTACCAGTTAAAGTGACTCGCAATCTGTGTTTGTTCTAAAATTCAGAGATACAGACTGCAGAACTGGAGGCTAAAGGCTGAAATTACTGCGGCACTGGCCTTACATTTCAAGTTCAAGTTCATAAGAACGACATGTTATGACACAGTGCCGTTAACTTCATTGAAATGCTTACCTTAATAGGTATTCTCTAAAATTAAAAATGTATATTTTGCCTGTTACGAATGGCTACCAATCACCATTTTCTTTTTTCCCCCATATTAATCCTAAACATTTGCTATTCTGCTTGCTGTCTTAACGTCGCCAAGGTAGCTAGCTAACGTTAACTTGGTAATAACTGACCGTTCAACTTCATACAAAAAAGAAACTTACCGAAAAAAGTGCAAAGATCCTTCCGATCAGTCCGTTCGGTTAGTACAAGTTCACAGCAGAGCAATTCATTTCGTTGTTCTTTGTTGCAATCTGTCCTGCTTTAAGCACAATTGCTGTTGGCTAGCCCTATGAGGAATTTCAGATAACGTTAAGTCTCATATCGACGTTCCAACACCAGCTCTACGTAAAATTACTATTCACTAAACGAAATCTGCAGGGGGCAGGGGCTATCGTGACTGCTGTTTATTATGACTACACGCCCCTTTTGCATAATATCAAATCAAAAGTTTACAGCAAACTTTCAGAAAAATTGATGCTAGAATATGGATCAGCAGGGTAAGAACTTCTTAAAAAGGAAGAAACCATCTTCAGAAAAAACTATTTTTCATGTATGCAATTTTTTCTGCGTGGCATTTGTCCCTTCCACTAACATGGCGGGGGCGGGCTTATAATTTGTACTGCAGCCAGCCAGTGGTTGGCAATGGAGACGTTTTGGCTTCACTTTTCAGGAGAAGATCGGCTGTCCATGTTTTATACAGTCCTTGGTGTACTCCATGTACAATCAATGATGAGCTCAGGTGGGGTGTTCATCAAAACAAACCAATCACGTCTTGATCTCCTAACAGGCTGCTGGTCTCTGATTGGCCTGGCCTGTCTCTCTGACATAAAAAAAAAAAAAGGTCAGACAGGCGAGGCCAGCAGGAGCGGACCGGCCTTACAGCTGATTGCTTCTGACCCGCCACCTGTCTAAAAAAAAAAAAAAAAAGGACACGCAGGCCAGCAGCAGCCCAGTGACAGGCCGGCGCTTCGGGAATTCCCACGGTTCTCCTGATGTACAGTCCAGGCCTGGGGGGTATCATGGTTTGGGGCTGCTTTGCTGCCTCCGGGCTTGGACGGATTGCCATCATCGGCGGAAAATGAATTCCGAAGTTTATCGAGACATTTTGCTGAACCATCTGTCCGCCAATTGAAGCTCAACAGAGGATGGGTGATGCATCAGGACAACGACTCAAAGTACAGAAGTAAATCAACAACGGAATGGCTTCAACAGAAGAAAATACGCCTTCTGGACCAGCCCAGTCTGAGTCCTGACTGTAACCCGATTGAGATGCTGTGGCATGACCTCAAGAGAGCAGTTCACACCAGACATCCCAAGAATATTGCTGAACTGAAACAGTTTTGTAAAGAGGAATGGTCTAAAATTCCCCCTGACTGTTGTGCAGGTCTGATCTGCAACTACAGGAAACGTTTGGCTGAGGTTATTGCTGCTAAAGTAGAATCAACCAGTTATTAATTCCAAAGGTTCACATACTTTTTCCACCCTGCACTGTGAATGTTTACATGTTGTTTTCAATAAAAACATATAATTGTTTGTGAGGTGTTAGTTTAAGAAGAATGCTTGTTTATTGTTGTGATTTAGATGAAGATCAGATCATATTTTATGACCACTTTATGCAGAAATCGAGGTAATTCCAAAGAGTTCACATACTTTTTCTTGCAACTGTATAGAACCCTTGATTGCTTGATTTTACCCTGATTGAGCATATTTGCCTTAACCGAATTTTTTTTATTGAATCATATCGGCCGAAATGATGCCAACGTTGTTAACGGAAGCGCTAGTATAAGGCTACTCCTTTAATAAGTTTCTATGCCCTTGCCCCGTTAAAACACTGCTCCCGAAAAATGATCACTGCGCAGCACTGATCCAGAGGATGGCGAAGACCTTTTTTCTCTTGACTTTTTGAAACAGCCAAGACTTTTCTCCTTGTCTTTCGGAAATCTGTACATAAAGACTAAGCAACTTATCCACTGATTTAAATATTCTGCGGGTAAGAAGTATTACTGTTGAATGTCAATTACAGGTAGCTAACTTGTAAGCCACCTCGTTAATTTTATTAATTGCCCAGTGAACGTTGTCTCGGCGACGGTACAGTCACCACGGCAGCTTAATAGCCGGTGACCGTTAACAATCGCTAGTGTTTGCTTTTAGTGAGCGGTGTATTCAAGCCAACGGCATGGCTAATTAGCTAGCTAGCACGCAGACGTGTTTTTTTCCCATTTGAAGTAATAAATGTGCGTTTCTACGGCGACTTACGCCTGAAACGTCTGACTTCACCTTCGCATGAGTGTTGCTGCAAAACGCAGCGGCACATCTTGGCATTTTAACGATGATATTAACTTACTTGAAACTGGCTTCATAGGAAACCATTCATTTTATTGAAGAGATTGGGTGCAGCTATACGGCGGCCAGGTGATTCACTTTCGGTAGTGTAAATATGAATGTCACGTCTTGAGTTTTATAAATTTGATCATTTGAAATCTTGGGCTCAAGAACCTGAAATCCTACTTATCCCAAAGCATCGTATTATTTAGCGACTGGCCGTCTATTCAAAATGGTATGAATAATTCGCTTGTCGGCTTTTCGCCATTAAATTAAGAAATTCAAGCGTCAACGGCAAGTCACTTCTATTACTACTCATTACTTTTATGGCTAAAAGCGTTAGCGAACATGCTAGCTGAGGAATTATTTATCCCATTGACTTGAATAAACTATCAACAAGGAGCTAACGCCAGCCACGGTGAACGTTTCCAGCAGATTTGGTAGTTACCCTTTGCGAACATACTGGCTCAAGTTTACCAATGAACGGAATCATCTCATGGCTTGTATCACACCGATTTTTAAACATGAGAATTGATAAAGTTATAAGACTGATATGAAAAACCGCTTTATTTTAGTCTTGGACAAGTGGACATTCCCACACACGCCAATGTGCGGTTCGGTTACAGCACTATAGTGTTTGGAAAAGACTGCAGGGCGGTGCATCATTCACATTGAATGACACGGACAGCAGTGTGTATCAGCCGAAAGCATCGAGCCAACTGCTTCTCGAGTGAGGTTATCACCTTGACGACGAAAGCGTTTTCTCTCACTTCCGGTGTTTCGTCACTACAGATGATCGAAAATACGTATTTACTTTTGAATTATTGTTCTTGCATGTGACATCGGCGGGCCTGTATGACGACAAAGACGATGCAATTCCAATACAGTGGCAGGACGCGTACTCTGCAGAGAATGAAGTGGTCAGCGTTTGAAGCTCCCTCAAGGCAAGTGCTTCTCCGCTCAAGTTTGGTTAATAAAGCAATTTTTTAAGCCTTAATTATTGTCTCGTACTTTTAAAGGGGTGAAGATTAGTATTTATTTATTTTTTTGAGTGAGGGTCGATTTAGATTTTGGAAAGTAATGATTTTGCGACTCTTTTATTGTTATTTTGAAATGGCGTATGAACTATAAAATGGCGGTAATTGATGATACTTTTTATTCATTTATTTTTTTAATGGAAAACACTGGAATTTAAAGTCTGTTTTGAAAATAAATAAATTATGTTTAAACTTTTTTTTCTGTTTTAAGATTTGGAACAAGTTGGACAGAGCTTTCCATCACCATCATCACAAGACCCAATGAGGAATATCTCATGGAGGAAAGGTACGCCATCCTTCCAGTAAAGCTTTATACTTGGAGACTTAATGCCAACTTGTGTTGTACATCTACAGTCTGCTCATCTGGTAGCCTTTGGAGGCCCAACACCGCACTAAAAATGTTGATTTCTTTCCTTGTTACACAGCACAGTACGGACGTCTTGGCCACATTTAAAACAATTCTGTATGGTTAAGATGCTTCCAAAAATCACGAAAATACAGTATGATTATGTAATGATTGAAAAACATACTGTAAAGAACTGTTTACACCTAATGAAATCAATATTTGGTTTCAGTACTCGCTGCCTTAAAATTCAGTACACTGTAGTTTTATAATTTTATAAGATATCCGCCTGTTTGTTCTAAATATACTGGAGAATGTTCGCCAGATCTTTTGCAGGCGAAATGTCTAACTTGCTTCTCTGAGTAATCGCAGACAGCCTTGATGATGTTCAAATCAGGGCTCTGGCAAGGTTATATTATTTGTGTCAACTTTCTTCTTTGAAATACAACTATTTATTTGTAAAAGTAATTTTTTAATCATCATTTGTTTTCTTTAGTATGCATTTTTATCTACAGCAACACAAATATGGACAACAGAATATAATCTAAGGCTAGGAGTTCAATGAAAATAAAAAGAAATCTTGGGTGCCTAAGGCCTTTGCAAAGTACTGTATAAAATGCTGTGAAAAGGTGTTTTCCCCTTTCGACATTCTTTTTTTATTTTTGCATAATTATCGCACTTAAATGTTTTACATCATTAAAAAAAGTATAATATTAGATAAAGGCAGCTCGAGCAAACAAAACCGTTTTTGAATGATGGTTTAATTTTTTGGAGGAAAAAAAAAATTGTCCAGCCTTACCTGGCCTTATGCGAAAAGTGATTTCCCCCTTATTTACTAAATTAGTAGCCTGGAATCCATACTTATCAAGTGCTGGTCGCTCCCAACAGTCACTGACTGATCAGTGTGGCCTCAGTCGTATAGCCAGCGTTTAGCCCTTATGTCACTAATGAAGTGAATATTTTCTGTTCTTGGCGATCGGGCGACCTTTTGGCGAGAACCACCAATAGAATTTGCGTTAGCTGGCCAGCAACGGCATTCGTGAATGTTATTTGACCTGAGCTTAAAAATTAGATTGTGGCTTGCTTGCGTTTACTCTTGGAGTGGTTGTTAGGTTTTGAACAGTATAATGTTTGGCCATATCTGCATTTTGTATATTTCAGTGGGATTTCCCGGTTTAATAAAGGCTAAATTAAATACTACTCAAATTACATTACGTATTTCACTGTAATTGGCATTAGCTATAGCTCGAAGGGCATGATTGCATCAGCTAGATGAAAGTGATACTCCACCCAAAAACTATAATTTGTATTTCAGTTACTCACCATTAGATGTCTCTAGCAGACAAAGTTGTTCTTCACCTGGCGCAACTTTATGGCCACTGGAGAGTTTTGTAAAATTTTCCAAATTCCTTTTTTGCTGGAAGCAAATGGGCTCACCCAGCAGCAATGGGAAAACTCCACAAAACGTCCGTTGACAAACTTTCAAACCATCGTCCAACACATCGTCCAGTATAATTCAAGTCTGCTTTGTCCTCTTATATCCTCACAACCCTGGAAACACGGTGATTTTTCGCAAAGAATAGTAAAACACCACAATTATGCTCGGGGCCGGTGCGCCCATATAGGCGAACTAGGCAATCGCCTAGAGCGGCACTTTCTCAGGAGCGGCAAAATGGGGAAAGTGAGTACAATCTTGGAGAAACAAAGACCGGCAGGCTCTGGGAGCATTCTGGGAGCTTATTGAAAGGCTGAGGAATATGTCAAATACACACACACACACACACACACACACACACACACCCCATCTGCACACGCCCCCTCGCCGGCCAAATTTTTTTTTCTACCCATTATATCGATTAGGCCCGATTTGGCGCCTCTGATTGGTTGCTTGAAGCGCACCTCAACTAATTCTAAACCCACCCTACAATACACCCATAAATGTTTACCAAAACTTCGGCTCTTCATCAGTTTATTTCTTTTAGCTCATCATATTAATCTTCAGCAGTTAGCCCTGAGTTAGCCCTAGATCATCAGTAAATGCGCTTGCCAATTTCTAGGAATACTTCGGCGAAGTAAATAATGCTAACGTTCATTACGATTGAGCCACTTTTTCTCCTAATCGGTATGTGTGCATCTACTATTTAGCTGGCGAGCCGACACGTTTAAGCTCTTGGGCTTCAATTGTAACGTTATATTCAGTCAAAATCAAAATAATTAGCTAGAACTTGTTCAGAACTTAAACTTCACCTTTATATGGCTTAATGGTTTAGAATATCTGGAGCCACAAAATGATGACTTACGGGCGAAGAGAATAGACTGCAATTAATCCAGTAGGGGTTGCAGCTGAAACTGGTGCAAGAAAGGTTTGGAGCGGTACTTTACGCACATGCAAATTCACCCCTGCGCGAAAATTACAGATCTCGCATGGATTTTGTGTGAATATTTGAAAGTCAAATGCTGGTCTACCGACTGAGGCCAGACATACAAGCAAGTGACAATTGGGATCAACCAAAGCTTGATATGGATGGATTCCAGGCTACTAAATTAGCCAATTGAGCAAATTTAATCAATAATTGAGTTCAATTCCAATTGAAGCTCACAGGCATGATTTCTGTCAGATGGTGAATCTACACATCAGTTGAAACTTAGATAGAACCTGTCAAGCAACACCAAGCATGTAAAAAGCGTCACATGATGCTGCATTCTAAAGAAATTCAAGAACTGATGAGAAACAAAGCCGTTAACATCTGTCAGTCTGGAGAGGGCTACAAAGCAATTTTCAAGGCTCAGGGACTCCAGGACTTGGCTAACCCTGATGACAGCCATTGTTTACAAATGAAGAAAACTTTTGACAGTGGTAAACCTTATCAGGTGTGACCGGCTCACCAAAATTCTGATGAGGGTGTATTGAAGACTCATCTAGGAGGTCACAAAAGTACCCAAACTAAAATTTAGAGAACTGTAGCTCTCACTTGCCGCCAAAGAGGTCATTGTTTACAATTTCAAAAGAAAAAGATTGGGCAAAAATATCATACATGGGAGAGCAGCATGGCAAAAACTACTGATGACCAAAAAGAATACAGAGGCTCATCTCATATTCGCCAGAATACATCTTTGTGCCCACCAAGGCTGATTGGATAATATTCTGTGGACTGATGAGTCAAAAGTGGAACTTTTAGGAAGGCTTAGGTCACATTACATCTGGCATTAAGCTTACACAGAATTCCACAATAAGATCACCATTCCAGCAGACAAACATGGTGCTGGCGGTATAAAGGGCTGAATACATAGCATGAGAATAAGCAGCTAAAATCTGTGATTTGCTTTGCCTCACACCTGAAACATTTTCTGTATGACACATGTCGATACCAAATATGAAAGTTATCTGTAAAAATTACAGCCTGTACAGCGTTCACAAGGAAGTACATTTTTTTCGGCACGAATTTGCACATTCATCAGCCAATACTGTCGCCATGGCAACCAAAATCGATAGATGTCATTAGTAAAGTATAACACATGGCCATACCAAATATGAAAGTAATCGGTGAAAAACTATGTCCTGTAGAGCATCTACAAGGAAGTGTCTTTGGACGTGGACGCGGCGGTGGAGACGACACGCATGAATCTATAGTAGCCGCCCGACTTCGTCCGGGGGCTACCATTATTTGGATGTTATGAAACATTCAATATTGCAGAAAAGCAAAAATAGTGGAAATCAGGGAGGGCTAATACTTTTTTCCCTGCACTATAGGTAGGGAGAGAGACCGAAAGATTGATAAAGACATAGATTGACAACTGTAGTGTCAAATGTCAATAAAGGGATTTTCCAGTGATTGCAGGGGGTGCTGGAAAATTTTCTAGGAGGTTAAGGTTTTTTGCTCAAAGCACTCTCTCTGTTCCTTGTAATGGTATTTTTCATATTTCTGATGTTCCAAGGGCTGTGATTTGAAATGAGCTTTGCATCCTCAACAGATCACACTTCTACATTATTGAAAAAGAAATGCGATTGTGGCCAAATATAGGTAAGTAGGTTGGGAGGTAGGTAAACACTTAACTTTGGTACTTTTTGGCAGTTCATGATGTTATGTGTTTTGGTCCATTTTCTTGGCCATTTCTTGTCAATGGCAAGAGTCTTAATTTCACAAATATTTTGTATGAAACCCAGCGTACTTTTATAGATAGATAGATGGATGGATGGATAGACAGATAGCCTGTTTGCCTCATAAAAAGAGACATCCCGGCGATTTGATTGAAACATGTATCGTTAACTACTGTGTAAATTAAGGTGTCCTCTGGTGAGGGCAGGTGGAGGAGGGAAAATTTTTAGGAGGTCATGTTTTAGATGGCGTTTTTCAATCTTTTTTCTTTGTATTACTAGTAATGCCTGTCCTAATATCTCATTAGTATTTCATAGATTATAATTTTATGAACTGAGCATTCTCATGAGATCCTGCTCTGGCATTATAAAAAGCATATGTACCTAGGTTATTTGATACTGATGTTTGGTAATTATTTTTCCTTCACAATCTTCAAATATATGTTTTGTCCACTTTTTGTTTTTTTTTTAAAATTAATTGCAAGGTTCTTAATTTAGGAATTATATGAGTTTAAAACCACTTGACCTTTTCATTCTCAGAAATGAAGTTGCAATGGTGGTACATTTTTGTTCCCGATCGAACAGCTTTACTAAATGTACCCAGAAGGTATGATAATGGCCCTTTTGAGATCTATTACATGCCTTCTATGTGCTTAATTGGTACAAATGTTGTCACGCAGGGTTGGGGCAGAGTTTAGAAAACTCATTGTGTCCTAGTTTGGTGACAAACATTTGTACCTTCTTGAGCACAATTTGTAACTTTTTTTATGACAATGAAGAGAGAGGTAAATGTTTCCTGGTTTTGGCTTTTCATGAAACCAAAAATGGGATGTGTTGGCCAATCATTGCACAGCAGTTACATTTTGTAGGGTAGTCACCGGACAAGTCCAGAGTGGCTTGTCACTTTGTTATTTTTCCTTTTTTGTTTTTGCCGGTGAATATGGGGGATTGACTGGCGTTACCAATCATGAGCCCAAAAAGTCGGCGAAGACTAGCCTGAGGTTTGGTTAGTTTTGGGAAAGATGTGTCCTTAGGTCTTGTGCACTGAGAGATTGGTCTGGATTTGTATGATCAAATATGTATTTTGGTCCACTTTTTTATTTCTTTATTTCTTTAATAAATGCCAAGGCTCTTGATTTCTCCATTATTGAACGTTCAAATCAATCAACCTTTTCATTCTCAGAAATGAAGTTGCAATGTTGGTACATTTTTGTTCCCAATTGAACTACTTTACTAAATGTACCCAGAGGTACATTGAGATCTATTACATGCCTTCTATGTGCTTAATTGGTACAAATGTTGTCACGCGGGGTTGGGGCAGAGTTTAGAAAAGTCCATGTGTCCTAGTTAAGTGACAAACATTTGTACGGTCTAGAGCACTTGTTGCAACTTTTTTTCTGACAGTGAAGAGATGGATAGAGTTAGTTTGTTGACCTCATAAAAAGAGAGAGATCCTGATGATTTGATTGAAACATGGGTCGATAGCTGCTGTGTAAATTAAGGTGTCCTCTGGTAAGGGCGGATGGAGGAGGGAGCATTTTTAGGAGGCCATGTTTTATATGGTATTTGTCAATCTTTTTTCCTTCTATTACTAGTAATGCCTGTCCGAAATCTCATTACTTTTTCATAGGTAAGAATTATATTTGAACTGAGCATTCTCATGAGATCCTGCTCTGGCTTTATAATAAAAAATTTCATATACAAGCCAATGTACCGAGGTTCTTTCATACTGATGATTGGTAATTATTTTTCGTTCACAATCTTCAAATATATGTTCTAGTCCACTTTCTTTCTTTTTTTTTTTAAATTACAAGGTTCTTAATCTATCAATTATTGAGTTTAAACCTACTTGACCCCTTCTGTGGAACGAAATTTGTTCCAACAGAAATTGAATTGAATTTTGGTTTTGAATTGAATTCAACCTGCTTTGAATTTGATTTTATCAGGTTTTGAATTGAATTTTGGGTTTGAATTGAATTGAATTGGCTTTGAATTGAATTTTATTGGTTTTCAAATTGAATGAACAAGTAATCTGAAACTGAATCCAATTATTTGTATTGAATTTAACAGAAAACTTGAAGCATTACATTCAGTTCGCACATTCAAATTCAGTTCAAAACATTCAAATTCAGATCTCTAAATTCAAATTCAAGTTGAGTAACATCACATGAACGTGCATCGCCAGCTACAGCCCCGCCTCCATCCCTCGTGGACAGCCTCATTTGGAATAAGGTGACTTGGAAGCGCACCTCAGAACGGATTCTAAACTCACCGCACTGTGAACGAAAATGTTTACCAAAACTTCGGCTCTTCATCAGTTTATTTGTTTAAGCTCATCATGTTAATCTCCAGCAGTTAACTCCAAGTTGGGCCAAGATCATCCCCAGACTGCAAGCATCTCCGCTCCGGATCTGTGCCAACTCTGCGCCGACTCCAGCTGATCCGGCACAGAGCTGGCGCAGATCCGGAGTGGAGGTGCTTGCTGTCTGTGTCTGTAAATGCACTCGCTAATTATCCCCCGCTGCGCGATTAGTGCGAAGCGGGGGATGTAGCATTGGCCTCCATACTTCCGTACCGACACATGAAATGGAGGCTGCGGGGGATACTGCCATGTTCGTGGCAGACACTTGTTTCTATCGTTTGGTAACGCTAGTTACAGTTGAGTCACTTTTTCTCTCAGTCGGTATGTGTGAATGTATTTAGCTGGTGAGCCTACACGTTTAAGCTCATGGGCTTCAAGTGTAACGTTATATTCATTCAAAATCAAAATAATTAGATAGAGCTGTTCAGAACCTAAACTTCAACTTCATATGCCTTAATGGTTCAGAATACCTGGAGTCACTAAATGATGACATACGCGCAAGGAGAAGATACTGCAATTTATCCAGTCGAGGTTGCAGCTGAAACTGGTCCAAGAAATTTGCAAATTCACTCATGCACGAAAATATGCAGTTAAGAGTACGAGGCTGTGCTCTCTGCTGAAATGCGGTGCCAACACAGAGTTACGTATTGTGTGCATGGTTCTGTTGTTATATTAAACACTCCAGGTTCATTTATAGCTGGCTGGCTATATCCGACAAATCATATACAGCATTCACGGACACATGAAATGCAATTTAAATTCGGTGGTTCCTCGGAATTCACTACTTTATACTGGTCATCGGCAATGTCCCAGGTTCAGTCTCTGGCGGGTTAAAACCGTGAAGGAATATGCTGAAGTAAAAACTCGGACATGGCTCAGTCACTGTTAAGACGCTGCCAGAGACAGAACTAGTGACATTGCCGATGACCAGTAGAAAAGTACTGAATTCCTAGGAGCCACCAAATTTCCATTGCATTTTATGTGTCCGTGAATGTTGTATATGATTTGTCGGACATAGCTAGCCAGCTACAAATGAACCGGGAGCATTTAAAATGCTACTACAGAACCACGTGCACACAATACGTAACTCCGTGTTTGCACCGTATTTCAGCAGAGAGCATAGCCCCGTACTTTTAACTGTATATTTTTGTGCATGAGTGGATTTGCATGTGCGTGAAGGACCGCTCCAAAAACGGAATATTTCTTGGACCAGTTTCAGCTGCAACCCCTACTGGATAAATTGCACTCTTCTCCTCGCGCGTATGTCATCATTTTTTAACTCCAGCCAGGTATTCTGAACCATTAAGCCATATGAAGTTTAAGTTCTGAGCAGCTCTATCTAATTGTTTTGACTTTGACTGAATATAACATTACGCTTGAAGCCAAAGAGCTTAAACGTGTCGGCTCGCCAGCTAAATACATTCTCACATACCGACTGGGAGAAAAAGTGACTTGATTGTAACTAACGTTAGCATTTTTAGGACACCGAAGACACGCCAGAAATTAGCAAGTGCATTTACTGGTGATCTTGGGCTGACTCAGGGTTAACTTTTGAAGATTAATATGATAAGCTAAAACAAATCAACTGATAAAGAACCAAAGTTTTAGTAAATGTTTTTCGGAGTATAGTTGCGTGGATTTGGAATACAGAAGGTGCGCTTCCCAGATTTTATGTAGGTCACCTTATTACAAATAAGGCAATCCACGAGGGACGGAGGCGGGGCTGCAGCTCGCGATGCGCATTCATGTGATGTAACTCAACTTAAATTTGAATTTAGAAATCTGAATTTGAATTTTTTGAACTGAATTTGAATGTGTGAACTGAATAAAATGCTTCAAGTTTTATCTTAAATTCAATACAAATAATTGGATTCAGTTTCAGATTACTTGTTCATTCAATTTCATAACTGAAAAATTCAATTCAAAGCCAATTAAATTCAATTCAAACCCAAAATTCAATTCAAAACCTGATAAAATTCAATTCAAAGCAGGTTGAATTCAATTCAAAACCAAAATTCAATTCAATTTCTGTTGGAACAAATTTCGGTCCAGACTCTTCTTTCTCAGAAATGAAGTTGCAATGGTGGTACATTTTTGTTCCCGATTGAAAAACTTTTCTCAATGTACCCAGAGGGTATGATAATGGCCATTTTGAGATCTATTACATGCCTTCTATGTGCTTAATTGGTACAAATGTTGTCCCGCGGGGTTGGGGCAGAGTTGAGGAAACTCATTGTGTCCTAGTTTGGCGACAAGCATTTGTATCGTCTTGAGCACTTGTTGTAACTTTTTTCTGACAATGAAAAGAGAGGTAAATGTTTCCTGGTTTTGGCTTTTTTCTTGAAACCAACAATGGGATGTGTTGGCCAATAAATGCACAGCCGTTAGATTTTGTATGGTAGTCGCCGGGCAAGTCCAGAGTGGCTTGTCACTTTGTTTTTGTTCCTTTTTTGTTTTTGCCGGTGAATATGGGGGATTGACTGGCGTTACCAATCATGAGCCCGATAAGTAGGCGAAGACTAGCCTGAGTTAGGTTACTTTAGGGAAAGATCTATCCTTAGGTCTTGTGCACTGAGAGATTGGCCTGGATTTGAATGATCAAATATATATTTTGGTCCACTTTCTTATTTCTTTATTTATTTTTTTTAATAAATGCCAAAGCTCTTGATTTCTCCATAATTGAACTTTCAAATCAATTAACCTTTTCATTCTCAGAAATGAAGGTGCAACGTTGGTACATTTTTGTTCCCAATTGAACAACTTTACTAAATGTACCCAGAGGGTATGATAATGGCCATTTTGAGATCTATTATCTGCCTTCTATGTGCTTAATTGGTACAAATGTTGTCACGCGGGGTTGGGGCAGAGTTTAGAAAAGTCCTTGTGTCCTAGTTAAGTGAGAAACATTTGTACGGTCTTGAGCACTTGTTGCAGCTTTTTTTCTGACAGTGAAGAGATGGATAGAGTTGGTTTGTTGACGTCATAAAAAGAGAGAGATCCTGGCGATATGATTGAAACATGGGTCGATAGCTACTTTGTAAATTAAGGTGTCCTCTGGTGAGGGCGGATGGAGGAGGGAGCATTTTTAGGAGGCCATGTTTTATATGGTATTTGTCAATTTTTTTTCTTTGTATTACTAGTAATGCTTGTTGTACATCTCATTAATTTTTTATGTGTTATAATTTTATGAACTGAGCATTCTCATGAGGTCCTGCTCTGGCATTATGAAAAAATATTCATACACAAGCCAATGTACCTAGGTTCTTTGATGTTAGTCAATTATTTTTCCTTCACAATCTTCAAATATATGTTTGGTCCATTTTTTTTTTCTTTTTATAAATAACAAGGTATCAATTATTGAGTTTAAAATCACTTGACCTTTTCATTCTCAGAAATGAAGTTGCTATGGTGGTACATTTTTATTCCCAATTGATCACCTTCACTAAATGTACCCAGAGGGTATGATAATGGACATTTTGAGATCTATTATATGCCTTCTATGTGCTTATGTGGTACAGATGTTGTCACGCTGGGTTCGGGTAGAATTTAGGAAACTCCTTGTGTCCTAGTTTGGTGACAAACATTTGTATCGTCTTGAGCACTTGTTGTAACTTTTTTTCTGACAATGAAAAGAGAGGTAAATGTTCCCTGGTTTTGGCTTTTTTCTTGAAACCAAAAATGGGATGTGTTGGCCAGTCAATGCACTGCAGATAGATTTTGTAGGGTAGTCGCCGGACAAGCCCAGAGTGGCTTGTCACTTTGTTGTTTTTGCTGGTGACTATGGGGGATTGACTGGCATTACCAATCATGAGCCCAAAAAGTCGGTGAAGACTAGCCTGAGTTAGGTTAATTTTGGGAAAGATGTGTCCTTAGGTCTTGTGCACTGAGAGATTGGCCTGGATTTGAATCATCAAATATGTATTTTGGTCCACTTTTTTATTTATTCATTTATTTTTTTTAATAAATGCCAAAGCTCTTGATTTCTCCATAATTGAACTTTCAAGTCAATTTACTTTTTCATTCTCAGAAATGAAGGTGCAACGTTGGTACATTTTTGTTCCCGATTGAACAACTTTACTAAATGTACCCAGAGGGTATGATAATGGCCATTTTGAGATCTATTGTCTGCCTTCTATGTGCTTTATTGGTACAAATGTTGTCACGCAGGGTTGGGGCAGAGTTTAGGAAACTCAATGTGTCCTTGTTTGGTGACAAATATTTGTATGGTCTTGAGCACTTGTTGCAACTTTTTTCTGACAGTGAAGAGATGGATAGAGTTAGTTTTATTTTACCTGATAAAAAGAGAGAGATCCTGGCGATATGATTGAAACATGGGTCGATAGCTGCTGTGTAAATTAGGGTGTCCTCTGGTGAGGGCGGATAGAGGGAGGAGCATTTTTAGGAGGCATTGTTTTGTATGGTATTTGTCAATTTTTTTTCTTTTTATTACTAGTAATGCTTGTCGTATATCTCATTAATTTTTTATGTGTTATAATTTTATGAACTGAGTATACTCATGAGATCCAGCTCTGGCATTATGAAAAAATATTCATACACAAGCCAATGTACCTAGGTTCTTTGATGTTTGTCAATTATTTTTCCTTCACAATCTTCAAATATATGTTTGGTCCATTTTTTTTTCTTTTATAAATAACAAGGTATCAATTATTCAGTTTAAAATCACTTGACCTTTTCATTCTCAGAAATGAAGTTGCAATGGTGGTACATTTTTGTTCCCAATTGATCACCTTTACTAAATGTACCCATAGGGTATGATAATGGACATTTTGTGATCTATCACATGCCTTCTATGTGCTTAAGTGGTACAAATGTTGTCACGCGGGGTTGGGGAAGAATTTAGGAAACTCTTTGTGTCCTAGTTTGGTGACAAACATTTGTATCGTCTTGAGCACTTGTAACTTTTTTTCTGACAATGAAAAGAGAGGTAAATGTTTCCTGGTTTTGGCTTTTTTCTTGAAACCAAAAATGGGATGTGTTGGCCAGTCAATGCACTGCAGTTAGATTTTGTAGGGTAGTCGCCGGACAAGCCCAGAGTGGCTTGTCACTTTGTTATTTTTCCTTTTTTTGTTTTTGCCGGTGAATATGGGGGATTGACTGGCGTTACCAATCATGAGCCCAAAAAGTCGGCGAAGACTAGCCTGAGTTAGGTTAATTTTGGGAAAGATGTATCCTTAGGTCTTGTGCACTGAGAGATTGGCCTGGATTTGAATCATCAAATATGTTTTTTGTCCACTTTTTTATTTCTTTATTTTTTTTTAATAAATGCCACAGCTCTTGATTTCTCCATTATTGAACTTTCAAATCAATTAACCTTTTCATTCTCAGAAATGAAGGTGCAACGTTGGTACATTTTTGTTCCCGATTGAACTACTTTACTAAATGTACCCAGAGGGTATGATAATGGCCATTTTGAGATCTATTGTCTGCCTTCTATGTGCTTAATTGGTACAAATCTTGTCACACTGGGTAGGGGCAGAGTTTAGGAAACTCAATGTGTCCTTGTTTGGTGACAAACATTTGTATGGTCTTGAGCACTTGTTGCAACTTTTTTCTGACAGTGAAGAGATGGATAGAGTTAATTTTATTTTACCTGATAAAAAGAGAGAGATCCTGGTGATATGATTGAAACATGGGTCGATAGCTGCTGTGTAAATTAGGGTGTCCTCTGGTGAGGGCGGATGGAGGAGGGAGCATTTTTAGGAGGCCGTGTTTTGTATGGTATTTGTCAATTTTATTTCTTTGTATTACTAGTAATGCTTGTTGTACATCTCATTAATTTTTTATGTGTTTTAATTTTATGAACTGAGCATTCTCATGGGTCCTGCTCTGGCATTATGAAAAAATATTCATACACAAGCCAATGTACCTGAGTTTCGGAAACTCATTGTGTTCCAGTTTGGCGACAAACATTTGTATGGTCTTAAGCACTTGTTGTAACTTTTTTTCTGACAATGAAGAGAGAGGTAAACGTTTCCTGGTTTTGGCTTTTTTCTTGAAACCAAAAATGGGATGTGTTGGCCAATCAATGCACAGCAGTTAGATTTTGTAGGGTAGTCGCCGGGCAAGTCCAGAGTGGCTTGTCACTTTGTTTTTTTTTCCTTTTTTGTTTTTGATGGTGAATATGGGGGATTGACTGGCGCTACCAATCATGAGCCCAAAAAGTCGGCGAAGACTAGCCTGAGTTAGGTTAGTTTAGGGAAAGATGTGTCCTAAGGTCTTGTGCACTGAGAGATTGGCCTAGATTTGAATCATCAAAAATGTATTTTAGTCCACTTTTTTGTTTCTTTTTTTTTTTTTTTTTAATAAATGCCAAAGCTCTTGATTTTTCTATTCTTGAACTTTCAAATCAATTAACCTTTTCATTCTCAGAAATGAAGGTGCAACGTTGGTACATTTTTGTTCCCGATTGAACTACTTTACTAAATGTACCAAGAGGATATGATAATGGCCATTTTGAGATCTATTGTCTGCTTTCTATGTGCTTAATTGGTACAAATGTTGTCACGCAGGGTTGGGGCAGAGTTTAGGAAACTCAATGTGTCCTTGTTTGGTGACAAACATTTGTATGGTCTTGAGCACTTGTTGCAACTTTTTTCTGACAGTGAAGAGATGGATAGAGTTAGTTTTATTTTACCTGATAAAAAGAGAGAGATCCTGGTGATATGATTGAAACATGGGTCGATAGCTGCTGTGTAAATTGGGGTGTCCTCTGGTGAGGGCGGATGGAGGAGGGAGCATTTTTAGGAGGCCATGTTTTGTATGGTATTTGTCAATTTTATTTCTTTGTATTACTAGTAATGCTTGTCATATAACTCATTAATTTTTTATGTGTTATAATTTAATGAACTGAACATTCTCATGAGGTCCTGCTGTGGCATTTTGAAAAAATATTCATATACAAGCCAATGTACCTAAGTTCTTTGATGTTTTTTAATTATTTTTCCTTCACAATCTTCAAATATATGTTTGGTCCATTTTTTTTTCTTTTTATAAATAACAAGGTATCAGATATTGAGTTTAAAATCACTTGACCTTTTCATTCTCAGAAATGAAGTTGCAATGGTGGTACATTTTTGTTCCCGATTGAACAACTTTACTAAATGTATCCAGAGGGTATGATAATGGCCATTTTCAGATCCATTACATGCCTTCTACGTACTTAATTGGTACAAATGTTGTCACGCAGGGTTGGGGAAGAATTTGGGAAACTCCTTGTGTCCTAGTTTGGTGACAAACATTTGTATGGTCTTGAGCACTTGTTGCAACTTTTTTTCTGACAGTGAAGAGATGGATAGAGTTAGTTTTATTTTACCTGATAAAAAGAGAGAGATCCTGGCGATATGATTGAAACATGGGTCGATAGCTACTTTGTAAATTAAGGTGTCCTCTGGTGAGGGCGGATGGAGGAGGGAGCATTTTTAGGAGGCCATGTTTTATATGGTATTTGTCAATTTTTTTTCTTTGTATTACTAGTAATGCTTGTTGTACATTTCATTAATTTTTTATGTGTTATAATTTTATGAACTGAGCATTCTCATGAGGTCCTGCACTGGCATTATGAAAAAATATTCATACACAAGCCAATGTACCTAGGTTCTTTGATGTTAGTCAATTATTTTTCCTTCACAATCTTCAAATATATGTTTGGTCCATTTTTTTTTCTTTTTATGAAAAACAAGGTATTAATTATTGAGTTTAAAATCACTTGACCTTTTCATTCTCAGAAATGAAGTTGCTATGGTGGTACATTTTTGTTCCCAATTGATCACCTTTACTAAATGTACCCAGAGGGTATGATAATGGACATTTTGAGATCTATTATATGCCTTCTATGTGCTTATGTGGTACAGATGTTGTCACGCTGGGTTCGGGAAGAATTTAGGAAACTCCTTGTGTCCTAGTTTGGTGACAAACATTTGTATCGTCTTGAGCACTTGTAACTTTTTTTCTGACAATGAAAAGAGAGGTAAATGTTTCCTGGTTTTGGCTTTTTTCTTGAAACCAAAAATGGGAGGTGTTGGCCAGTCAATGCACTGCAGATAGATTTTGTAGGGTAGTCGCCGGACAAGCCCAGAGTGGCTTGTCACTTTGTTGTTTTTGCTGGTGAATATGGGGGATTGACTGGCGTTACCAATCATGAGCCCAAAAAGTCGGTGAAGACTAGCCTGAGTTAGGTTAATTTTGGGAAAGATGTGTCCTTAGGTCTTGTGCACTGAGAGATTGGCCTGGATTTGAATCATCAAATATGTATTTTGGTCCACTTTTTTATTTATTTATTTATTTTTTTTAATAAATGCCAAAGCTCTTGATTTCTCCATAATTGAACTTTCAAATCAATTAACCTTTTCATTCTCAGAAATGAAGGTGCAACGTTGGTACATTTTTCTTCCCGATTGAACAACTTTACTAAATGTACCCAGAGGGTATGATAATGGCCATTTTGAGATCTATTGTCTGCCTTCTATGTGCTTTATTGGTACAAATGTTGTCACGCAGGGTTGGGGCAGAGTTTAGGAAACTCAATGTGTCCTTGTTTGGTGACAAATATTTGTATGGTCTTGAGCACTTGTTGCAACTTTTTTCTGACAGTGAAGAGATGGATAGAGTTAGTTTTATTTTACCTGATAAAAGGAGAGAGATCCTGGCGATATGATTGAAACATGGGTCGATAGCTGTTGTGTAAATTAGGGTGTCCTCTGGTGAGGGCGGATAGAGGGAGGAGCATTTTTAGGAGGCATTGTTTTGTATGGTATTTGTCAATTTTTTTTCTTTTTATTACTAGTAATGCTTGTCGTATATCTCATTAATTTTTTATGTGTTATAATTTTATGAACTGAGTATACTCATGAGATCCAGCCTTGGCATTATGAAAAAATATTCATACACAAGCCAATGTACCTGAGTTTCGGAAACTCATTGTGTTCCAGTTTGGCGACAAACATTTGTATGGTCTTAAGCACTTGTTGTAACTTTTTTTCTGACAATGAAGAGAGAGGTAAACGTTTCCTGGTTTTGGCTTTTTTCTTGAAACCAAAAATGGGATGTGTTGGCCAATCAATGCACAGCAGTTAGATTTTGTAAGGTAGTCGCCGGGCAAGTCCAGAGTGGCTTGTCACTTTGTTTTTTTTTCCTTTTTTGTTTTTGCCGGTGAATATGGGGGATTGACTGGCGCTACCAATCATGAGCCCAAAAAGTCGGCGAAGACTAGCCTGAGTTAGGTTAGTTTTGGGAAAGATGTGTCCTTAGTTCTTGTGCACTGAGAGATTGGCCTAGATTTGAATCATCAAAAATGTATTTTAGTCCACTTTTTTGTTTCTTTTTTTTTTTTTTTTTAATAAATGCCAAAGCTCTTGATTTTTCTATTCTTGAACTTTCAAATCAATTAACCTTTTCATTCTCAGAAATGAAGGTGCAACATTGGTACATTTTTGTTCCCGATTGAACTACTTTACTAAATGTACCAAGAGGATATGATAATGGCCATTTTGAGATCTATTGTCTGCTTTCTATGTGCTTAATTGGTACAAATGTTGTCACGCAGGGTTGGGGCAGAGTTTAGGAAACTCAATGTGTCCTTGTTTGGTGACAAACATTTGTATGGTCTTGAGCACTTGTTGCAACTTTTTTTCTGACAGTGAAGAGATGGATAGAGTTAGTTTTATTTTACCTGATAAAAAGAGAGAGATCCTGGCGATATGATTGAAACATGGGTCGATAGCTACTTTGTAAATTAAGGTGTCCTCTGGTGAGGGCGGATGGAGGAGGGAGCATTTTTAGGAGGCCATGTTTTATATGGTATTTGTCAATTTTTTTTCTTTGTATTACTAGTAATGCTTGTTGTACATCTCATTAATTTTTTATGTGTTATAATTTTATGAACTGAGCATTCTCATGAGGTCCTGCTCTGGCATTATGAAAAAATATTCATACACAAGCCAATGTACCTAGGTTCTTTGATGTTAGTCAATTATTTTTCCTTCACAATCTTCAAATATATGTTTGGTCCATTTTTTTTTCTTTTTATAAATAACAAGGTATTAATTATTGAGTTTAAAATCACTTGACCTTTTCATTCTCAGAAATGAAGTTGCTATGGTGGTACATTTTTGTTCCCAATTGATCACCTTTACTAAATGTACCCAGAGGGTATGATAATGGACATTTTTAGATCTATTATATGCCTTCTATGTGCTTATGTGGTACAGATGTTGTCACGCTGGGTTCGGGAAGAATTTAGGAAACTCTTTGTGTCCTAGTTTGGTGACAAACATTTGTATCGTCTTGAGCACTTGTAACTTTTTTCTGACAATGAAAAGAGAGGTAAATGTTTCCTGGTTTTGGCTTTTTTCTTGATATGTATTTTGTCCACTTTTTTATTTATTTATTTAATTTTTTTTAATAAATGCCAAAGCTCTTGATTTCTCCATTATTGAACTTTCAAATCAATTAACCTTTTCATTCTCAGAAATGAAGGTGCAACGTTGGTACATTTTTGTTCCCGATTGAACTACTTTACTAAATGTACCCAGAGGGTATGACAATGGCCATTTTGAGATCTATTGTCTGCCTTCTATGTGCTTAATTGGTACAAATCTTGTCACGCAGGGTTGGGGCAGAGTTTAGGAAACTCAATGTGTCCTTGTTTGGTGACAAACATTTGTATGGTCTTGAGCACTTGTTGCAACTTTTTTTCTGACAGTGAAGAGATGGATAGAGTTAGATTTTTTTTTGCAGATAAAGAGAGAGAAATTCTGCCGATTTGATTGAAACATAGTTTGTTGGCTGCTGTGTAAATTATGGTGTCCTCTGGAGAGGGCGGATGGAGGAGGGAACATTTTTAGGAGGCCATGTTTTATATGGTATTTGTCCATCTTTTTTCTTTCTATTACTAGTAATGCCAGTCCTATATCTCATTACTTTTTCATAGGTTATAATTTAATTTGAACTGAGCATTCTCATAAGACCCTGCTCTGGCTTAATAATAAAAAATTTCACATACAAGCAATGTACCTAGGTTCTTTGAAACTGATGTTTGGTCATTAGTTTTCGTTCACAATCTACAAATATATGTTCTGGTCCACTTTCTTTTTTTTTTTTTAATAAATTACAAGGTTCTTAATTTATCACTTATTGAGTTTAAAACTACTTGACCTCTTCTATGGAACGAAATGTGTTCCAACAGAAATTGGATTGAATTTTGGTTTTGAATTGAATTTAACCTGCTTTGAATTTGATTTATTCAGGTTTTGAATTGAATTTTGAGTTTGAATTGAATTTAATTGGCTTTGAATTGAATTTTATTGGTTTTGAAATTGAATGAACAAGTAATCTGAAACTGAATCCAATTATTTGTATTGAAATTAAGAGAAAACTTGAAGCATTACATTCAGTTCGCACATTCAAATTCAGCTCATAAAATTCAAATTCAGATCTCTAAATTCAAATTCAAGTTGAGTAAAATCACATGAACGTGCATCGCGAGCTGCAGCAGCACCACCATTCCTCGTGGATTGCCTTATTTGGAATAAGGTGACCTGGAAGCGCACCTCAGAACTGATTCTAAACTCCTCCCACTGTGTACGAAAACATTTACCAAATCTTCGGCTCTTTATCAGTTTATTTGTTTTAGCTCATCATATTAATCTTCAGCAGTTAACTCCGAGTTGGGCCAAGATCATCCCCAGACTGCAAGCACCTCCGCTTTGGATCTGCGCCAGCTCTGTGCCGACTCCTGCTGATCCGGCATAGAGCTGGCGCGATCCGGAGTGGAGGTGCTTGCTGTCTGTGTCTGTAAATGTACTTGCTAATTATCCCCTGCTGCGCGATTAGTGCAAAGCGGGGATGTAGCATTGGGCTTCGTACATCCGTACGGACACATAAAATTGAAGCTGCGGGGGATATTGCCATGTTCGTGGCAGACACTTGTTTCTATCGTTTCTTCGGCTAAGTAAATAATGCTAACGCTAGTTACGATTGAGTCACTTTTTCTCTCAGTCGGTATGTGTGAATATATTTAGCTGGTGAGCCTACACGTTTAAACTCATGGGCTTCAAGTGTAACGTTATATTCAGTCAAAATCGGAGCTGTTCAGAACTTCAACCTCATATGCCTTAATGGTTCAGAATACCTGGAGTCACTAAATGATGACATACGCGCAAGGAGAAGATACTGCAATTTATCCAGTCGAGGTTGCAGCTGAAACTGGTCCAAGAAATTTGCAAATTCACTCATGCACGAAAATATGCAGTTAAGAGTACGGGGCTATGCTCTCTGCTGAAATGCGGTGCCAACACAGAGTTACGTATTGTGTGCATGGTTCTGTTGTTATATTAAACACTCCAGGTTCATTTATAGCTGGCTAGCTATATCGGACAAATCATATACAGCATTCACGGACACATGAAATGCAATGTAAATTCGGTGCTTCCTTGGAATTCACTACTTTATACTGGTCATCGGCAATGTCACATGTTCGGTCTCTGGCAGGTTAAAACCGTGAAGGAATATGCTGAAGTAAAAACTCGGACATCGCTCACTCACTGTTAAGACACTGCCAGAGACCGAACTAGTGACATTGCCGATGATAGGTAGAAAAGTACTGAATTCCGAGGAGCCACTGAATTTCCATTGGATTTCATGTGTCCGTGAATTCTGTATATGATTTGTCGGATATAGCTAGCCAGCTACAAATGAACCTGGAGCATTTAAAATGCTACTACAGAACCATGTGCACACAATACGTAACTCCGTGTTGGTACCGTATTTCAGCAGAGAGCATAGCCCCGTACTTTTAACTGTATACTTTTGTGCATGAGTGAATTTGCATGTGCGTGAAGGACGGCTCCAAAAACGGAATATTTCTTGGACCAGTTTCAGCTGCAACCTGTACTGGATAAATTGCACTCTTCTCCTCCCGTGTATGTCATCATTTTTTAACTCCAGGTAATCTGAACCATTAAGCCATATGAAGTTTAAGTTCTGAACAGCTCTATCTATTTGTTTTGACTTTGACTGAATATAACGTTACGCTTGAAGCCAACGAGCTTAAACGTGTCGGCTCACCCGCTAAATACATTCACACATATCGACTGGGAGACAAAGTGACTCGATTGTAACTAATGTTAGCATTTTTACTACACCGAAGACACGCCAGAAATTAGCGAGTGCATTTTCTGATGATCTTGGGCTAACTCAGGGTTAACTGTTGAAGATTAATATGATAAGCTAAAACAAATCAACTGATGATGAGCTAAAGTTTTAGTAAATGTTTTTCGGTGTATAGTTGCATGGATTTGGAATACAGAAGGTCCGCTTCCCAGACATTATGTAGGTCACCTTATTCCAAATAAGGCAATCCACGAGGGACGGAGGCGGGGCTGCAGCTCGCGATGCGCATTCATGTGATGTTACTCAACTTGAATTTGAGTTTAGAGATCTGAATTTGAATTTTTTTGAACTGAATTTGAATGTGTGAACTGAATAAAATGCTTCAAGTTTTATCTTAAATTCAATACAAATAATTGGATTCAGTTTCAGATTACTTGTTCATTCAATTTCATAACTGAAAAATTCAATTCAAAGCCAATTAAATTCAATTCAAAGCCTGATAAAATTCAATTCAAAGCAGGTTGAATTCAATTCAAAACCAAAATTCAATTCAATTTCTGTTGGAACAAATTTCGGTCCATACACTTCTTTCTCAGAAATGAAGTTGCATCGATGGTACATTTTTGTTCTCGATTGAACAACTTTACTAAATGTACCCAGAGGGTATCATAATGGCCATTTTCAGATCTCTTACATGCCTTCTACGTGCTTTATTGGTACAAATGTCACGCGGGGATTGGGTTGGGCAGAGTTTAGGAAATCAATGTGTCCTTGTTTGGTGACAAACATTTGTATAGTCTTGAGCACTTATTGCAACTTTTTTTCTGACAGTGAAGAGATGGATAGAGTTAGTTTTATTTTACCTGATAAAAAGAGAGAGATCCTGGCGATATGATTGAAACATGGGTCGATAGCTGCTGTGTAAATTAAGGTGTCCTCTGGTGAGGGCGGATGGAGGAGGGAACATTTTTAGGAGGCCATGTTTTATATGGTATTTGTCAATTTTTTTTCTTTGTATTAATAGTAATGCTTGTTGTACATCTCATTAATTTTTTATGTGTTTTAATTTTATGAACTGAGCATTCTCATGGGTCCTGCTCTGGCATTATGAAAAAATATTCATACACAAGCCAATGTACCTGAGTTTCGGAAACTCATTCTGTCCTAGTTTGGCGACAAACATTTGTATGGTCTTGAGCACTTGTTGTAACTTTTTTTCTGACAATGAAGAGAGAGGTTAACGTTTCCTGGTTTTGGCTTTTTTCTTGAAACCAAAAATGGGATGTGTTGGCCAATCAATGCACAGCAGTTAGATTTTGAAGGGTAGTCGCCGGGCAAGTCCAGAGTGGCTTGTCACTTTGTTTTTTTTTCCTTTTTTGTTTTTGATGGTGAATATGGGGGATTGACTGGCGCTACCAATCATGAGCCCAAAAAGTGTTGGCGAAGACTAGTTAGGTTAGTTTAGGGAAAGATGTGTCCTTAGGCCTTGTGCACTGAGAGATTGGCCTAGATTTGAATCATCAAATATGTATTTTAGTCCACTTTTTTATTTCTTTTTTTTTTTTTTTAATAAATGCCAAAGCTCTTGATTTCTCCATTATTGAACTTTCAAATCAATTAACCTTTTCATTCTCAGAAATGAAGGTGCAACGTTGGTACATTTTTGTTCCCGATTGAACTACTTTACTAAATGTACCAAGAGGATATGATAATGGCCATTTTGAGATCTATTGTCTGCTTTCTATGTGCTTAATTTGTACAAATGTTGTCACGCAGGGTTGGGGCAGAGTTTAGGAAACTCAATGTGTCCTTGTTTGGTGACAAACATTTGTATGGTCTTGAGCACTTGTTGCAACTTTTTTCTGACAGTGAAGAGATGGATAGAGTTAGTTTTATTTTGCCTGATAAAAAGAGAGAGATCCTGGTGATATGATTGAAACATGGGTCGATAGCTGCTGTGTGAATTAGGGTGTCCTCTGGTGAGGGCGGATGGAGGAGGGAGCATTTTTAGGAGGCCATGTTTTATATGGTATTTGTCAATTTTATTTCTTTGTATTACTAGTAATGCTTGTCATATAACTCATTAATTTTTTATGTGTTATAATTTAATGAACTGAACATTCTCATGAGGTCCTGCTCTGGCATTATGAAAAAATATTCATATACAAGCCAATGTACCTAAGTTCTTTGATGTTTGTTAATTATTTTTTCTTCACAATCTTCAAATATATGTTTGGTCCATTTTTTTTTCTTTTTATAAATAACAAGGTATCAGATATTGAGTTTAAAATCACTTGACCTTTTCATTCTCAGAAATGAAGTTGCAATGGTGGTACATTTTTGTTCCCGATTGAACAACTTTACAAAATGTATCCAGAGGGTATGATAATGGCCATTTTCAGATCCATTACATGCCTTCTACGTACTTAATTGGTACAAATGTTGTCACGCAGTGTTGGGGAAGAATTTGGGAAACTCCTTGTGTCCTAGTTTGGTGACAAACATTTGTATGGTCTTGAGCACTTGTTGCAACTTTTTTTCTGACAGTGAAGAGATGGATAGAGTTAGTTTTATTTTACCTGATAAAAAGAGAGAGATCCTGGCGATATGATTGAAACATGGGTCGATAGCTACTTTGTAAATTAAGGTGTCCTCTGGTGAGGGCGGATGGAGGAGGGAGCATTTTTAGGAGGCCATGTTTTATATGGTATTTGTCAATTTTTTTTCTTTGTATTACTAGTAATGCTTGTTGTACATCTCATTAATTTTTTATGTGTTATAATTTTATGAACTGAGCATTCTCATGAGGGCCTGCTCTGGCATTATGAAAAAATATTCATATACAAGCCAATGTATCTAGGTTCTTTGATGTTAGTCAATTATTTTTCCTTCACAATCTTCAAATATATGTTTGGTCCATTTTTTTTTATTTTTATAAATAACAAGGTATTAATTATTGAGTTTAAAATCACTTGACCTTTTCATTCTCAGAAATGAAGTTGCTATGGTGGTACATTTTTGTTCCCAATTGATCACCTTTACTAAATGTACCCAGAGGGTATGATAATGGACATTTTGAGATCTATTATATGCCTTCTATGTGCTTATGTGGTACAGATGTTGTCACGCTGGGTTCGGGAAGAATTTAGGAAACTCCTTGTGTCCTAGTTTGGTGACAAACATTTGTATCGTCTTGAGCACTTGTAACTTTTTTCTGACAATGAAAAGAGAGGTAAATGTTTCCTGGTTTTGGCTTTTTTCTTGAAACCAAAAATGGGAGGTGTTGGCCAGTCAATGCACTGCAGATACATTTTGTAGGGTAGTCGCCGGACAAGCCCAGAGTGGCTTGTCACTTTGTTGTTTTTGCTGGTGAATATGGGGGATTGACTGGCGTTACCAATAATGAGCCCAAAAAGTCGGTGAAGACTAGCCTGAGTTAGGTTAATTTTGGGAAAGATGTGTCCTTAGGTTTTGTGCACTGAGAGATTGGCCTGGATTTGAATCATCAAATATGTATTTTGGTCTACTTTTTTTTTTTTTTATTTATTTTTTTAAATAAATGCCAAAGCTCTTGATTTCTCCATAATTGAACTTTCAAATCAATTAACCTTTTCATTCTCAGAAATGAAGGTGCAACGTTGGTACATTTTTCTTCCCGATTGAACAACTTTACTAAATGTACCAGGAGGATATGAAAATGGCCATTTTGAGATCTATTGTCTGCCTTCTATGTGCTTTATTGGTACAAATGTTGTCACGCAGGGTTGGGGCAGAGTTTAGGAAACTCAATGTGTCCTTGTTTGGTGACAAATATTTGTATGGTCTTGAGCACTTGTTGCAACTTTTTTCTGACAGTGAAGAGATGGATAGAGTTAGTTTTATTTTACCTGATAAAAAGAGAGAGATCCTGGCGATATGATTGAAACATGGGTCGATAGCTGCTGTGTAAATTAGGGTGTCCTCTGGTGAGGGCGGATAGAGGGAGGAGCATTTTTAGGAGGCATTGTTTTGTATGGTATTTGTCAATTTTTTTTCTTTTTATTACTAGTAATGCTTGTCATATATCTCATTAATTTTTTATGTGTTATAATTTTATGAACTGAGTATACTCATGAGATCCAGCTCTGGCATTATGATAAAATATTCATACACAAGCCAATGTACCTAGGTTCTTTGATGTTTGTCAATTATTTTTCCTTCACAATCTTCAAATATATGTTTGGTCCATTTTTTTTTCTTTTTATAAATAACAAGGTATCAATTATTGAGTTTAAAATCACTTGACCTTTTCATTCTCAGAAATGAAGTTGCAATGGTGGTACATTTTTGTTCCCAATTGATCACCTTTACTAAATGTACCCAGAGGGTATGATAATGGACATTTTGAGATCTATTACATGCCTTCTATGTGCTTAAGTGGTCCAAATGTTGTCACGCGGGGTTGGGGAAGAATTTAGGAAACTCTTTGTGTCCTAGTTTGGTGACAAACATTTGTATCGTCTTGAGCACTTGTAACTTTTTTTCTGACAATGAAAAGAGAGGTAAATGTTTCATGGTTTTGGCTTTTTTCTTGACACCAAAAATGGGATGTGTTGGCCAATCAATGCACAGCAGTTAGATTTTGTAGGGTAGTCGCCGGGCAAGTCCAGAGTGGCTTGTCACTTTGTTATTTTTCCTTTTTTTGTTTTTGCCGGTGAATATGAGGGATTGACTGGCGTTACCAATCATGAGCCCAAAAAGTCGGCGAAGACTAGCCTGAGTTAGGTTAATTTTGGGAAAGATGTATCCTTAGGTCTTGTGCACTGAGAGATTGGCCTGGATTTGAATCATCAAATATGTATTTTGTCCACTTTTTTATTTCTTTATTTATTTTTTTTTAATAAATGCCAAAGCTCTTGATTTCTCCATTATTGAACTTTCAAATCAATTAACCTTTTCATTCTCAGAAATGAAGGTGCAACGTTGGTACATTTTTGTTCCCGATTGAACTACTTTACTAAATGTACCCAGAGGGTATGATAATGGCCATTTTGAGATCTATTGTCTGCCTTCTATGTGCTTAATTGGTACAAATCTTGTCACACTGGGTTGGGGCAGAGTTTAGGAAACTCAATGTGTCCTTGTTTGGTGACAAACATTTGTATGGTCTTGAGCACTTGTTGCAACTTTTTTTCTGACAGTGAAGAGATGGATAGAGTTAGATTTTTTTTTGCAGATAAAGAGAGAGAAATTCTGCCGATTTGATTGAAACATAGTTTGTTGGCTGCTGTGTAAATTATGGTGTCCTCTGGAGAGGGCGGATGGAGGAGGGAACATTTTTAGGAGGCCATGTTTTATATGGTATTTGTCCATCTTTTTTCTTTCTATTACTAGTAATGCCAGTCCTATATCTCATTACTTTTTCATAGGTTATAATTTAATTTGAACTGAGCATTCTCATAAGACCCTGCTCTGGCTTAATAATAAAAAATTTCACATACAAGCAATGTACCTAGGTTCTTTGAAACTGATGTTTGGTAATTAGTTTTCGTTCACAATCTTCAAATATATGTTCTGGTCCACTTTCTTTTTTTTTTTTTATAAATTACAAGGTTCTTAATTTATCACTTATTGAGTTTAAAACTACTTGACCTCTTCTATGGAACGAAATTTGTTCCAACAGAAATTGGATTGAATATTGGTTTTGAATTGAATTTAACCTGCTTTGAATTTGATTTATTCAGGTTTTGAATTGAATTTTGAGTTTGAATTGAATTTAATTGGCTTTGAATTGAATTTTATTGGTTTTGAAATTGAATGAACAAGTAATCTGAAACTGAATCCAATTATTTGTATTGAAATTAAGAGAAAACTTGAAGCATTACATTCAGTTCGCACATTCAAATTCAGTTCATAAAATTCAAATTCAGATCTCTAAATTCAAATTCAAGTTGAGTAAAATCACATGAACGTGCATCGCGAGCTGCAGCAGCACCACCATTCCTCGTGGATTGCCTTATTTGGAATAAGGTGACCTGGAAGCGCACCTCAGAACTGATTCTAAACTCCTCCCACTGTGTACGAAAACATTTACCAAATCTTCGGCTCTTTATCAGTTTATTTGTTTTAGCTCATCATATTAATCTTCAGCAGTTAACTCCAAGTTGGGCCAAGATCATCCCCAGACTGCAAGCACCTCCGCTTTGGATCTGCGCCAGCTCTGTGCCGACTCCTGCTGATCCGGCATAGAGCTGGCCCGATCCGGAGTGGAGGTGCTTGCTGTCTGTGTCTGTAAATGTACTTGCTAATTATCCCCTGCTGCGCGATTAGTGCAAAGCGGGGGATGTAGCATTGGGCTTCGTACGTCCGTACGGACACATAAAATTGAAGCTGCGGGGGATATTGCCATGTTCGTGGCAGTCACTTGTTTCTATCGTTTCTTCGGCTAAGTAAATAATGCCAACGCTAGTTACGATTGAGTCACTTTTTCTCTCAGTCGGTATGTGTGAATATATTTAGCTGGTGAGCCTACACGTTTTAACTCATGGGCTTCAAGTGTAACGTTATATTCAGTCAAAATCGGAGCTGTTCAGAACTTCAACTTCATATGCCTTAATGGTTCAGAATACCTGGAGTCACTAAATGATGACATACGCGCAAGGAGAAGATACTGCAATTTATCCAGTCGAGGTTGCAGCTGAAACTGGTCCAAGAAATTTGCAAATTCACTCATGCACGAAAATATGCAGTTAAGAGTACGGGGCTATGCTCTCTGCTGAAATGCGGTGCCAACACAGAGTTACGTATTGTGTGCATGGTTCTGTTGTTATATTAAACACTCCAGGTTCATTTATAGCTGGCTAGCTATATCCGACAAATCATATACAGCATTCACGGACACATGAAATGCAATGTAAATTCGGTGGTTCCTTGGAATTCACTACTTTATACTGGTCATCGGCAATGTCACATGTTCGGTCTCTGGCAGGTTAAAACCGTGAAGGAATATGCTGAAGTAAAAACTCGGACATCGCTCACTCACTGTTAAGACACTGCCAGAGACCGAACTAGTGACATTGCCGATGATAGGTAGAAAAGTACTGAATTCCGAGGAGCCACTGAATTTCCATTGGATTTCATGTGTCCGTGAATTCTGTATATGATTTGTCGGATATAGCTAGCCAGCTACAAATGAACCTGGAGCATTTAAAATGCTACTACAGAACCATGTGCACACAATACGTAACTCCGTGTTGGTACCGTATTTCAGCAGAGAGCATAGCCCCGTACTTTTAACTGTATACTTTTGTGCATGAGTGAATTTGCATGTGCGTGAAGGACCGCTCCAAAAAACGGAATATTTCTTGGACCAGTTTCAGCTGCAACCTCTACTGGATAAATTGAACTCTTCTCCTCCCGTGTATGTCATCATTTTTTTAACTCCAGGTATTCTGAACCATTAAGCCATATGAAGTTTAAGTTCTGAACAGCTCTATCTATTTGTTTTGACTTTGACTGAATATAACGTTACGCTTGAAGCCAACGAGCTTAAACGTGTCGGCTCACCCGCTAAATACATTCACACATATCGACTGGGAGACAAAGTGACTCGATTGTAACTAATGTTAGCATTTTTACTACACCGAAGACACGCCAGAAATTAGCGAGTGCATTTTCTGATGATCTTGGGCTAACTCAGGGTTAACTGTTGAAGATTAATATGATAAGCTAAAACAAATCAACTGATGAAGAGCCAAAGTTTTAGTAAATGTTTTTCGGTGTATAGTTGCGTGGATTTGGAATACAGAAGGTGCGCTTCCCAGACATTTTGTAGGTCACCTTATTCCAAATAAGGCAATCCACGAGGGATGGAGGCGGGGCTGCAGCTCGCGATGCGCATTCATGTGATGTTACTCAACTTGAATTTGAGTTTAGAGATCTGAATTTGAAATTTTTGAACTGAATTTGAATGTGTGAACTGAATAAAATGCTTCAAGTTTTATCTTAAATTCAATACAAATAATTGGATTCAGTTTCAGATTACTTGTTCATTCAATTTCATAACTGAAAAATTCAATTCCAAGCCAATTAAATTCAATTCAAAGCCTGATAAAATTCAATTCAAAGCAGGTTGAATTCAATTCAAAACCAAAATTCAATTCAATTTCTGTTGGAACAAATTTCGGTCCATACACTTCTTTCTCAGAAATGAAGTTGCATCGATGGTACATTTTTGTTCTCGATTGAACAACTTTACTAAATGTACCCAGAGGGTATCATAATGGCCATTTTCAGATCTCTTACATGCCTTCTACGTGCTTTATTTGTACAAATGTCACGCGGGGATTGGGTTGGGCAGAGTTTAGGAAATCAATGTGTCCTTGTTTGGTGACAAACATTTGTATAGTCTTGAGCACTTATTGGAACTTTTTTCTGACAGTGAAGAGATGGATAGAGTTAGTTTTATTTTACCTGATAAAAAGAGAGAGATCCTGGCGATATGATTGAAACATGGGTCGATAGCTGCTGTGTAAATTAGGGTGTCCTCTGGTGAGGGCGGATGGAGGAGGGAGCATTTTTAGGAGGCCATGTTTTATATGGTATTTGTCAATTTTATTTCTTTGTATTACTAGTAATGCTTGTCATATAACTCATTAATTTTTTATGTGTTATAATTTAATGAACTGAACATTCTCATGAGGTCCTGCTCTGGCATTATGAAAAAATATTCATATACAAGCCAATGTACCTAAGTTCTTTGATGTTTGTTAATTATTTTTCCTTCACAATCTTCAAATATATGTTTGGTCCATTTTTTTTTCTTTTTATAAATAACAAGGTATCAGATATTGAGTTTAAAATCACTTGACCTTTTCATTCTCAGAAATGAAGTTGCAATGGTGGTACATTTTTGTTCCCGATTGAACAACTTTACTAAATGTATCCAGAGGGTATGATAATGGCCATTTTCAGATCCATTACATGCCTTCTACGTACTTAATTGGTACAAATGTTGTCACGCAGGGTTGGGGAAGAATTTGGGAAACTCCTTGTGTCCTTGTTTGGTGACAAATATTTGTATGGTCTTGAGCACTTGTTGCAACTTTTTTCTGACAGTGAAGAGATAGATAGAGTTAGTTTTATTTTACCTGATAAAAAGAGAGAGATCCTGGCGATATGATTGAAACATGGGTCAATAGCTACTTTGTAAATTAAGGTGTCCTCTGGTGAGGGCGGATGGAGGAGGAAGCATTTTTAGGAGGCCATGTTTTATATGGTATTTGTCAATTTTTTTTCTTTGTATTACTAGTAATGCTTGTCATATAACTCATTAATTTTTTATGTGTTATAATTTAATGAACTGAGCATTCTCATGAGGGCCTGCTCTGGCATTATGAAAAAATATTCATATACAAGCCAATGTACCTAGGTTCTTTGATGTTAGTCAATTATTTTTCCTTCACAATCTTCAAATATATGTTTGGTCCATTTTTTTTTTCTTTTTATAAATTACAAGGTATTAATTATTGAGTTTAAAATCACTTGATGCTTTCATTCTCAGAAATGAAGTTGCTATGGTGGTACATTTTTTTTCCCAATTGATCACCTTTACTAAATGTACCCAGAGGGTATGATAATGGACATTTTGAGATCTATTATATGCCTTCTATGTGCTTATGTAGTACAGATGTTGTCACGCTGGGTTCGGGAAGAATTTAGGAAACTCCTTGTGTCCTAGTTTGGTGACAAACATTTGTATCGTCTTGAGCACTTGTAACTTTTTTTCTGACAATGAAAAGAGAGGTAAATGTTTCCTGGTTTTGGCTTTTTTCTTGAAACCAAAATTGGGAGGTGTTGGCCAGTCAATGCACTGCAGATACATTTTGTAGGGTAGTCGCCGGACAAGCCCAGAGTGGCTTGTCACTTTGTTGTTTTTGCTGGTGAATATGGGGGATTCACTGGCGTTACCAATCATGAGCCCAAAAAGTCGGCAAAGACTAGCCTGAGTTAGGTTAATTTTGGGAAAGATGTGTCCTTAGGTCTTGTGCACTGAGAGATTGGCCTAGATTTGAATCATCAAATATGTATTTTAGTCCACTTTTTTATTTATTTATTTATTTTTTTTAATAAATGCCAAAGCTCTTGATTTCTCCATATTTGAACTTTCAAATCAATTAACCTTTTCATTCTCAGAAATGAAGGTGCAACGTTGGTACATTTTTGTTCCCGATTGAACAACTTTACTGAATGTACCCAGAGGGTATGATAATGGCCATTTTGAGATCTATTGTCTGCCTTCTATGTGCTTTATTGGTACAAATGTTGTCACGCAGGGTTGGGGCAGAGTTTAGGAAACTCAATGTGTCCTTGTTTGGTGACAAATATTTGTATGGTCTTGAGCACTTGTTGCAACTTTTTTCTGACAGTGAAGAGATGGATAGAGTTAGTTTTATTTTACCTGATAAAAAGAGAGAGATCCTGGCAACATGATTGAAACATGGGTCGATAGCTGCTGTGTAAATTAGGGTGTCCTCTTGTGAGGGCGGATAGAGGGAGGAGCATTTTTAGGAGGCATTGTTTTGTATGGTATTTGTCAATTTTTTTTCTTTTTATTACTAGTAATGCTTGTCGTATATCTCATTAATTTTTTATGTGTTATAATTTTATGAACTGAGTATACTCATGAGATCCAGCTCTGGCATTATGAAAAAATATTCATACACAAGCCAATGTACCTAGGTTCTTTGATGTTTGTCAATTATTTTTCCTTCACAATCTTCAAATATATGTTTGGTCCATTTTTTTTTCTTTTTATAAATAACAAGGTATCAATTATTGAGTTTAAAATCACTTGACCTTTTCATTCTCAGAAATGAAGTTGCAATGGTGGTACATTTTTGTTCCCAATTGATCACCTTTACTAAATGTACCCAGAGGGTATGATAATGGACATTTTGAGATCTATTACATGGCTTCTATGTGCTTATGTGCTACAAATGTTGTCACGCAGGGTTGGGGAAGAATTTGGGAAACTCCTTGTGTTCTAGTTTGGTGACAAACATTTGTATCGTCTTGAGCACTTGTAACTTTTTTTCTGACAATGAAAAGAGAGGTAAATGTTTCCTGGTTTTGGCTTTTTTCTTGAAACCAAAAATGGGATGTGTTGGCCAGTCAATGCACTGCAGTTAGATTTTGTAGGGTAGTCGCCGGACAAGCCCAGAGTGGCTTGTCACTTTGTTATTTTTCCTTTTTTTGTTTTTGCCGGTGAATATGGGGGATTGACTGGCGTTACCAATCATGAGCCCAAAAAGTCGGCGAAGACTAGCCTGAGTTAGGTTAATTTTGGGAAAGATGTATCCTTAGGTCTTGTGCACTGAGAGATTGGCCTGGATTTGAATCATCAAATATGTATTTTGTCCACTTTTTTATTTCTTTATTTATTTTTTTTTAATAAATGCCAAAGCTCTTGATTTCTCCATTATTGAACTTTCAAATCAATTAACCTTTTCATTCTCAGAAATGAAGGTGCAACGTTGGTACATTTTTGTTCTCGATTGAACTACTTTACTAAATGTACCCAGAGGGTATGATAATGGCCATTTTGAGATCTATTGTCTGCCTTCTATGTGCTTTATTGGTACAAATGTTGTCACGCAGGGTTGGGGCAGAGTTTAGGAAACTCAATGTGTCCTTGTTTGGTGACAAACATTTGTATGGTCTTGAGCACTTGTGGCAACTTTTTTTCTGACAGTGAAGAGATGGATAGAGTTAGTTTTATTTTACCTGATAAAAAGAGAGAGATCCTGGCAACATGATTGAAACATGGGTCGATAGCTGCTGTGTAAATTAGGGTGTCCTCTTGTGAGGGCGGATAGAGGGAGGAGCATTTTTAGGAGGCATTGTTTTGTATGGTATTTGTCAATTTTTTTTCTTTTTATAACTAGTAATGCTTGTCGTATATCTCATTAATTTTTTATGTTATAATTTTATGAACTGAGTATACTCATGAGATCCAGCTCTGGCATTATGAAAAAATATTCATACACAAGCCAATGTACCTAGGTTCTTTGATGTTTGTCAATTATTTTTCCTTCACAATCTTCAAATATATGTTTGGTCCATTTTTTTTTCTTTTTATAAATAACAAGGTATCAATTATTGAGTTTAAAATCACTTGACCTTTTCATTCTCAGAAATGAAGTTGCAATGGTGGTACATTTTTGTTCCCAATTGATCACCTTTACTAAATGTACCCAGAGGGTATGATAATGGACATTTTGTGATCTATTACATGCCTTCTATGTGCTTAAGTGGTACAAATGTTGTCACGCGGGGTTGGGGAAGAATTTAGGAAACTCTTTGTGTCCTAGTTTGGTGACAAACATTTGTATCGTCTTGAGCACTTGTAACTTTTTTTCTGACAATGAAAGGAGAGGTAAATGTTTCCTGGTTTTGGCTTTTTTCTTGAAACCAAAAATGGGATGTGTTGGCCAGTCAATGCACTGCAGTTAGATTTTGTAGGGTAGTCGCCGGACAAGCCCAGAGTGGCTTGTCACTTTGTTATTTTTCCTTTTTTTGTTTTTGCCGGTGAATATGGGGGATTGACTGGCGTTACCAATCATGAGCCCAAAAAGTCGGCGAAGACTAGCCCGAGTTAGGTTAATTTTGTGCACTGAGAGATTGGCCTGGATTTGAATCATCAAATATGTATTTTGTCCACTTTTTTATTTATTTATTTTTTTTTTTTATAAATGCCAAAGCTCTTGATTTCTCCATTATTGAACTTTCAAATCAATTAACCTTTTCATTCTCAGAAATCAAGGTGCAACGTTGGTACATTTTTGTTCCCGATCGAACTACTTTACTAAATGTACCCAGAGGGCATGATAATGGCCATTTTGAGATCTATTGTCTGCCTTCGATGTGCTTAATTGGAACAAATCTTGTCACACTGGGTTGGGGCAGAGTTTAGGAAACTCAATGTGTCCTTGTTTGGTGACAAACATTTGTATGGTCTTGAGCACTTGTTGCAACTTTTTTTCTGACAGTGAAGAGATGGATAGAGTTAGTTTTATTTTACCTGATAAAAAGAGAGAGATCCTGGTGATATGATTGAAACATGGGTCGATAGCTACTTTGTAAATTAAGGTGTCCTCTGGTGAGGGCGGATGGAGGAGGGAGCATTTTTAGGAGGCCATGTTTTATATGGTATTTGTCCATCTTTTTTCTTTCTATTACTAGTAATGCCAGTCCTATATCTCATTACTTTTTCTCATTACTTTTTCATCTCATTCATTTCATTTAATTTGAACTGAGCATTCTCATAAGACCCTGCTCTGGCTTAATAATAAAAAATTTCACATACAAGCAATGTACCTAGGTTCTTTGAAACTGATGTTTGGTAATTAGTTTTCGTTCACAATCTTCAAATATATGTTCTGGTCCACTTTCTTTTTTTTTTTATAAATTACAAGGTTCTTAATTTATCACTTATTGAGTTTAAAACTACTTGACCTCTTCTATGGAACGAAATTTGTTCCAACAGAAATTGGATTGAATTTTGGTTTTGAATTGAATTTAACCTGCTTTGAATTTGATTTATTCAGGTTTTGAATTGAATTTTGAGTTTGAATTGAATTTAATTGGCTTTGAATTGAATTTTATTGGTTTTGAAATTGAATGAACAAGTAATCTGAAACTGAATCCAATTATTTGTATTGAAATTAAGAGAAAACTTGAAGCATTACATTCAGTTCGCACATTCAAATTCAGTTCATAAAATTCAAATTCAGATCTCTAAATTCAAATTCAAGTTGAGTAAAATCACATGAACGTGCATCGCGAGCTGCAGCAGCACCACCATTCCTCGTGGATTGCCTTATTTGGAATAAGGTGACCTGGAAGCGCACCTCAGAACTGATTCTAAACTCCTCCCACTGTGTACGAAAACATTTACCAAATCTTCGGCTCTTTATCAGTTTATTTGTTTTAGCTCATCATATTAATCTTCAGCAGTTAACTCCGAGTTGGGCCAAGATCATCCCCAGACTGCAAGCACCTCCGCTTTGGATCTGCGCCAGCTCTGTGCCGACTCCTGCTGATCCGGCATAGAGCTGGCGCGATCCGGAGTGGAGGTGCTTGCTGTCTGTGTCTGTAAATGTACTTGCTAATTATCCCCTGCTGCGCGATTAGTGCAAAGCGGGGGATGTAGCATTGGGCTTCGTACGTCCGTACGGACACATAAAATTGAAGCTGCGGGGGATATTGCCATGTTCGTGGCAGACACTTGTTTCTATCGTTTCTTCGGCTAAGTAAATAATGCTAACGCTAGTTACAATTGAGTCTCTTTTTCTCTCAGTCGGTATGTGAGAATATATTTAGCTGGTGAGCCTACACGTTTAAACTCATGGGCTTCAAGTGTAACGTTATATTCAGTCAAAATCGGAGCTGTTCAGAACTTCAACTTCATATGCCTTAATGGTTCAGAATATCTGGAGTCACTAAATGATGACATACGCGCAAGGAGAAGATACTGCAATTTATCCAGTCGAGGTTGCAGCTGAAACTGGTCCAAGAAATTTGCAAATTCACTCATGCACGAAAATATGCAGTTAAGAGTACGGGGCTATGCTCTCTGCTGAAATGCGGTGCCAACACAGAGTTACGTATTGTGTGCATGGTTCTGTTGTTATATTAAACACTCCAGGTTCATTTATAGCTGGCTAGCTATATCCGACAAATCATATACAGCATTCACGGACACATGAAATGCAATGTAAATTCGGTGGTTCCTCGGAATTCACTACTTTATACTGGTCATCGGCAATGTCACATGTTCGGTCTCTGGCAGGTTAAAACCGTGAAGGAATATGCTGAAGTAAAAACTCGGACATCGCTCACTCACTGTTAAGACACTGCCAGAGACCGAACTAGTGACATTGCCGATGATAGGTAGAAAAGTACTGAATTCCGAGGAGCCACTGAATTTCCATTGGATTTCATGTGTCCGTGAATTCTGTATATGATTTGTCGGATATAGCTAGCCAGCTACAAATGAACCTGGAGCATTTAAAATGCTACTACAGAACCATGTGCACACAATACGTAACTCCGTGTTGGTACCGTATTTCAGCAGAGAGCATAGCCCCGTACTTTTAACTGTATACTTTTGTGCATGAGTGAATTTGCATGTGCGTGAAGGACCGCTCCAAAAACGGAATATTTCTTGGACCAGTTTCAGCTGCAACCTCTACTGGATAAATTGCACTCTTCTCCTCCCGTGTATGTCATCATTTTTTAACTCCAGGTATTCTGAACCATTAAGCCATATGAAGTTTAAGTTCTGAACAGCTCTATCTATTTGTTTTGACTTTGACTGAATATAACGTTACGCTTGAAGCCAACGAGCTTAAACGTGTCGGCTCACCAGCTAAATACATTCACACATATCGACTGGGAGACAAAGTGACTCGATTGTAACTAATGTTAGCATTTTTACTACACCGAAGACACGCCAGAAATTAGCGAGTGCATTTACTGATGATCTTGGGCTAACTCAGGGTTAACTGTTGAAGATTAATATGATAAGCTAAAACAAATCAACTGATGAAGAGCCAAAGTTTTAGTAAATGTTTTTCGGTGTATAGTTGCGTGGATTTGGAATACAGAAGGTGCGCTTCCCAGACATTATGTAGGTCACCTTATTCCAAATAAGGCAATCCACGAGGGATGGAGGCGGGGCTGCAGCTCGCGATGCGCATTCATGTGATGTTACTCAACTTGAATTTGAGTTTAGAGATCTGAATTTGAATTTTTTGAACTGAATTTGAATGTGTGAACTGAATAAAATGCTTCAAGTTTTATCTTAAATTCAATACAAATAATTGGATTCAGTTTCAGATTACTTGTTCATTCAATTTCATAACTGAAAAATTCAATTCAAAGCCAATTAAATTCAATTCAAAGCCTGGTAAAATTCAATTCAAAGCAGGTTGAATTCAATTCAAAACCAAAATTCAATTCAATTTCTGTTGGAACGAATTTCGGTCCATACACTTCTTTCTCAGAAATGAAGTTGCATCGATGGTACATTTTTGTTCTTGATTGAACAACTTTACTAAATGTACCCAGAGGGTATCATAATGGCCATTTTCAGATCTCTTACATGCCTTCTACGTGCTTTATTGTTACAAATGTCACGCGGGGATTTGGTTGGGCAGAGTTTAGGAAATCAATGTGTCCTTGTTTGGTGACAAACATTTGTATAGTCTTGAGCACTTATTGCAACTTTTTTTCTGACAGTGAAGAGATGGATAGAGTTAGTTTTATTTTACCTGATAAAAAGAGAGAGATCCTGGCGATATGATTGAAACATGGGTCGATAGCTGCTGTGTAAATTCAGGTGTCCTCTGGTGAGGGCGGATGGAGGAGGGAACATTTTTAGGAGGCCATGTTTTATATGGTATTTGTCAATTTTTTTTCTTTGTATTACTAGTAATGCTTGTTGTACATCTCATTAATTTTTTATGTGTTTTAATTTTATGAACTGACCGTTCTCATGGGTCCTGCTCTGGCATTATGAAATTATATTCATACACAAGCCAATTTACCTAGGTTCTTTGATGTTTGTTAATTATTTTTCCTTCACAATCTTCAAATATATGTTTCGTCCATTTTTTTTCTTTTTATAAATAACAAGGTATCAATTATTGAGTTTAAAATCACTTGACCTTTTCATTCTCAGAAATGAAGTTGCAATGGTGGTACATTTTTTTTCCCGATTGAACAATTTTTCTTCATGTACCCAGAGGGTATGATAATGACCATTTTGAGATCTATTACATGCCTTCTATGTGCTTAATTGGTACAAATGTTGTCACGCGGGGTTGGGGCAGAGTTTCGGAAACTCATTGTGTCCTAGTTTGGCGACAAACATTTGTATGGTCTTGAGCACTTGTTGCAACTTTTTTCAGACAATGAAGAGAGAGGTAAACGTTTCCTGGTTTTGGCTTTTTTCTTGAAACCAAAAATGGGATGTGTTGGCCAATCAATGCACAGCAGTTAGATTTTGTAGGGTAGTCGCCGGGCAAGTCCAGAGTGGCTTGTCACTTTGTTTTTTTTTCCTTTTTTGTTTTTGCCGGTGAATATGGGGGATTGACTGGCTTTACTAATCATGAGCCCAAAAAGTGTTGGCGAAGACTAGCCTGAGTTAGGTTAGTTTAGGGAAAGATCTATGCTTAGGTCTTGTGCACTGAGAGATTGGCCTGGATTTGAATGATCAAATATGTATTTTGGTCCACTTTTTTAATTTTTTTATAAATGTCAAGGCTCTTGATTTCTTAATTATTGAATTTTCAAACCAATTAACCTTTTCATTCTCAGAAATGAAGTTGCAATGGTGGTACACTTTTGTTCCCGATTGAACAGCTTCACTAAATGTACCCAGAGGGTATTATAATGGCCATTTTAAGATTTATTACGTATGCCTTCTACGTGCTTAATTTGCACAAATGTTGTCACGCGGGTTGGGGCAGAGTTTATGGAGTTAAATTACTGCCAAAACCAACAAACCGAACATGTTTACAAATTCACAACGATTCACAAACAATTACAATCTGATTTGCAAATATAAAAATGATTCACATGCAAACAAAGTGTGGTTTGCAAATATAAAAATGATTTTCAAACAAATACAGTGTGGTTTGCAAATATAAAAATGATTCACGTATAAACCAGGTGTGGTTTGCAAATATAAAACACCATTAACAAACGTGTTAAATTTTACAAATACAAAATGTACCGATTGCAAGTATACGACGTGAACCGTTTCCTCCAAGTACAAATCACTTTTGGCAGTTTTCTACTGGTGACATGGCGCCGATTTTCTCCCTTGTATTTGTCCGAAGGATTTTCTCACAAATGTCCTCACTAAGTTATTGGCCCTGCTAAACAGCAGGTGGGGCCAGAACAGTTGAACAGAATAGAGAACAGCTGCCAGCGACAACTGTGGACATGAGGATGATGGCTGAAGCTAAATTAAAACGCAGTGTCTACATGTTCGAAATAACTCCGTGTCCGACAGTGGGATGGTTGCAATATAACTCCGGGTCTGGCAGTCGATTATTGTTTTCAGTCTCTTGAAATCTACTGAGTCTTTTAGATATTAAACGTGAATGTTTTGATCAGACGGCTCACTTCTTCAAGATGGGTACCGAGAATTTCAATCAATGTTTCTGTTTAAGCTCTGCTCAATAGTGTTGTGATTGTTGGTGATATATTTTTATTCTCCATTTCGTTATAAATCTGGTCTCATATCATTACTTTTACTTTCTGCTGTCTGCCGGACATGGAGTATTTTGCATTTCGCGTCCGACAGTCTTGATCCTGCGTGCTATATTTAATTCACAATGTCGATGGTCATGGACTTGATTTTCTCACTGACTACAAGCACTATTTTATCACTGGTGTGGAAATAAAGCGTTGAAACTATTCGATCCATCTGAGAGACCGAATAAAAACTGTTGTCTATCTTCAATGAAAGAAAGCAGACTACTAAAAAGACCAAGAAAAGTCAATGGCTAACTATTTGCATTTTGTGAAGGTCGAACACAAATATGGCCAAGTTTGTACGTCTAATAATTACTGTAATACTCCAAAGATTAAAACTTTTATGTCTTTCGGACACAGAGTATTTTAGGATCTCCGTCCGACAGTCGCTAAATTCGTCATAGATGCACAAAGTCCTGCGCCAATGCCGACTCACTTTATTGAGCAGAGCTTAAACAGAAAAATAGATTGAAATTCTCGGTACCCACCTCGAAGAAGAGCGCCGTCTGATCAAAACATTCACGTTTAATATCTAAAAGATTCAGTAGATTTCAAGAGATTAAAAACAATAATCAACTGTCGGACACAAAGTTATATTGAAACCATCCCACTTTCGGCCAAGGAGTTTTTTGGAACGCGTAGACACTTCGTTTTTATTTAGCCTCAGCCATCATCCTCATGTTCACAGCTGTCGCTGGCGGCCGTTCTCTATTCTGTTCAACTTCACGGTGCAGAGATCTAGGAAATTGAGTCATAGGCCCACCTGCTGTTTTGCAGGGCCAATAACTTAGAAATTCTCAGTAATGTCCCCACTTTCGGACAAATACAAGTGAGAAAATCAGCTCCATGTCACCGGTAGAAAACTGCCAAAAGTGATTTGTACTTGTAGGAAATAGTTCACGTCATATACTTGTAATCAATACGTTTTGTATTTGTTAAACTTAAAACATTTGTTTGTTAATGTTGTTTTGTATTTGCAAACCACACTGTATTTGTTTGCAAATCATTTTTATATTTGCAAACCACGTTTGTTCATGAATCATTTTTATGCCCCCGCCCTCCAAAGAGGAAAGGGGGCATTATGTCGACACCATGTCCGTCCGTCATCCGTTAACTTTTCATGTCCTTGGGATAACTATAGAATCCTTCATCAGATTGATGCCATTTCTTAATGGCTTATTGGGAGTGGCTAGAGGAAGGTTCCTTTCGAAAACCAGTGTTGTGCGATATCTAATATGGCTGCCGCAGCAGCCATCTCAATATGCCCTTGATCAACATACAGGCGGGGGCATATGCCACGCTCTGCGTTGCTCTTGTTATATTTGCAAACCACACTGTATTTGTTTGCAAATAATTTTTATATTTGCAAACCACACTTTGTTTGCACGTGAATCATTTTTATATTTGCAAATCAGATTGTATTTGTTTGTGAATTGTTGAGCATTTATAAAGCATGTTCGGTTTGTATATTAGGTTTTGACAGTAATTTAACTCCATAAGAGTTTAGGAGACTCAGTGTGCAAACATTTATACCTTCTTGAGTACTTGTAACTTTTTTTCTGTCAGTGTAGAGATATATTGAGGGTTAGTTGGTCTACCACATCAAAAGAGAGATATCCTGGCGATTTGATTTAAACATTGATTGATAGCTGCTGTGTAAATTAAGGTGTCGTCTCGTAAGGCTGGGTGGAGGAGGGTATATTTTTAGGAGGCTGTGTTTTATACCATTTTTGTCAGTCTTTTTTCTTTGTTTTACTAGTCCTGCCTGTCCTCTATACCGTGATGGCTGTTCCCACAGCCACACAAAAGGTTGCAGCATTAACACTGTCAAACGCCACTGCATGTTCAGTTACCTTGAGATGCAGTCCTTTAAATGACATTCAATACACATAGTTTGTTTTGTTTAAAATTTGTTTACTAGCACTTTGACAACAATCTGTTTTCTGGATGGAGCACATGCATTTAGTTTACATTGTTTGTCATTTTGCTATTAATTCATTTCTCTTTTCGTTGAGTTACCTGGCTGCTGTGTGCTATCTCCTGCATGGACAGACAAAAGATGGAGCTGACGGTGGAGCATGGCTTTATGGCTTTAAGTCCCTCCCATGACCAGACCAAGAGCTCTTTCATCATGGGGGTGGGGGGGGGGAGATTGCGCTTTCTTTGTGTTTTTAGTTAATGTCTGTATACCTTTACCTAGTGATGGGAAGATGAAGCTTCAAGAAACATTTTACTTATTTTCTGTGCCCACAAGATTGCGCCCATAGTAAAAAAAGTAAGGCTTAGGCACAGAAAATAAAGAAAATGGTTCAAGAAGCTTCAACTTCCCATCACTACCTTTACCCCTGTTTGTTAAAGGAGAATTCCAGTGTGAAATTGACATGGGGTGTATTGAACATGATAATGAGTACTAACTTTTGTTGAATACCCATCCTCCATACGCACGCAACTTTTAGAAATGAATGAATTTTTAGCTGAAACTCCCAACAGGCTTACAATGGTTGTGAATCGGGCATCGCGTTGCCATGCAAAGAAATCGCTATTTTTTCATCATTAACTAGGCTCAAAGTATGCAAACAGTACCTCAATGTAGTTTCCAGTCGCCTCTGTCTTGAAACTCACAATAAGGCGATTGACGAGCATGAACGAAAAGGAAGGATAGGGGAACAGGTTGCAATCTGTTCCTTCGTGCTCGTCAATCGACTTATTGTGAGTTTCAAGATGGAGGTGACTGAAAACTACATTGAGGTACTGTTTGCATGAATAGTCTTTTTTAATAAACTACCTGTGCACTTTCAAAGTTTCAGTGCCTCGTTTTAAATTTCAGGGCCCTCGGAATTCTACCGATGAAGAGTGGAGCTACTTTGAGCTTTGTTAATGATGAAAAAATAGCGATTTCTTTGCATGGCAACGCGATGCAAAAAAAAAGTTGTTGGGAGCTTCGGCTAAAAACGTATTTATTTCGAAAAGTTGCGTGCGCACGGAGGTGGGGTATTCGACAGTAGTTAGTACTCATTATCATGTTTCAATACACCCCATGTCAATTTCACACCAGAATTCTCCTTTAAATGTGGTCTGATCAACCAGTGTTGCCCCAGTGTCTCATTCTGGAAAGTCTGTTAGTTGATGTCTAGTTTTTGTTAGACTTATTTTTCAGTAGTTATATTTTGTTAACCTCTTTTAAGGGCCCTATAACTTTCATTTTATTATCTTCAGTTATTTCTTTTGTAAAAATTATTTTTTGGGAAAAATAAATTATCATTTTTGGAAATTTGAACCTGTGTTTTTGTGCTTTGACTGCTTGGGCCACGACAATCTCATTAGTTTTTCATGGGTTATAATTTTATTTGAGCTAAGCATTCTCATGAGATCCTGCTCTGGCTTTATTTTTAAAAAATTCATATATAAACCAGTAGGTTCTATGATACTTTAGTATGGTAGTTATTTGTTGTTTTTGATGTTCAAATTAAGCAGACTCTTGGGGTTGATTAGTCGAATCGAGTGTAACTGCTTGGTTGAAACGAAAGCCTGCACCCACACCAGCCCTTTCAGGATATGTTGAATAGCCCTGGTTTGGAAGAACACATGGAATTTAACAACAGACACAACAGCCACCACAGTCGGATACTTTAGAAGGCATGGAGTTACTTCAAAATATGCAGTTCAACCCTGGAATTATATTCACCTGACTTAGTGAGTAAAAGGTAACCAAGAATAATCCAAAAGGGTTCCCAAACTTTTGCACAGGGACCTTTTTCCTTTCTTGTCATTTGAAAACTCAGAAAAATTCAAATAAAAGAAAACCTTGCTTTTAAATTTGCAGAAAGGTGTCATGTTTCACTTTGTGGCATTTGGTGTTCGGGTTTGCTGTCAATCACCTGAAGCTTAATAGTAACAGACATTTAAACCAAGGATGCCCAAATTTTTGCACCCCACTGTATACTTGGCGTATGAAGTAGGCTAGCCCAGATTATTCTTGGGTATAAAATAGGCTCGCCCACTTTATCCCTGGGCGTACTCTGGGCTGGGGGTATGCTTGGGGCTCTTACACCGGCGATTTCACTGAATCAGAGATCACTAGCTGCTGTGTAGATAAAGGTGTCCTCTGGTGAGGGCAGGTGGAGGAGGGAACATTTTTAGGAAGCCATGTTTTATATTGCATCTCTGTATGACTAGTAATGCCTGTCCTATATCTCGTTGATTTTTTTAAGGGTTGTATTTTTATTGAACAGTGCATCTTCATCAGGCTGCACTCAGGATTCATATATATATATATTAGCCAACATAGCTAGGTTGGTATATGGGTGATTTTTTCAATACGGGCACAACTGGGACATCCCAAATGACTGATTAAAAAGGTTGCAGAATCTAACTAAATAAACTCAGCTAGACAGGGTGGGGCCCAGTAGTGTACAACCAGTATACCAGCGGAGCTGCATTTCTCCTGTTCTTTTCACGATGGGCAATTTTTATTTACATGTCTTTCCACTCCATTACTTTTTCAGACAAAACTGAAAGTACAATGATATGAACATGTAACCATATCCAAACAGATGTTTTCTGTTTCTGTCACTTCTGTTGAAGATATGTTGTGGTTTCCTGACTAGATGTTTACATATTTTTGAGGTCGCCTTGTTCATGAATAATTGGAGAGAGAGAGAGAGAGAGAGAATCCTCAGAGGCCATCTTTATTCCCAGCCTTGAATCGTGCAATAATCCAAACCCTGTGAGCGGTCCCTGGCCAAGAAGTGCTAACTCAGCATTCTTTACGGAGCAATGGGAAAAACTCAACCAACTTTGCTCCAATCACAAGATGGTTACACCCATGAATTATCTTTAACGTTTTTTTCATTCTCTAGCTTTGTTTATTAAACCATGGTAGAGCACAGAAATGCTGGTTTAAAAAAAAAATTAAGACTATATCCTAAAAATGGTGTGGAAAATTACAGTATAAGGGTGGAGAGACAGTCAGATGAAAAGGATACAAGTAGACACATAGGCTAAATGATGTAATTGATTATGTTTTCAGTAACAACTTATGATTTTACTGAACAAATATTGATCAAAGCTACAGAAATAAAATACATCCTCTGATTATGTTTTCAAATCACCAAACAGAAGCCTGCTTACTAATCAAAGCTACAGAAGCGTGCTGCTTGTGTGAGTGAGCTGCTCATGCATGTGGGAATTAAATTTCTTGCATGTGTCTGTGACCATGTGAACTGCTTGTATGTGTTTTATGTGTATGTGCATGTGTACATGTGCGTATGTGTTTGCACTGCTCATGCCCTCCCTACATGTATGTGAACTTCTTGTATGTGTGTGTGTTACTGCTGCTTACATGGTATGGTTATTGATTATTATTATTATTATTGATTATGGTTATTCAACACGGCAATTGATCTACTGATGAATGTGATGAGAAATATTGAAATATAATCATCAACATTCCTCCCGTTGAGGCCATCCCAATCATGGCTGAAAAATGGCACAGCATTGACTACCCCTGGTCTATGACCCCCGTACTACTTACAAGTGAATTTCTTATGAGTCCGAACATAAAATATGGCTGTTTGGCACTTTCCGACTGTAACACTTTGAGTAAAAACAATGTCTAGTACGCCAGCATGTGATTGTTTTCTTGTCCAGGTTTCTCAGGCCTTTCATTGCTCGGGTAAATAAAGTCCCAGTCTAATGTCCCACTTGAATCCAGTAATGTTGCTTATTGCAGGTAATTAGTCCAAAGTTATTCCAAAGTCCAAATCCATATTCAAAATTGATTTTTGATTTTTTTCCATCTGATTGTTTTGGTGAACGAGCCTTCATGACTGGAATCACTGTCTCAGCATATTCGTTCAAAACTTGAACTCCAAGGGAGGCTCCAGGGAGGAGCGGGCCTTGACCGGCTGGTACGCTAAACTGCCACCCGCCTGTCACTGGAGTGAGAAAATAAAATTGACACAAATACACGCACATGCAGATGCATTATGTACTCGGTACATACAGAACGAGAGTCGTCTGCACCTGCATAATTTCACTTTAAGTCTTAGGTGTACCAGATTTTATAATATTTACTTTTGCTGCAAAGACTGTGCAGACACTTTGGAGTCAGAACATTTTAAAAACCGTTTCATCCAGGCCTTCCCCAGGACTTAGCTTCTCCATGCAATAGCCCATAATAATAATCTCCCAAAAGACTTTGATTTCAACCATTGCACTTTTTGCCAAAATACAGTACCGTGTCGCCTGGGAGTCGACTCACCCCTGTCTTAGGTTGTCTCCTTGATAGGAGATCTTACCCGTCTCTGGAGTGAGTCACACACACACACACACAGGTGCTCAGCATTGAGCTGTGCGCTCATGAGGGGGACAGTTTCCTCACCCCTCATAATGGGACAGTTGTGAGATCATTCCAGTTGAATTGGGCTGTTGCTGCCGCTTTGTTGGAATAATAGATGAAACCGTAAAGTTACAACTTATCAATAGCAATTTGAAAACAGATGCTGCAATTATAGTTCTGACACTCAGATTATTCTTTAACCAGCCAAATAAGTCCCATTTGTCTTGTGTATTTTTGTTCCCTCAGTCTGAATGTGCTTTACAAAATCATACGGCGCTGGGTTAAACATTTCATGGTCATTAACCTTTTCAGATGGCTTGGACTGAGACGCAGCTTCACTTTGCTATACAAAATATTTCTCCTGATCCTGAATGTTTTGCATTCCTCTTTCTCCAAACAGTTCCAGAACTGCCAGCTCAGTTTCTTGTTTTGTTTCACTCTTTTCGCCGCTGATGCATAATTTGTTATTATACCCATCATTTTTTCACATATTGCAAGATCAAATTTCCCCTCTTCTGGCCACTTTGTTACTGTGTTTTTTTTAGCTCGCCGGGACGAATAACGTCCGGAGAGCTATTGTCGTACTCCCGGCGTCCGCGTCTGTCCGCGTGCAGAAAAACTTTAACCTTGCCCCAGCGAGCTTTGTCGTCTTTCTGACAACTCTTGTTTTTAGTTCTCCTTTCCCACTTATTTGACCATTTTTTAAATATTATTCTCAGAGGTAGGAAATTGCTCTCTTAATTCCTCCACAGGCATTGCCATTGTTATCTATGTATTAATTTAAATTTTAATACTTAGCCGAAATATCTTTCCCCACGTATTAAATTGCAATATGTCTATTTTACCAGTTACACTGCTCAATAAGCAGTTTATAATATAAACACACGTATGTGATTTCTCCTCTCCCTTTTCACATAGATTAGTATTTTGTCACGCATCCTAATCCAGTGTTATGTTTAGTGTATAACCATCTACTTGTCTAATCAATGGTATTTCTTGTTTAGTTCCATTTGCTTTTTTTGTCTTTTTCAAACATAGGAAGTTGCTTTTTTTTTTTTTTTTTTTAAATTCACCAATAAGTGCATACAAACAAATATGTGACCAGACAAATAAATGGGTAGGGAGTTGATTTACAGAGTAACATACATACAATAATAATACACAAAGGCACAACAAAAGGAATAGAAAAGAAGAGAGAATAAAACAAACAACAAACAAGGGGGGGAAGAAGGAAAAAAAAAACCACAAAGGAGAGAAAACAAATGAATAATAACAATAATAATAATAATAATTATAATGAAATAGAGAGATAAGAGCAAAAGAAAAGGGAAAAAGGGAAACAAGGCAAAACAGTGTAACAATCAAATGATCCGAAATGAAGCAGAGTTGTATTTTGGCAGTTATTTCACGATGTTTTTGTTCAAGAAGTTTCCTTAAAGATTTATACAGATTAACAGATTCCTATTCCCCAGGTTCTCTATTTTTTTTTTTTTTTTAAATATCCCTTCTCCTCTTCGTGAACAAGCCATTGTATATCTATGCTGTGGCATTAACTCACCGGCATTGAGATGGCAGTGAGAGTTGTGGAGTAGATGTCGTTGAATTCTTGCAATTGATTCTTGTGGGTTGCTGACTGTTGTTCCATTGATATATGTTGCGTATAGAGATCTAACCATTGTGTTGTTGTAATGTTTTTTCTGTTTTTCCAGTTGAGCAGTATTGTTTTCTTGGCGATAGTTAGGGCCACAAGCAGGGGGATTGTGATTTGTTTTGAGTTAGTGTTGAGTTCTTCTAAATTTCCAAGTATGCAGACGGTGGGGGATAGTGGGATATTGTGGTTGAGGAATCGGGATAGGGTGGCGGTTATTTTTTTCCAGAAGTTATGAATTGGTGGGCAGAGCCAGAATGCGTGCAGGTGGTCGTCGATAGTGTTGAGTGTGCAGTGGGTGCAAATGTCTGTGTCTGTGAGTCCCATGATGTGCATCTTGTGCTGTGTGAGGTGTGTTCTATGGATGATTTTATACTGAATTAACTGAATTTTGGTGTTGTTAGACATGGAGAATATGTTGTTGCAGACTGTGTTCCAGAATTGACTGTTTGTGTGAATGATGAGGTCTCATTCCCATTATTGGTATGTGATGTGGGTCGTTATTGGAGGATATAAGTTTATATAGCTTTGTGAGTAGTTTTTTCTTTGACTGTGTTATTTTATTGATGGTATATAATAGTGGTGGATGTTCTAGGTGGAAATTTGTGATATTTATTTTTGTTTTAATTGACTCTTTGAGTTGGGTGTATTGAAGGAATTGTTTCTTGTCGATATCGTACATTTCAGACAGCTGTTGTAATGTTAGTAAAGTGTTGTTGTAGAAGATGTGGTGGAGGTGTGTGACTCCTTTTTCTTTCCATTTTTTTCCTATTAGAGGGGATTTGTTAGCAGTGAAGTCTGGGTTGTTCCATATGGGTGTTTGAGTCGTGGGAGAGAATGTTGTGTTTCTTATTTTATTGATCTTCCACCAAGCTGTCAGAGTTGCTGCGATTGCGGGGTTTTTGAAACAGTTGTGTTTTTTGATTGCAGTACAGATAAATGGAAGGTCTTTGATTGATATGTCTTGGCAGTCTGTCTGTTCTATGTCTAACCAGGGGTGATAGTGATGGGTTGAATGTATCCATTTGGAAAGGTACTGTAACTGATTGGCTAAGTAGTAATGATAGAAATTTGGTGCTTCTAGGCCTCCTTGTAGTTTTGACTGTTGTAGTGTAGTTAGTTTTATCCTGGGCTGTTTGTTTTTCCAGTAGAATGATGTTATTGTTGTGTCCAGTGAGCTAAACCATTTCGATGTGGGTTGGATGGGGATCATTGTGAATAGGTAATTGAGTTTTGGCAGTATCATCATTTTAATTGTGGCGATGCGTCCTATAATTGAGATTGGTAGTGTCATCCATCGGTTTAGGTCATCTTGTATTGTTTTTAAAAGTGGTGTGAAATTCAGGTGAAACAACTCAGACAGCTTGGCAGAGAATTTTATGCCTAAATATGTGATATTGCCAGTAGTAGGTGGTAATTGGGGTATGTGTAGTGTAGAAAGGAATGTATCTGCATTTATTGTGAGGGTGGTTGATTTATTCCAGTTTACTGTGTAGTCTGAGATGCTAGAGTATGAATTGATGAGCTTGATAAGTTCTTTGATTGAATTGCTGGGATTCTGTATGAACAGGAGTATGTCATCTGCGTACAGACTGATTTTATGCGTTATGTTTTTAGTATGAATACCAGAAATATTGTTATTTTGACGGATTGCAGCAGCTAATGGTTCAATGAAAAGTGCGAATAGTGATGGTGACAGTGGACATCCTTGTCTGGTGCCTCTGTGAAGTGTGAAGTGAGGTGAGATGAGGTTGTTTGTAATAACTGCTGCTTTTGGTTGGTTGTAGAGTGTTGTTATCCATTGAATAAATGACTGTCCAAATCCAAATTTTTCCATTGTTTTTTTGAGAAATGTCCAATTTACCTTGTCGAATGCTTTTTCTGCGTCTAAGGAAAGAATGACTGTTTTGTGTTGACTTTGTTGAGAGAGGTGGATAAGATTGAATAGACGGCGTGTGTTGTTTGATGAATGTCTTCCTTTAATGAATCCTGTTTGATCTGGGTGAATGAGAGATGGGATGACTGATTCAATTCGAGTTGTTAGTGCTTTGCTGATTATTTTGATATCTGTGTTAATGAATGAAATGGGCCTATAATTTGAGCAGTGAGTTGGGTCTTTGTTTGTTTTGAGTAGTACTGAAATTAGTGCTGTGTTCATGTGATATGGAATTGATTGATTGCTCTTGATTTCATCTGCCATTCTAACAAAAAGTGGTGATACTGTTTTCCAAAAGTGTCTATAAAATTCTGTGGGGTATCCATCGAGTCCAGGTGCTTTATTGTTTGTCATGATCTGTAGTGCTTTTTCATATTCTATGGGGGTGAGTGGAGCGTCTAAAATGTCCGCTTGTTCTTTTGTTAATGATGGTAGTTTGAGGTTATTTAGAAAGTTGTCTATTTCTTTTGGATCCTTTTCTTTATTATTGCTATACAAGTTGTAGTAGTAATAATAATAATAATAATAATGCATCAATTTTATATTGCGCTTTTTTGGACACTCAAAGACGCTTTACAATGGAGGCATTATTCATTCACACTCTGATGGTGGTAAACTACGTTTTTGTAGCCATAGCTGCCCTGGGGCAGACTGACGGAAGTGTGGCTGCCAGTATGCGCCTACGGCCCCTCCGACCACCACCAAACATTCACACACAGCCATACAGGAGGAAGGGAGGGTTCCTATATTGCATGTTTTGGATGGGTGGGGGAAACCGGAGTACCCGGAGGAAACCCACGCGAACACGGGGAGAACATGCAAACTCCACACAGAAAGGCCCCAGGCCGGATTCGAACCCACGGCCTTCTTGCTGTGAGGCAGTAGTGCGAACCACCATGCCGCCCAAAGTATTGTCTGAATGTGTTATTTATGGTTTGTGGGTCACTGGTGATGTTTCCTGTTGAGTCTGTAATAGTTGTGATGAGTGATTTTTCTTTGTTGTGTTTGAGTTGGTTGGCTAAGTATTTTCCAGATTTGTCACTGTGCTCGAACTCTTTATATCGGAGCCTACGTAGCATGAATTGTGTCTTTTTATGAAGGTTGTTGTCAATTTTATTTTTGGTGTTTCTAATTTCTGTAAGTATGTGTTCTGTGGGATTAGTTGCGTATGAATTGTGTAGTTGTTTAATTTGTTCTTCCAATTTTTTTTCTGTTTCTAGTTCTTTCTTCTATTAAATGTTGAGTATGAGATAATTTTTCCTCTTAATACTGCTTTGGCTGTTTCCCAGATGAGAGTTGGTGAGGTATATATTGCGTCATTTGTTTCCATAAATAGTGTCCATTGTTTTTTGAAATATGAATCAAATTCGCTATCTTGAAGTAGTGATGTGTTAAATCGCCATCTTGTGCTGGTTTTTGTTTCAGTTTTATTGTGCAGTGTGAAGCTGATGGGAGCATGGTCGGATATGATGATTGGGTGGATGGTGGGGTTAGAGAGGAAGTTTTTGCTTTTTTCCCTTCCTTTTCCCCTATTTTCCTCCATCTACCAGCTTTGCCACAATCATCATTGTTTATTTTTTTAATCCAAATTTTTAATCCATTTCTCAGCCAAATAGTTTTTCTCACGAATTAATTATGATAGTACAGCAATCGTAATAATGCTTAATCATCTTTTAATGCATGCAATTTACTACTTTTTTTAATCTATCAAATAGTAATGAACATTAATAATAATTGTAACACTTATTGCATGCAGACTAGGAGTTATATTTTATATTTTAGTGCACTCTTATGTAATGTGAATATAGGCCACTAGATGGAAGTATTTACCTTTTTTTTGTTAAGCTCAGACTGGAGTCATGTTTAGACATGTCCTGGACATGTCTGGGGCAAGTCTCAGAAAAGTAAAAAAAAGAGGTCTAAATGTGGGTGGGGTCTGCAAAAGAGTATATAAGGAAAAGAATTGAGACAGTAAAGTAGTAGGAGAAATTGCAAGAAGAAGGATACATGTGACCAGACCTGTCATTTCTGTTCAAGACCTGTTAAGTTTCTTTTGTGGATTTTTCTCACCCAGGACATCACCAAGCCGCCCCACAAAAAGGACTGTAAATATTTCTTTTTGTTTTTGTTATAATTCAATCTTGGTCTTGAGGTTAATTAGTTGTTATTGTCTTTGTTTAATTAAATGTGTTTGAGTTTTAAAACTGTATCTGTCATCTGTTGCTGTTGCTGTTGCGTTGTAAATCGAATAACAAATTGGGGCCATAACAAATTGGGGGCTCAAGGTCCGGGATAGACCATTTTGTGAGTAATTTATTGAAAATCTAACATTTCAAATTGTAAAATTGATTTTTTTTATTTAATACATATATATTGACAACAGCAATGGATGATTTCTTGGCATCACCAACCGTAGGGGTTTTGAAGTCTTTTAAAAAGACAGAACTGCTAGAAATTTGCAGACATTTAGAGCTGACAGAGGTGAAACCAGCCATGCGAAAAGCAAGACTGGCTCGAGAGATAGTTGAATATTACATTGATGAAAATGTGTTTGCACCCGGAGATCTGGAACAGTTTCCAGTGGAAAATCCAAATATAGAAATGGAACTTAAATTAAAAATGCTAGAGATTGAAAGGGAGGAAAGAGAAAAAGAAAGGGAGGAAAAAGAAAAGCAAAGAGAATTTGAGAGGGAAGAAAAAGAAAAACAAAGGCAGTTTGAGTTAGAAAAATTAGCAAGAGAAGAGAAAATAGAAAGGGAGGAAAAAGAAAAACAAAGAGAATTTGAGTTAGAAAAATTTGCAAGACAGAGATTTTGAATTAGAGAAATTCGATAGAGAAGAAAGACTCCAAATGGAGCAACTAAAAATTAAAATTGAAACTAAAAATAACTTTTGTGCCAGTCAGGAGGTAAAACTGGTGCCTCCATTTTCGGAAAAGGATGTTGACAACTATTTCCAGTGTTTTGAAAAGGTAGCAAAGAGTTGCCAGTGGCCAAAGGAACACCGGCCTCTGATGTTGCAAACTGTCCTCAAGGGTAAAGCTCAACAAGCCTATTCGGCTTTGTCTGCAGATGATTCCTCTGATTATGAGGTTGTCAAAAAGGTTATTTTGAGAGCTTATGAGTTGGTTCCAGAGGCTTACCGACAGAAATTCAGAGGTCTGAAGAAATCTGAAAATCAGACTTATGTTGAATTTGCTAATGAGAAGAAGGTTTGCTTTGAGCGCTGGTGTACTTCTATGGAGGTCAAGGATGATTTCAACTCACTAAAAGAGATGGTGTTAGTTGAAGAATTCAAGAACTGTGTTAAGGATGATGTTAAGACCTACCTTAATGAGAAGCAAGCACTGAACTTGCAATCAGCTGCCAAATTTGCAGATGAATATGTTCTCACTCATAAGTCCAAATTTCAGAAAAAGGGTTACGGTGATACCCAAGATTCCTCACCCAAAGACAAAGACAAATCTGGTGATGGTGCTCAGAAATCCAGTAACAGGTCTGATCAAAGTGTGAAAGCTGACAGTGACAAAAGTGGTCTAGTTTGCAGTTATTGCAAGAAATCTGGTCATGTTACAACTAACTGTTGGTTCCTTAAAGCTAAGAAAGAAAAAGAAAAGGATACCAAACCAAATGCCTTTGTGAAAACAAGGTTAGAAACCCCTGTAGTAGATAACTAATCTGCTAAATTGCCTGCTTCTTGTGGGGCTAAAAAGCCTAATACAGCTGACTTTGTGAGGGAGGAATTTCTTCCATTTGTGTCAGAGGGATTTGTGGCTCTGAATGAGCATACAACTCCTGTCCCCATATATATCCTAAGGGATACCGGAGCTTCTCAGTCACTTTTGTTGATGGACTCCTTGGAGTTACGTGATGAGACCGCTTCAGGGGATTTCATACTTGTACAAGGTATTGAAGGGAGGACTGTATCTGTACCCCTGCGCTCTATATTCTTGACGTCAGATTTAGTTACAGGACAGGTAAAGGTGGGACTTATGTCAAGTCTACCTATAAAGGGTGTTTCTCTGTTGCTAGGCAATGACCTGGCTGGGGGCAAAGTAGTTCCCCCTGTACATCTTACTTCACAGCCGAGCACTGAAAATGGGGATGAGGACCCATCTCTGTATCCTTCTTGCGCAGTGACTCGTGCTATGGCCAAGAAGGCTAAAGAAGATGATGTTGTGGTGCCGTCCAGTACATTGAATAGTCAGGACTCAGGTGGTTCGCCTCATGACTCTGATTGGCCTACTATGGTTTCTCCGTTTGAGGACTTATCAGATACTTTTATCAGTTCTCTATTCAGCCAGCCGGATGGGTCTGGTGATTCTGATGTGTCTGGAGACTTGTCTCTGTCCAGAAAGCGGTTGATTGAGGAGCAAACTAATGATCCTGAAATTGGTGTACTAAAGAGGAGAGCCCTTCCTGAAAAAGAAATAGATGCAGTTCCAGTTGGGTATTATCTCAAGGATGGTGTGTTGATGCGGAAGTGGCGCCCTCCTGATATCCCTGCCAATGCAGATTGGGCAGTGGTCAGGCAAATTGTTGTTCCGAAGGTCTATAGGAATGAGATCTTAACAATGGCTCATAGTTTACCTTTAGGAGGTCATCTTGGTGTTAACAAGACTGTTGATAAGATCATGAAACACTTCTTTTGGCCTGGGCTTCGGAAAGACGTTTCCAACTTTTGCAAAACCTGTCACACTTGTCAGGTAGTTGGAAAACACCAGTTAGACCCACCTGTAGCTCCATTGCAGCCTATCCCAGCATTTGGGGAGCCATTCTCTAGGGTCATTGTTGATTGCGTTGGTCCATTACCCAAGACTAGATCTGGAAATCAGTACTTGTTGACAATCATGTGTGCATCTACCAGATTCCCCGAAGCCATACCTCTACGTAACATCAAGGCAACTGCAATCTCAAAGGCTTTGATAAAGTTCTTCACGTTGTTTGGCCTTCCCAGGGAAATTCAGTCAGACCAAGGTAGCAATTTCACTTCAGGATTGTTTCAGCAGGTTGTGTATGAACTAGGTGCAAAACAGATTCTTTCTAGTGCCTATCATCCAGAAAGTCAGGGTGCCTTAGAGCGGTTTCATTCCACTCTCAAGACAATGATGAGGACTTATTGTTATGACCATGAGAAAGACTGGGATGAAGGGGTTCATTTGCTGTTGTTTGCAGCTAGAGAAGCAGTGCAGGAGTCTACTGGATTCAGTCCATTTGAGCTAGTGTTTGGTCATGAAGTGAGAGGACCTTTGCTATTATTGAGTGAACAATGGCAAGAGGAAGAGCCGCAAATCAGTCTGTTAGACTATGTTAGCAAGTTCAAGGAAAGATTGCGTGCAGCTTGTGACCTTGCCAAAGAGAACTTGAAATCAAGTCAGGGAAAAATGAAAACTTGGTATGATCATAAGGCTAGAAGCCGTGAGTTGAAACCAGGAGACAAGGTCCTTGTGTTGTTTCCCTTGCAGTCCAATCCATTGCAGGCTAGATTTCATGGTCCTTATGAAATTCTGACAAAACTCAATGATCTCAATTACATTGTGAAGACTCCAGATAGGAGAAAACCAAAACAATTGTGTCATATTAACATGCTAAAGCCTTATCATGACAGAAATGCTAGGGTTGCAGCTGTCACTTCAGATTCTCCAATGGTCGAAACGTGTGAAGATGAGGGGGAGTTTCAAGATGATGAACCAAGAATTAAAGCTGAAGTTCTTTCATGTAAATTGTCAAACACTGAAGTGTTGCAAAATCTTGATGTAAAACTCCAGCACTTAGAACCCTCACAGAGAGATCAGTTTGAAAGGTTGATCAAGAAATATGAGGATTTGTTTCCTGATGTTCCAAAGAGAGTTACTATAGCCTCTCATGATGTAGATGTTGGTGATGCCAAACCAATAAAACAGCATCCATACCGGATGAATCCTGAAAAGAGAAAGATTGCTGAGAAAGAGGTTGAGTACATGTTAAAACATGATATTATCAGACCCTCCAACTCCGATTGGAGTTCACCCTGTGTGCTAGTTCCAAAACCTGATGGAAGTACTAGATTCTGTACAGATTATCGCAAAGTCAATGCTGTAACTAGAACTGATGTGTTTCCAATACCTAGGATTGATGATTGTATTGATAGTGTAGGGCAAGCAAAGTTTCTGACCAAGATTGATTTATTTAAGGGTTATTGGTGTGTGCCTTTAACTGAGAGGGCCAAGAGCATCTCTGCTTTTGCCACACCATCTGGATTGTACCAGTATGAAGTCCTACCCTTTGGCATGAAAAATGCCCCAGCCACGTTCCAAAGGATGATACAGTCTACAATCGCCGGATTGCCACACACGGGTGCATACATCGATGACCTGATCACATGGAGTGACTCCTGGGAAGAACATCTGAAAGATGTAGAGACGTTGTTCCAGCGCCTGACCCAGGCTAACCTGACTGTTAACCTGAACAAGAGTGACTTTGGTTGTGCTACTGTCACCTATCTTGGCTACGTCATAGGCCAGGGTAAGGTGGCACCCATAAATGCTAAAGCCCAAGCCATCATGGACTTTCCAGTTCCTGACAACAAAAAAGCTTTGCGCCGCTTCCTTGGAATGATCGGGTACTACCGCAAGTTCTGCAAGAACTTTGCTGAGATTGCTCTCAGTCTAACTAACCAACTGAAGAAAGGCGTAAAGTTCACCTGGGATGATGCATGCCAGAGAGCCTTCGATCGCCTGAAGTCTCTGCTGTGTCACTTCCCCGTGCTCAAATCTCCTGACTTCAACAAACCGTTCTCCATCGCGGTCGATGCTAGCGACCAGGCTTGTGGATATGTGCTCCTACAGAGAAGTGACTCTGATGACATTGAGCATCCCGTGGCATACTTCTCCAGGAAGTTCAATCGCCACCAAAGGAACTATTCCACAATAGAGAAGGAACTGTTGGCTCTGGTCCTTTCTTTACAACACTTTGAGGTTTATGTTTGTACAGGACAAAAGCCAATGATTGTGTACACTGACCACAATCCGTTAATGTTTTTGAGTAAGATGAAAAACAAGAATCGGAGATTGTTGAATTGGAGTTTGATTTTACAGGAGTTTGACTTGGAAATTAAGCATGTGAAGGGTACAGACAATGTAATTGCTGATTGCTTATCCCGTGTTTGAATGTGTATGATATGTATATATAGACAAGTGTTCACTTTACCATTTTGTATTGAAAAGAAAAATTTTGCCTTTATGAGTCAAAATTTTTCCCTTTTGGAATGGAGGTGTAATGTGAATATAGGCCACTAGATGGCAGTATTTACCTTTTTTTTTTTGTTAAGCTCAGACTGGAGTCATGTTTAGACATGTCCTGGACATGTCTGGGGCAAGTCTCAGAAAATTAAAAAAAAGAGGTCTAAATGTGGGTGGGGTCTGCAAAAGAGTATATAAGGAAAAGAATTGAGACAGTAAAGTAGTAGGAGAAATTGCAAGAAGATGACCAGACCTGCCATTCTGTTCAAGACCTGTGACGTTTCTTTTGTGGATTTCTTTGCCTGTGTTTGAGCATTTTCTTCATCCAGGACATCACCAAGCCACCCCACCAAAAAGGGACTGTAATTATTTCTGTTTTTTTTTATTTATCAATCTTGGTCTTTAGTTGTAGGTTGTTATTAGTCTTTGTCTTTGTTAAAAATTAAATGTGTTTTAGTTGTTAAAACTGTGTTTTTCATCCCTTGCTGTTGCTGTTGTGTTATAAATGTAATTACAAATTGGGGCCATAACACAGGTGACAAAAAATGGACCTAGTTTAGTCTATGGGACATTTTCATCACAGTGTTACAATCTTTTATATTCATAAAGCATAGAGTTAGTTCAAGCAGGCAACAATATCACGCTCTATATCAGCTGTCAGCAGCAAGTAAGCCAAGCCTCATTCGCTGATCACTCAGCTGACTTCCCCAAGGCTCCTATTGGCTAATCACTTTCAAAGCTCAGTATTTAAACTGCTCTCCTGGCTTCTCTTGCTGCTTCCTCCACTAGCTAGATTCATGGTTTTTGTGTTTCAACAAAGCCGCTTCCAAAAGTGTGTACACAATTTTATTTTGAAGTTTCTTGCACGTACATACAATCTATGGTCCTGAAGTTTGTTATTTCCGGTCCTGACACTGGAGGCAGCCTGAGAGTAGAGCCTGCACTGAAAGCAGCCCCAAGCTGGAGGTCTGCAGCCAGACTCTCTTGCCACTAGCCGACTTCAACCCACCACCGCTCCCCCGCTCCCCTTGTTGTGCTTTCCGCCTGTTCATTGTCATTGTTGCTGTCTGCTCTGTCTGGGTTTTGCTGCTGCTCTCCTGCTTATACACGATTCATGATGGCTTGTGAAGGGCAGTGGGGGAGCTCTTCCTGCCTCAAGGCTTTACATGCAAGCACATGGAAGAGCAGGGAGTCCCCAGAACAGAACCTAACCGCCAAATACAACATGTGCAAGATTATTTATGACAAAGTGATCCTGACTGAAGGGTAATTTCTACCCTAATTTCAATGTGGTAACTGATTTTCTTTGGGCAGAAGTTCAGTGCCAGCGTGCAGACATGCAATAGGCTGGGCCTATAATAAATCACTTTTTAGTGACTTAATCACTTTTATAAGAGTAGAGTGAAGGAGGGGAGTGCAGAGACTAGATCACATGAGTTTATTTACCTCTCAGCTCTAGAATGTCCTGTTATGTAAAAACAATATTATTGATGTTTGTGTGATTATGATATAGGGTTCTAATTTCGTAGACCAGGCGCAGGCGCGGCGCATGGGGGGTGCGCCACGCCAACGGGGTGTGTCCAGGCGTATGTGGCAATTTCGTGCCCGGCGTAGCCTGGCGCAAGTACTCCTCTGTCCCGCCTCTGCCCCTCCTTCCAGCGCAAGTTGGCAAAGAAGGCGACACAGCCGAGTCAAATCTTGCTCACTGGCAAGAGAAACGATGGATAGCGTGTTCCCATTAGTTACAAACTGTTGCTGCTTTAAATTTTGGGACTGACATGCATGGACAACAATGCACGATACGTGACACATTCATTTTCAATATGTGATCTTAACTCAGTACGAGATCATAGCAATCAGGCTGTATTCCTTTCCCCCACTGAAGACGATAAAACCCAAGTGACAACAATAGTAGCCTAGTATTAAGCCGCTTGCTTTACTGGACGCGAAACGAATTTTTCGCTCGACAGATTGCGTCTTGTGTCCGAAAGTCTGACAGGGTTTTAATAAATCTCCGTGTCTGACAGTCTATTATTGTTTTTAATTTCTTCAAATCTGCTGACTCCTTTAGATATTAAACGTGAATGTTTTGATAAGAGGGCTCAGTTCTTCAAGATGAGTACCGAGAATTTCAATCAATGTTTCTGTTTAAGCTCTGCTCAGTAAAGTGAGTCGACACTGGCGTGAGACAATGTACAGTGCCTCCGTGTCTGACAGCCAAAAAAAAAAGAGGATGATTAGAACAGATTGATCACGAAATAAAGAGTAAAAAGAAACATTTTAACAACAGAACATCCAATGAACACTGCGATTTCTAGTCTATAGCTATTAATTTGCATTTTGTGAAGGTCGAACACAAACATAGCCAAGTTTGCACGTCTAAAAATTCCTGGAATACTCGGAAAAATTAGAACTTTTATGACTTTCGGACACGGAGTTATATTAAAACCCTGTCCGACTATCGCGTCTTTGCATTAACTTTGTCTGTAATCGGTCGTGCGAAAAATTCGTTTCGCGTCCAGTGTGCAAGCGGCTTTAATTAGAACGCAAGCATTCGAGATATATATATATATATATATACAGTTCGTGGTTGTCTGAGAAAGATGTGAAGTCGTTAGTTTGCATCACAGATTCAGCTGCGTTGATTAAGCCAGGTCAAGTTTCCATTACGCGTGGCAACCGCCTTTAATCTGACATCAGGACAATCGATATAGATACTATAATTTATGTCCTTATTGAGATAGTTACATTAAATAGTGCTTCCTGTAATTATTTCTTGCATTAAAATGTGCCTGACATTCGGTAAACCTGCCTGTGAGATTTCGGTGACGTGTGCGCACACTGCGCCGGTCAGCCAAACTACCACTGCACGGAAATTAAACCAGGTTGGAGCCTGCAAGTTTTCTGCGCAACTCCAGCAGAGACTTTTTCTACGAAATTGTCACTGCGTCCTGATGAATATGTGACACCTCCCCCTACTACGCCGCCACACCCATCTCGGCGCACCTTCGTCTACCGAAGGCTGCGCACCTCACGAAATTACCACTACGCAGGCTGCGCCATACAAAATTACCACTGCGCGGGCTGCGCCTCGCTACGCCACCTGCGCTGCGCCAAGAAATTAGAGCCCATAATGTTAATAGATCATATTTTATCATCTGTCTTGTAGTTCAGAGTCCAGAGGAAAGTCGTACACCGATACAGAGCTGTATAAAAAGAATTTTGGCGTACAAGGAGAATAAGTCTCAGCTGTGAATGGCTGAGCGTAGACAGGAACACTATCGCCTTAACAGCAATCATTGCAGAGGTGTGGATTGCTCCAGAGGGTGAAGATTTCGGGCTGCTGCCAGAGTTCATGGAGGAGGATACTGTATGCCAAAGCCTGCAAGACCTTCCTGGAGGGCAACAAACCGCTTGAAGAAAAAATTAAACAAATAAAAAAAAAGTCTGAGCTGCTGCCCATTAAATGTAAATTTAGAAAGTGAGGGTTCGTACTACTTAGTAGTAGGCAGTATACTTTAATGTTAGGAAGGGTAATGTGTTTTTCCCTATGGTAGGGAGTTTTGCAGTTTGCAGAGCGTCATTGTTAATTCATTTTTAAAACTTTTTGTGTATGTTAGGCTTTTTTTTGCCCTTTTTTCTCATTTTAAATCCCTTTAGAGTACATACTTTTTTTTGGCAGAAACTACAGTTTTGTTGCGCTTCAAGTGTCTTGTGCAAGATAATATGTTTTCCCAGAGTTTGTCTTTGCCTACTTTACTGTCTGCTTGTGTACGGCAGCATACTTTATTTCAGATTTTAAGCATTTTGAATTTGCATCTGTTTTTGTTTTTTTGTTTAAGTGCTGTCTTTGAACCCCGAATCTGCAGTAATAAGTATATATTACTTAATAATGTTCATGGTAACATTGGTACATCTTGTTACTTTCCACTGTACCTTTGTTATATCTTGATATTAAACATTCCTTTTTGTGTAGTACAGTTGCATCTTTTTCACTGGGTGATTTGACATGTCTTACTTAGTAATGTTATGGAACTTTTAAAGTTCAAGTTTGTGTTCTTTGCATGGAAAAGGGCATAATCTATTACAAATTTTATGGCAAGAGCCTGTCCCTACAATCGAAACAAGAAAGGCTTACTTTTACTGCGCATTTTCATCTTAGTAACTGGGTAATTTGTCACATTTTACTTAGTAATGCCATAGAAGATGAATGGTACCAATTCATTTAACTGCATAGACAATGGAATGTTCTGTTACAAAGGATTTAGTAAGAACATGGTAATTACAGGGAAACAAACAAGGCTTTCTTTTACAGTACAGTTTTACTTTACTTACTGAGTAAATTAGCATGTATTGCTTAGTAATATACAGACCTGCCAACCTTGAAGAAAATTTATCATAACAACCTGACCCCCCCCCCCCCCCCCCCCCCCCCCCCATCACCTCCCACCCTACTGGTAAATAAAATTGCATAGAGATACAGTTTACTTCAAACAGCCAGCGAATTTATTGTCAGAACAGCAGTAAAAATGAATTTGAAATGTAGTACTTTGCTTTTCTTAGTTACACATAAAATAACTGCGTAATCCATAGTAAAATAACAACTGAAAATGTTGCCAAAAAAGCAAGTCAACAGAGGATATTCATTGCAAATCAATCAATTAATTAATTTTAAAAAAATGGGCAAAAATACCAAAACAAATACAATTTGCCATGCATTAAACACTTGCACTGTTTAACTTTCCATCATTCTCATCTTATGGCCCTTTTCCACGACGCGGTACCGGCTGTACTCTACTCGCCTCTTTTGCTTTTCCATTAGAAAAAAGTACCTCAAAAGCCAACCGGGTACTAGGTACTATAAAGTCATGTGACACACTGAGGCCTGCTGATTGGTCAGAGTGTATCGTCATTCCTTAAGGCGACTCTGTCGTCGACCTCTCATCCAAGTTAAATTGAAGAGTTTCAAGATTTCTAATAATCATCGAAGTATACCGTTAAAGGCATCTTGTTCGATACACTGTGTTTCAAACACGGTTTCGCTTATTCATCAAAGCTACATTCATGAAATGTGTTTCTCTTTGCTTGTGGCCCGTTCATGGCGAAATTAAGTGACGGTCTTGTGTCCAGTTATGTTCCCTAACTAATTCCCCTTAAGAAAGTTCTGCTATCAAGCCTCGTTTTAATAAAATCGCACAGAAAAAAACATGACGGATGTCAACGAATCATTTTTCTCTTAAAGTTATCACAAATGAGATGACGCATAAGCGATTAATTCTGATGGCTGCCATGTCCTGCGATTTGCAAAGAGGAACTCTGCTCTGCAATGATCACTTCATTTTCCCATACTTTAACAATTCGTTTGTTTTGCCGTGAACTTTAGAGTGAAATATACATTCGCTTTCCATGCCTTTTACGGATTTCACTGCTTTGCGTTGTGGGGTGGCACGCAATTTTTTCGGGCAACTGAATTGGACACGACAATGTCAAATAGAAAATGCAATTCAATTCAGAAAATACTATACCGGATTTGAACACAAAAATCTTTAACAAAATCGATGGAATAAATGTAAACTTGATATAACTGTAGCTACATTGTGTGTCGTATTGAGGATGACATCGCGGAAGTTTCGTGCTGCGCCACTATGATGACCAGCTTCACAGAGGCAGTACTATCCACTCAAGGCAAACAACCTCCAAGAAAAATATCCGGTACCGAGTAGAGTAGCGTAGAGCCCGTACCAAGTAGTGGAAAAGCGCCATTAGTGGTGCATTTGAAACAGCGTATCAAACGCTGCCTTTGGAGGCGATCATGTGGAACATTACACAGAATGTCTGAAAGCCTTTTGCGAACTTCGTCATTACACTTCATTGTTTTTGGCCGTTTCACAGTATTTCTGCAAACACAAACCCAAATAAAAGCGAAATTATCTCAAACTAAAGTAAATGGAGTTCGCTTTTCGTGACAATGAGATTAATACGCAGTGAAACGGCATTATAATCGAACGTCAGCTCTTCAAGCAGCGCCAGGTATTCTACCAATCAAAATACAGGATTCGCTGCATCCATAGTAGAATTCACCATTTCACCGATGTTTGAATTGGGTATATTTTCAACATATGATGACCCAGAGGTGTGGCGAAGAGGGTTTGCAGCCTATAACTTGGGAATGAAACTAAAGTCATTTCGAAGCGAGTTTTTTCCGAGAGGGCCGGGGTTGGGAGGGCAGGAGAGGTACACACACTCTCTGATTGGTCGAAATATTTTCGTTATGCATACGCGCCTCTGCTCACTGGACATCAACTGATGAGTGTGTCAACTTAAACTGACGCATAAACTGAAACTGGAGAGATCCAGCGATATGCGTACTCAAATAGCATCAACTCGTACCAGCGTACTTTGATGTCAAAATGCGTACGTTGTACGCAAAATGCGTACATGTTGGCAGGTCTGAATATATCAGAACCTACATGGTACAAGTTTGTGTTTATTTACCAGTGAGGTGAATTATCTATTACAAATTATATCTGTAAGAACATGGTAATTACATGAAAACAAACAAGGCTTTCTTTTACAGTACAGTTTTACTTTACTGACTGAGTAAATTAGCATGTATTGCATAGTAATATATCAGAACCTACATGGTACAAGTTTGTGTTTATTTACCAGTGAGGTGAATTATCTATTACAAATTATATCTGTAAGAACATGGTAATTACATGGAAACAAACAAGGCTTTCTTTTACAGTACAGTTTTACTTTACTTACCGAGTAAATTATCATGTATTGCATAGTAATATATCAGAACCTACTTCGTACAAGTTTGTGTTTATTTACCAGTGAGGTGAATTATCTATTACAAATTATATCTGTAAGAACATGGTAATAACATGGAAGCAAACAAGGCTTTCTTTTACAGTGCAGTTTTACTTTACTTACCGAGTAAATTATCATGTATTGCATAGTAATATATCAGAACCTACTTCGTACAAGTTTGTGTTTATTTACCAGTGAGGTGAATTATCTATTACAAATTATATCTGTAAGAACATGGTAATAACATGGAAGCAAACAAGGCTTTCTTTTACAGTACAGTTTTACTTTACTTACCAAGTAAATTGTCATGTATTGCATAGTAATATATCAGAACCTACTTCGTACAAGTTTGTGTTTATTTACCAGTGAGGTGAATTATCTATTACAAATTATATCTGTAAGAACATGGTAATTACATGGAAACAAACAAGGCTTTCTTTTACAGTACAGTTTTATTTTACTTACCAAGTAAATTATCATGTATTGCATGGTAATATATCTGAACCTACATGGTACAAGTTTGTGCTTATTCAACGGCAAAGGGAAGGTATCTACAAACAAACTTAATTTAGCATAAATATAACAGGGAAAATACTTACCTGCTTATTACCAGTGGTAATTTCACAATAGCACGATATAATTTAGCTGATAAATACCTCGCATTTCAGCCGTAGATTTGCTGTATTTACCAACTTATTACCAGTAGTTATTACCGATAAAGCTTTATAATTTACTGGGTAAATACCCAGTATTTTGGCCATGGTTTCATTGTACTTACCTTATTATTACAGTGGTTAATACCTAGTAACACATTTTTGTTGCCATATATTTACTGGGTAAATGGCTAGTAATCAGGGGACTGTAGCTACCTGCTTATTACCAGCTTATAACCCAATATTACACTATAATTTACCGTAGTTACCAGGTAAATACCCAGCAATTTGGCCATAGTTTCATTGTACTTACCTTCTTATTACCAGCAGTAATTACCTAATAACACACTATAATTTACCATAGCCATAGTTTCATTGTATGTACTTTCTTATTACCATTGGTAATTACCTAGTAACATGTTTTTGTAAACATTTAATTACCAGGTAAATACCTAGTAATTAGGGGACTGTAAAAGAAAGGGTTACCTAAAGGGGGAATCTGTTCGATCCATCTGACTAATTTTCAAAAGAAAGACCGAATAAAGACTGTTGTCTATCTTCAAAGGAAGAAAACAGACGAATAAAAAGACCAAGAAAAGTCGATAGCTCTTTGCATTGACTTTGACTGTAATCAGTCATGCGAAAAATTTGTTTCGCATCCAGTGTGCAAGCGGCTTTACCGAGCATAGAACGCAAGCGTTTTATACGCACTGCCTGATGCCGAGGCAGTTTGCGGTTGGCTGAGAAAGATGTGAAGTCGTTAATTTGCATCATTGAAGTTGCGTTAATTAAGTCAGGTCGAGTTTCCATCATGCGTGCCAACCGCCTTTGATCTGACATCAGGGCAGTCGATATCGAAACTATAATTTATGTGCTGATTCAGATAGTTAAATTAAACAGTGGTTGCTGTAATTATTTACTGTATTGAAATGTGCCGGACATTCAGGAAACCTGCCTGTGAGATTTCGGTGACGTGTGCGCACTCTGCGCTGGTCAGCCAAATTACCACTGCACGAAATTAAACCAGGTTGGAGCTGGCGAGTTTTCTGCGCAACTCCACCGGAGACTTTTTCAACGAAATTGTCATTGCGTCTTGATGAATATGTGACACCTCCCCCTGCTACGCCGCCACACCCATCTTGGCACACGTTCGTCTACCAAAGGCTGCGCACCTCACGAAATTACCACTGCGTGGGCTGCGCCGGACAAAATTACCACTGCATGGGGTGCGCCACGCTTCGCCACCTGCGCTGTGCCAGGAAATTAGAGCCCCTTGTCTTTGCAGTGTATTCAATTGATTAGAGAAGAATAGAGAATAGAATAGAGCGAACGCGGAGAGGTAATTAGTCAATTAGTAAGTGCAGCTGTACAATCCCGGGTGCTTGTTAGTAGGTAAGTATTATATACAATATTAGTTTTGGTTAGTAATTTTAACAGAACAAACTGTTAGTACTTGTTAGTAAATATAGGAAAGCAAGAGGAATCTAGCAAATGAGAACGGAAGGAAGGTTGAAATACAGAATCCATTAAATCACCCGAAATAGTGTCACAATCAATTAAGACAAAAACTGACGGACTATGACGCGACCGGGGAAAAAGCAAAGACAATACCTGGGTAAGACAAGGACTGGAATAATACCGGGGAAATCTAAAATGTGCAACACTAGACATCAGACTCACATCACAGAATTAATAAACCTAGAATTAAAACTAACCAAAAACACTCAGAACCACGGAACCTTACACTCAGTCTTTTTTGCCACTTGTGGCAGCTTTTTTGAAACATGTTGCAGGCATCAAATTTCAAATGAGCTAATATTTGCAAAAAATTACAAAGTTTACCTGTTCGAACATTAAGTAATTTGTCTTTGCAGTGTATTCAATTCAATATAGGTTGAAAAGTATCTGCAAATCATTGTATTCTGTTTTTATCTACGATTTACATAATGTGCCAACTTCACTGGTTTTAGTGTGACCTCTCATGAATTCATGTTGAAGTCATGTAATTTTAGTTAATTTATAATAATATATTTGAATTTATAGAAACGTGCTGTAAAAATATTTTTTAATTTATCAAATATACATTGCTGTGAAAAAGTATTTGCCCCCTTCCTGATTTTTTATTATTTTTTTAATTTGCATATTTGTCACACTTAAATGTTTCAAATCATCAGACAAATTTTAATATTGGAAAAAGACAAGCTGAGTAAGCACAAAATGCAGTTTTTAAATGATGATGTCATTTATTAAGGGAAAAAGCTATCCAAACCTGCCATTTTTTAGTTCAATTTCACTAGCCACACCCAGGCCTAATTACTGCCAGACCTGCTGAATCAAGAAATCACTTAAATAGAAACTGTCTGAGAGAGTGAGGTAGGCTAACAGATCTTAAAAAGCTACACATCATGCCGCAATCTTAAAGGGGACTGTTGTTGGAATTCTTATTTTATATTCCTGGTATTACCTTCACAAAAAGAAACTAAGACGACTCAGAGAAAAAAATCAGTCGGAGGCAGAGAGGTTAATATCCAAGCCAAAGTCAGTTTCCTCTTTTTCCCCATCCACAGAGTCTAAGTCAGCAAAATCGAGGATGATCGTTAGAAACTCTCTGGCATTTGTAGGGGCACTCCATGACGTTCTCCTCCCCCCGTGCTGATTTACACATCATGAGGTAATCTGGAGAGCCCTTGCCGTCTCACGCAACCCACGTCAAGCTGTCTTGGAGTGCGCACATACATCTCATTAGGGAGGAGAGCACCTGTCTTCTCTATCAGCCCCGGCTCCAGCTTATCTCACAATGCATTCCGGAGCTTTCTATAAACACATAAACTTAGAGAGAGAAAGAACATCTTGCCCCTGTTATGGGCCAGAAGGTGTGTGAATATAAACCTTATTTGAAGCTAACTTTTTAAACTTGTTTGTAATTTGGATGCTTGGCACAACTGTTCACGGTAACGGGACTTGCTGTCTGTAAAACTTGTATTGCAGGGTAACATTTATCTCTGTGGTTGTTATGAATGCTTGGTTACCAGGTACTGCATTTTAGTTCACGTGCTGTGCTATTTAAAAATGCTTCTGATTGACTTATATGCAGTGATTCTCATTGGTATGCTTGTGTTATTTTGGTTAGCATTAATGTGGCAGTTTCATCATATCGTTGCCTGATTGTAGCCGCTACAGTTGAGAGGTACAGTATGTGTCCGCAAAGTTGGGCTAAAAAGGCTGCAGTTAGACCAGACATAGGTTTGCAGAGCTTGGGGTACATGTTCAGGTTTGTTTACTACTGATCACTTTACTTATCCATGAGCGGGGTTAGTCGGATACTTCACAAATATCTGGGCTAGCTCTCTGATGCAACTGCGGTGATGGTAATCGCAAAATGCACAAACTATAACGTGTCTGGTATTACAAACGATTTCTTTGCATTGCTGTGGCGTAATTTCATCCTCTTTTAGAAATAGCTCTGGCTAATAAAAAGCCGAAAAGGCGGAGATTGGATACAAAACTCTTTCCTGTTGAAGTTACTGATTTGCTAGCTCCACATAAGCTGTTCATGCTATCGGAGCTTAAGGTCTGTAAAAGCTGTATTATGTTCATAACATAACTAGGGTTGGGTATCGTTTGAATTTGAACGATTCCGATTCCAATTCCGATTCTTTGTTTCGATTCCGATTCCTAACGATTCTCGATTCCGATTCCTTTAGGAGGCAAGGTCAAAAAAAGTCTGATATTCTCCATCAATTTTAATTTTATTAACTTTACTATAATTTCTATACTATAATATTTCTCACAGGGCTGTTTTCAACTACAATATAAATATCAAATCTATGAACTTGAATATAAATATTATAAATTATGAATACATTTTCACTTTCCTCAAGAGAGCTTTATTTTTGAAAACCTCATCAAAACACAATTACACATAAGTGTACAATGCTGCAGGTACTTAAACATGTTACCTTGCTCCCACTGATGGGCTAACCTGGTGCAGAAAATGTGATGTGATGGCGAAAAGCAGAAAAACCTAACTGGGCTTGTTAGATTGAAAGAATGCCAATAATTTGAATAATTAGAAAAAAAATCTTCCTCTGAATTACATCTCTCATTGTAGCATTTTAGGACATTATTCAAGATGAATTTAAAACAAGTTTGTTTAGATCGCCCTGGATTCTAAAAAATACACAGGCTGGAAAAATTCTGAAAAGCAGATGAAACATGAATGTGAGACCGCTATGAATTATCACACTCGCACGAAATGGTGTGGCCATGGCAATTGTGTTTATGAAAATCTGTACCATTTAAATTTCTAAATGCAGCAATCAAACATGTCTTAATAAACAGCTCTACTCATTCAACTTACAGAGTAAACGAATCCACATTTGATCGCTAATCAAGCAAAGTAAACGGGTACAGGTTTACTTTTCTTCGAGTTGCCTAATTCGATAATAGGAGATGATTCTGTTTTCATTTGCTTGGCTCCTTTCAGCACGTAGCCGAAAAATACTGATGTCAGTCAAGTTTTTTCCGGAAACATTTCTCACGCCCTTTGATGTTTGGCACTTTCGTTCAAGGCTGCGTCTGGTTTAATAAAGGAAGAGGGAAAGCTCGGATGTTCGCCCCACGGCAACAGGTGGTGGTACTACGCCTTAAAAAAATCGCGATTCAGAATCGTTGCACCCCTAATTGTTTTACTTACCTGATTCGGACTGCAGTGCAGTCACTGAGGTGCCAGGCTGGGCGCCGGAGGAGACAGAGGAGCCGCTGCTGGAGGAGCCAGAGGAAGAGGCAGCGGAGGACGGCTGGCGCAGCGCGTCAAAGACGGGGCACGCATTTACTTGTATTCCATGAACTCGGAGGTGCTTAATCATGTTCGACGTGCACCCTCCCAAGGACGAAACAATCTTGTGACAACTGTTACATTTTGCCGAGGTTTCGTTGTTTTTAGAAAAGTAAAGCCACACTTTGGACCGCTGACGCACGCTATCCATGCTTGACTTACTCGCTCGGCGCGAGATGCTAACACTTCCGGTGGACGCTTCTTCGTTGGTGTTCAGTGGTGTTCTTCTGGTCGGTTGACTTCTTATTTTTTTTCCAGTCGGCAGACTTGGTACCGAAACTAGGAATCGAAATTTAAACTTTTGAATGATTCCGGGAGAACCGGAAAGCTAGTCCCGGTTCCAATCGATACTCGGGAATCGATACCCAACCCTAAACATAACCGGAGCTCTCTCTAGCTGTCACGCACTATCCATAATGCGCCTAATTTCCATGAGCAAACGCTGTTTATTCCAGCGCAATATGTAAACCATTACCACGGGCAATTTCTGAAAAGACCGTTTAGCTTGGAGCTTTTGCCCCTCCGTCATACACTAGCACAGAAGCTGTTCGTTACTCCATGCTAAAGACTCACCATAGTTATGCACATGGACCAGCAGGTCCTAATACACACCTAAGCAGTCCATAAGTTGTTGGTCCACTTTTTGCTGCTCCTCACTGTCCATGTTTCCCTCTAAACTCAGACCCACCGGATTTTTATGGTCTCCGGTCTACACTTGGGTATGTTGACCCGCTCTACAAATGTGTCTATATGGGGTGGATTCTAGCTCTCCCTGAATCCTAGCTATGGAGTAGAAACACCGCTGTACTCACCATAGCAGCCATAGGTAGATAGCAAATGTAAGCTTGAGCTGCCACTTTTGTACTGCGTCCTCCAGTTTTGCCGCTGCGTTTATTAGAAAAAGTTAATTTCATTAGATCTATACACGTACAGAGTTTGATTGCGAAATTTACCCGCTGATTCCTTGATCGGATAGCAGTCGCTTCTCATGTTTCACACTAGGGAGGCGGACCCGGAAAACTGCGTTTTGCCGCCTCTGACCACCTGGCTCCACCCTCCACAGAGCTGACCGATAAGAAGAAAGTGGGTCCACAGGCAGGGGGGGCCACAGCGGAAGAGCCCCCTCCATACGAGGCGTTTCTGGACTGCAATGGACTACAAATGGAGTTTTTTGAGGATGGCAGTATGAGCTAAATACGGACCCTTTTTTGGACTTTGAACAGTCAGGAGTACTCTAGGAGAGTCCAAGGTAAAAATATAAACTTGGAAATGTACAACGCCAATTCCAAAATAGTTGGGACGAAGTGCAAATTGAGAATAAAACCAAAATAAAATGACTTTCAGATTACATGAGCCAATATGTTATTAATAATAGAACATAGATAACATTTCAAATGTTGAAACTGAGACATTTTACATTTTTATCAACAAAATGACCTTATTTAAAATTTTCTAGCTGCTACAGGTCTCAGAAAAGTTGAGACATAGGCAAAAAAGGGCTGAAAAAGCAATTCATATAAAAGACAATCAAATGAAAGAACAATCAGCTAGAAATGAAGTGAACTGGCATCAGGTGTGTAACATGATTGTGTAATGGCTGGTTAGAGCGGAGTTTCAGATGCCGCAGCAGGCGAAGCTGCATCGAGCACAGAGCTGACGCAGCTGAAAGAGATGGGGCAAGATCAGAGGGGAAAGGAGCTCGCGTTTCTGAATAAACGAAGGCTTAAGTGTCGGAAACGGAGGGAGCAACCAGATAGTTTTCTCTCTTATTGAGATTTCTTTTCTAACAAAGCACCTGACAATAGTGCCAAAACCTAAAGAAGCAAAGCTTCCCAGAAACAAAGAATATATATATAAATCAGCAAACCCCTGACTAACGATAAAGTCATATCAAACACTTCAGCGAAGGAGGCGTGGCAACCTCCGGCTTAAATAGAGTCCGGGGAAGGAACGCCCAGAAATAATCAGCCAGCTGGGTAAAGAATCCGATGTGGAAAGAAAACTACGTCGTCAGGAACGAGAGGAACAAAGAAAGCAAAAAGCACATTATCAAACCATAACAAGACCCCCCCAAGGGACAGCCCCAGACATTCCCAAAGAACCCCTTGCACGGAACTCAGAAATAAGGGCAGGGTCCAGGATATCCCAATCAGGAACCCAACAACGCTCCTCGGAACCGTATCCCTCCCAATCTTTCGAAAAGTGGAATCCCAGACCAATACGCCTCTCGGCCAAAAAGCCAAAATGTGATGTACAGTGTACGCCGGGCCCCCCTCAATCATCTGCAGCGGGGGTGGGGATTTGTCGGCAGGTGCCAGGACGCTGGTACTAACAGGTTTAAGCCTGGACACATGAAAGGCGGGATGGATCCACAAGGATTTAGGGAGCTTAAGACGCACAGTGACAGGCTTAATCTTCCACACAATCTTAAACGGGCCAATAAAGCGGGGGGCCAATTTCCGAGACTCAACTTTCAAGGGGAGATCTTGAGTGGAAAGCCAAACTCTCTGGCAAACTCGATAAGATGGGGCCAAGCAGCGCTTTTTGTCAGCCGCAGATTTCTGACTGCACCCAGCCCGCAACAAGGAGGAACGGACCTTAGTCCAAACAGAGCAGCAGTGTCAAATGAAGTGTTCAACAGAGGGCACTTCTGACTCCTTCTCCAACTCCGGAAATAGAGGAGGTTGATAACCCAACTGGGCCTCGAAAGGAGAAAGACCCGTACAGGAGTTACATAATGAATTATGGGAGTATTCAGCCCATGCCAAAAAACGACTTCAGGACGCAGAATTTTTGGCCGCTAAGCATCGAAGAGTATTCTCTAATGACTGATTAGTGCACTTAGTCTGCCCATTAGTCTTAGGATGAAACCCTGATGACGGGCTTACCGTGGCTCCCAACTGTTTACAAAAAGCACGCCAAAATTTGGCCGCAAACCGAGGATACCTGTCAGAAACCACATCAAGGGGGAGACCATGCAACCAGAAAACGTGGTTAACAACTAGGAGGGCTGTCTCCCGCGCAGAAGGCAGTTTTGACAGCACGATAAAATGAGTAACCTTGGAAAAACGGTGGACCACAACCAGGATCACAGTATTGCCATCAGATACGGGTAAACCCGTGATAAAATTGAGCGCAATATGGCTCCAAGGGCGTTTAGGTACCGGCAACGGGTGCAACAGGCCAGCGGATGGGAGATGGGACATCTTATTCCTGGCATGCTGGCAAGTGCCGCATGCTGCCACAAATTCCCGAATGTCCTTCATCATGCTGGGCCACCAAAATCATCGGGCCAAGAACTGCTTAGTACGATGGGCCCCAGGGTGACCTGCCAGATGGGAAGAGTGTCCCCACTGGAGAACCTGTGAATGAACTGCCAGGGGAACAAATAGACAACCGGGAGGTTCCCCACCAGGACTGGGATCAGTTCTTTAGGCCTCCTGTACCATGGGTTCCACGTCCCACTGGACGGGTTTCAAAATCTGGTCTACCGGGTTTACCAATCCAAACAGCATAACCAAATATTCGTAGTGCCCCTCATGCATATTAAACGCCGTCTTCCACTCGTCTCCATCTCGTATCCGAACCAAGTTATATGCATTCCGCAGGTCCAGCTTCGTAAAAAACGACACCTCCTGCAAGCGTTCGAATGTGGAATTCATCAAAAGAATTGGGTACCAGTTTTTAATAGTTAAATTATTCAGGACCCTGTAATCAATACAAGGTCTCAGGCTACCATTCTTTTTTGTGCCATCCTATTTTTCCACAAAAAAGAACTCTGCCCCGGCAGAGGACGTGGATGGTCGAATAAAACCATTAGCCAGGGCTTCCAGAATATATTCCCACATGGCCCTCCATTCAGGACTTGACTGTAAGTACAATGACCCCCTCGGGGGGGTGGTGCCAGGGTGGAGATTGATCTCGCAATCGTAAGGGCGATGAGGAGGTTGAGGCCCGTTTTTTTACTAAAAACCTCCGTGAGATCAGTATAAGCATTAGGTACATTATGAGGCAAACAAAAATTCAAAGCACCTTCTAAATTCTCAACCTGTTCGGACTCAGTCGCATCAATGACAGTCTCTGGATCGGAGCCACATTCGGAATAACAATCATCCTCAGGGAGGGCAGTGTGGGATAATCTCCCCTGAATTGCTCCAGGCATAACTTTCTCTCATGGATTGATGTCCAGGCTAATACATAGAGCTATTTATACAGTGGGATCTACAATCAGGACCCCACTGCGCAACAGGGTTATCCTTATTCCCCCAAGGGATATGAGGCTTGTGTTTTCATAACCAAGAATGTCTAAAACAACTGAAACACGGGGAAACTGATTTAAAAAAAAAAAAAAACTGATTTCCTCAGTGTCCACCGAGGGAATTGAACATAGACAAAGGTTCAGAGATTTTGGATATAACTCCATTACTTAACGGGCGACCATCCAAAGTTTTAACAGAACATGACTGCAAAAGAGGGCGAACCGGAATGGAGTGTCTCTTAGCCCATTCCCTATCCATAAAACAGTCTACTGGCCCAGAGTCCAAAAAAGCATTAATAAAAATTCTCTGTGTCCCCTTAGTCAATTCTACAGGAATTAAAGTACAATGGGGAAATTGATTCTGACCTTCTAGTGCTCCCTCTACCACTAGGGGGGACTTCCCCTTTCCCTGAAGCTCAGGACAGCGTGGATGGATATGCCATGGCTTACCACAATTATGGCAGATTATATGTCTGTGAGCGGGCTTATGAGCCCTGCTATTAAATAAGCCATTAACCTGCATAGATTTGTCAGGAGTGGAAGTATCTGTGGGTGGAGTTAGGACTGTGTGAACGCTATGGAGAATACTAACCCTGTAATCAACATTACCCAATGCGTAATGTTTTTCCTTTTTACGTTCATGGATACGATTATCAATTAGCACAGCCGTATGAACCAATGAATCTAGGAAAACACAAGGCTCTAATGCCACCAAAGCGTCTTTAACATCTTCAGCCAGAGCTTGAATGAAAAAAACTGTCATTAAGGGCGCTTCCGCCCAGCCTGTTTCAGACGCTAACGAACTAAATGTGACAGAAAAGTTAGCGACTCTCTCAGATCCTTGCTTAAGATGCATTAAATGCATAGCTGCATCTTGACCATGAACACCTGATCAAAGATTGATTTCATAGCTCTAACAAGGGCTTCAACGGTATTCACGATCGGTGAATTAGATCGAATTAGTGGACCCACCCAAGTCAGTGTAGTATCAGTCAACAGGGATAAAATGAATGACACTCGAGACTCAAGGGCATTACTGTGCCTCAAACTTTGGGGGGGACAAGATTTTAAGGGTCTTTCTTTACTCACAAGCAGACAATGCTCAATGCTGCGCAGTCTGTTAAGATAAAGGCTGAAATGCTCCAAAAACATCTATCTTCAAAAGATTTCTTATCAAGGTTTTGGTTACAATGTTACTTAACATTTTGTCTAGAAAAGGAGCACTGTCTTGGTGAGGAGAGTCCAATCCACAAAGGGCCACTGTGTGTGTAGGTGCTCATTTTAGCCCAGCGCTACATCACCTAATTAACTAATCATGGGGTTCAATAAAAACCTTGATTACTAAAATCAGATGCAGCGCTTTTAAGTGCTTTTTCCATCATACGCGAAAAGAATTTTTCGCACTACACATTACATTCAAAGTCAATGCAAAGACACAAATACACGAGTGATTTTGAATGTGATCGGTTGTGCAAAAAATTTGTTTCACATCCGGTGGAAACCAGGCAGGTATTGCACAAAGCTGGCTAACTGAGTAAGCCTAGCTTTTGCACAAAGTAAAAGCTATATTTATTTCAGTCCATGTTCCAGATTTGAATAGTTTCCAGGTTTTACTTTGTGCAAAATCCAGGCTTACTCAGTTAGCCAGCATTGTGCAATACCCCCCAGCTTAGTGCTACACCTGATTTTGGTAATCAAGGGCTCAACATTAACTTTTTTTTAATTACTCATTCGGGAAAATAAAATCTGATTTTTACTTTCCAAAAGAAAAATGTACATGCAAAAGAATAATAATAATAATAATAATAATAATAACAACAAGCGGTGCCAGGCACGGCAAACCCCGCCCCTCGCAAACGTTTAAGCTATTGGGGCCTTTTTGTTGACCATGACCAAACGGTTGACCCAAATAGACCCAAAATTTAATCAGATCTATTCTGGGCCACCACGCATCTACCCTGAAAATTTCAAATTGGTCCAGTAGTTTTGTTGTAAAGTTGCTGACAAAGAAACAAACAAAGAAATCGCTCGAAAACAATACCCTCGCCCTCCCCCTCCAGAGGGGCGGGGTATTTACAAAAACATTTCTCAATGACTGGGGACCTTAACATCCTTTCTATAGCAGGAGGACAACCAAGTAAAAACAAATTTTATAAGTACTGGTCTCTTCAGCATTCTTGCATTCAAAAATGTTTTCTTTTACTGTTCTGTGAAACTATGATTTGTATTCCAGGGCATAATAATGTGGCGGTCCTGCCAGTTTGTTCAAGTTCATTTGTTGAACAGCGGAGTATCGCTATTAGCTGCACCTGGGGAGGGAGAAAGAGCCAATCAGGTCCGGGGTGGGGGGTATAAGAGGGCTGAGTTGCCAGCATGAAAAGTGTGTGCTGTTGTAAATGTTGTTGGAATAATGAGCGGTTGTTCGAGGTGAAGAAACGGCCCTTTTAAGGGCCGAACAACAAATAATGTGAAGCCCGCCCCAGGCAATGCGAGAACCGCTATTCCTGCCTCAGTCTCAGTCCTTCAGTAGCGAGACCGCTACATTGGTGTCAGAAGTGGGATTTGAAGAAATCGCGAGATTGCGCGCCTCGAGGGAGAACTGAAGACGGGGCTGCCCGCGAAAGCGGACAGAGCCGCGGGGAGTAGGAGCCAAACAAGAGGGCTGTGCGCACCGGAGGGTAGGAGCGAACCTCCTCCCGCACAAGCTCCTACAGCAGCAGCGGCGGCCGGTTTAGTGGCGCAGCGCCCTAGGAGCCCTACCAGGCTCAGCTGCTACTGGCGGCCCAGTGCTGTGGGTGGACGGACGGCGAGGCAGCAACCTATCTGGCGTCAGCCTTAGAAGGTCCAGCACTTCAAACGCTACTCGACCTCCACCCAACTGAACAGACTAGCCTAGCTTTGCTAACCAAAGCGTTAGAAAGGCGATACGGGCAGCGCCAGTCCACCCGGCTACACCGCCAGAAGCTGCTTCTTCGCCGCCACCAAACAGGGGAACAGTGGGGAGCCGTAGCCGCCGACGGGACGCGTAAGCAAGACGAGCTAGCGCTGCACAGCTTCCTGCAGGCTCTCACCCCGGAACAACTGAGGCACCACGTCATGCTGACCACGCCCCAGACGCTCGATGAAGCCCTCTTACAGGCCAAAAGAGTAGAAGACGTCATCAAGGAAGTGACGGCTACCAGCCATCGAGAGTCACGCCCACAAGTACGCGAAGTGGCTCCAGAAGAAGAAGAGGAGCTAGTGAGGCCGGCCCACACCCCCAGTCAGGCACAACAACATCGCCGCAACCGCCATGACGAGCGGCGCTGTTTTCGGTGTGACGAGAGGGGCCATATTGCATGGGACTGTACAGCGCCAGCACCAAAGCCAAGGGAGCCCCAGCTATCGGGAAATGAGCCAGGGGCGGCGCTGTGAGGAGCCCGCCGCCCCCAGTAGCCATCCTCCTCAGTTGCGTGCGGCCTGCCGAACCTGAACCTAGCCCCGCCCCACCCGCACCTCTAGCTGAACATCATTCTGCCCTTGTAAGGGCGGACGAGCAAAAGTTCCGTTCTGCCCTTGTAAGGCCGGACGAGCAAAATTCCCTTTCTGCCCTTTTTAGGACGGATGAGCAAGGTGCGTTACCGGGGGTGGGCCGGCTAGGTGGGGCCGGTGGGCTGTACCTAGACTGCTGACTGGACGGCCAACCCTGCCGTGCGCTGGTTGACACTGGAGCCACCATCTCTCTCGTCTGGACGACGACGCTCCCCAACGCCACCTGGGAACCGACCATGACCAGGCTGCAATCCGTGACCGACCAGAGGATGGGCAAGAAGACAGTGAGCATGGCTGTGGATAGCTACCTAGCCGAACAGGAGTTCTGGCTAGCGGATATTTGGGAAGCATGTATCATAGGCCTGGACTTGTTAGCATCATGGGAAGCTACAGTTGACATAGCACAGGCTACACTCACCATCGGCCAAACCACAGTTCCATTGCACTGAGCTGCAAAAAGAAAGCGGGCGGCGAGAAGTGCTTGCCGGGCCTACACAGCCAACACACGGCCCCCCGCCGACCTGTTAGCTAGCCCGCCAGCGCCCATGCAGCACGCCAGCCGGCCCCCTATCCACCAGCGGGCCGTCTACATGGAAATGCTGATGCCCTATCACGGCACCCACTGCTGCGATACCTGCACGGCCCACAAGGGTCCTGGCGAGACTTAACACGCCCCGCTGCAGCGCTACGTCGTAGGGGCGCCCATGGAGAGAGTGGGTGTCGATGTCCTGGGGCCATTCCCCACCACTGAGTCTGGCAACCGGTATGTCCTAGTGGCGATGGATTACTTCACCAAGTGGCCTGAGGCGTACGCTATTCCTGACCAGAGCACTGAGACGATGGCCAGTCGTGGAAGAAATGTTCGCCCGGTTCGGAGTCCCAAGGGAGCTGCACAGTGACCAGGGGCGGAACTTCGAAGCCAAGGTAATGGCCGCTGTCTGCAAACGCCTGGGCATTGTGAAAACTCACACCACTCCCCTTCACCCTCAGAGTGACGGATTAGTAGAGCGCTTCAACCGGACACTCGCCACCCAACTAGCAACTCTAGCTAGCCAACAGCAACGGGACTGGGACCAGCATCTACCGCTGGTGCTGTGGGCCTATCGCTCAGCCGTGCAGGAATCCAGCCTCTGCACTCCTGCCGCATTGATGCTAGGGCGCGAGCTCCAAACACCCGTCGACCTAGTGTTCGCCCCCCCCCCCCCCCCCGAGGAGGAGCCCCGGATAGGTGAGGCTACCTATTACCACCAGCTCCTTAAAGGCATGCGAGTGGCACACTACTTCGCTCGGAAGGCTCAGGAAACTGCGGACTTCGCCAAAAACGGCAGCACGACAACCGTTGCCGCGGGTGAGCTTTTGCTTCAGGGAGGCAGGTCTGGGTCTACTGCTCGAAATGCCAGAAAGGCCGATCTCCCAAACTACAACCAGACTGGCGCGGCCCTGCAGAAGTGCTGCACAGACTGGGAGAAGTGACCTACAGGGTGCGTATGTCTGACGCCGGGCGGGTGGTGGTCTTACACCAAGACAGGCTGGCCCCCTACCAGCCTCGAGCTGCCAGCCCCACCCCCAGCGCCGTGACACAGCAACCTGGGCCTACCAGCTGGCCTGTCCGTTACCGATGGACACCGGGACATTTTGGGGACTTTATTGTAGGTTAGTGTGGGCAATGTGGCGGTCCTGCCAGTTTGTTCAAGTTCATTTGTTAAACAGCGGAGTATCGCTATTGGCTGCACCTGGGGAGGGAGAAAGAGCCAATCAGGTCCGGGGTGGGAGGTATAAGAGGGCTGAGTTGCCAGCATGAAAAGTGTGTGCTGTTGTAAATGTTGTTGGAATAATAAGCGTTGTCCAAGGTGAAGAAACGGCCCTTTTAAGGGCCGAACAACAAATAAAGCGAAGCCCGCCCAGGGCGATGCAAGAACCGCTTTTCCTGCCTCAGTCTCAGTCCTTCAGTAGTGAGACCGCTACAGTATTTTTCAAAATGATTTTACTGTTGTGTGTCAAACACAAACTTGTATATTTTTACACACCAAAATGAGTTTTGAATTTTCTCACACTTTTCTACTCAAATCCTCATTTCCTACTTCACAGTTTCCAATAAACACAAGGAAATGTACCAGTGTATAAGAAACCCTTGAAAAATGATATTGCAAATAAAATTCCGCTTTAGTTTGTAACCTTTTAAATTCTCATTAAGAAACTCACCTATTTACCCTTTAAACGTTCTAGTCTCACAAATTTCATTTGGGTTCTCTTAAATTCACCCAACAGGGAAATTGGAAAATACAAATAGGCTTCACACACAGTGACGAGCAACTTCTGAGGCGAAGTACCGGAAACATCAGAACCTCACTGGTTTAACTCAAATTTCAACCATGAAATGAATATAAGTAAAAAAATTACTTTAAGAAACAATCGGTGTCAGTGAAATGTCAGCGTTGGCGCTAAACTAACGTTAAACCTTGGAAATGTTCAGACAATAAACCAAGCACTTGGCTTTGCGTTGGGGATCAAACGTTAGTGTACATAAATCCTTGATTTCGTTTCGATGCAGTGACACTCTACCTCACGAATCCATGAAACAGGAGAAGCCAATCGGAAGCGTTGAGTGGAGAAACCAATGCAGCAGATGGAACAGTCGTCCGGGTAGCCTCCACAGTTCAGCAAGTTCGTCCTCATTAGGCATTAGCAACGGTGGTGAATTAACGCGGTTCTTTCTTGGTGAAAGCTACGGCTAGCATTTTAGCGGAGTCTCTCACATACTATCTTGAACATCCACGTCTTTAAAGCTCACACATTTTCAGACTTGATGTAAACAACAAACGCAGTATATTTACCAAACAACCCTTAACTTCAAGATCGCCTTTAAACCAAAGTTTCGGCTGTTCAGTTCTCTCACGCCACAAAGCGTCTTCAACGTTCTTCACATTTTTTCTAATTGCACAATCACTAACAAAAGGCAAGGTGCAATCCCGCCTGGCTCAGTTGGGGTTGTTTTCTTTTGAATTTCCCAACGAGTCCAGCACCGCCTCCGTCCAGTCAGGAGGCTCCCCGAAGCCATCCGCTGGCCGAACCGGGTCACATCATGGGTCGTCGGAGTGGTCACTTCGTCCTCGCTGAAAACACTTAAGCTATGTCAAACAGAAAGCGAACTAAACCGAGACAAGGCAAACGAAAGTATCCTGCAACCTGGAAATGTTCGATAACGTTCATTCTATAATTTCTGAATATACAATTTTCGTCCCGGGAAGTATTAGGAACATGGTTTAGTGGATGTTTCAGGCCGGACAATCATGATAGCTGACAAATAGCGGACTAGGTCCATGGTCAGCACTCACTGATTTGATCTTAAAGGGATATTTCAACATTTTGGCAAATTGGCCCATTGCCACAATCCCTATAGTTATACGGGTAGGTGCATTACCTTTAATTATCCGTGTCTTTTGTTTTGACAATCGGGGGGAGAGATCATAGAAATATATATTTAGAACACTAGATTGCTGATGTCGTCATATTGACATCATCCAAAGTGAAGCACCCGGCCGCCATATTGATACACCCAACTTCTTCATTAAAATGAATGGTTTCCTATGAGGCCAATTTCAAATAAGTCAATACAAGCGAGAAAATGCCGAGATGTGCGGCTGCCTTTTGCAGCAATAAATATTTGAAGAGCTGTAATAAAACATTTCATGCGTAAGTTAACTTAGAAACGCAAAGTTGTCACTTTAATAGCGAAAAATCGCGTTTCGTGCCAGCTAGCTAATTAGCCGTCCCATTGACTTGAACGGACCGCTGACTGAAAGCGAACCTAGCGATTGATAACGGTCACCAGCGAGCTACCTTGGTGTCGCGGGGACTGCATTGACTTAGTGGTAAATACATTAAAAAGATGGCTAACAAGCTAGCTAGTTACTTGTAATAGACATTCAACGACAATACTTCTTACCCGCATAATATTTAAAACAGTGCACATTTCGCTTTGTCTGTTTTATACAGAGCTCCAAAAGACAAGGCGGGGAGAAAGGCTGCACTAGCGCTTCCTTTCATCAACGTTGGCATTAAATCAGGTGATTTCAAATAGTCAACCAGGGTACAATGAAGTGAGGAAACCAGTGTAATTTGATAACGTATACGGAAATTCATCAATGTTTCTTATAATGGCGATAACTTCCAAGCAATTATCTTATCAGAAGTAAAAGCCTCGGTCACGTTAACGACACTTCTCTGCAGCTCTTTAACGTTAACAGCGAGTCACATTCCGATCATCGCTTTAGAAAGTGTGCCGCTTTCCATCCTCCGAAAAGCACATATTTATGGAGACAAAATGTTGCTCTGCGCAGCAATACCAAAATAACACAGACTCACACGCAAGTGTTTTTGAAAATGTAATTTTAAAGTAGGCTAAAATGAATGTAAGTCTATGAGCGAATTTTACTTCCGGGTGTATAGGCTATTAGTGCAGATGCTTCACTTGAGTGCACCCTATCAGCGATCTAGTGTTCTATAAATATCTATGGGAGAGACGCGAGCTGCTCAGCGAACATAACAAGAGTGACCGTTAGGGGTCTTGCAACTCATCAAATACACAACAGCCCCAAAACGCTTTCGTGGATAAGTTGTGACCATAGAGTTGCATACTAATATTAAGTTGATGTTTGATTTGTTTCATTTTAGGGGGGGACGAACACCACCCTTTTGAATGTTGTGGGGGACATGTACCCCCAATCCCCCCCACTAATAACGCCTATGTCGAGACTCCTCATTAGCGAACCAAGAAGATTGGGCTTTAAAGAAAATTTCGCATTGTGCGACAAAGTCCTTACATTTCCCTGCTTCACCCGCATACTGGGAAGACATTTGCAGTTTAGGTTCTCGGTAGGAGCGTAAAGATTGTGCTTGCACAAAGTTTTGTGTAATTTGAGCCGACAGGGCTCCAACACTCTCCGTCAGGGAGAGTAGGGTAGTTTCCCTTCTCAAAGTGCTGTAGTGCTCTAGTTTCTTGTAATCTTAGTCTCTCAGCGAACTTGGATTGTTGAGCTTTAAGAGTCGAGAGACCCTTGCTATTCCCAGAAAGGACAGCCTGCTGGTTAGCTACCACTTTCTCTGACGACTCCATGTCTGGCTGGAGTGTTCTGTAAAGGCTGGTTAAAGTGGAGTTTCAGATGCCGTGGCAGGTGAAGGTGCACCAAACACGGAGCTGGCGCAGTTGAAAGTGATAGAGCGAAAATAGGAAGGGAAAGGAGCTCGCGTTTCTGAATGCACAAAAGACTTACGAGCCAGAAATGAAGGGAGCAACCACAGAGAAAAGTAATCTCAATAAACGAGAAACTAACGACCGGACAATTGTGCCATAAAAAACCTAAAGAAGCAAAGCTTCCCAGAAATAAGGATAATATATATACTGGCGAACCCTGACTAAACAATTCTCCAGCTGAAGCAAGTTACTTAATATCAGACACTCCAGCAAAGGAGCCGTGGCCACCTCCGGCTTAAATAGACTCCGAGGAAGGATCGCCCGGGAATAATCAGCCAGCTGGGTAAAATTTCCAATGGGGAATGAAAACGATATTGTCAGGGACGAGAGTAACAAAGAAAGTAAAAAGCACACACACAAATATGATATGAAGAGTAGCTGTATTAGCAGCGTTCGATGTGAAGCTGGTTTGAACTGCTTTGAAAGGGTCACAGAATAAATCTGATATGTTGTGAGATGATGGATTGGATAGAAAAGAGGAAAAAAATCTAGATAAATTTGGATTAATTTTTCAGATTTTTTTTTTTTTTTGCATTTTTGGAAAATGGGAGCGTTTTCCCTCTTATGGGCTGAAGCAGTCATGAACTGTATTAGTAACCATGTGAAAGGATATGCCTCATGCCTTAAAATTGTACTTAATTACAGCTCTTGAGTAAATGTACTTAGTTACTTTCCACCACTGAATATGCAGTTACTGCATTTTAATAGCCTTTTGTGTGACTGGTGGTTTAGTTAATATTTTACTTTTTTCATATCAGCTTTTATAAAAGGCAGCCTCTTTATTTTCACTCAGGAGCTAATGTAATAGGTTATCTATGTATATCATTATCTGCAGACAACAAGCAAAATACTGAAAGGATTGCAAGAGGTAAGTTCACTGAAAAACATACCTGTGTACTGGCTTTCCTTTATGTCCAGGAGAAAAAGTTGATCCACCCATTTGTCACTGTATAACTTACACTCTGCTCCTGAGCTTTGTGAGCTTTGGCACAGAAAAGATTTCACATAACGTCATTGGAATTGGGGTTTGAAGCTAATTAACATGATAAAAGAACTCAGCAGAACTCAGGCGGCACTGGAATGCGGAGAAAACCACATCCTGGATTTCTGTACATTCTCATGCACGCACTATTCTGGTGGTTAAACTTATTGCCACTATCCAAATGGCACCAGCACCTGGCGAAGGAATTTCTGGTTCATGGGAAACTATTGATAAGGGTTTTATGACCCTCATTTCGGCAAAAGGCTTCTAAAATTATTGGGCCATGTCCAGAGAGGTCACAGACCTCTGCGTTAATGGTCAACGTTGGGTTTCTTCATTAAACTTTTCACGAAGCACTGGTCTGTGCCGGACGATGCCACAGTGCCAAAAACTAGAGTTATCTGATATTGCATTTGTGAAATAATTCACATCACTTACTTTATATGAATTTGCAAGGACTTTGTTCCCACCGGTTTAAAGTAATAATTTCACCCATATTGTTTCAATATAATGTTTATTTTTGTTACATGACAAGAGCTCATTGATAAAATTAATACAAATTTTACTTGTAATTCTATACTGGTCCGGACGTTTCATGGCAAACCGTAGTACTAGCATATCGTGTTTGGTATCATTCTACTTTTTAAAATCTCCAAAATCACATAGGGCATATTTTGAAAAGATTAGAATTGTATCAAACCCTCATTTAATAACCATGAAAGAGAACATACTTAAGGAAATTTCCCCTTTAGCAAAGTCCCTGCCCAATTTCCTCCAGGAAGGGGTTGCGTTCCTAATTTGGCTACCCAAATAATTTATGACCCTGCCATAAAATGCCACTATAGAGTTTGAGCATAAAAGATAGGGAAACAAACCATTCCAGTAAGATTGTGTTCATCCTTCAGATATTGTACACTTTCAGTATACGTGTAGCTGCACCAGGTATGATTGACTTATTTCTTTAAATTTAATGTAAGACTGTAATTTGGATTTTCCTGAGTTAAGCTTTTGCCTGCCTGGCGAAATAAATTGTTCATTACGTTCTGTTGTGTGTTTCTGACTCTAACTTATTTATAATCCTTCCAGCTTGGAGTCTTGTCACCCAAGGGGTATAATGTAGGGCTATGAAGTCTGCCTGATCACCAGACCTCCCTTCTACACTCTAAAAAAAGAATAGTTGACCTAACTTGATTGAATCATTTCAATTGGTAACACACGATTGAATCAAGTTTTTTCAAATTAAGTTAATAATTTAGAGTAACACAATTGCTTTAAGTCAAATGAAATTAATAATTTAATTGCTTTCAAAGCAATAGTTTTCATTAATCCAACTCAAAATTAAGGCAAGTAAACTTAAAATTTCCAATTTTTCCAACTCAATTATTTGCTTTACTTGAAAGTGTAATTCTGTGCTTTCAAAATCTAAAACTATGGCTTCATTAAAAGTATTATTATAGTAACCTTAGTGTGATTTTTTTACCTTGCTAAATATAAATAAAATACTGTCCAACAATTAAAATATGTAGTTAGTTGAAAAAAAAACTCAAATCAGAAACTCAAATCAGATTTTAAAAAAAAAGAATTTATTATATAAATGTTAAAAACATGCAATGGTCTGCGCAGCTTTCAGAGGCAATGAGAGGGTTAAATTCAATGACCAAAATTGAGTTAAGTCACCAGTGTTATTAGCTTAGCTGAATGGCGTTCTGACAAAGCCACAAAACGCCTACCAGGTAAGGTCCAACTTGTCTGAAAACTAACTTGTTTCGCCTGATCCTGTGTGAATAAAGCCTAACAGCTAGGACCACAAATGTTATTTTGCTTAATTGTGGATTTGTTGTAAAAGTTGTAAAAGAGCTGTGTAAAAAGTCTGCAAATAAGCATATGCAAATATGCAAGTAATATAACAACTATTATGTAATATGCATAATATTACAGTCTCAAAACAGGGTTCTGACCATGAAAAAGTGCCAGAGTGCCAATACTTACTAAAACCAGTGACTTTTATGAAGAGGGAAAATGCATCAATATTCAAACATACATGCTATGGTATGCTTTTTGGAAATTTTCATTAGTGGTGTTAATTGTATTCCTTCGTAGTTACCAGATAACACATAAAACCAACATATTAGCACCACAGTAAGTTTTTTTTATAAGCTCCAACAACTAACAGAGCTTCTGCTCTACAGAGACTGCTGAGCAGCTGTTTAAGAAGTGACCAAAATTAAACATTTCCCCACAAACAAACATGTTTGGAAACAAACTCTTACTTTCAACTCCTAAGAAAACATGTCACATAGAGTAAAAGCATTTCTCATTTTGGTTTGAGCAACATTTTTTGTCTCTTAAAGTGGTAATCCATAAGATTTCCGTTTTCTTACTGTCTGTTAAGTCAGTGTCTATCAGAGAAAGGGATAAAACAATGGTGATTGCGCCCATGACCCACTGATGAAAGCACTTGTAGTCATAAAGGAACGTGTCTTGGCACACCCATAGGCTATGCCACTGGAATGAAGCACTAATTCTCACGACGAATGCGTGAGAGTTGGTAGCCCTTTCAGTTAAACGATTTATCATAATAGCCTAACATGTTACTGGAATGAGATAACGTTAATGGATGACTAACGTCAAATAATTTCTACTTTTATTGAGTTAAACTGCCCTGTCAAAGAGCATCTTTCCTGTCTGCATGACAGTTGAGGAGGCGTGGAGCTGGTAAGAGGCGTCATACAGGCGACACTGTTGGGTCTCGACAAGAGTTATGGGAAATGAGGTCCAGAAGTGCACCTGCAATTACAGCTTACTGCCAAAGATGTCAATGTAAACCAACCAATTCAAATCTTACGGATTACCACTTTAACTGTCCCTTGGGCAGCATACAAGCTTACACAATATTGCAATGGGACACTTTTGACCTGGAAGAGGAAAACATCATCCTTACTGCGAGCTTTGAAGTCTGCCATACAGATTTTGTTCTTTTGGGGACATCTTGTGCTGGTCAAGCTGCATGATGATCTTCTGAAAAACTTCAGAAGTGAAACGCAGGTGTTTGGGATACGCAAGGTTGAGTGCATATATTAGACCCAGCAATAAGAGACAGGCCGAGGCAACTGAAGTCAGGTTATTCAGCACTTCCACTCCCTCAAGGACAATTCCAATGTCCTCGGGTGGCTCCTGCATTCCTTCCCCCTCCTTCCGGATGACAAACACTGCCATGGTGAGCTGCTCCAGGTTGCTCCTGGTATCTCCTCCTGAGTCCTATGGAAGGATACATGACACACAAAACTTCACTGGCATCATTTTTCACTATTCTGCAGTAACAATGCAGTAGGAATGTGACAGGAATATTACTGGCCTGACTCCTAACTAAATAGGCCTTTTCCAAGCAACTAGTTTTAGGGACCCTTAATGGCCACAATCCACGGGGGAGATTTACCAAAAATTATGAACCTTGAAGGGTTCACATTTGAATAACAAGGAACCACAGTCAAATACTGAAGTGACAGAGGTTGTCGAGGTTGGAGCCGTGTTTGTCTTCTGCCGTAGGCAGGGTTGGGTTCAATTACTTTCTTCAATTACAATTGATCGTAACGTAATTACAATTCTTTTCTGGACAGAATGTTAACTTACAATTACAATTTATTTTAAAATTGTAATTGTTATTGAAAAAAGTAATTGAACCCAACCTTGGCTGTGGGTTTTATGCTAGTAATGTATCTTACAATGGTATTATGTTAATAACATATCAGGTGAACTCTCTCTCCCCACTGCAACTTCCAGTAGATGTTTTTTCTGATTTCAACACATCTGAAGCCCGATATTTATTGAGCTTCTGTTTTTAAAAAAAAAAGTATCATTGGAAAATTAACACATTCCTGCAACAAACAAAACTGAAAAGTCAAGACATCCAGGGAAATGCTGACAGGTCTTGATGGTTCAGCCGAGAGAGAGCCAGAGATGTGTTCATGTGTGAGTGAGGGAGAAAGAAGAAGTGTGTATATGTGAGTGTGTAAGAGAGTGTTATGTGTGAGTGTGTGTAAGAGAGAGAGAGCGACAGTGTGTGTGTCTTTGAAGAAAGTACGTGTTTAAGTGTGTTAGTGTGTAAGAGAGAGACAGTGTGTGCGCGTCAGAGAGTTGTGTCAGTGTGTGAGAGAGACCATGTGTGTGAGTGAGGGAGAGAGGGAGAGAGAGAGTGAGTATGTGTATGAGAGAGTGAGAGCGTTTGTGCGTGCAAGAGAGAGATTGTGAGTGAGGAGAGAGAGTGAGAGTGTGTGTGTGTGTGTGTGTGTGTGAGTGAGAGTGTGTGTATGAGAGTGTGCGTGCCTGTGAGAGAATGTTTGTATGTGAGAGAGTGTGTAAGAGAGAGAGAAAGACTGCACGCGTGTGTGGTGTAAACTTACAAGATACTCCTTGATGAGGTCATCTGCATTTTCTCCCAGGAATAGGATGAGGGCTTTCAGGACACACTCCCTCTGAAGATGAATGTCCTGAGTCTAGGAGAACATAATTTTAAAATAAAACAAGAGTCATCAGAAGATGACACATCCCCATAGCCCCTGATTATTTGCAAAAGTCATGCCAATCCAACACCTTCGAAGAAATTCAAACAAGAATGTTCAGGTGATTTTCCTCTGGAATTATCTGGAAGTATGTACTGGCAACATCTACCAAAGACGATGAACCGCATGTTGACAAAGGCATTAATAAAACGAGTCATTAATGAACAGTGTTTTAGTTCTGCTCCGGAAACAAACCCACCCCTGCGACTGAGTCAATATCCATCTCGCTTCCATGGAAAGGAAAAAAAAAAATTTTTTTTGAAATTGGAATGTATGACAAGGTACCACTTCAGCACTTAGGTAACCCAGGGTTCTCACTAGGTCATTTGAAAGTAGGGGCCCCCTACACTGTGATTTGGGCCCCAACACTGTCTTTCAACCAGCGTAGGGGTGTTTTGATGGTACTAGCCTACTAATACCAGCTTGTTGCAGGAAGTATGAGAGAGAAAAGGAGAACAAAGTAATTTACACCCGTCAAAATGCATTAAATAATGTTTCAGAGGGTTCTAAATTTCCCAGGGGAGGGGGATGACCCCAGACACCCCTACTAAGCTCCTGCCTCCGACACCAGCCACGCGGCTAGCACCTAGTTTGGTGCTGATATCTTGAATAGTTTCTAAGTTCTGCACCGGCAACAAAATGATGACGGACGAACAGACAGACGAGGCAATGCCTATATCCCCCCGCATTTTATGGCTAGGGGATGATAATAATAATAAAAAGGGATATGAGCACAATGATATAGTTATTGAGTATATTTAAGACCCCATCAGAAACTCAAGAATGATACAGACTTACCTGATCCAAAGTCTCCAAGATGTCACTCGTCTTTTGGCGCACTACTCCTCCTTTTGCGCGGATGATTCTGGTCAGCTGTCTTGAGTGTGTGTCTAATTGGGCCATGAACCTCTCCTCAAGAGGAACTGCTGTGAGCCTCAGGAATTCTGTATTTATCTAAAACATAAAATAAATGACGGTGGTTATGGTATCCTTAATAAAAGAAAATTTAACTGGTATCATTCTGTCAACAGTCTGTACACTGGACGCATACGTCCACAGTGGACAAATTGTCCCAGCACTGAATATTATAAAAAATTAGGATAGGAAAATGAAAATGCAAAGCACAATTATCTACTTACAGCAATACCAAGTCATGACCAATTTATACAAAAATCACTAAAGTAAATCTGAAAAATGCAAACTTTTTATATTCAGATTACCTGTGTTGTGGCCCCACTTTGTTACTACATCTACAACACAACAGCAACAGCAAGGGATGACAGACACAATTTTAAAACTCAAACACATTTAATTAAACACAACAACTAACTAAACTGACCAAGATGATTATATATAAAAAAAACAGAAATATTTACAGTCCCTTTGGTGGGGTGGCTTGGTGAGGTCCTGGGTGGGGAAAATGCTCTAACACAGGCAAAATCCACAAAAGAAACTTCACAGGTCTTGAACAGAAATGACAGGTCTGGTCACACGTATCCTTCTTCTTGCAATTTCTCCTACTACTTTACTGTCTCAATTCTTTTCCTTATATACTCTTTTGCAGACCCCACCCACATTTAGACCTCTTTTTTTTTACTTTTCGGGGACTTGCCCCAGACATGTCCAGGACATGTCTAAACATAGCTCCAGTCTGAGCTGAATAAAAAAAAAAGGTAAATACTGCCATCCAGTGGCCTATATTCACATTACACCTCCATTCCAAAAGGGAAAAATTCTGACTCATAAAGGCAAAATTTTTCTTTTCAATACAAAATGGTTAAGTGAACACTTGTCTATATATACATATCATACAATATTCAAATAAACACATGATATATATATATATATATATATATATATATACATATTCACACACGGGAAAAGCAATCAGCAATTACATTGTCTGTACCCTTCACATGCTTAATTTCCAAGTCAAACTCCTGTAAAATCAAACTCCAATTCAACAATCTCCGATTCTTGTTTTTCATCTTACTCAAAAACATTAACGGATTGTGGTCAGTGTACACAATCATTGGCTTTTCCCCTGTACAAACATAAACTTCAAAGTGTTGTAAAGAAAGGACGAGAGCCAACAGTTCCATCTCTATTGTGGAATAGTTCCTTTGGTGGCGATTGAACTTCCTGGAGAAGTATGCCACGGGATGCTCAATGTCATCAGAGTCACTTCTCTGTAGGAGCACAGATCCACAAGCTTGGTCGCTAGCATCGACCACGATGGAGAACGGTTTGTTGAAGTCAGGAGATTTGAGCACGGGGAAGTGACACAGCAGAGACTTCAGGCAATCGAAGGCTCTCTGGCATGCATCATCCCAAGTGAACTTTACGCCTTTCTTCAGTTGGTTAGTTAGACTGAGAGCAATCTCAGCAAAGTTCTTGCAGAACTTGCGGTAGTACCCGATCATTCCAAGGAAGCGGCGCAAAGCTTTTTTGTTGTCAGGAACTGGAAAATCCATGATGGCTTGGACTTTAGCATTTATGGGTGCCACCTTACCTTGGCCTATGACGTAGCCAAGATAGGTGACAGTAGCACACCCAAAGTCACTCTTGTTCAGGTTAACAGTTAGGTTAGCCTGGGTCAGGCGCTGGAACAACGTCTCTACATCTTTCAGATGTTCTTCCCAGGAGTCACTCCATGTGATCAGGTCGTCGATGTACGCACCCGTGTGTGGCAATCCGGCGATTGTAGACTGTATCATCCTTTGGAACGTGGCTGGGGCATTTTTCTTTCCAAAAGGTAGGACTTCATACTGGTACAACCCAGATGGTGTGGCAAAAGCAGAGATGCTCTTGGCCCTCTCAGTTAAAGGCACACACCAATAACCCTTCAATAAATTAATCTTGGTCAGAAACTTTGCTTGCCCTACTTTATCAATACAATCATCAATCCTAGGTATTGGAAACACATCAGTTCTAGTTACAGCATTGACTTTGCGATAATCTGTACAGAATCTAGTACTTCCATCAGGTTTTGGAACTAGCACACAGGGTGAACTCCAATCTGAATTGGAGGGTCTGATAATATCATGTTCTAACATGTACTCAACCTCTTTCTCAGCAATCTTTCTCTTTTCAGGGTTCATCCGGTACGGATGCTGTTTTATTGGTTTGGCATCACCAACATCTACATCATGAGAGGCTATAGAAACTCTCTTTGGAACATCAGGAAACAGATCCTCATATTTCTTGATCAACCTCTCAAACTGATCTCTCTGTGAGGGTTCTAAGTGCTGGAGTTTTACATCAAGATTTTGCAACACTTCAGAATTTGACAATTTACATGAAAGAACTTCAGCCTTAATTCTAGGTTCATCATCTTGAAACTCCCCCTCATCTTCACACGTTTCGACCATAGGAGAATCTGAAGTGACAGCTGCAACCTTAGCATTTCTGTCATGATAAGGCTTCAGCATGTTAATGTGACACAACTGTTTTGGTTTTCTCCTATCTGGAGTCTTCACAATGTAATTGAGATCATTAAGTTTTGTCAGAATTTCATAAGGACCATATAATCTAGCCTGCAATGGATTGGACTGCAAGGGAAACAACACAAGGACCTTGTCTCCTGGTTTAAACACACGGCTTCTAGCCTTATGATCATACCAAGTTTTCATTTTTCCCTGACTTGATTTCAAGTTCTCTTTGGCTAGGTCACAAGCTGCACGCAATCTTTCCTTGAACTTGCTAACATAGTCTAACAGACTGATTTGCGGCTCTTCCTCTCGCCATTGTTCACTCAATAATAGCAAAGGTCCTCTCACTTCATGACCAAACACTAGCTCAAATGGACTGAATCCAGTAGACTCCTGCACTGCTTCTCTAGCTGCAAACAACAGCAAATGAACCCCTTCATCCCAGTCTTTCTCATGGTCATAACAATAAGTCCTCATCATTGTCTTGAGAGTGGAATGAAACCGCTCTAAGGCACCCTGACTTTCTGGATGATAGGCACTAGAAAGAATCTGCTTTGCACCTAGTTCATACACAACCTGCTGAAACAATCCTGAAGTGAAATTGCTCCCTTGGTCTGACTGAATTTCCCTGGGAAGGCCAAACAACGTGAAGAACTTTATCAAAGCCTTTGAGATTGCAGTTGCCTTGATGTTACGTAGAGGTATGGCTTCAGGGAATCTGGTAGATGCACACATGATTGTCAACAAGTACTGATTTCCAGATCTAGTCTTGGGTAATGGACCAACACAATCAACAATGACCTTAGAGAAGGGCTCTCCAAATGCTGGGATAGGCTGTAATGGTGCTACAGGTGGGTCTAACTGGTGTTTTCCAACTACTTGACAAGTGTGACAGGTTTTGCAAAAGTTGGACACATCTTTCCGAAGCCCAGGCCAAAAGAAGTGTTTCATGATCTTATCAACAGTCTTGTTAACACCAAGATGACCTCCTAAAGGTAAACTATGAGCCATTGTTAAGATCTCATTCCTGTAGACCTTCGGAACGACAATTTGCCTGACCACTGCCCAATCTGCATTGGCAGGGATATCAGGAGGGCGCCACTTCCGCATCAACACACCATCCTTGAGATAATACCCAACTGGAACTGCGTCTATTTCTTTATCAGGAAAAGCTCTCCTCTTTAGTACACAAATTTCAGGATCATTAGTTTGCTCCTTAATCAACCGCTTTCTGGACAGAGACAAGTCTCCAGACACATCAGAATCACCAGACCCATCTGGCTGGCTGAACAATGAACTGATAAAAGTATCTGATAAGTCCTCAAACGGAGAAACCATAGTAGGCCAATCAGAGTCATGAGGCGAACCACCTGAGTCCTGACTATTCAATGTGCTGGATAGCACCACAACATCTTCTTCTTTAGCCTTCTTGGCCATAGCACGAGTCACTGCGCAAGAAGGATACAGAGATGGGTCCTCATCCCCATCTTCAGTGCTCGGCTGTGAAGTAAGATGTACAGGGGGAACTACTTTGCCCCCAGCCAGGTCATTGCCTAGCAACAGAGAAACACCCTTTATAGGTAGACTTGACATAAGTCCCACCTTTACCTGTCCTGTAACTAAATCTGACTTCAAGATTATAGAGCGCAGGGGTACAGATACAGTCCTCCCTTCAATACCTTGTACAAGTATGAAATCCCCTGAAGCGGTCTCATCACGTAATTCCAAGGAGTCCATCAACAAAAGTGATTGAGAAGCTCCGGTATCCCTTAGGATATATATGGGGACAGGAGTAGTATGCTCATTCAGAGCCACAAATCCCTCTGACACAAATGGAAGAAATTCCTCCCTCACAAAGTCAGCTGTATCAGGCTTTTTAGCCCCACAAGAAGCAGGCAATTTAGCAGATCGGTTATCTACTACAGGGGTTTCTAACCTTGTTTTCACAAAGGCATTTGGTTTGGTATCCTTTTCTTTTTCTTTCTTAGCTTTAAGGAACCAACAGTTAGTTGTAACATGACCAGATTTCTTGCAATAACTGCAAACTAGACCACTTTTGTCACTGTCAGCTTTCACACTTTGATCAGACCTGTTACTGGATTTCTGAGCACCATCACCAGATTTGTCTTTGGGTGAAGAATCTTGGGTATCACCGTAACCCTTTTTCTGAAATTGGGACCATCTATTGTTACTGCTTGACTGAAATTTTGACTTATGTGTGAGAACATATTCATCTGCAAATTTGGCAGCTGATTGCAAATTCAGTGCTTGCTTCTCATTAAGGTAGGTCTTAAGATCATCCTTAACACAGCTCTTGAATTCTTCAACTAACACCATCTCTTTTAGTGAGTTGAAATCATCCTTGACCTCCATAGAAGTACAACAGCGCTCAAAGCAAACCTTCTTCTCATTAGCAAATTCCACATAAGTCTGATTTTCAGATTTCTTCAGACCTCTGAATTTCTGTCGGTAAGCCTCTGGAACCAACTCATAAGCTCTCAAAATAACCTTTTTGACAACCTCATAATCAGAGGAATCATCTGCAGACAAAGCCGAATAGGCTTGTTGAGCTTTACCCTTGAGGACAGTTTGCAACATCAGAGGCCAGTGTTCCTTTGGCCACTGGCAACTCTTTGCTACCTTTTCAAAACACTGGAAATAGTTGTCAACATCCTTTTCCGAAAATGGAGGCACCAATTTTACCTCCTGGCTAGCCCGAAATTTATTTTCAGTTTGAATTTTAATTTTTAGTTGCTCCATTTGGAGTCTTTCTTCTCTGTCGAATTTCTCTAATTCAAAATCTCTCTGTCTTGCAAATTTTTCTAACTCAAATTCTCTTTGTTTTTCTTTTTCCTCCCTTTCTATTTTCTCTTCTCTTGCTAATTTTTCTAACTCAAATTGCCTTTGTTTTTCTTTTTCTTCCCTTTCTTCCTCTCTTTCTTCCCTCTCAAATTCTCTTTGTTTTTCTTTTTCCTCCATTTCAATCTCTAGCATTTTTAATTTAAGTTCCATTTCTATATTTGGATTTTCCACTGGAAACTGTTCCAGATCTCCTGGTGCAAACACATTTTCATCAATGTAATATTCAACTATGTCTTTAGCCAGTCTTGCTTTTCGCATGGCTGGTTTTACCTCTGTCAGCTCCAACTGTCTGCAAATTTCTAGCAGTTCTGTCTTTTTAAAAGACTTCAAAACCCCTACGGTTGGTGATGCCAAGAAATCATCCATTGCTGTTGTCAATATATATCTAGGAAAATTCACAAAAACAATTTCACAATTTGAAATGTTAGATTTTCAATAAATTACTCACACAATGGTCTATCCCGGACGAGCCCCCAATTTGTTATGGCCCCAATTTGTTATTACATTTAATTCAACAGCAACAGCAAGGGATGACACACAGTTTTTAAAAACTTAAACACATTTAATGAACAAAGACAATAACTAACAATAACCTACAACTAAATGACCATATTATTGATAAATAAGAAAAACAGAAATAATTACAGTCCCTTTTTGGTGGGGTGGCTTGGTGATGTCCTGGATGAAGAAAATGCTGTAACAAAGGCAAAAATCCACAAAAGAAAACTTCACAGGTCTTGAACAGAAATGACAGGTCTGGTCACATGTATCCTTCTTCTTGCAATTTCTCCTCCTACTCTACTGTCTCAATTCTTTTCCTTTTATACTCTTTTGCAGACCCCACCCACATTTAGACCTCTTTTTTTACTTTTCGGGGACTTGCCCCAGACATGTCCAGGACATGTCTAAACATAGCTCCAGTCTGAGCTGAATAAAAAAAAGGTAAATACTGCCATCTAGTGGCCTATATTCACATTACACTAGACAAACACAACACGTTTTCATGCTGAACTTGTATTGTCCAAAATGTGACTTAAGTAGTTTTAGCACTAGGCTCTTCAATTAGAATGTGCTTTATTATCCGCATCTTGTAATGAATAGTTATTGAAAAATTGGATGGCATTTCTTGTGTCTTTCATATGACTTCATATTGCAAAAAAGATTTCCATTGCCTAATTATTCTTGTGCAAAATTACAATGCAATGCTTTGTTCTAGTGTTACACCTCCAGTATCAACAGTATTCACATCGTTTTATTTCGCAATTAAGACACTAGAGTGAATAACTTGCAGATCTTAAGAATTAACCGATGATCAAAACATTACAACTGCTATGTTCCAGTAAAATTCCTGTGTAACCCACCCCCCTTCCTGCCCCAATTCATTTATCAGATTCATGATGATTTTTTCAAGAAATCAAACTCAAAATACTTCTTGTATGATTTTTTTCCCCCCTAATTTTTATTATTATGTTTAATGTGATGAGCGCTAGACCTTGTTGAGGTGGTTGAACTAGAGTGTTCAGGTTGTTAGGCTATCACACAGACACAGCAAATCAGACTTAAGGGGAAAAAAAAGAAAAAAAAAAAACCAAACCACATGATTTTTTGGAGTATATTGTTGACAAGGTTATTATTTTCTTGTTAATTAATTTAATGTATCTCCGGATACCTCTGTAACATTCAAACACCAGCCTATAAAGACCTGGACTGCATTACTCAGTCCGTGATTATTACATACAGCTGTTCCCTACTGTGTGCATGCAATATGTTTCCTATTTAAGAGAGACTTCTGCACTCATTCAGGGCGAAGTCTCGTACACTGCGTAGACCTCGATTTTGTGTTATTTGCATCGTGTTAAGTCTGATGTCCTGCATGTGTGTCTATCACTCATTATCCCGGAATCTCGATTCCGTGTTTGGTATCGTACTCAACGTTGCCTTCTTGCTGTCCCTAAGGTTTAATAAATACAATTAAGTCCATCTTCGCACCAAAGTCCAGTCCAACACTTGTTCTCTGTGCACATCATTGGTGTTTGGAGCACAAACCTTTAATCCTCCCATACTGAACACTTGATTGCTCAGTGAAACAACCTACCTACCTACTTACTGAGAACAGTGACATTCAGCTAAAAAATTGGACCGTTCATTAAAATCTGTTTCTTGTTTAGTCAGGGAACACCTTTTCAAGACAACTTTGAGTGATCAGAATTTATGAACACATCTGCCAAAGGCAGACAGCAAAACTTAACTCACCATTTCAAGAGAATGCATATTATTCGCTAGCTTCCTTGTTACCTGTCTTCGGCATTATGTGACATCCAGTGCTCAGTTTGGATACTGTGAGATGTTGTGATGGCGTTGGTGGTAGGACGCCAAGAGCAGTGGCCAGAAATAAAAAGGACAAAACCAGCAGCGTGCTGAGAGATTAAAACAAATAGAAATCACGATTCTCGAGCTACCAACGGACCTGACGCCGTCCGTGGTAGCAAACAGGCGAGCTCGGCTAAAGACAAAAGAAAAGGGAAATAAACCAAATGAATCCCTTACTCACTAACACTTCTCCTGTTAAGCAGCTAAGATCCTGACAATACTCTCACTTCTCAATGGGCCTTACCGGCTAAAGCGCCAAGAGGAAAATTACACTCCAGCAACACGAACGAGGAAGAACATGAGCTTAAATAGAGTCTGGGCAACGCCCCCAATCAATGCCGACTGGCCCAGGAATCCGACGGCGAGCAAAACGATATCGTCCCGGACGAGAGTAACAAAAGGAGCTAACAAAGCTCCCAATCCATGACAGATGTAGGCGTGCTCTGAATTGCCATAGAATGAGAGCTCTAGCAGTGAGATGGCATGGGATAGCTATTTGGTGTCATATGTGCCTGCACAATTTGAAAAATAAAATAGTAAGGTCCGCACACTGAAGGACAATGCCCCCCAAACATTTCGTGTATCAGTGTTTCGATCAAAGTTATCTTCATCAGGATAAAAGAAAGCAGCACACACACATATCTCTATAAGCATTTAGTCCACTTCACAATTGAACATAGTCATTGAAGTCAGGAGTGAACAATTACTAAAATCAATCAGCAAGGCACAGATGTAATCTACAAGTTATTAAGTAAAAAGGTTTGTGTGCTGACAAATAAAACATACAATCCTAAGACAAACAAAAACAAAAAATATATATATTAATATTTAAGTACTGACAATCAATACCAACCTGGACACAACACCGAAAAAAACTGCATCAATCGCACACCATAGAACAGAGTACCTATAGATTAACTTAATTAGACTGACCAAAATAGAAAAATAATGAGTAATATTAGTAAGTAGTGTTCAACTGCTTCCCTCCCCTCAGTATAAATACATACACGCACAACAAATAAAGAGAGAGGGGAAAAAAATTACAGGAATGGCCGAGGGCTCTAATTTCCTGATGCAGCGCAGATGGCGTAGCGTGGCGCTGCCATGGTTTGGGAGCTTTGTTTGCTCCTTTTGTTACTCTCGTCCAGGACGATATCGTTTTGCTCACCATCGGATTCCTTAGCCAGCTGGCATTGATTGGGGGCGTTGCCCGGACTCTATTTAAGCTCCTGCCATTCCTCGTTCATGTTGCTGGAGTGTCATTTTGCTTTTGACGCTTGAGCCGGTAAGGTATTTGAGAAGTAAGAGTTTTGGCAGGATCTTCACTGCTTTAAAGTATTAGTGTGAGTGAGTTAGGGATTTTTCAGGATTATTTCCCTATTCTTTTGGTATATTGTTGAGCTCGCCTTTGGGCTGCCACAGACGACGTTGGGTCCGTTGGTAGCGTGAGCCTTGTTATTTCCATTTGTTTTTGGTCTCAGCACGCTGCTGGATTTCACTTTTATTTCGAGCCACTGCTCCTGGCGTCTAAACACCTACGCCATCACAGTACACTCCAGCCTCAATGGAGACGTCAGCGGTGGCTGAAATTAAGAGCGCTATTGCCAGTCAACAAGAGATGTTGACTGGATTTGCGAATTCACTTTCTGTTCTGGTCAATCAGCGCTCTGAACCGGCTGATAGGCTACACGTGCAAGACACTGCTCTGCAGAACCAGCAGGGCGTCCTGTTAGAATTATCGGAGAGTATTAAACCTGTAACGTTATAGACTCCACAAAGAGTTGCACCAGCACCACCCATACATTTTCCCCGAGAACCTTAGTTACAACTGCCCCAAAGATACAGTGGCGAGGCTGGAAAGTGTATTGCCCAGTGTGAGATATTTTTTAAGGCTCAGCCGTCACGTTTTGTGAATGAGGATTCTCGGGTTGTATTTATATTATCCCTGTTGGCTGGCACAGCGCTTAATTGGGTCGGCCCACTAATTAGATCTAACTCACTGGTTGTTAATTCGGTAGAGGCCCTTGTTAGGGAGATGGTTTCTGTTTTTGATCAGGACATTTGTGGACAAGACGCAGCTACGCGTTTAATGCACTAAAGACAAGGTCAAGAAAGCGCAGCTGAGTTTTCTATTGCTTTTCGTTCTCTAGCCACAGAAACAGGCTGGCCAGAGGCTCCACTGATGACAGTTTTTAGCCATGCACTTACGGAGGAGATTAAGGATGTGCTGGCTAAATTAGAACCCTGCTCAACCTTAGATTAGTTCGTACCACTGTGCGAATTGACAATCGCATACGCGAACGCAGCAGGGAGAGACTAAATAAATCCTCGCTGGCTGACAATGAGATTAAAATTGCTAATGGCGATTGTGCATCTCCTAGTTCACCCATTAAAGATTCTACTTCGGTTGAGCCCATGCAAGTTGATGGTTCGTTTAACCGTCAGTTTAAAATACCCATTAGCAGAAGAATAATCTGCTTTAATTGTAATAAGCCGGGTCATATCCGTCCACATTGCCCTAAACTCCGGGGAAAAGGAAAGCCCCTCTAGCGATTCAGGGGACGCTAGAGGGGCAGACCCAACATCCCTTCCGAACACTAATCCCTGTAGAACTTACTGTGGGGAGTAAAAGATTTACCATTAAAGCGTTTGTAGACTCGGGCGCTGTTGATTGCTTCATGGATTTTAAGTGGGCTAGGAGGCATTCCGTTCCTACTGTTGCACTTTCACAATCCCGTTCTGTCAGAACTTTGGACGGTCGCCCGCTGGGAACGGGAGATATAACTGAAGTTTCTGAACCATTAGAGATGTTCATCTCTTTTGGTAGCCACTCTGAAGAGGTTTGATTTTTCATTATCAAGTCTACCACTTTCCCTATAGTTTTGGGTCATTCATGGTTACGGGAACATGAGCCTTGTATCAGCTGGGGAAGACAGATTAATCCTATCGTCCGCTGGGGTCCAAAGTGTAGAACATATTGTAAAACTAATGATAATGGTTTGGGTCAGGCTGACGCCGAGAGCAATTTTGAGGAGGTTATTACTCCGTACCCTCCTAGACTGGAGAAAGGGGCAGAGGGGTTAGAATGGGATCCTCAATTTGACTGATGAGAGCCAGAGGATGATTATTTTTTGGAGAACTTCAGCGATTCAGAGTCAGTCACGGATTCATTAGACTCTGATCAGGGTAAAGAAGTTGGGGCTACCCTGAACTTTGACTCGCCTCCTAATGTTCCCAGGGATTACGCCGATTTAGCTGAGGTATTCAGCAAACAACGAGCCTCTACATTACCCCCGTATCGTCCGTACGACTGCGAGATTAATCTCTATCCTGGGACAATTCCGCCTAGGGGTTCGCTGTCAGGACCTGAGCGTAAGGCTATGTGAGAGTATATTCAGAAAGCTCTCACCAATGGGTTTATTCGGCCGTCCACGTCCCCAGCCAGAGAGGGATTCTTTATCGTTGGGAAAAAGGATGGCGGGCTAAGACCCTGTATTGATTACAGGGGTTTAAATAAAATCACTATTAAAAACCGATACCCCCTTCCATTAATGAATTCCGCGTTTGAACGTCTACAGGAGGCGTCATATTTTACGAAGATAGATCTTCGTAATGCTTATAATTTGATTCGCATTCGGGAGGGGGACGAATGGAAAACGGCTTTTAACACGCATGACGGGCACTACGAATGTCGGGTCTTACTCTTCGGGCTGGTTAACGCCCCTTTGGTGTTCCAGGCATTTGTTAATGACGTGCTCAGAGAGATGTTGGAGAAATTTGTCTCCGTTTATCTCGATGATATTTTGATCTTTTCTTCAACACTGTCTGAACACAAACAACACGTCAGACGTGTACTGGCAGCCCTGCTCCGTGTCAAACTTTTCGTTAAAGCCGAGAAATGTGTTTTCCACGCCCAGACTGTCTCATTTTTGGGCTTCATTGTGTCTAAGGGTTCGGTGCGGATGGAACCAGACAAGGTGGCTGCGGTCAGGAATTAGCCTGCGCCGCAGAGTGTTAAAGCGGTCCAACGCTTTCTGGGTTTTGCGAACTTTTATAGGAGGTTTATTTATAATTTCAGCGCGGTTGCTGCCCTCCTTATTGCGCTCACTAAAAAGAATACCTCCTCAGCGTTTTTTTGGTCCCCTGCAGCTGATGCTGCTTTTCAGGAATTAAAAAATCGTTTTAGCTCGGAGCCTGTTTTGGTTTTGCCCGATCCCTCCCTCCCATTTGTCGTGGAGGTAGATGCTTCCGAGGTGGGCGTGGGTGCTATTCTGTCCAAGCGCCCACGTTGGGATAATAAGCTTCACCCGTGTGCGTATTTCTCTCGGTCTTTGTCTGCCGCCGAGCGCAATTATAGTATTGGTGACCGGGAGTTATTAGCGGTCAAGCTGGCGCTCGAGGAGTGGCGCCACTGGCTGCAGGGAGCTGAGCACCCTTTTGTGGTTTGGACCGACCATAAAAACCTCCAATATATTCAGCAGACCAAACGGCGTAATTCCCGGCAGGCGTGATGGTCATTGTTTTTTAACCGTTTTGATTTTACGCTCACGTACCGCCCAGGCTCTAAAAATACTAAGTCCTGGGGGGGAGCCTCCTGGTTGTTTATTTGTCCCACATAGTAATAGGTCACAGGTTCTTCAGTGGGGACACTCTTCCCGCCTGGCGGGGCACCCGGGGGCCCATCGGACTAAGCAGTTCCTGGCCCATCGGTTTTGGTGGCCGGAGATGATGAGAGACATTCGGGAGTATGTTGCTGCCTGTGGCGTCTGTTCTAGAAATAAGAATTCCCATCTCCCTCCCGCTGGTTTGCTGCGACCTTTGCCTGTTCCCAGAGGCCCTTTGTCGCATATTGCTTTAAATTTCGTTACGGGGCTGCCTGTTTCTGACGGCAACACGGTCATTCTGGTGGTGGTTGACCGTTTTTCGAAAGCGGCTCATTTTGTCGTACTACCCAAGTTGCCTTCAGCACAAGAGACAGCGCATCTTGTGGTCAACAATGTGTTCCAGTTGCATGGGCTTCCGCAAGATGTTGTTTCTGACCGAGGCCCGCAGTTTACGGCCAGATTTTGGCAGGCGTTTTGTAAACAGTTGGGGGCCACTGTTAGCCTCTCTACAGGGTTTCACCCGGAGACCAACGGGCAGACGGAACGTACTAATCAGTCTCTTGAGAACACTCTCCGATGTTTGGCGGCAGATAATCCCTCATCTTGGAGTCGATTTTTAGCTTGGGCCAAGTATTCTCACAACTCGTTGTGTAATTCCTCCACGGGGCTTTTCCCGTTTGAAGCCCAAGTGGTTTACCAACCCCCACTTTTCCCAGAGACTGAGAACGATTCCGAGATTCCCTCAGTTAATCACTTCTTTCGGCACTGTTGGTCGGTTTGGACTAAGGTCCGTTCTGCACTGTTGTGCGCGGGGCGCAAACAAAAATCCTTCGCTGATAGAAGGCGTCGTTTGGCCCCGTCTTATTGGGTTGGGCAGAGAGTTTGGCTGTCCACCCGGGATCTCCCGTTGAAGGTGGAATCCTGAAAACTGGTGCCTCGCTATATCGGTCCGTTCAAGATTGAACGGTAGATAAATCCGGTTACGGTCCAGTTGAAGCTCCCGAGATCTCTGCGCATACATTCGGCGTTCCACGTCTCGCGGATGAAGCCGGTTAGCACTAGCGCCCTGGCGCCCGCCGACACACCTCCACCGCCACTGCGCATGGTTGAGGGCAGGCCGGTTTATACCGTGCGCCGCATTCTGGCTGAGAGTCCCGGGGTCCAGTTCTTGGTTGATTGGGAGGGATAATGGTCCCGAGGAGCGGTGCTGGGTCCCTTCTCGGGATATTCTGGATCCCTCGCTTGTTTCTGATTTTTGTGCGCGGGGTTCCTTGGGGACTTCTGGAGCTGTCCCTTAGAGGGGGGAGTCCCGTCATGGTTTGGGAGCTTTGTTAGCTCCTTTTGTTTCTGTCGTCCGGGACGATATCGTTTTGCTCACCATCGGATTCCTTAGCCAGCTGGCATTGATTGGGGGCGTTGCCCGGACTCTATTTAACCTCCTGCCATTCCTTGTTCGTGTTGCTGGAGTGTCATTTTGCTTTTGACGCTTGAGCCTGTAAGGTATTTGAGAAGTAAGAGTTTTGGCAGGATCTTAGCTGCTTTAAAGTATTAGTGTGAGTGAGTTAGGGATTTTTCAGGATTATTTCCCTATTCTTTTGGTATATTGTTGAGCTCGCCTTTGGGCTGCCACGGACGACGTTAGGTCCGTTGGCAGCGCGAGCCTTGTTATTTCCATTTGTTTTTGGTCTCTCAGCACGCTGCTGGATTTCACTTTTATTTCGAGCCACTGCTCCAGGCGTCTAAACACCTACGCCATCACAGGCGCAGCCTACGCAGTGCTAATTTCGTCCGGCGCAGCCCGCGCAGTGGTAATTTCGTGAGGTGCAACACCGTGCGCAGACGAACGTGCGCCAAGATGGGTGTGGCGGCGTAGTAGGAGGAGGTGTCACTTATTCATCAAGATGCAGTGACAATTTCGTAGAGAAATTCGCTGCAGTTGCGCAGAAAGCTTGCCAGCTCCAACCTGGCTCACTTTCTGTGCAGTGGCAATTTGGCTGACCGGCACACAGTGCGGACACGTTACCGAAACCTCACAGGCAGGTTTACAGAATGTCAGGCACATTTCAATACAGTAAATAATTACAGCAACAACTGTTTAATGTAACTATCTGAATCAGCACATAAATTATATTATCTATATCGACTGTCCTCATGCCAGATCAAAGGCAGTTGGCACGCGTGATGGAAACTCGACCTGGCTTAATCAACGTGACTGAATGAATGATGCAAATTAACGACTGTGGAATAATACAGAATTTGTATTTGTATTCTTATCATCAGCATTATCATCAATATTATTATCAAACAGTCTTTTGTATTATTATTATTATCTTTTCCTGCTTAAAACATCTTTTATGTCAATACCCCAAAGCTTATAATCCTATTTACCCAGAATGTGTGTCTGTGTGTGTGAGAGGAACTGTACAGAGGACCAAGGTCAACAGTGGCACAGGAATGCAAAGTTTCTGCCAAGAAAGAAAACGCCCTAATTGCAGTCCATAGTGGCATCAGGTATCCCGTAACCGCCTCTCAGTGACCTGTCCAAAGTGGACTGGACAATACTATGTAGAAAGGCGGGAGTTGATTAGACTACAGTTACAGACAGATCTACAGCCAATGGATGTACAGCTAAAGGACTGTGGATTATAAGAACTGATGTCCGGGCAACGCCAGAGCAGAACGCTCTCCGAACTATGATAAGAACATCCTTCTGCTGCAGTTCGTACTCTTACTGTCTCTTGTCTGTTATAAATTTACTATATCTTAATGACAATCTGGTCAAGTCTTTGTTTCAATTGTCTTCCACCCTTAACGGACACCACCAAGTAACAAGAGGTAATTCCCCCACAAATCTGGTGACTCCCGACGTGGAGGGGGAAGACTCCTGGGTCTGACCAGAAAACTCGGTCAGAATTTGGACAACGCCTTGACCACAATCGCCAGACACTTCATGGCCGGCCAAAGACAGAGGTAGGCAGAACCTTTTTATTAAAATCTGCATAGGATAGAATATGAAGTGTCTGACGTTAGACATTTGAATAGGTTCTCTTTCATAATATTTCGCTCGATGTCTCACTATGGGATGCACGCCTCGCTGCAGCCTCAGAAGCATTAATCTCATTACGCCAATCCTGATTGGCTGGTGAACGTGTCCGTCCGCCCAGGTGGTACACCCACCTTAAATAGCTCATGCGGACGGCACCACGTCATTCAAACACCTCTTCTCACTCGGAGCATATCTCGCGTCCAGGGCTAGTTGGCTGAACTGTCCACAGACGGATTTTCTGTCGCCGGGCGCTACTAGCTTTGGATACTTTTTTGCTTCGTCGGTCACACCAGACCGGACTCAGTGCTCTCCCGCCCTACACGGCTTGGTCAGCACTGTCCTCGACGCCTCACCACGGCACGTCGAGTACCGAAGGCTAGCACACCAACTACCTCTCGGTTTTCTTCACTCGACGCCCCACCACGGCACTTCGAGCTCCGAGCGCTAGCACACCAGCTACCTCTCGGTTTTCTTAAAAGTTAGCACATCAGCTAGCTGCCTCGTCTCCCGGCTTGCACACCAGCTAGCTAGGAATGGAGGCCCAAAACCCCCATACCAAGGGGCACGGAGACTCCGGGACCCATCCCTGTCGCTGTGGGAACAAGATCTCGAGTAAAGATCCACACCAGGTCTGCTCGAGCTGCCTGGGGCTGGAACACGCCCGTATGGCTATCGAACTTCCCGGCTCGTGCCAACACTGCGCGGTGTTTACGGCAAAGTCTCCGCAGACGGCTATCCCGCCAGGCTAGCTTGTCTAGAATTGACCCCCTCCTCCCCTCCGACGGTGCTGCCGCCGAGGGCAAGCAGGATTTGGCGGTCGCTACGGCGGCGATTCCGGAGGCTAGCGCCAGCTGGGGCTCCCAGCTCGACCTAGCCGCGCATCCCCCGTGTGAGGAAGACGTCCTAGAACTGGACTATGGGGACGATGAAGATGGCGTCTCTGAACTCCTCATATCAGAGGATGAGGAAGATGACGACATCTTCATTACTCAGGCTCGGGCTGCGCAGCCCGCGGCCTCCGTCACCTCTCGGGATGGAGATGAGAGTAGCATACCAGCTTCTCCTCTCCCCAGCTCGGACATGCTCGACGTGTGCAAACGCGCTGCTGTCCGGCTGGACATCCCCTGGCCCGTTGTCGTAGCTGAGACCACCAGATCCCGCTACGAGGGGAAGAAATTGCCCTTGGCTAAGAGTGCGACGAAACAACTTCTCCCCGTCTTCCCGGAGCTGCTAGATGAGGTTGCGCGCTCTTGGAAAGACCGCCCTTATAGCAGCAGGAGCCCAGTTCCCGGTGCCTCGTCCCTTGATTGTGAGGCGATGGAGAGCCTGGGTTTGCTCCGCATGCCTCCGATGGAGCCACTCGTGGCAGCGCACCTTCACCCCCGCCTGTCAGCGGTGTCCTCCCGGAGCCCCAGTCTGCCGTCCAAGTCGGACCGTTTTCAGTCAGCCTTGACTGAGAAGGCGTATAAGGCGGCTGCGCTTTCGGCCAGAGCGCTCAATGTCCTCTCCCTGCTCACGGCTTATCAGGCTGAGTTGTGCGAGGATTTTGTGCTAACTCAGGACCCAGCTACATGGGAGGAAATACCGGTCGTCACCGACCTGTGTCTCCGTGTCCAACGCTGCGCGGTCCAGGCCACGGGAAAAGCGCTGGGGACCATGGTCCTGCAGGAACGGGCGCGGTGGCTCAACCTCGCCAACCTGTCGGACAGAGAGAAGGATGACATCCTGGACATGCCCATTGTCCCGGAGGGGATCTTCGGTTCCGCGTTGGCTTCTATGAAACGGCGGTGCGAAGCTAAAAAGAAGGAGGATGAACCTCTCAAGCTCTGCCTCCCTCAAAAGCCCCCTGCTCCTCTTCTGCCTGCTCAGCGTAAGACCTTTGCACAGGCTGCTTCACAGGATTCGCAGTTTAAAATGCCGAAACTGCTGAGGCCTCAGCCCGCCCCGCCTGCTCCGCCAGGTCGGTCCGGCTGGCCCAAAAAGCCCTCGGCCCCGGCTGCGGCTGCGCCTGCGCGACCTGCGCATACCGCCAGCAGCCAGGCCAGGAAAAAGAAGAGAGCGGCCTGACCCCCCCTCTCTCCACTGGTGACGCAGCTGGAAGTTCCCCGTTCTCCGGCTCCACCTGTTTGGCTTTCGGGCGTGCACCCAGGGGCTCCCCACGCCCCTATCTCCCAGCTGCCTCGGACCGTGCCAGTGCAAGCCGGGAGAGATGGACATTTGACGTCACGGGGTTTAGCGGTTGCCCCCCTCTCATGTCCACAAGCACGCACATACACAAGTTTTCTCAAAGAGAATCAATTGTGTCCCGCTGTCGCAGCCAGGCCGAGTGCCGAGGGCGCAGCTGAAAATAAAGAAAGCCAAATCTGTCAAAATAAGCACGCCACCCGGGGGCCTTGTCATTCTGCCACAGGAGAGCGCCACCGCACTGCGGCTGGGCCCTCTTGTGGTGGGAGGGCTGCAGGGCACGTCACCCGGGGGCTGTGTCATTCCGCCACGAGGGCGCCACCGCACTGCGGCTGGGCCCTCTTGTGGTGGAAGGGCTGCAGTGCACATCACCTCTCGCCCTCAGATGGCGGCGATGGGTCGCACTGGCAGCCCCACCCTGGGTGTTGAGGACGATTTCGAGGGGGTACAGGCTGCAATTCGCCGCTGTCCCCCCGCGATTCGCCGGCGTTATACACTCCCAGGCGCGGAGAGAGTCAGCTCGTGTTTTGCAGGAGGAAATTTTCTCACTGTTAAACAAAGGAGCAATCTGTGTCGTCCCTCCCGCACAATGTCAGAGCGGTTTCTACTCCAGGTATTTCCTAGTCCCCAAACAGGGGGGAACGGTATTCGCCCTATCCTGGATTTACGGGCTCTGAACAAATATCTCAGGAAGTACAAGTTCAGGATGCTCACACACGCATCCCTGTTGCGTCTTGTACGTCAGAACGATTGGTTCACTTCAATCGATCTGAAAGACGCGTACTTCCACATCCCAATCTATCCTCCCCACAGAAAGTATCTGAGGTTCGCTTTCCAGGGGATCTGCTACGAGTATCGCGTGCTCCCTTTCGGTCTGTCATTAAGCCCGAGGGTGTTCGTGCGGTGCACGGAGGCAGCAATAGCCCCGCTGAGACGGCGGGGCATCCGTCTGGCCACTTACCTGGACGATTTGCTGCTTTTGGCGCAATCGGAGCAGGAAGCCAGGGCGCACACGCGTATTCTCACACAGCACCTAGTCGATCTGGGTTTTGTGATAAACGCGGAGAAAAGCATGCTGTCCCCAGCGCAAGATGCTATCTTTCTGGGGTTATCCCTGAATTCGGTGTCTTTCACAGCTCGCCTCTCGGCGGAACGGGTGAGAGCTTTCAGGGCATGCCTCGCGCTTTTTTATCCAGGCAGGTTTGTTCCATTCAGATTGTGTCTACGGTTACTCGGTCTGATGGCGTCTGCCATCCTCGTGATCCGTCTCGGTCGCCTCCACATGAGAGAATTCCAGCTTTGGGTGGCCTTATGCGATGCGGGCTAGATCCCGTGCGTCACGGCACGCGGAGAGTCTTGGTCACACTGGAATGCGCCAGGGCGCTGCGTCACTGGCGGACCCCGTCCTTTCTGACCCAGGGGGTCCCAATGGGCTCGATCCTGTCCAGGAAGGTGGTCACTACGGACAATACGACGACGGTGGCGTACATCAACCGTCAGGGGGGGTTGCTCTCCCGTCAGTTGCACATGCTGGCACGCAAACTGATCCTGTGGAGCTGCGACCGTCTCCTCTCCTTGAGAGCGACGCACGTCCCGGGGGTATTGAACACAGGCGCGGACCTGTTGTCCAGGGGTGCGCCGGTGTATGGGGAGTGGACTCTGCATCCGGAGATTGTGGAACAGATATGGGCCCGGTTCGGTCGGGCCGCGGTAGATCTGTTTGCGGCGAGAGAAAACGCTCAGTGCGCGCTGTTTTACTCACTAGCGCACGTCTGGCCGCACGAGCTTCTTTACGCGTTCCCTCCCCTGGCCTTGATATCCCCCACTCTGTCCAGAGTGAGGGAACGTGGTCACGCACTGATATTGATTGCTCCGCATTGGCCGGCGATGCATTGGCTAGTGGAAATATATCGGTTACTGTGCGCTCAGCCTTGGCAGCTCCCGCTGCGCAGGGACCTGCTATCGCAGGGGGGGGGGGGGCGATCCTCCACCCGCACCCGGAGCGCCTGGCGTTGTGGGCGTGGCCCCTGAGTGGCTCAGTCTCTCGGCTGTGGGATTGTCACAGCGTGTGATTTCCACTATACAAAACGCTAGGGCCCCATCCACTAGGTCTTTGTATGACTGTAAGTGGAGGGTGTTTGAGGGGTGGTGTCACAGGAACGGCCACGTTTCTTTTCAGTGTCCGGTGAGTGCTATACTGTCATTCTTGCAGGACCTGATTGACAAAGGCAAAGCCTTCTCCACGATTAAGGTGTACTTGGCGGCGATCGCCGCCTGTCACGTGGGGTTTGAAAAGCGAACGGCGAGTCAGCACCCACTGGTTTGCCGTTTTATGAAGGGAGCGCGCAGGCTTCTCCCCGTGTCCAGACCACTGGTGCCACCGTGGGATCTGGCTGTGGTTCTGGAGGGGCTTAAGAGCCCTCCTTCTGAGCCACTGGAAGGGGCAGACTTGAAGCACGTGTCTTTCAAGGCTGTGTTGTTGCTGGCTCTGGCTTCAGCTAAGCGAGTTAGTGACATCCATGCGCTTTCGGTGCATCCGTCATGCGCTCAGCTCTTCCCGGGAGATGTAAGGTTGATTTTGAGGCCCAACCCGGCTTTTGTGCCTAAGGTGGTGGGCTCATGTTCTCCAATTGACCTTCTGGCCTTTCTTGCCTCAACAGAGGAGCAGCAGTCGCACGCGTTATGTCCAGTCCGTGCGGTGCGCATGTACATGGACAGGACTAGGGGATTCAGGAGGAGCGATCAGCTGTTCGTCTCCTGGGCTAATCCTCATAAAGGAAAACTATCACTAAGCAGCGCCTATCCCATTGGGTGGTGGAGGCGATTGCTTTGGCCTATACGTGTCGGGGTTTGCAGCCGCCTGTGGGCCTGCAGGCGCACTCGACTCGGGGCTTGGCCGCATCCTGGGCCTTATTCAGGGGAGTTTCTGTTCAGGACATCTGTGCAGCGGCGAGTTGGTCCTCGCCTCTCACTTTTGTCCGCTTTTATAAGCTGGACGTTTCCGCCCAGTGCGTGGCACACGCGGTTCTGCTGTCCTGACTGGAACAGATTGCTTCTCTGTGGGTTGGTGGACGCTGGATAAGCTTGTCTGGCAATACGGGAGCTACGATATCCCATAGTGAGACATCGAGCGAAATATTATGAAAGAGAACTTTAGGTTATTTACATAACCCCGGTTCTCTGAGTAATATGAGTGAGATGTCTCACCAGACAACCCTTCTTGCTGGGGCGAGTGAGAAGAGGTGCTTATCTTGAATGACGTGGTGCCGTCCGCATGAGCTATTTAAGGTGGGTGTACCACCTGGGCGGACGGACACGTTCACCAGCCAATCAGGATTGGCGTAATGAGATTAATGCTTCTGAGGCTGCAGCGAGGCGTGCATCCCATAGTGAGACATCTCACTCATATTACTCAGAGAACCGGGGTTATGTAAATAACCTAAAGTTAGGTGGGGGGATAACAGCCACTGAGTTCTGAACGGTCTAGAGGTCCTATACGGGAGATCCATCACAGACGCCTAGGAAGATAATACACACGTGTATGTGACAGAAGAAAAGAGAGAGAGGAGAAATAAAAAGGTCACATAACAATAAAATATCCAATTAAGGACATGGCTATTGGACTGCGCATGCAGAGATCAGGACCTGAGTGTATATTATTGCAAATCCATTATGTGTGTGTGTGCTGAGCTCAGATTGTGTGTTTGTGTGGAAGTCAATGTGAATGAGCCAAACTCTGTGAGTTTCTGTAAACCACTGCATTGCTGGCATATTTGTTAATTCTGTCTTTGTTAGATTGAATACAGTTGTCATTCTATTCCATGAAGTGCTCATATAGATATCCACAATAAAATTAGCATTTATTCAAGATAAATTTAAGGCGCCTGTTGATTAGCTTATATTTACAGTATTTTATGGAATTCTTAGAGTAATTGCAGGATTGGTAAAATGTGAAGTTGGTCAGAGTAAGTGAAATTGGTTGGTCCGAGTAAATGAAGTTGGTGTAAGTAGTGTGACTTAGGCCATTTTAATGGCAGTGGTTGGTTAAAGTAATTGGGATTAATTTGGATGGTAAACAGAGAGCAGGAGTTTAGCCATTTTAATGGCTGTGGAGTTGTACAAGGACAAAGTTGTAGAAGTGAGCAGAATAATTATTCCTTGTGAAATCCAATAAAAGTCCCTATTTCTCGATTAAACAAGCGTATACCCTTCTTGAACGATCAGTAACTATAAACAGAGGGAAGTTTGAAGGAAGTAATAAAATTGAACATCAATAACATGAACGTGGACAGGTGTTTCTAATGTGGCGTACTGAATTACTTTGAGATGCAGGACAAAGCCGAATATTTAAATGCTCTAATATTTGGCGGTAGTAAAACATTGCAGAGAAAACTACCAGTGATATCCTCAATGAGCATGAAATAATTACGCCATTTGAATTTTTAAAAATATTTTAAAGAGTTAAAAAATCTAAGCAGTTTTATGTAAATAATTAGACTGTGTGAGATTGGTGTGCTTGAAGCACATCTCTGTAAAGAAAATGAAGGAAAAGTGGAAACAAGAATAACACTGTTTAAGTACTGTTTAACACTGTATACAATAAGAAACTGTGTGCCGAATTCAATTGATGCAGTTTTCTATCAAGCACTGAAAATTTTCAATTGCTATATGAAGGTAAAAAATTAAGGTAAAAATGATCAGAAAAGTGCCAGTAAATATAAAGTATAACATGAAATTTAAGTCACATATTAAATTAATATTAAAAAAAATCAAATTAACAATTGTGGGATTAGAGGCTTGATGGGTTTTTAAACAAGAGTCCAAAAAAAAAAAAAATACAGTGAATGGAGCCTTATTGACCGAAGCAGATTAGGCAGCACAGATAAGTGAAAGGTCAACATGCAGAAGTCAGAGAACAGAGAATGATGCACTGTGATTCAGCAAATGTGACTGGAAGCGTTCCTGATCGAAGAAATGCAAATGAATTAATGAAAAATCTTTTCTCCATTTCAAACAGGGACTATCAACCAGTGATTCTACACAGGAAAAAAAAAACTAAGAGGGGCATGATGACTGTGAAGGAATTTTTGTTGTTACTGTTTTAAAATGTATTGTTGTAGAGCTAAGTGCACTTTGATTTTATTACATTATAGTTTAACTGCTTAAAAAAAAAAATATATATATATATATACTTGTTAAAAAGTCAATGCTTACTTTGTTCTCAGCTTTAGGCTACAAGAAAACTGTCTGTGGGAAAGTACTGATAAGATGGGTGCATGCACCTGGATAGGAGTTACGGACTCGTGTCTGGGAAATGTCCCAACTTAGCAAGATAACAGTATTGTTTCTATCTGTACCAGGCCTTGAAACTGAGCCTAAGGGGGCCGCCAAGCCAATGTTGACATGGAGATAAAAAATTTTTGAAGTATGCATTATATTTCTAAACTGTAAAACTGTAAATAATGATGTGTATATATGCATAATACATTGCAATAAATACATTGAAACTAATTAATACTATTGTTGTCATTCCGTGACAATTTGGCTCTTGTGATTCTGTGACATTGACTTTTTGAAATTTCTTGCCCATAAAGCAGGGTTAAAGTCAATATTTGTTTCTATAACTTACAGTATTAACAAAAAACACCTTAAGTATGAACATATTGAAGTTTCATAACTTAACTATGATAGGAGCATCACTTTCTGGACAGTTAAACACAACATTAAAAAAACCACGACAATTTTGTGTAATTCCGTGACGGAGTAGTTTTTGCTTGTTTCTTCAATGAAAATATATCAAAAGATATATTTTCACTTAATAATATTAAAGAACAAGTTAATTCCTTCGATATGACATATCATACTTGATTTTATCTTATTTAGTTGTAGAGTTACAACCCAAAATGTAATGGGACTGTAATTCCGTGACAGCTTGGCGGCTCCCTTAAGCAGAAGTCTTCAAAGAATAAAATGTTTGTGTAATTTTGTGACTGATTGCTTGGACAATGCCTGGTTAGAAAGGTATAAGAATTGCTTGTGAAAATTATTCAGCAGAGACTGACCTCTGACTGCTGTGGACACAGAGTCCTGGTTTGTTCTCTCATTCTGCAGAATTATATTGCAATAAATGGTAAATCATGTTTCTTTTAACCTGCTCTAAGACTCTCTTATTATGACTCAAGCTGAGAAAATCCTCTACAATAACCTTAATCTGTTTATTTAACTTTTACAGGGAAGGATCCAAGCGAGTGAAAAAATGGCAAAATTATGTTGATGAAGTTTTTGTTCATTGTTGTATGCATCTCAACTCATTCTCTTGAAACTTTTTCACAGAGTGCGCACTGCTGAAGAGAAGAAATGAAAATAACACTCTGTGGAAGTGATTAGCTGGCCAGCTGGGGATTGAACTGTGGGTTTTCAGCCTAAAGTTTACCTTCTAAAATAGATTTGGTGAAACCAAATTCAGAGTATTAACACAAGACTAAATTCAAAAGGTGGACCACCATATAATTGAAACGGTCCACTCATAACGTGATCACATATTACTTAACTTCCCTTTTCTAATTTTATTTTGATTAAGTGGACAGTTAAATAAAAGGTACTGACTGACTGAGCTGACAGAGCTGATCAGATTTGGGACGATTGTTTACATTTATGTGCTGGGAACCCAACAGAAAAACTATTTCACAGTTGAATATTCAATGTGCCCATTTTTGTGAACAATAAAAAAGAAATTGCATATTGTAACATAGTCTTAAGCAACTCCATCCGGTTCTGCTGAGGATATGGGCAATAGTCAAAATGTTTGGGGCTTATAAGCCCTGACTGTGAATTTCCCCCATGCTTTTGGCAGAACCCTAGACTGAGAAGGATTGTTTAATCATAATTCACTGAGGAAAAAAAGAAAAAAAATTGTCCCCATTGTTTCAAAGAAGTCCAATCTAATAATACTGCATGTCCTGGACTCAAGGACACCCCTCTGTCAAACCCTGAGATTGAAACTGTGTTGATTGTTACCCCCTTGCACACCAAACATGTTGATCCAATCAGTTTGGCTGACGTGTTTGCAGACAGAGAAACAAGAGCAACAGCCAAGCACACTCTTGTGGGGCCATTACACCAATCTGAAGACTCAATTTCATGTGACCTGCTGTGAGCAGAACATGATGCATCTCCCCCACAAGAAAAATGTCAATGGACATCACATAGAACACAACACACTGATGATGGGTGGGTAGGACCCAATGGTACGCCTATATTGCCAAAATCCCCCTTCCATATTGCTGCAGATTTGGTGGTGCATGGGCAGTGCTATGTTCCAAGAGGGGGGGTGGGGGGGAACGTAATGAAATGTGGCGAGGAATAGGAAAGGAGGGATTAGCTCTCCTAGTAGGATTTTCTTCATTTCTTGCAGGCGCTTTGCTGTACGCTGAACGCACGCAGAAAGATGCCCACACTTGATAGTAGTGGCAGTAGTAGGAAGACTAATAGCAGGAGGAGCATTCTCCAGCCTGGTCTTGCAATATATACAGCGTTGGATTCTGTGGGCTTTCTTTTTTCATTTGAGGTACCGTTTTATTCAAAGCAAAGATTCAGGAGAAATTCTCGTGATTCAGCTCTGATATGATTTTATCCTATGTTTTGCTGCATACTAATTTACTTGCTTGGTGCTTGAATTCTGTTCGGTCGAGGTATATGCTGTATTTATTGTGTGCAACAACTGGCCCCGGTAGCGGGCCATGGGGCTTTTAATAGTTTAAAGGTGGACCCAGACAGAGTAAACACATTTCAATTTGATTTATTTAACGTAATTGACTGGTACTGACCCCTCCAAATGGAGGGGGTATGATGTGTATGGTTGCTAGTTCATTTGGGGTTTCCCCACCAACAACCCGTGGTGCCAATCCTGGTCTGACGTATATTGCAGTACCAAGCCCTGGCAGGTGTCGGTCACGGCTAAGAGTAATAAGTGGGGGGATGTGCAAGGGAAAGTAACTATGATGAGGGGACAATTAGTGCCAAATGTGGATAATGGCAAACAAAATCCCATAATCACTAATACCAAGAGGGGGTTGAAAAATTTGTGGCTCTTGCAGGGATATGATCCCAAAAAGTGTCACACGGGAGGAAAGGGAATTCCAAGGAGTAAACCAACCTTCTACATTATAATGGGGGTGGATGTAACCGGTACAGATCCAATGGGAATAATTAGAATAGATTTACTGCCTCCCGAACCGAAGAATAATAGGACTCCCACAAGCGCGCCCTCTCCCAAGAAAGAACCTGAACCTACGTCTGCCCCAGAGGTAGTATGGAAATTTGACTCGGCAAAAATAAGTTTTCATACAAAATCGGCAATTGAAACTGGATTCCGAGAAAAGAATGCATAGATAAATAGAATGGTTGAATACGCAAAACAGGTGAATGGTTCTGACTGTATAATATGCTCAGGGGCCAGACCCACCTTATTAATATCCCCATCCGCATTTGACCTATATGACCGCACCATGAAAAACCCAGGAAAGGATATAAACTGCTTAATTTGGCAAATGTCCTCTGAAAACCCACCAATGGAGTGCAAAAAATGGGAAACAGTACACCCTGTGGCCCCAGCGAATGTGACGCCCCCAGTGTTTCAAAAAGGGAAAGTAAGAAATTTGACCTGTATTAAAAGTAACAATAGCAGTCCCCAGTCGCATAATCTAGGCACACTGAGGAGCTGTGAGGAAACCTTGGACCTGTCGGGAAATGAAACTGCAAGCAGCCTCATCGAAGCCGGAGCGGACGTCTGGTGGTACTGCGGAAGTAGGAGACTTTTGAATTGGCTCCCTTATAAAAGGAGAGGTAAGTGCGCCCTTGTGGCCCTGAATGCGCCAGTAATGATTGTAACCAATGCAGAAGAACTACTGAATAATATATCCCCAGAATACTTAATACGCACTAGAACGCCACAAAAGATAATTTGGGTCTTTTGATTGAACAACCAATGAACATGGTTTGTGGGTGGATCCTATAGGGCAGGCCAGAAATATACCCGATGAATTTAAGCTTGCAGATGAAATAGCGGCGGGGTTTGAAAGCTTCCCTATATTTTTGGCCATTTTTCCTGTAACTGTAAATAAAAGTGTAAATCGAATAAATTTGATTGCGCAGCAGCTGGGAAATGAAACTAGAGATGCAATGGAAGCGATACACGAACAGCTGTCTCAAATCCCATTAATGACATACCAGAACCGGATAGCATGAGACATGCTCTTGGCAGTGAAAGGAGGGGTATGTTCAATGTTCAAAAACACATGCTGCAAAGAGATAGCAAACAAAACAGCCCCTAATGGGAAACTCACTAAGAGTCTCTCCCCACTTATAATTAGCGGATGTTGTTGAATACCCTGCATACATACCTTGGTGACCAAAACAATTGAAAAGGCCTTATCTTGAGAGGATCCGCCTAAATTCCAAGCAGTTCAATTAGAAGAGGGCTGTTTAGACCCAGCCGATGACACTGAGGAAGATATTGAGTTAGAGGAGTACCGAGATGACCCCATAGGCCTGGAGGCCGGGGGACTTGCCCTAACCTCGCCCAACAAGGCGACTATGTTACTGTACCAACAGATGACCGGAGATGTGACAGGAAGTGACGGGTGGGTGTGTCCTCCAGAACCCTACACGCCCAACTGCCCCATTGGAAATCCCTACAGCAAACATAGACAAGGCGGAGGAGCAGGTTGGGCTTGCTGAAAGTGGACAGAGAAGTATCGCCCAGACCTGCCTAACCTCAGAAAACAACATGGGACTGAGTTTCAGCGAGCCTACTGCCGAGAAATTCTGGAGTAGTCTGAGGAGGAGTGTGAATGAGATTTGAGTGGATGAAGGGTACTGACCCACGAAATTTATAACAATACAGTGCGCTCAGGTGCTCATGGGCTAGATCCATATTTCATGATAGTGGCTGACATGTGCACTTGCACATATGAAGTAAATTTAAATTGCGGGAATATGCAGATTTGCTGCAGCACCAAAGGGTTTCGCTTGGAGCGGACGCTGGGCCGGCAACTAGCCAGGCCGACCTCCACTGGCGTCATGACCAAGTCATGGTCATGTGGATCCCTGAGTTGTCAAGGGGTGAAGGGGGGCACCCAAGGAGGGGTCCCAGTGGTCAAGAAGAGCCCGGAGGTCAGGTTTTGCTTCGCTGTGCTCGGATGCTAATGCAATCACCCCATTGATAGCAATATGTAACGTAGGTGCTCACAGCACAAAAGGGTGAGAATGTAATCGCTTCAGCATTTAGTGTTGCCCCAATAAAAATGGGGCCAAAGGAGGAAGTTGTAGAATAATACAGAATTTGTATTCTTATCATCAGCATTATCATCAATATTATTATCAAACCATCTTTTGTATTATTATTGTCTTTTCCTGCTTAAAACATCTTTTATGTCAATACCCCAAAGCTTATAATCCTATTTACCCAGAATGTGTGTCTGTGTGTGTGAGAGGAACTGTACAGAGGACCAAGGTCGACAGTGGCACAGGCACAATGCAAAGTTTCTGCCAAGAAAGAAAACGCCCTAAGCGCAGTCCAAAGTGGCATCAGGTATCCCGTAACCGCCTCTCAGTGACCTGTCCAAAGTGGACTGGACAATACTATGTAGAAAGGCGGGAGTTGATTAGACTACAGTTACAGACAGATCTACAGCCAATGGATGTACAGCTAAAGGACTGTGGATTATAAGAACTGATGTCCGGGCAACGCCAGAGCAGAACGCTCTCTACGAACTCCGAACAGAACATCCTTCTGCAGCAGTTCGTACTCTTACTGTCTCTTGTCTGTTATAAATTTACTATATCTTAATGACAATCTGGTCAAGTCTTTATTTCAATTGTCTTCCACCCTTAACGGACACCACCAAGTAACAAGAGGTAATTTCCCCACACGACTTCACATCTTTCTCAGCCAACCACAAACTGCCACGGTATCAGGCAGTGCGTATATAATGCTTGCGTTCTATGCCCGGTAAAGCCGCTTGCACACTGGACGCGAAACAAATTTTTCGCACGACTGATTTCAGTCAAAGTCATTGCAAAGAGCTATTTTCTTGGTCTTTTTATTTGTCTGTTGTCTATCTTCAAAGGAAGAAAAGTCTTCATTCGGTCTTTTTAAAATTAGTCAGATGGATCGAACAGATTCACGCTTTATTTCCACAGCAGAGATAAAATAGTGCTTGCAATCAGAGAGCAAATCAATTCCATGACCATTGACAGTGTGAATAAATTATCGCATGCTCAATCAAGACTGTCCGACGCGAAATGCAAAATACTCCATGTTCGGCACCCAGCAAAAAATAAAAGTATTGATATGAGAACAGAGTTATAACGGAATAAAGAATAAAAATACAAATACATCACCAACCAACAGAACATCCAGAAAGGTTGACCCGCAAATAAATTAATCGCAGTGTTTGTTGGATGTTCTGTTGTTAAAATGTTTCTTTTTATTCTTTATTTCGTTTTCTGTTCTAATCGTCTTCTCATTTTTGTTTTTGGCTGTCAGACACGGAGGCATTGTACATTGTCTCGTGCCAATGTCGACTCGCTTTACTGAGCAGAGCTTAAACAGAAACATTGATTGCAATTCTCTGTACTCACCTTTAAGAACTGAGCCCTCTTGTCAAAACATTCACGTTTAATATCTAAAAGAGTCAGTAGATTTGAAGAAATTAAAAACAATAATAAACTGTCGGACACGGAGATTTATTAAAACCCTATCAGGCTTTTGGACACAAGACACTGCTTTCAACACAATCTGTCGAGCGAAAAATTCATTTCGCGTCCAGTGTGCAAGCGGCTGAATACTAGGCTACTATTATTGTCTCTTAGGTTTTATCGTCTTTAGTGGGGGAAAGGAATACAGCCTGATTGCTATGATCTCGTACTGAGTTAAGATCACATATTGAAAATAAATGTGTCACGTATCTTCTATTGTTGTCCATGAATGTTAATTCCAAAATTTAAAGCAGCAACAGTTTGTCATAATAGGAACACGCTATCCATCGTTTCTCTTGCCAGTGAGAACGATTTGACTCGGCTGTGTTATACCCAAACACGCCTTCTCTGCCAACTTGCGCTGGAAGGAGGGGCAGAGGCGGGACAGAGGAGTACTTGCGCCAGGCTACGCCGGGCACGAAATTGCCACATACGCCTGGACACTCCCCGTTGGCGCGGCGCACCCCCCATGCGCCACGCCTGCGCCGCGCCTGCGCCTGGTCTACGAAATTATAGCCCATAGTATCAGAAGTGGTAGCCATTTTTACCAATGTGGGACAGTGTTTCCTATGAGGACATGAATAAGTATTCCAGCCACGGCATCATTGCAGAAACACTGGATCCTTTATTAGTTATCTGAGCACTGGGACAGGCTAGTTCTCAAAGCTGTGCCAGCTCGAGGGCAGTTTTCACTCCAATTTTTCTGTTTCCCAGACAATGGCAATCCAAGTTCATGGAGATTGTTAGCATATCTCAGGGACAAAAGATTAACATTCATTGGGATGCTGTTACAATCCTGTCCCTACGCTTGCACGGCAATAAAAAAGATGCATTTTGAACTTTAATCTGAGAACACCATGAAATATCAATCTGTATGGTAGACATGCTTAATGTACCACGTAACTGATTAAAAAACAGACCTGGATGTCTGGATTTGTCATCAATCTCTCAAAACGAGAACAGTTTTAATACTAATGGTTACAGAGCAAACTCAAAAGAAAAAAGAAGACATGCTTTGTGGGACATTATTTCTGAACCGTTTTTCTTGTTCCTCCATCTTATTTGTAACATTCTGTATGTTGGGTCCTTTAACCCTTTGAGCGCTGAATACATTTTCAAGGAATTAAAAATGTAGTTATCCTGAGCCAGTGACATAAAGAAAAAACTTGACCGCGTGCTCCTTATTCTTGGCGCATTCTGCCATGGTCAAAACACACCAACTCTCAGCCACTGCAAAAAGCAGAGTAAACATAGTCAACTCCCCATTCAATATTTATACATAAATATTAGTATAACTACAGTTTCAGAGAGAATAAATAAAACACTCTTCTACACGATTTGCATAGTCTTTGCGGCCAACAGTGCAACAGGAACTAACCATTTTGGCACATAAACCATATGCATTCAAATTGGTTAAAGCGCTACATGCTTTATTTTGCCATGACCGGATGTTACAGCTAACTTATCATAAGAAAGGGGGCTTTGCGCAGTCTAGTTTTTTCTACACTGTCCTTAGCTGTTGAAAACCTATCATGTGACGACTTGTTTGAAAAAGCTCCCCTGCTTTTGCTGATGTTGAAGATTTTGATATCTTACATCATTGGGCAACTTAAGTTGCCTACAGCACTGAGAGGGTTAAAAGGATTTGTTTACCGGATGTTACCTGTTTCAGTGCCTCTCCCTATCTCTGAGAGTGGGTTTTCTTGAATGCTCAGAGGGGATGGAGGTGCTCCATGGGGGAGTGTCATGGGAATATGTCCATATATACATCCCATCCCTGAGTGATATCCGTTCAAAGACACAGCTGGTATCTGGTTGGAAGCTGGACTCTGCTGGACTAGAGGTAAATCATTTTCATCTTAATTTGCCCAGCTCTTGGAAACATTGCCATTGTGGATTTCTTTTCCTGCCCATGATGAAGAATTTTGCTTGCATGCATGTTTTTTTAAATTTATTTCTGAGTAATGCCTTGAAACTCTGGTGGGCAGATGACATTTGACGATGAATTGAATGAAAAAGGGGCTTTGATTATGGATCTCTGAGCACATACCTTGTATGTTTTACACAACGCAGGTGAAATACAAGTGCACTTCAGAATGGTTAGAATGATCCAACTAAACAGATTTTTAATGCACCAGGTCCTTGGGAATGTGGTTAAGTGGATTTGAAAATAAGGATGTGATTTTATGATTTGGGGGTTGTTTGCCATTCCTGTAAGGTGAAATGGATCACAAATTGGAATCACAAATCATGAGCATTTCATCAGTTAGGCTTCAACCTCATCTGTTGAGAAAGCCGAGTTTGCATTTTCCAGTGAATGGGCAACTCATTAGTTTTTCTTTTTTTTTTTTACATTCGAAACCTGAAGTCTAGAATTACAAGCAGTCTGATTTTTTTTTTTCTAAGTGTAATAACAAAGCTTGGGTTTTTTCTGGATATTAGAATTCATACCTTCTCCCAGTAAGTACCTTCCACCATCTTTTTGCTATAGTCTGGGTGTTGGGATAAGGTAATAATAGAATTTTTTGCGATATTTCTGTGTATTATTTGGCAGAATTGTGTATTTTAATTGTGTATTATGTAAACAAAGTGACTCAGATCTCCAGGAAACTGGTGAGGCTGCATATCATAAAAACATCTAAAATGGACCCCTAGAACTGATGTCACCGGGCTTGGCAAAGGATCTTGAGTGATCAAGCACAGACTTGGGAGTCAGCAGTATTAATATGAATATTACTTCTGTTTGACAAGAACACATTTAACTCTGGAAGCTCACAATATTGGATATCAGCTCAAGATCTTGGTGCAGCATCAAGCTGTAAAAAGTGAGTTTAGGCAGTTTGTTTCTGATTACAGACCAAGTGCAGTGGCAACGGCTACAAGGACACACAGACCATGGTCTATTTCATTTTCCCGTGATTGCCAATGTTGTGAACATCTGTGTTTGCTTTAGGATTTGGCTTTTTTTCTTGAATTTTGCCAATTTTTCCCTGGAGTCCAATATTTCATGTGCAACCATCAAGGTCATAAAGACGTAGAACATAACGAGGGCTTAGAACCAGATGTGGCTCTGTCCAAAATCCTTCTTTTGAGAAAAATGCATTTTAAAGTTCAACATGTGCTGAAAAATCAGGAGAGTGATCTGTTATGATAATTTCTTCCTGAATGCTGACTTATTGATCAATTGAACTTATGCTGATGTTGGCATGCAAAAATGGCCATTCGTTAAGGCGGCAAATGCCAAAATTAGACATAACCACTTCTGGCAGCAAGTGACTGTGGGCGTGTCACTTTAATAACTGGACATTGTAATGTGAATATAGGCCACTAGATGGCAGTATTTACCTTTTTTTTGTTAAGCTCAGACTGGAGCCATGTTTAGACATGTCCTGGACATGTCTGGGGCAAGTCTCAGAAAATAAAAAAAAAAGAGGTCTAAATGTGGGTGGGGTCTGCAAAAGAGTATATAAGGAAAAGAATTGAGACAGTAAAGTAGTAGGAGAAATTGCAAGAAGATGACCAGACCTGCCATTCTGTTCAAGACCTGTGACGTTTCTTGTGTGGATTTCTTTGCCTGTGTTTGAGCATTTTCATCATCCAGGACATCACCAAGCCACCCCCACGAAAAGGGATTGTAAATATTTATGTTTTGTACATAATTCAATCTTGGTCTTAGTTGTTAGTTGCTTAGTCGTTATTGTCTTTGTTTTGATAATTAAATGTGTTTGAGTTTTTAAAACTGTCTGTCATCCCTTGCTGTTGCTGTTGTGTTATAAATGTAATAACAAATTGGGGCCATAACAACATACACTGAACACAACAACTTATTATAGGAATATAATGTACTTTATACTGCTCCTATCCATGCATATGAACATGACTTTCAGTGTTTTATTAATTTCCAGCCTTTTACCTACCTTAAACCTCCAAACCTTGTTAGAGAGGTACAGAGATATGCAGGCTTTGTCCCATATCTGAGCAAAGCCTCAGAGCAAAATCTGGCCATGTCCCACATAGCCACTTCAGGCACAAGATCAAATTCCTCTGATGGACGTGATCAGAACTAGGTGCTCTAGTTAGCTACCTTGAAGAGATAGGGCATAGCCACTTCTGGCAAAGAAAATATAGCCCATAGCCTGCCACCTGGTGGGTAAAACCTATTTTTTCCAAAAATGGACATCGCCACTTCTAGTTCTAAGCCCTCGATATGCAACTTCTTATGTCTGTTTTTAATCAAATGTCATTTTGCAGAACACAAGCATTTTTGTAAATATTTCCCGTGAAGTGATTCTTTATTATGAAAATATGAGTTCTGATGTCTTCGGGTGTGGCACTGCACTGCCTTGTTACACCAGGAAGATTTCTCTGTTTTTCTTGATGTTTAGTGCTTTTCGATATAGAACTGATCTAATTTGGCACCTTAGTGCCGTCTCTGTTTGGATTAACTGCACCTTGTGTGGCTCCATCATTGGCTATCATGAAAAACATATTGCAAAAATAGAAAGTAAAAAGTACAGATGTTTTTCTACCCACCTTTCTATCCTTATCATTGTCAAAACTAGTATCACTCCTCAATCTCAAAATTATTCTTCCTTTCTTTTTCACAGCAGGTACTAAGGCACATTCTAAAACGAAAGTGTTCTGCACCCATTGAGAGAGGGACAACATGAACTGTGCAGAAGAATGGGTGCTGCAGAACAAGGACAAAATTGAGAAGGGGGTGGAGATAATAGGTCAAACATGTGAGATCCTGGCTGCCACAGTGGGCCAACTCCACCCCATTTTGAAGGCAGTCTTAGAAGGCTCTGCAATGCTCCTCAATGACCCAGAGGGCAGAGAAGCAAAATACCTAGCCAAGAAGTTCCAGGAAGTGAACAGTAAATTGGCGGCCATACAGAATGAGATTGACTCTGTTGCTCGGGAGAGGAAGCGCGCTGTCATGAACATGTATAACTTTGAACACGAAGTCAAGATGATCGGCCAGTATGAGAAGTTCCTGGAATTTGTCGATGCCGAGCCAAAATACAAAAATCAGACGAAAGATACGTTTCTCAGCTACTTTGAGAGCACAAAGGGAGACCTGAGCCTAGAAGCTTTCTACCATGCGGTAACTGGAGAAAACAGCTTTGGGGTCCCAATGCTTCAGACCTTGGTGACTATTGAGCAGAAGCGCCGTCGAGCTGTAGAGAAATTTTGTGTCGAGCTGAAGGGGCTCTTCATCATGGGAATCATTGCAGTCGTGGGCCACACTGCGCTTAAAGAAAGAAGTGATAGGAAAGACCTGGTGGAGAAGTGGCAGGATCGATTGGAGGAGGTTGAGAAGCGCATGAAGGCAGCAGTGGATGACTGCACAGAGAACTTTGCCTCTCAGGCTAAGGAGGATATAAGATGCCGCCTTAAGGAGGAGCAAGGAAGTGCTGACCAAACCTTCACCAAGCCACTTTTGAAATTTCTAAAGGAAAAGTATGATTGGGTTTTCTGGTCTCTCCTGGTCATCAACCATAACGAGTGGTGTTTGTGGAACTGGATGGCTGGCGAGAAGTACCACGGTCACTGTGGTGGGGGAAACCTTTTTTCTCTGCCTGAGGAGAAGAAAGAAGTTGTCGTCTTTTACAGTGCAGACCCCAAACCCATCAACAAAAGTCAGGTCCTAAAGCAAATTGAGACACAAAAGCAGACGAAAAACATGGAGGATGTGGCCCATACCCTGCGTAAACACCTTCCTAATTGTGTGATACATGCTATCAGTCGACACAAGGATGTAAAGGAGGCAAATAACTTTCCAGAGGGGTGTTACTACTTTGATAAACATATAAGTGCATATCTAATCATTTATTCAGAATAGCTTCTGATGCTGATAACACAACAGTTACACAAAACCATGCAACTGAAATTGTTCTTTTTCTTAAATCATTTTTTTTTATCAATGAATAATGTCCATCACTGTACGTTGAAAACAAACCAAAGAAACATCACTGATCAAGCATAAGTAAGGACTTTTTAATTTTTTTTTACCTGGATTTGACTTGCCTTATACTTCTTTAAATCTTTTTACTTTTATCATTTTACCAGCATCACTTCCATCTTCACTACACCTTAGAATCCTGAACAGAGGTCACGTTAAACAAATATTTTCCGTCATAGATGGATTTTTTTTTTTTAACGATGACGAAAATTTTTGAAGGCCGTCCGTCATTTTGACAGAATGTAATTCACACCCCTGTCCAATTGGTGGTGGGTGTCATATTGTCTTGAGTATTGTCTTTGATCTGAATGACAGAGATGCCAAGTCTCACGCATTCGGTGTTGGTCTCACGCATTGTTTAGGCTTATTCACCTTAGTCCGCAATTATTCGATGAACGCTTATTAATGAGATTCTCACGCGGAATTAAAATCCTTGTGCATTGACGTTTCAGTCTCACTTGCGTGAAGGTGAATCTCACCATGGAAAGTGATTATGACTTCGGACTTCTCGTGCTTCTCTTTACTCAGGGATTGGAAACAATGCATGTGTTTCATGATCATTTAAATGGTTTAAATGAAATAAGACCATTTGAAATGTCTTTATACAATTCCATTGCTTTCAATCCCTCAGTAAAGACAAGCGTGAGAATTCCCAAGTCATAATCGATTTCCGTGTCACTCTTGGGGAAATCCACCATAATGCACGTGAAACTGATTAACTTGTTGCACAATGACTTGAATTCCGCGAGTGAATTTCTTCAGTTTGCGTTGACTGAATAATTGCTGACTAAGGCACAGGAACGTGAATGCCACTCAGAGGCGAGAGACTCATGCCGAACATACATGAGACTTGGCATCTCTGGACTATGATCCTGTATTCCTCGTATTTTTGTAATATGATCATTTGCTCTTCATTTGTAAATATGCTGCTCTGCAGCCGGTAGATGATTGGTCATATGCTACAAACGCCGTCTCTGTTATGTGAACACGCACATATCTAGGTTGGGAAAGCCCCGGTTGACATTACGAGTTGATAAGCAGCTTCGTAGGACCGCTTAGCGAGACTGCGGTTGTCAGGCTTAGTGAGACCCAGCAATAACTGAAAGCATTGTTCATTTACGCACTGTTACTGTGTGGGGGGAGAAATCATTTATGATGTTTTATAGAGTTCATACAGCATTAAGTTCAAACATCCACGTAGTGCTGTATTTAACACAATACGCAATGCGTGTCAACATGAATCACTGTCGGCATCAGCTAATTCGCAATCTAAAAATTATTCTGTTTATTTTATATAAAAAAAATAAATAAATGATAATCCGTTCAAAAAATAAAATTTCAATGACGGATAATAATTGATTGAAGGAATTTTTAAGCTCCTGTCTGTCATCTTGACGGACAATCAGAAAGTGTAACGCAGTCTTAAAGTCCTCTGATCTTAAAAAATGTCTTTCTTTTTTTTTTTTTTTTTTTGGATTTTACAAGGGCCTGACAATGACAACCTTAAATGGTACCTTAAATGGTACCAAAGAGAAAGTACATTAATTGAGTTTTATGTGTTTCCATTTCAATTAATGTAAATTACATGTACTGTAAATACTGATATGTATGAACATTGTTTTGGCTCAAAGTACGACTGGCTTTTCAGCAGACTACCTAACGCTTTGAAATGCTGCCACTGACTGTAACATTTGCCCACGAAGTTCACACTGGTCTACGTTCATACACCTTTTCTTTTTACTTCAAGTATGTACTCATTTCCACCAATAAAATCCCAATTTAAGTATTACTGATTGGCTTTTGTGTGAAATGTGAAAATATAATTGATGGTGAATTAAGCCAAAACATGGATTTATGAAAACAACATTTTTTTATACTTTCCTTTAACATGGATATAAGTTCATAAGTCTTAAATAGTAAAAAAAAACTATTGTAAAAAATACAATTGTCTGTGAAAATACTTTAAATTCAAGACTTTCAGAATCTTTCAAAGGAAAAGAAAAAAAACAAAAATGCTGGAATAACGATATCAGGATACATCCATCAGCCATAAAATAATGACCACCTGCCTGATATTGTATAGGTTCCCTGTTTGCCACGAAAACAGCCCTGACCTATTGAGGATTAAAAAGGCGTCATTAATTTTCAGACACCATATTTTAAAAACTTTGTCGGCGGGAAAAAGCTTTGCCTCTGGTAAACATTTTCCATCTGAGTCAATGAGAATAGTGATTTCTGGTGCAAAGTGGCTCTCTGTTGCTGGGTTTGTAGGGCTGATGTTGGTGTTTGGTGATGTGACCGAGGTGTCTGTCTGTGCAGCTGGAGACAGGGCTGGGGCTGGAGATGGGGCAGGGGCTAAAGACAGGGCTGGGGCTGGAGACAGGACAGGAGCTAAAGACGGGGCAGGGGCTGGAGACGGGGCTGGGGCTGGAGACGGGGCAGGAGCTGGAGACGGGAGAGGGGCGGGAGACGGGGCAGGGGCTGGATACGGGGCAGGAGCTGGAGACGGGACAGGGGCTGGAGACGGGGCAGGGGCTGGAGACGGGGCAGGAGCTGGAGACAGGACAGGAGCTAAAGACGGGGCAGGGGCTGGAGACGGGGCTGGGGCTGGAGACAGGACAGGAGCTAAAGACGGGGCAGTGGCTGGAGACGGGGCTGGGGCTGGAGACGGGGCAGGAGCTGGAGACGGGACAGGGGCTGGAGATGGGGCAGGGGCTGGATACAAGGCAGGAGCTGGAGACGGGACAGGGGCTGGAGACGGGACAGGGGCTGGAGACAGGACAGGAGCTAAAGACGGGGCAGGGGCTGGAGACGGGGCAGGAGCTGGAGACGGGGCTGGGGCTGGAGACGGTGCTGGAGACGGGACAGGAGCAGGATTTATTATTTATCTGTAATAAACTGTGGATTGTTGGACACGGAGTTATATTAAAACTCCAATCCGACTATCCGACACAGAGACACTGCCTCTGTGATGACACAAGCGAAGTGAGGATGCAGTTAGCGTCGTGGGTTGGGTGCCTGATCATAGTGTGGGGATATGGGTGGCACAAGAGGAATGCAAGCGCCACTGGGTGGTCCATTCTTTGATGGTGGCACTACGAGAAGTCGACTTGTGTCCGACTTGACACTGTGAGAACTTCGGGAACTTCACGTTCTGACTCCTTCCGGCAGATACTGCCAAATCTTGTTGATGCATGTGGTAATCTGCAGGCGATGTCAAACACGCCTATTGTGTGCATGTGTAGTCACACTTCATGACGCTTTTCCTCTAAGGCCTACGGTACACTTGCAGCTAAGGACTCGTACGCATCATGGCTGTCACGCGTATTCTGCGTTCGTTTGAGGCGTCGAACGTACATTTCGATGCGAAGTAACGCAACGCGTTCGTGAGATGCAATATCGACATGACCGCTAGTGGCACTTGTGCGAATGGACATGGTGACCATTGCATGCACTACCCACTCGGCAATATGGGCAATACCAGCTTTCCACGATTTCCGTGTTAATTTCTGCTGTTTGCCCCAAGTGGAGACTTCCAGTATTATGTGTTTTGGCCGCGTACTGCAGCAGCAAGTATGTACACAGACACGTTTGATCAAGCGGTAAGTATACCGCAGCCCTAAAACCACTTCTGGTGTTCTGAGCGTCTTCGGCCCAATACCAAACCGGTCCCTATCCACTCCTCTTCCATTTCCGCGTTCCCGCGAAGGGTCAGCCACATTGAGTGTCATCCCAAACCAGTTGCCATAGAGTGTAAGGGGCTGATTTTACCCTCCGCAGCGACTCTACACCGACGCAAGCTTGCAGATCACCCTCTTTTCAAGTGTAGCAGTTATTTTGTGTCCGTGATGGAAGAAATGCTGCATATCTACAAATGTCAGTTCCATACGGCCATTTCCGAAAGAGAAGTAAAACATTAACTAACCTCAAACGGACAACTAAAGGTTGTGGAACTAAAGGTTACATTGTATTTTGAAATGTACGTGCACATGTGCACCCAAGAAAACGCAGTTTTATATATTGATTCAATGATTGCTCTTTTTCAATGTGCCATTTAATGCAAAAACGCTTTCATCTTTTTCAATGCTGTGTATTCAATATTTTTAAAATAAAATTAATTTAATTACATTACCCTCTCAAAAATATTTTGGGTAAGAAATGTTTAATTAGGGAACTGAACCCTTGTATAGGATGCAACGCACCAATCGGTAGGCATGGTGATGATTATCTCCGCTTCCAGTAGGATGAAGGGGAAGGGCATCCCAAAGTTTATACACGTTTTTAAACCCTCTCCCTTAATGAAGCTCCCTCCATAGCAGTGAGGGAGACTTCATATGGAGTGACACTCGGTAGTGAAGTGCTAGTGGATAGGGGCCGGTTTGGGATTGGGCCTTCGAGTGCTTTTCCTCACCCCACGCGCAATGAAGACGCAGCTGGAAAACAGATGCTCGATAGAGAAGAGAGGCTGGCCTTTTTCAAAGTCGAGATACGAGCGTGCTGGGAAGCCTAACAATTTGTGTTTCTTGAGGGCAGAATGGAAATTGCTTTGTGTGGGATTAAATTAGAAACTGTTACAGGCCATGACACTATTGACAGAGGGCACCAGGTGCATGTCTGATATCCTACGTGATAAGAGAATTAGCCGCAATGGTACGGCCCCGTAAGAGTTCTGTCGGCCTCGTGCTCTGCTGCTGTGGGTCTAATTTTAGCTTTGCACAAAGTATATCAATACATGCATAAATTTTTAATTGATTGACAGCAGTTTCTTGAGTACTGTGCTCAGTTGAGGTGGGTAATACAGTGTTTCCCACAGATTTGAAATCTACTTGGGTGGGTGGACGCTGGCGGGGGGGGGAGGCAAATTGTTTTGTTATTTTACTCTTCATATCGTGCATTCTAGTGAATTTTCAGAGTAAAAATTGTTACCACATTACTCAGTGACACCACATTTTTTGCAGTTATTTTGTATTCAAATAAAAAAATAATATTTATAAAATAAGGCTGTCATTGGAGCGTAAGAGAAAAAACTGGATGGGGACAGCGAAAAACAAACATACTGAGCCTTAAAACATATAACGCCATGTTGTTTGAGATGTTAATCCACAATCCCAAAGCACAAAGTGCTTTGCAAGCATGAAGTGCACAAAGTCTGGGGACAGAATTTGAATGACCATGTAGCAGAACGGCTACCACAACCTCTTCATCGAACGTGACAAAAATAATCTTGAAAAGTATGGCGCGATCGACTTATCCTAAGTATGGTTTAACTTGGCCTATTGAGACCATTCAAACATGGTATATAGTTGAGATTTTGCACTTTTGACAGAAGTTTAAAGGGTTTGCTTACCCTACAGAGAAAAAAGTAAAACAATGAAGAACATGGCTGGCTGCATGGAATGTTATTCAGAACAGGGAGAAACTTTTGCTTTACAGAGAATACTAGAGAGAGCAATCGTGATGCCTAGTGACTGGTTTTATTTGCACAGACTGCACAGCCTATTAGCACAATGAATCTTGCGAGGCTTTTTGAAAAAAAGCTCCAAAGCCTCCTGGTTGGGGAAGTCCTGTGGTGCTGGTCCATTAATCACCTTCGCCAGCGACTTTGCTGACGAAGGTAATGTTTTGATCCCCGTGTATTTATTTGTTTGTGTGTCTGTCTGTATGTGTGTATGTGTATCGAATAACTCAAAAAGAACCAAACGGAATTTCATAAAATTTGGTGGGTTGATTTGGCATGACCTGAGGATCAATCGATTAGATTTTGGGAGTGATCGGGTCAAAGGTCAAGGTCAAGGCCACGAAAAGGTCAAAACCGACTTTCGGCCATATCTCGGTCAATTTTTATCCGATCGGCATGAAACCAACGCCAGTGGCGAGGGATTCAGTGGCGTCGGCGAAGGTATGCGATATCCTGAGACACGCAGGGTTTAAAGCCGCGCGGCGGGTGGGGTGATGAGAGGGTGTCTTGTTCAGTTGAATAGCTGAATATTATTTGGCAGCAAACAGTTGTACCCCAAAGCTGCGAATTAAAACTACCGGGGTGTATTTCAATACTCATGTAAAGGTATTCCGTCGATTCCTTGCAAAGACGACAAACCGCACAACGAGAACAAGAGTTCGTTATTTGCAAGTGCACTGCTACGAGCGAAAGCACTTAGCCATATTGTATGCACTTTCCCTAGAGCTGGTCATGAACGAAAGCAAAATCGTTGAAGCGCCTATGCATTGAAAGTGTACGACAAAGATTGCAAACCAGAACAAGGTCGTCAATGGGGCTGGTGCGTATGAATTCTGAACATTAGATTAACACCATATTGTCTGCATTTCCCCTGACGGTGATAATGAACGACAGCAAAATCGTTGGTGTTTGTTCATATTAAGGTTCACAGTAAAGACACAACAGAACACACAAAGACAACCAGTTTGTTAATGTTACTCCATTGTTAATATCCTACGGACTCAAAACGGTGACGGACTTTGCAGTGCTGTGTGTGCCAACCAATCACAGCCTCCCCATACGCGGCAGCTTTGGATTTTGGAGAGGTGCGCCGCAACGCGGCTGCGTAGGTGTGGAGCGCTCCGCTTTTGCTACGCGCCGCAGAAGTATAAACCAGGCTTGAGTGACGACAAACTAACATTACATGCGGTATCTCCGGTCGCGACCCGTTTTTTTTTTTAAATATATTTATTAAATTCTCTTGAAAACTTCTTGGGCGGCGTCTGATTACTTGGGCGGCCCGCCCAAGTATTAACATGGTGTGGGAAACATTGTAATAGCAACTGACCTGTGAGTCTATTGCTCTGCTGTTGGCTTAAAAAATAAAAAAATTAAAGGGGTCATTTTGTGGAGTGAAGTAGGAATAGATGTTACTGCATTTGAGTTCCAACTTCATAACTCCCACATGAAGCCAGTAACTGTGAGGTATTGTTCAGGAACCACTCGCAAGAGATAGTAATCCAAAAAACGTATGCCTTTAATGGAGTCCAGGTCAAAGCCAAAATACACAGAACTTGCCAAGCCACAATACGAAATCCAAAAACAGTATCGACTAGACAGGCAGGGGTCAGAACCAGTAAGACAGATGGGCGGGGGTACAAGAACGATAGACAAAAAGTCGTAGTCGATGGGCAAAGCCAATGGTCATACACAGGGCATCCAAACACAGTACTCGTGGTCATACAAAAATAGGTCAATATCCAGAAAGGCAAAAACAGTACAAAAAGGGCAATGGCAAGAATCAGGGTCGGACTATCCAGTAGAAGAAAACCAATAATCAAAGGCGTACTAGGAGCTCGGCACAATGAAATATTGATCGACGTTCTGACAAGAGCTGTGAGTGAAAAGACTCCTAATATACACACAGGAAAGGTCACATGCTATACAGAGATCAGCTGTGGGGAATGAGGCTAATTACATTGGGAGAATCACATGAGGGAAACCCTAACCAAGGAAATTGGTGAGAGACGAAATACGAACGGGAATCACACCAACAGCCTATGACATTTAAACAGCTCCGGTCCAGGAGTTCTACGTGCACAGATAACAAGAGCAGGAAAGTAATTAAGCACGTGCGAGAGATTCTCGCTGAGCTTAGGGAGAGGACGGTGAAAAGCAAAGGGCGGAGAATAGAACAGGGCGATTGCGAAGAGGCAATTAGTCTATTAGTAGCGGCGCGGTTTTACAACTTAAACTAGAGTGCTTATTAGTAATTAGTAATCGAGTAGTTCTGTTAGTAGACTATAATACAAAAAACAAATGTTCGTCTTGTTAGTCATCAGAACAGAAGGGTGAAGGGAGAAAACGAGATACGAAGGAATGTTTTAAACACCAGACTTCCTTTAAATCACCCGAAGTCAGAGAGCACGCAGACAGGGAAGACGGACTGAACCAACTGCTTACTATCCGGAGTCCCAGGGCGCACTAGAGCGCTGGCATCAAACTTAAAAATCCATGTCACGCAAATATTGCTTACATACATCTAGAAACTGGGATGAAGGCGTCCCATTTGTTTTGGATGCCGCTCTTGAGACCATTCAGGAATCTTTCGGATTTAACCCCGCTGAGCTAGTTAAAAGTGATGAAAGGTAAATTCCTCTCAGCGGAGGTGTCCTCGGAGAGGAATGTGTTGGATCATGTTTGTAGTTTCTGCAAGCGCTTACACCATGTGAGAAAAGTATTAGGACATTCCTCATTCTCACTCAACTTATGATCTACTTATTATATTATATATGCGAGTGTTGTAGGAATTTAATGGTGTCCTAAAATGTAAATGTAAACATCACAGATCTTTATTGAACATTTGGGGAAGCTACAGATATACATATTGGCATATTTTTTTTCACTGTATGAAAAACTCAATTTTGGTCTGTCGTAAGTAAGAGAAATTATCATTAATTGTGCTTGCAAGACGGTAATTTCCAAATTTACACATTTGAAATTGTGTCCCTGTCATCATGGAAGATCAATGGCAACTATGGTTCCAATCATTATGATCAGGTGTGGCACGTGGGGTGATTTTGATTCTCTAAAAAAGGAGGGTCGAGGCATCAATAATTCTGTATGGTGTATCCAAAATGCGGTCTATATTTTTATAAGAATAAGTAACTGTGTGGCTCAGAGCAATAACAGAGCATGCCACTGTAGGAACTTTGAGACATTTGACTTTTTCAAATTTTGTGAACCATTCATATTATGTGCAAACTAACAGTTGTTATGCATATACATTTAAATGATATTACATTAAGCCATATATTTGGCAAATACTAAAGATTCTATCTTTTTTTTTTTAGAGGTAGAAATCATTGATCAGAATGGCGAAAAAGTACAAAACTCTAAGAATGATTTAACAGCAACAAAAACATCACATACTTAAACTAGAAAAGCACTCAGAGAGCGCAGACCTCCGCCAGGGGGCAGCAAATCCAAAAGCATGGCGATCGGAACTGCGGCCCATTGGAAAGACTTGAAATCTTGAACTTTGGCGTATATCTCAGCAGTACTTTGGCCTAGATATGCCAAAATTTAATCAGTTGTTCCTTGACGTAATACCCAACTTCTCTGAAAATTTCATCAAAATTCGTCTATTACTTTTTGAGTTACGTTGTACACAAACAAACCAACAAACAAACAAACGGCACCAAAAACATAACCTCCTGGCGGAGGTAATAACTACTTATTTAATAGTTCTACTATTTCCTTAACTATCAGATATTAAACAAACTCCAACGTTTCAACTTTGAGTGGTTGAAAAGTTTAAATGCCAACCCTGGCTTGTGGCCAGCGACGTGCGGTCAGTTTGGTGAGGCAGAATCCTCCCCTTTTCTTGATTAGCAATCAGACGATTTTGCTCCCTTGTCAAAAAATGCTACCGTAATGCAAAGTGATCGTAAAGTCTTTGTTTTCGCCTTGATATTGCGATATGAATCAGTTTACAGTTGTAACTTTGTTATTTGTTAGCTTATTGGGCCTATAACATAAGCAGATTTGATAACGAGTTGGATAAGGTTGTTCAAAGATATATGCCCATTTACGCCATTATCATCTATTTTCTGCATTTTGAGGAAACCCAGCGTGTACATGCAAATATATGCATGCTTACAGGTCTAAATGCGCACTTAAAATAAATCTATTTTTATGATTTTTGAAGATACTCAAGATATGAGCGAGGAAACAGCCCGAGATTTTAGGTTTGTGCAAACGCAGAGCTGCGAGGTAGCATATTTTAAAAGGTAGCAAAATTTGTCAGAACACTGGCAGGAGGAACCGAGGTGGGACAGAGGGGTACTTGCTCCAGGCCATGCCTGGCACGAAATTGCAACTTACGCCTGTACACACCCCGTTGGCGCGGCGCACCCCCCATTCGCCGCGCCTGTGCCTGATCTACAAGTTTAAAGCCCTAAATATCTTGTCTTTGTCGTGTATCCAATTGAATATAGGTCAAAAAGAATTTACGAATCATTGTATACCATTTTTATTCACGTCTTACACTTCATTGGAAGTCCCACCTTCATTGGATTTGGGGTTTGTAGATCGCACAAGTCTAAGAGCAGCATTTTTCCCTCATCCAATCATCATTTTTCATGTGTGAGTCACTCTCCTGTAACTGTCCATAAATATTGCAGAAAACGGGCCAGTCTTGTAGAGAGGGAAGTGAACAGCTTAAAGACAGCAGAGGTAAGACGCAGCCACAGACTCTAAACAGGTAAGCTACCGAAGCTAGCTCCTTAACTTTCATTTATAAATGCTGAATGTTTAAATATAATATTACTTATTATATTTATTCATTTAATATTTTTTTATATTTATTTGATTTAATATATAGGGCTAGAATTTCCTGGCGCAGCGCAGGTGGCGTAGCGTGGCGCAGCCCGCGCAGTGGTAATTTCGTCCGGCGCAGCCCATGCAGTGGTAATTTCGTAAGTTGCGCAGCCTTTGGAAGACGAACGTGCGCCGAGATGGGTGTGGCGGCGTAGTAGGGGGAGGTGTCACATATTCATCAAGACGCAGTGACAATTTCGTAGAAAAAGTCTCCGCTGGAGTTGCGCAGAAAGCTCGCCATCTCCAAACTGGTTTAATTTCTGTATTGTGGTAATTTGGCTGACTGGCGCAGAGTGCGCACACGTCACCGAAATCTCACAGGCAGGTTTACAGAATGTCAGGCACATTTCAATGCAAGAAATAATTACAGGAAGCACTATTTAATGTAACTATCTGAATAAGGTGTAATGTGAATATCGGCCACTAAATGGCAGTATTTACCTTTTTTTTGTTAAGCCCAGACTGGAGCTATGTTTAGACATGTCCTGGACATGTCTGGGGCAAGTCCCCGAAAAATAAAAAAAAAAGAGGTCTAAATGTGGGTGGGGTCTGCAAAAGAGTATATAAGGAAAAGAATTGAGACAGTAAAGTAGTAGGAGAAATTGCAAGGAGAAGGATACATGTTTGCCCAAACGGGTAATTATTACAGTACCCTAGTATTAAGCCGCTTGCACACTGGACGCGAAACAAATTTTTCGCTCGACAGATTGCGTCTTGTGTCCGAAAGTCTGACAGGGTTTTAATAAAAATCTGTGTCCTACAGTCTGTTATTGTTTTTAATTTATTCAAAACTACTGACTCTTTTAGATATTAAACGTGAATGTTTTGACAAGAGGGCTCAGTTCTTCAAGATGAGTGCCGAGAATTTCAATCAATGTTTCTGTTTAAGCTCTGCTCAGTAAAGCGAGTCGACACTGGCGCGAGGCAATGTACAATGTCTCCGTGTCTGACAGCCAAAAAAAAAGAGGACAATTAGAACAGATTGATAACGAAATAAAGAATAAAAAGAAACATTTTAACAACAGAACATCCAATGAACACTGCGATTTATTTATTGGCGGGTCATCTTTGTTGGATATCCCGTTTGTTGGTGATATATTTTTATTCTTTATTTCGTTATAAATCTGTTCTCATATCAATACTTTTACTTTTTGCTGGCTGGTGGACATGGAGTATTTTGCATTTCGTGTCGGACAGTCTTGATCGTGCATGCGATAATTTCTTCACACTGTCAATGGTCACTGAATAAAAAGAAAAGAAAGACCGAATAAAGACTGCTGTCTATCTTCAAAGGAAGAAAACAGACGAATAGGCTAAAAAGACCAAGAAAAGTCGATAGCGATCAAGTTGCATTTTGTGAAGGTCAAACACAAACGTAGCCAAGTTTGCACGTCTAATTATTCCTGGAATACTCGGAAAAATTAGAACTTTTATGACTTTCGGACGCGGAGCTATATTAAAACCCTGTCCGACTATCGCGTCTTTGCATTGACTTTGTCTGCAATCAGTCGTGCGAAAAATTCGTTTCGCGTCCAGTGTGCAAGCGGCTTTAATGAGCATAGAACGCAAGCATTCGATATATATATATATATATATATATATATATATATATATATATATAGTTTGCATCATAGATTCAGCTGCGTTAAATAAGCCAGGTCAAGTTTCCATTACGCGTGGTAACCGCCTTTAATCTGACATCAGGACAATCGATATAGATACTATAAATTATGTCCTTATTCATATAGTTACATTAAATAGTGCTTCCTGTACTTATTTCTTGCATTGAAATGTACCTGACATTCTGGAAACCTGCCTGTGAGGTTTCGGTGATGTGTGCACACTGTGCGCCGGTCAGCCAAATTACCACTGCACAGAAATTAAACCAGTTTTGAGATGGCGAGCTTTCTGCGCAACTCCAGCACAGACTTGTTCTACCAAATTGTCACTGCGTCTTGATGAATATGTGACACCTCCCCCTACTATGCCGCCACACCCATCTCGGCGCACGTTGGTCCACCAAAGGCTGCGCACCTCACGAAATTACCAATGCGCGGGCTGCGCCTGATGAAATTACCACTGCGTGGGCTGCGCCAGGCTACCCCACCTGCGCTGCGCCAGGAAATTAGAGCCCCTAATGTTAAAATAGCAGCTTGCTTGAGGGCATTTGCACAAAACCAAGATGAGGGATTATGCCAGGATTTTCCAGTTATCCGGGCTTAATTTAGCCTTGACTCAGTTGCATGAATGCGGACAAAGTATAAATTATGAATTCAATGACTTTCAAATTATACCAGCCAGTATTTTATTCACAGTACAGAGAACGTGGCAAATGTTGAAACTAAAACTTTACAATTTTATCAACAACATCAGCTCATTTCAAATTTTATGGCTTCAGGTCTCAAAAGTTGGAACAGGGGCTGTTTACCATGGTGTAGCATCCCCCTCTTCTATGGGTGATCTGGGGTTAAATGGGCAATATTATTTCAAAAATGTGTGGGTTTTTTTTTTTTTAATAAAAATATTCTATAATGACCCACCTAATCACTAATTGCTACAAGGATTAAAAACTGAACTCAACTTTTCAATGCGGTCTAATGCATTTTCCATTGATTTCCTTAGGAATTACTTTTTCTACGTTTCTCATGTTTGTGGCAGCCATAACTTTATCATTGAAGATCAATGAAATTTGGGCTGCAGGTACTTTACCTCATTAGAAATGCAATGACAGGGAAATTTTGCTGATTTGTTTCATACTTTGAATATTTTGAGTATTCGTCAGATTCTGCGCAAAATTTCAAAATTTGAGTAAAATGCCCCAAAATCACAGAACAGAAGTTGGGCAAAGAATGGCTGTCATTGCATTTGGATAAGCAAAGGCTTTAAAATGAGGAAAAACTGAATTCTATCAGCGTTAAAGAGGAATTGGTGCCAGAAGTTTTCTGCATATTTATTGAGCTAACTCGGTTACCATGGCAACCACAAACAAAAATGCCAACTTGTGGGGGGGGGGTGTTTGGGTGGTTATTACATACCTCTTTAATTCTGAGTTGTTTCCTGGTGTCATTTTTCATTTAACCCCAGATCACTCCTTAACACAGAGTGGAGGCGTCTGGGCATTGAGCAGACAAGTTTCTCAAGTTTTTAGCCATTGGAATTTCATCCCACTCTTTTTTACAGGCTTCCTGCTGCTGGAGAGTTTTGGGTCTCCTTTGACGGACATGGTTTAATTATGCGCAAAATGTTCTCAATCGGTGAAAGATCAGGACTGCAGGCAGGCCAGTTCAGCACACAGACTCCTCTACTACGAAGCCATGCTGTTGTAATAGCTGGAGTATGTGGTTTTGCATTGTCCTGCTGAAATAAACAAGGCCTTCCCTGGAATAGATGTCATCTGGAGGGGAGCATTAGTTGCTCTAAAACATATACCTTTCAGCATTCATCGTGCTTTTTAGAACATGCAAGTATCCCACACCATATGTACTAATGTATCCCCATACCATCAGAGATGCTGGCTCTTGAACTGAACACTGACAACAGGAGAGGTGGTTTCTCGCTTCTTTAGCCTGGAGGACACAACGCCCATGATTTCCAACAAGAATATCAAATTTGGACTCGTCTGACCACAGGACACTTTGCCACTTTGCTACAGTCCATTTTAAATGAGCCTTGGCCCACAGAACACAGCGGCACTTCTGGATCATGCTCAACAATGGCTTTCTTTTTGCATGATAGTTTAGGTGGCATCTGTGGATGGCAATGCGGACTATGTTTACAGACAGTGGTTTTTTGAAGTATTCCTGGGCCCATTTAGTAATGTCAATGACAGAATCATGCTGGTGAGTGATGCAGTAGCGTCTGAGGGCCCGAAGATCACGGGCATCCAGTAAAGGTCTTCGGTCTTGTCCCTTAAACGCAGACTGAATCTTTTGTTCTGCACTGTCGATGAGACCTTCAAAGCCTTTGCAATTTGACGTTGAGGGACATTGTTTTTTAAGTATTCCACAATGTTTTTGCGCAAGCCTTCGTAAGTTGGAGAGCCTCTGGCCATCTTTACTTCCAAGAGACTCAGCCTCTCTAAGACATCCCTTTTATAGCCAATCATGTTATACACCTGATGCCAGGTAACTTAACTTGCTAAATGTTCGTTCGGCTGATTCTGTTATTTGCTTTTTTTGCCCGTGTCCCAACTTTTGAGACCTGTTGCAGCCAGAAAATTTGAAATGTGCTCATTTTGTGGATAAAAATGTAAAATGTCTGTTTCAACATTTGAAACACCATCTATGTTCTATTGTATGTAATGTGAGGGGGAAAAAATCCACTAGATGGCAGTATTGACTTTTTTCTCTTTTTTTTGCATATTTGTCACACTTAAATGTTTCAGATCATCAAATGAATTTTAATATTAGACAAAGATAAGCTGAGTAAGTACAAAATGTAGTCCTTAAATGATTTCATTAAGGGAAAAAAGCTATCCAAACCTGCCATCTTTTTTTTTAGTTCAATTTCACTAGCAACACCCAGGCCTGATGACTGCCAGACTTGCTGAATCATGAAATCGCTTAAATGGAACATGCCTGACAGCGTGAAATAGGCTAAAAGATCGTAAAATCACCGCACGATGTGGTTTTTTTAAGAAATTCAAGAACAGATGAGAAACAGTCATTGACATCAATCAGTCTGGAAAGGGTAAAGGCTTTAGGACTCCAGCGAACCACAGTGAGAGCCATTATCCACAAACGGAGGAAACTTGGAGCAGTGGTGTACCTTTCCAGGTGCAACCAAAATTACACTCAGAGCGTATCGACGATTCATATAGGAGGTCACAACAGAACAACTTCTAAAGAATGTAGGCCTTGCTGGCCACCATAGTAAGATCAACTTCTTCCCTGAAAATAAACAGGCCTCCTCACAAGTAGCTACATTGGACATTTAGGCCAAAAACATAGTGAAAAGACGTCTTTTCCAGTCAAATTTGAATGTCAGGGCTTACGGACACTTGGATTACGCTGCACAAGCAGTATGGAGGCGTTTTGTGCGTGTGTTTTTTTTTTAATGCTTGAAAGAGTGGTCATCAATGACCTCAGTTGATTTGGATTTGTCTTCATTGCTGTTTTTCTTTGACTCAGAGTTGGACAAAAATTATTCTCAGACCCATCGATTAGCTTTGGAATTTGGCGTTGAGTGAATTTTCATTTTTCGGTAAACTATCCCTTTAATATTGCAACAAAATGTCAGTAATATTTCATAATGCCACTTTGTGCATGGCACATATGTTTCAGTCCATAGTTGTCCCTTCTATTAAGTAGCTTTTTATGACTGTATTTGAGGAATCATTCATTTTCATGTAAATCACTCTGGATTCAAGAAGACGCTGACTGCAAGAAAAAAAATCACACCTGTTTGAATTTATTTGCATTTTCCATCACTTATCAGAGTCGAGGTTTGTACTACACATCAACAAAGTACAATTTGTGGTCCACAAATTTGAAATCCTTTTTATCCCATAAATGTCAGTGCTGTATTATTTGGAAAATTTTAAAAAGCATTAGCTTCTAGCTGGCGGTCTATTCAAGTCAATGGAATGAGCCAGCCAGCATGCTATCGCGTTTCGCCATTAAATTAATAAATTTAAGTTTCTACAAAAACGGTAACTCTTATAACGTAATATTTTAATGGCAAAGAGGACTAGCATGCCAGCTAATGAATTATTCAACCCATTGACTTGAATATACCGCAAACTAGAAACAATGGTTACCAGTTCCCAGCTGGAGGACTGGAAACATTATCGTGTTTGCCAATGAATGGAATATGAACGATCGAGGTGCGAGAGAACTATATTGCACGTTTATCATGCCAAACATGTCTCATGTCCAGTTGCATCACGCCGATTTTTCATTTGTGAGATGAAAATAAAAACCAGACAACCTATTTGGAAAAAGTGACAGGGCACATGTGTGCAGTACACTAATGATGTCTCAGAGCAGGAACATGATCAAAACCTTCCTTTTCAAAGGACAGGACAGACTCGATCAGAGACCAACTGGCCCTCGTTCTCCTAAATTGTCTCTCCCACTGATCACGCTAAATAGAATCATTTGGACTAAAACCCTTTTCCTGTTATGATTCTGTCTGTCATGATTCTGATCTGCTTAGCTATGTCTGACTATGACTTGTGTTATGTATTGTTATATGGTTATATGGTTGCTTAGATTTGTTCATGCATTGTCTTAGTTTAGTCTTTTCCAAGACTAGGCCTTGAACAAGGTAGCGCGCCGAGCAAGTCGAATAATAGGTGCTGATCTACCAGCACTAGAGGGCATTTATCAGGCTAGGCTGTTATCCAGGGCCACTAACATAGCAAGAGACCCGGATCACCCAGCCTCCCACTTCTTTGCTCCTCTTCCTTCATGACGATACCGTTCTATACTAACCTCTGCTAAGAGGTTTACAAATAGCTTCTTCCCTAGTGCTGTTAGGAAACTGAATGACAGGTCATAGGGAATGTTTTATCTTAGGCTGGTCATCTTTCATGTATTTCTCATGTCCTCATGCACCAGCACTTTAATACCTGCACTTACTATGTTTTATGATTGTTGCTGTGTTACCATGACATGTTTTTATACTTGATTTCTATATGACCATGTGTGCTGTTTTGACCAATGGATGTTCATGTCCCCATGCACTAGCACTTTAATACTTGCACTTACTGTGCTTAATGATTATTGTTGTGTTGTTTTTTTGTTGTTGTTGTTATATGTATGCTGAGCTCTCTGCCATAAAAATTCCAATGTGTTTCACAAATGGCAATAAATACTACTACTACTACCATGTTTTGCTTTTTACCATAGTTAGATTCCGATCCATGTTTTTGTTTCAACCATACATTGCACTTTGTCTCCCCCGGTCTGGTCTCTTGTCTTGTCATTGCTCACAGCCCCAGTATTGCGTGCCACTCTTTCAGGTGATTTAATGGTTTCTGGATTTCAACCTTCCTTCCAGTCTTGTTCACTTCCTTTGCCTTACATTTCTATATTACTAACAGTTTGTTTTTGCTAGAATTACTAATCCAACTAACATTGTATATTATACTAACTTACTAACGAGCAGTAGGGATTGTATAGCTGCACTTACTAATTGATTAACAAGCTCTCAGTATTCACCCTGTTCTAGTCTCCACCTCTTGTCTCTCCTTAATCTTCTCTGCTGCGTTCCTGTGGATTCTCCACACCTGCTCGCGCTGTCCTTTCTCTCGTTATCTATGCACGTTAGAACTCCTTGACCGGAGCTGTATGTCTGTCTATAGGATTGTCTCGTGATCCCTGTCGGCATTTTGGGTTTTGCCTATTTTATATGATCAGGTTCTCCCTCTTGTTCCCTCCTTTGTAATCAGCCTCCTTTCCTGCACCTGTGTTCTGTGTATCATGTGTTCTCCCAGGAGTGTATATTAGGAGTCTTTTCTCAGCACTTCTTTGTTTCTCTGTTTGCTTGTGCCACGTTCCTTCTGCCTTGTTCTCCTAGTGATTCTCTTCTGACTGGATCGTCCCTGTTTTTGATTTTTGGCTTTGTGATTTTTGGATTATTGTTGCATCTGTGTTTTTGACCCTTTACTGCCCGACTACGAATTCTGTGATTGCTGCCCTGGTTACGGTTTGGATTACGCCCGCTGGATTTTGGCTTTGCTTCTCTGACATACCTGTGCCTGTGCACCAAACCCATTTTTGCTCGACCACAAGTACTGTGATTGCTGCCCTGGTTTTTGTCTGTTTTTGCCCAACTGGATTGTGAATTTTCGGTACTGGACTTTGTACCTTTGCCTTCTGGTCTGCGGGGGGTTTCCCCCCTGATGAATAAAATCAGATCTATTGCATTGCATGGTTCTCGCGACTGGTTCCTGAGCAAATCATCACATTCCCCTTGTATTCAAAGAAAATCCAGCAACGCAGTGAGACAGCATTTTCAAAGGAATACTAAAACGAGTCCTCCACAAAAGTTCTCTTCGGCCCTGATAGCTTGTCAACAACTCAAGACCAGTTCTTTCTTGCGCTTGCATCATTTTCACCTTCTTGCTCACTGGCCTGAGCCTCGGAGGGGATTGAATTTTTATTTATTTTTTTCACGGCTGTAAATTCACATGTCAAATATTCGACAAGTCAGATCTCGTCCGATTATGTTCGTGGATTTAAAAACTTCAATATGTCTTACATAATCAGAAATTGTTAGAAATGCAGGGCATTAGCTCTTTAAGGACCAAGGGCAAGCAGAACCCAGAGCTGATGCTCTGATGTCTCCAAAGCTTTTATAAACCTCTGATTTTCAAAGGGAAAGTTTTAAGGCATCACCGAAACCACATGGTGAGGTAACTGATGTTTTACTGCTGATCATTTCGTGTGAATTCACTTTCCTCAAATGCCCTGTTTTGCATCTTTCACAATATAATTTCCTCAGAGACAAAGGGCTATTAAGTGCGGATTTTGCGATTAGGTTTTAGAAGAAGTACATTTGTCAACACTCTCTGAAGGACTCGTGATGGATAGTGTGCTAACAGGAGATTGCAAGGAGTAAAGAAAGGTAAAGACTCAACTATGTTAGTGTCTTCAAAGGAGCTGCAAGTATGCAAATTTAAAGAAGTCAGAATTCTGTAGTTTTCAGTTTTTGTTTATTTGGTTGGTTGAATCAAAATAAAAATGAATGAACATCAGAAGTCGAAATCCGTTGAAACAAGATCGACACTGGTAAGGCTTTCGATGTTCAGTTTTTGCTAAATCTAACTGCACACATTGAAAAAATGGCAGATCAGTGTGATCTAATGCTGAGCCAAAGGTTTTAGTGAAACTAATAATCTCAGTCCTCATTTATTCTATAACACTGTGGTTAGTTTTCAAGTGGAAGGTATGAGTCAGGATGCTGTTGAACAGGCCACAGTACAGTATAGGGAGTGATGCAGCTTGCCAAGGAGAACTATGGAGTCAGAGAACGCTGTCAGTGTGTCTTTGATCACGGTCGAGATAAAAGGTGCTCTAGGTTCAGCACTTCCTGCTGCCCTGCACCTGTCTGTGCTTACTCAGCAGGGCATCCTCAGCCAGTCATTCTCTCTCTCAAAATACAAGTGTTCTTTTTTATTACTTCTGCCTCAGTATATGAGATTGGTCGTGTTTGTTGGTCAATTGGCAGTATTACAGAAAAACCATTGGCCTAATATTCATCGAACTTAGTGGAAGAGTGTTGCAAGGGAGGGACCAGGGAGAAACCATTCAAATTTGCAGCGAATACGAGTGTCGAGCTGGTTACACAAACATTGCCAAATATGGTATTTGGTAGCCATGACATAATACATGCCATACATCTTAAAATCCAGTCGATGGTAGTTAAGTTGAATAGGGACAAAACATACCCTGTTGTAGAATTACTGTATAATGCAGATTTTCATATTATACGAGATTGAACTATTGGCTTTGGCAGAGGTCTGCATTCTTCTAATGCCACTCTGTGTACTTGTAAAAATACTGGCCATTGGGTGGGAAACTTTAATTTCTAACAGTGGCAAAGCAATTCCTGTTGTCAAGCAAGAAGAAACTATTAAAAGGGAGGAAATCTAATCTCAGGCCTGAGGAACCTGTTAAGAATGACTTGTCGAGTGTTTACAACACAGGAGGCCGGACACCAATTGACAGAGGGATCTCATTGGTTTTCAGTAGCGGGGGGGGGGGCAGCTCTACTTCTGTGTGGATGGACACACATCTTCTCACCTCTGCAATAATATCTGTCTGCGTCCTGCAAGACTACAACACACGCCCACCTCACCATTCAGGACCGGTCCCATTCATCCGACACACCCACTACAAAACACGTAGGGTTAGGGTTACGGTTTGGGTTAGGGTTTGGGTGTCTGCTAAATGCATAATTAAGCAATATAACAACCGTAGTCATGGATCGGCCGTGAGCACGAAGGCGATGGCTGAGGTGTCTTCTAATGTTAAAACAGTAAACGTTTGAACATTTCGTAAAGAATGTTGAACAGAAGCACAAGTAGGCTGTCCCAGTTCTAGAGTTCATTGAGCTTTTAAAAACAAAACATAAATTCTTGTTAATCCATGTAAGGTTTGTTTTTAACATACCAACATCATCCTAACTTCTGCTTCTAACTTCGACTTCGTGGAAGATCTCACGTGAACCGCGATTTAGAAAATTACAAGAGACACCTCCCATTACAAGTTACGCCTACTACATGTTACGCCTCCATCTTGCAGCTTGCAAACAGACCCACCTCCACCTCTGAGCTAGTGTGGAGGTGTGTCCAAATTCCTGCTCTCCACTTATCTGTCCACATGTGCTACTTTCACAATGCCTCGAAATGGGGTGTCTCACCCTGGGGTAGCCTGTTGCCTTGTGTTTATTATTATTATTATTATTATTATTATTAACCTCTTAAGCCCTGAGCCTCTGGCTCTAAAATGACATACTCAAAATGAAATGAGTATATCTCTTCAACTATGAGGTCCATTTGAATAATGTTGATATCAGGATAAAGGTAACACCTTGGGGATTTTCTCACAGTGTAAAAATCAGTACATATATCACTGAGTCAGTGTAAATGAAGATGGAACACAGCATAAATGAACCATCTCATTTCCTAATAAAATTTTACTTTCCTTTTGAAATTATTTGGTTGCAGTCTGGAACCTCTAAAAAATTACAGTACAGAATCTCACCATTATCTGTAACAGTTTATTCTAATCAAGCAAATCAGAGAAAAATTACAGAGGAATGTCTAGGTGGCTTCTCCAAATTGGCCATATGGGCACACTTTGGGCATTGTGTGCCATTGAAGGTTTCTCAGCTTCCAAACAGTGAAACTAATTCAATTTCACTTATGTCACTACAGGAATACTTTCCATCTAATTAGAATCATTTTTTACTTTTTTAATTAAAAAAAAAAATTCAACCGGTCCTGTATGCATGTTCCCATTGAAAGAAAATACACTGCTCAAAAAATAAAGGGAACTCTTAAACAACACAATGTAACTCCAAGTCAATCACACTTCTGTGAAATCAAACTGTCCACTTAGGAAGCAACACTGATTGACAATCAGTTTGACATGCTGTTGTGCAAATGGAATAGACAACAGTTGGAAATTATAGGCAATTAGCAAGACACACCCAATAAAGGAGTGGTTCTGCAGGTGGTGACCACAGACCACTTCTCACTTCCTATGCTTTCTGGCTGATGTCTTGGTTACTTTTGAATGCTGGCGGTGCTTTCACTCTAGTGGTAGCATGAGCCAGTTCACAAAGATGCGCTCGCAATGTATGGTGCTTCTGAAATGCCTGGGCTTAATGACTCAAATCTGTGACCCTGCCTGTTAATGACTGATGATGATATATCACAATGCCAGGGTGACTTCTCTCTCTGAGGAAGACCCAAGACCCTGTGCGTGAGAGTTTTTTGTTGCAAGTGAAAGTGATTCTCAAAATTAATTACACGGTGCTTCAGAGCTAAGACTTCAGCAGTGTTCACCATCAAGTGGTGATATGAGGAATTGCAATTATGGTAGAGCAGCTTGTCAATTCTCAGTGAAAACTTCCTGATTATTTCCACTTGGCATAGGGCTGGAGGGGATCATGCATTTGATAGTGTATGTGTGCGTGTGTGTGTGTGTGTGTGTGTGTGTGCATGCGCATGGGTTTCCTTGTGTGTATTTGCCTGCAGCTATTTTTCACATTATACCAAACACATGAGCCTGATATTTTGGTGCTCAATTAAGGCTATCATAATTTCAGTGTTTCAAAAAGTTTTTGAAAAAAAAATTATTTTAATAATAGCTTGGTTTTATACCACCATTTACTGCTGCCTTCTTCCTCCTCTTACGGTGACCAGCTGGTACGAGCAGAAAGTGATGAACAACTGCCTCAGTTCGTGATCTTTTTTCCGGTGAGGACAATGTACCCCCTGGTGGACATCTGGGGATCTGTGCTCCACTGTGTGCACTCTTGTTGTTTATTACCTCCACCCAACAAAGTTGGAGGAGGTTATGTGATCATGCCCATTTGTTTGTCTGTCTGTCTGTTAGCAGGTTATGTCAAAAACGGCTGCATAGATTTCAACCATACTTTGTAGAATGTTACAGTAGCACAAGAGGAACAAATGATTACATCTAGACATATCTTGGTCTAAGTACAGCTGAGATATAAAATCCTGCTATGCTGGCGGATATTTGAAGTCTTTCCAATGGTCCAGATTTCCAATCGGCGTGCTTTTGGGTTTTGCTGCCACCTCTCGGTAGGATGCAACAATACCCTCCATGAGTCTATTGGCGGAGGTACTTGCGCTCTCTAGGCACAGCTCAAGTGTTGCTCATGTGGCTCATGGAGTATAGGCATTTGCTTCCTGACTCATGTGGGGAAAGGGCCCACAGTATTCCTTACACAGGAATGGGTGAAAGATCAGTTGCAGAAAACAGAATGCATATTTACTAACTCCAGACTGAATATAAAACAAATATTTAGTTATTACAAAATGCAGGATTTACAGAAAACCCATATGACCTATGTATCACTCATCCATCTATTACCTGATTTGCATATACCTGACTCCTGCAAGGCAACTGTACACACAGTGTTGCCCACGGACTAATAATTCTATATATACTCATATCCTTACCCACCACTTCCAACTGGTTGCATCATCCCCTGCCACTTGGAAATCTAGTACACAGTGGTGGGGAGGGTTTGAGGGTTAAGAATCACATTCAGATCACATGTGCACGATTAAATCTAATACAATTCAAGGTACTACATCGCCTCCACTACTCTAAATCATAACTTTGGAAAATATACCCTGATGTAGTACTGTAGATAGATGTAACAGATGCTATAATTCGCCTGCAGATCTTACAAATATGTTTTGGCTTTGCCCGCAATTAACTAACAACTGGGATACAATATTTAAAGTCCTCTCAGAGTCTTTCAATCTAAAACTTCAACCTAATTCATGGATGTGCATTTTTGGGGTTCAGGGTGACGAATACCAAACTTTAAATACTCAGCATCAAAATATAATTTCTTTTTCAACCATTTTAGCTCGACATAGAATATTATTGGACTGGAAATCTCCTAACCCCCCAAGTGCCTCAATATGGTTGACGGACGTAATTTTATTTCTAAAGTTGGAGAAAATTAAATTTTCACCGAGGGGGCATACTGAGAAATTTAAAACCACTTGGGGCCCAGTTATTCAGTACTTTAGTAACTTGAAGACTCTTGATTTAAGCTCTTAATTTTTTTATTTATTTTTTTGTTATTTGGATCTTCTTATTGCATTCTAACGCATTTATCTTTTTTTATTTCCTTATGTTTTTTTTATTGGCTTTTAAAAAAAAATTATAACCCTTATTTGATCGTTGTAGTTTCCTCCAATATCTTTTTTTTTGTTTGTTTTTTGACTGACTTTCTATTGATCTTACAAAACGCACAAATTTAAAGGTGTATCATAATGAGATGTTTAATAGTGTAAGCAGTATAATATGGGTTTAGGAGATGGGATTGGGTGGGAGAAGGATTTAAGGGGAGGACGGTGGAGAAGGGAAAAAGAAAGGAAAAGGGGGAAAGTACTTTTTTTTCTTTTTCTTTTCTTTTCTCTCTCTGGATTTTGTCAAATGTATAATTCTGTGGATAAATAATGTACTTTGCAACCCCTGAAAGCTCAATAAATAGAGATTGCAAAAAAAAAGATTCCACAATAAACAGCAGTGATAACATCTGCAATAGAAACTCAAAAAAAAAGAGTCACATTCACTCAGGAATGAGCATTTTTCAGTATCAAAACTTTAGGTAAGTGAAACTAAAGATGAGACCTGCCATTGAATTGGCTATGAGATACAAACATGCTTGAATTAGGACAGTCCCACAGGGACCAATGTATTTCACGGATTCCAGGAGTTATCACTGCCGCTTGCAGATTTTATCTAAATGAGCCACCACATTTAAAATTAGAAAGCAGTCAGAGAGTGCATACTTCTGCAAATACACTGAAAGCTTCATCCACATCTTGTGGATTTTAAGATGTATGGCTTTTATGCCAATCTTGCGATCACACAAAGGTGAAGAATCATTTCAAAATTCCTGGATCTAGTTCACCATCAAAATCTAATTGATTTTTCCTTGGGCCATAGACCATAGCTTCATGGTATGACGCAAATGTTATATTGGCTCTCTCTTTTTGAAAAATAAAGTGAATTTATTCCAGAAAACATCAAACGAATTGTTCATGTTTGGTATCAAAACATACAGCATTACTGCACCAAGCTGGAAGGAAGAGATATACTGGAAGCCAAATGGGAAATTTAAGTATTTACAAAACTTGTTAATGTGCATACACATTAGATAGTCACGTGACCTGATCCCTTGATTACATTTTGGCGAAATGTTTGGCAAGAGCCACTTTCATGTTTTCTCAACAAACTGCATTTTCTTCATCCAAAGCTCGGGTGTTTGGCCAATATGTGCCGTGTTGGATAAACACAAAGCACAACTGTCCAAAAGTATTCTCTTCCTTGTAATACTGGTTTAACCCTTAAATGCCCCATGACAAATTTGTCACACGATTTTGGGAGTTGTCAAAACCACTGACCCCACATAAATTTTGCAACCTAATTCATCTCTTGATAAAGTAGACAAACAGGTAAGCTAATGAAAATAAGCTACGCCTAATACTTCAGCTATATGTCCACTACCAAAACAATGATGGACAAAAGTTCTCTTTATATCCTAGAAACTGAGAGTGACATATATGTCACAAAACTAAAATGAGGTCAAAGGTCACCAAAAATTAAAAATTGCTATTGGGTTGTTATTAGCCCCTCCCCAGGACATATTAACAGAATAAATAGATTTTTCTTTCAACTTTTACTATAGTTTAAGGGTTAAACTGCATTTAAGGGTTAAACTGACATCGATGTCGGCAGAATTATTCTGGAAAATTTACCACTGTTTCTCATAGGGCCAGTTTCATGGACATAGCTGAAGCCAAGTCCATGGACTAAATCCAATTCTGGATGGAGGTTCTCCGGTGGAAAGTTGAGGATTTTGGTTTCTTGGTGCTTGTGTGCCCACTACAGACAATACGACATGAGTATTCTCGTTTCTGTTGACCCAGCAAAGCTCTTCATGGGTATAATGAATTCACTCCCTTTAGTGCTGCGCTGGATAACTCACCTGCTAGTAAGACCTGTGTACGCCCATGTTCGGAGTGAGCAGAGGAGCCGTGTATGGATGAAGCCAGTTGGACACAATGTATTATTTAGTGGGAGGAGGAAATTACTCCAAATATATATTGCAGGTTTGTATATTACTAGGGTACAAATTCATCAGTACCTCACATACACCCTCACTCACTCTTGTATTCACACACACACACACACACACATACACACACAAACTCACTCTCTCACTCACCTACTCACCACTCGCCTACCAACACGTTCTCACTCCCAACTTGTCACACCTTGACGCTTGATCAAGACCCCTTGGCATCTCTTTTTAACACACTGAGTATCTCCTCTTCTGCGTCATTTTTCAACGTGCAAAGTAGTCCTATACTCTTCCATTGACCTTCCACAAAGCCTGGAAGAGATGTCAGGAAACTAGCCAAATGTTCTCAGCAGCAGTAAAAGTTGGCGGATGAGTCAAGCAAACCACAGCCTATTGTCTGCTTATGCATGTGGGGCGAGGCTGCGTTAGAGTGACAATGGAATAGGCTACAATAAATTATACGCTTTAAATGTTGTCTTAGGCCTTGGCTACAGTGAGGCGAAATAAGAGCAGAGAAAAATCTTCTGTTCAAGCAATATTTGCTCACAATATTTCTCTTATCAGTCAAATGCGCATTCTCTTGGCTGAAGGGTACACACAGGGATTAGAATGCAGCTAGCTGAGGCCTTATTCACTTGAGGCCTACTCTCCAAATGTGAAACTGCGTTACTTGATTTAACTTTGGAGTAAATAAAATGTATTTGGCCTGCCATTGCGGAAATTTGCAATGACAGCTGAGATTTCTTGTAGTCTGTCTAATTCGGAGGCAATAAATATTCTTTGAAATAATTAAAACAAACCGGCCCAAGACGAATGTAACAGTCATGTATGTCGACATGCTCACCCACAATTTTTACTTCATCCAAAAACTGTAAGCTTATAATGTTTTGAAAATAAAGTTTTTGTTTTTAAGCAGCACCGCTTCTAAATCTGTTGACATCCAGTCCTTCATCGTAGGCAGCTAAACAACCACTGATTGATTCTTGACCAGTGGGCAGCAGCTTTTGTGTGTTCCAGCAGTGCCAGCCAAGTGGACCAGAGGCACCTGGTGCAGACCAGAGCGGCACGTTGATCTCCATTGGTTACTCAGATGACTGAACACAGTTAAGTAGCCATCAGGGCACCGTTAGCTACAGCTGCCTAAAAGTATCCATCCATCCATCCATTATCTAAACTGCTTCTTCACTGTGGTTGTGGTGAAGCTGGAGCGGAGCCTATCCCAAACAACTATGGGCAAAAGGCAAGAACACAGCCTGAACAGCTCACCTGTCCATTGCAGGGTGCACGCACCATTCACACACAATTCACTTACACACTCATACCTAGTTTAGAGTCTACAATGAGCCTGATATGTTTGTCTTTGAATTGTGGGAGGAAATCGCAGAAGCTAGATGAAACCCATGCTAACACATGGAGAACATGCAAACTCCACAAAGAAAGGCCCCAGGCCAGATTCAAACCCACAAGCTGTGAGACGACAGTTATACCGACTGTACCACCAAGTCACAGTAGCTCTGTACATCTCAAGACAAGTAACATGATAACAAGGGGAGAAGGATATAAATCAACAATAATAATAATAATAATCACAAGGCTACAGGCCGCCCCAGGATGAGACACCCCATTTCGAGGCACTGTGAGAACAGCAGGAGTGGACGTCTTGGTGCAGGGCAGGGCATTTAGACACTCCTCCGCTCCAGTTCAGAGATAAGAGAGGGTGTGTCCACAGACTCCACACTGAAGTAGAGTCAGCACCTTCACAACTGAAAACCAATGAGGTCCCTCTGTCAGTTGATGTGTGGCCTCCTGTGCAGGGAATACTTGGCAAAACTGGCAATAACAAGCAATAAAAAGTGTGTCTTCACAGGTGCTTCAGATCTGTGATCACAGAAAATCTTTTTTTTTCTGCTTCACCAGTTCCTGTTTGCTTGAGAGAAGATTTATTTTTTTTTTGCCTCAGGTAAAATGTAAATCAGCCTTGTTTTTTGCCCCACTGGAAGTATTTCTGTTTTATTTAGCAAAAAAGTGATAGAGATATCAGTAATAAACAATATTACTAATTTCTGATGTAAGCAATATGAGGCTGAGGATGTTCTACTGAGTAAGAACAGGAAGGCAAACAGGAAGTGCAGAACCCAGTGAATCTTTCATCTGAACCGTGATCAAAGACTCACTGACAACATCGTATGAGTGCCTAGGGTTGCCAAATATGAACAAAATCAAATGTCACTGTATTTTTGACCAAATACCTAGATATTGATAAGATGGTGATATTGCAGGGATAACTACTGGTGCTTTCACAGTGGATTTATGCCAGGGGGTTTTTGGAATACACTCATTAGTGATGTGGATATGTCATATCACATAATCATATCTAAAATCCAACACAATATCTTATCTTGCATCACGATATCGATATGATATTGATATATCGCCCAGCCCCACTCTTTAGCTCTCCTTAGCACTCTGAATCACTGTCTTTACTGTGGTTTGTTCAACAGCATCCCGACTGATATCTTCCTCTTGAAAATTCTCCGCAGTAATTCCCATGGGGATAAATAACCGCAAAGCTGTTTACACAGCAAAAAACCACCTTGACTTCACTTAAACACAGAATCTCTCCCCCCCAAACACTGTCCATATTCTCTTGCATAGAGTAAGGCGAGCAGTGTCTGAGCGTGTGCTAAATAAGGCCAACTGCAATGAATGCCAACAGGCTGAACCTCTTTTACTGTGAGTGCGTAGGGAGGGGACAGGAATCTGAAAATTTTGACTATTTAATCATTACGGGTGGAGTGAACGCAAATGAGGGTGGAGAAGGAGGGGGCGAGGCTGGGGTTGGGAGTGAATGGTGCTCATTGCCTCATGGCTGCTTTACACGGCAGGAGAATTAATGAGGAGAAAAAAAATTAAAACAAAAATTAATGAGGAAAGAATGAAGAATGATACCTTCAGTTCAGCATTAGATTGCACTGATCCAGGCATGCAGTCAAGTAACACTGGTCTTTGTTTCCGTGTTTGGAGTTAGATTCAGCACTAACTGAACCCAAGACAACTTGATTGTGTCAATTTGGTCTTAACTGACGCCAGGGACCCATGGTTGTGAGGCTTGAACAATTTGCAACAGAAATCCCACCATAAAAATATGATTGCAGTTTTTGCTGCGAGGGCTTAGTCATTTTGAGGAGAATTTGCCAAACAAACTCCCCTGGAATTCCTCCAACTGTACATTCATGTGTGGCAGCCTCAAGGGACTGTCTGATCTCTATGGTAATAAATGGTTTCTGATGTCTCAGCTCTCCTGTTAGGATGAGAGATGAAATGACAGGACGAATTACACTTATCAGGATGAGCAGAAACATCCCTCCTGACACAACAGGAGGACCTCATATTTAATATTTTTGAAGGGGCATATCAGACCCAATAAGAGTAATTTTACTCATGGAGGTATTGTTTATTAGCGGGTCATTCATAGGCAACATAAGTAGGCATACTGTACACAGCACAGTGCAGATACATTCTCTAGAACAGATACTATACCTGAAAAAAGAAGCTGGCAGGTTTGATGGCTGGGAACTTCTCCTGCACCCATGAGCATTACGCAAATATATAAAGATTCAAAATATGTGACAATGAAAATAGATAACATGCAAAATTATCACCACAGGCAAAAAATGTCTACACTGAAAAAACAGAACATTAGAGTCTCAGCAGTGGAGTCAAAAAAAAAAAAGAAAGAAATTACGTCATAAGTTAATTGAGGTGAGCTTGCGAGGCCAGACTCCCCAAGTAAAGAGTTCTCATCGCCATCTATTAAACTCTTGTGACGCTCCTGGAGTCAACCCAGTTCTGTTTACGGTGGACTTCGATCTGGTTGTTTTAGATCCTGTTCTGGCTGGGTCAGACCTACCTATAATAGAATGGGCCTTATTCTTGCTGGCCAGGATAGACTTCATTTTGGGAGAACTGGATCCTGCGCTGTTTGCACTGGACTCTGACCTTATCTCACTCCTGTGAAAAATAAACTCCTGACTCTCCCATAATGCATTGTTGATGTCCCTCCGTACAGAGGGAAATGCTCTTTTATGACTCCTGTCTCTGGATTTCTCTTTAACCAAGGCAATGATGCCCTTTGATCCCTTTTCACTGTTGCCTAGTCAGCTTGCACTTACCAACTCCTTCTCCCACACCCTGCCGTCACTGTTTCCGTGGAGACGGTGTGTCATCGGAGCCACTCGTCAGGTAGAGCGAGTACAGCTGCTTTGGGCACTGTCCTCCGAGTTTTGAATAATTCAGTGGGCGTGGCCTGGCAAGAGCAGTCGGTATCCACAGGGGAGGGCTGGAATTTGAGACAGACGTGAAGGTCGTAGGTGGAGTGTAGGTGCTGCGCAAGCATAGCTGGGTTTTCCTCTCCTCCAAAGCGGCCGTGGAGGCAAGATGGAGGGCAAGATGGAGGAAGAGCAGGAAGAGGAGGAGGGGATTTTCACCACCATCTCTCTGGCCGACGAGTCAGGTAAGGGTGGGCCCTGGAAATGGCGAGCGGCTCTCTGAGCCACAATAAATGCAACGGATACAGGAGGGCCTCACTTCAAAGGTGGTTTCTGAACATAAACAAGGCCTCAAATGATAAGTATTCAAAAGGGAGACCAAAGAATTGCAGGACTTTTTTTTACAGCATACAAATGACTTTGTGTTATTTACTGAAATTGATCACCATATACGGGTGCTTATATTATAAATAATTATCATTATTTAATAATAGTTAAAATAATTAAATAACTTAAGCGAAGGACATAATTTTGATTCAACCAACCAAATAAATTGAAACAGGATATACAGAGTTCTGTGACTTTGTTAAATTTACATCTCTGCGACTCCTTTGAAGGCAGTAACACAATAGAGTCCTCACCACTTGTTTTGGCTTGCTATCTCCTGTTAGCACACAGTCTCTCTCAAGACCTCCAGTAAGTGTCGACAAATGTAAACATTCTAAAACTAGTCGCTAAATCCGAAGCTAATAGACATTTATCTTTGAGGACATTTTATTGTGAGAGATGCAAAACAGGGCACTTGGGGAAAGTGAATTCGCTCTAAAAGTTTAGCAGTGAAAACATCAGTCTCCTCAATATTTTGCTTCAGTGATGCACTGACACTTTCCTGTTAAAGATAGGAGGCTTATAAAAGCTTAGGAGGCATCAGAGCATCAGATCTGGGTTCTCGACAGGGGGTCTGCTGGCCCTTGATGGTCCTTAAAGGTATGCTGGAGGATGCCTTGATATACTAGGGAGCACCAACTTAAAAGGCCATGACTACATATTGATTTTATTGGAAATATAATGATTTTTAACACAAGGTGAGGGTCAGCTAACTGCCATCAAGCATAAGTAGCAGGTTTCCTGGATCAGCAAGTTTGAAAATCCCCAGGAGTGAAGCACTACTACAGTGTAAGTACAGGCTCTATCGTCGATATTGAATCGGGCTCTTCCTAGTGCCAGTTGTGGCTGACATGCCTTCAGTGTGGCGTACTGTTTGACGGTACAGCCCAGGGAAAGCAGGGTTTATTAGGCAGGGACGACAGAAACTTTCCAAATGCCAGTGACACAAAGAGTGCTCAAGTTTAGCTGCGCGTGATGACATCTTCCTACAACTTCTCTTTGTGGTACTTGGAAACTATGGTGCAATCAGGAGCAATTTTAGATGCAACTCTTGGTCTTGATCACTCATGGTTTTCAAATCCAATGCGCTGGTGTATGCAGGGTTACAAAGTAAAAAATGTGCCAATACTTAAATACTTATGGACTGCTGAGTAAACAAACTCGGGTGTATTTACTGTTATATCGTGTGAACCATCCAGGAATTAAAATAGCTTTTATACAGTTTTGCTATCCAAATACTGACAGACTTAACTGTATGCACCCTGCTGTTAAGACCAACATTTTTGAAGTGAGAGAACAGGAAACTGTGTTCAGCATGAGCTGCACCAGTGGCTTTCGCTATGCACATTCGACAGACCCGTCTGTCAAATGTGCTTGAGGCTTGCACGAGGCTTCATACTTCCCCCTAAATTCCCTCGCACCCTCCCCCCACGATTGCCTTGATTGCCTCGAATGGAAGCTACTGGAAAGCATGCTACAGCACCTGCCTGGCATATTGCCACGGCAACAGCCCCACTATCCCCTCAAATACCGTGCCAACAGAAAGAAACACCATTCCCCATGCAGATTTGAGGCATCCCTGGGGCCGAGGTAAATTGTAATTAGAAAAAGACAGCCTGAGGCGAAGTGTGTTCCATTGTGGCTCTCATTAGAGCTCAAAGAGGCTGGATTAGCGGGTAATATCATAAATGCTGTGACGGTAGCGAGGAGCGGACATTCTGAGCGCAGAGGTAGAGGTCTTCTGCTCGCCCACGCACAGCAAGAAACAGCAGGGGGCACTAACGACACACTACTCCTTGAAGGAGTGTGCCGAATTCCAGAGCAAGGCATATGCCTCCATTGCTATTATTATTTTTACTCCAGGATAAGCAAAGCTTAGGAAGGAGTGTTGTGATGAGATTCAAGTGTCACTCACTAATCAATCAATCAATCAATCAATCAATTTGCCATTAGCACGACCATGGGCGGTAAGATAAATATGATCTTGGCATGGATGACTGGTCCCTAATTCACTGACAGCTTATCCAGGAGTTAACGATAGCCTGACTTTGATTATTATTTCTTTTCTTGTCGACATTGCTTTATCTACTTCTATGCGAGGCAAATACAAAACCTCTTAAGCGGATAGACTAATGGGTCCATAACTTGTGTCAAAGGAGGGCATAATTTCCATAGTGCCACCAAAGGATACATTACCCTTTCACTAGGCCAAGAATTAACCTCCGAGATCATAGGGCTCTTCATGAAGCCAGTATAGAGGAGGGGGCATCAGAGCTCAAACCTAAAGCCACAGTGTCTCAATGGTGCTGCCTGAAAGAGCGTTAGCCACATGCTTCCAATGTGCAGCAACGTCAAAGGTTCAAATCCAGCCACTGACCTTTGTCGCATGCCACTTACTTCCTTTCTCCCTGTATTCTCCTGTCAAATATAGCATAAAAAGCCTTAATAAGTCCACAGGTTAAATTCCACCACTCTTAGATCTGATACTTTTGTATGCTCTATTATAACAGCACAGCCTCTTCATAGTTTATACTTTCGAACTTGATCAAAGTAGTCTGTGTTGTTTTGATAAATCCCATAAAAGAAAACACAACATATGAAGACGCTAACCCTAGCTCCAGCAAAGGTATATGCCCAAATTCCACAATCCTCGATGACCCATAGTGTGACAATATAATGCACAATTACTGAGATATTGGTCCAAAATGCATAAAAATTAATTAATTATGAGCATTTGAAATTAATATAAATTGACCGAAGTTCATGAAGTTCTTTCGCTAATAGTTATACACTACAGGCCAGATGTTTGGAAGCAAGGCCAATACAGGTTAAACATTTGGAAGCAACTTCAATTTTCTGTTCACAATGCCTTAAAAACCAGTATGAAATCTATGGATTTTGGGATGTATTTACTGCATGATTTGACTTTTCTTTCATTGATATGCACCATTTTCCTCTATTTACATTTAGGCACTGTATACATTGATGTGACTATACCATTGCTGAATAAATGTTAACAGAAGAAAAGAGGGACTTAGTTTTTGGGTTGAGAAGATTTGCAAGAGTCACATCTTCAGTGAAAAAAAATAAAAAACAAATCACAGTTTGCATTATTCACTTTATGTCATGATTTACAGCCGTTGGCATCCAGCGGGCACTAGGACCATGAGCCTAGTAATATGGGCCTGATAATTTGAGTAAAAATTTATTCTGATAAGTGACTCTTTATATAATAATCATGTTTATTTTGTTGCAAAATATGCCAATGAAACAATGATATTTTTTGAACAAATTTGATCTTGCCTCTAAACTTTTTTCCTGTACTGTAGATGTCCACACCAAATTTTTAAAATATTCAAATTGAGTTACTGTGTGAACACGGTGGATATGCATCAGATGTCACTGTGCGTTGAATCCACAATATCCCTGAGAGTATTCAGGTACATACAAAAGTAGTTACTGCAGTGATTTGAGCTTTGGACCAATCAGCTGACTGCACCACGCAACGAACAAAACTATAAATCCCCAGTGAAACAAGAGTGGGTGAAGAAGAATGGATGGCAAAGTAAATGTATTATCAAGCTAAAATAACAACAAATACAATAAAGAGCCGATATGAACAAAAGCAACTTTCACCATTCAAGCAAAAACCAGGGCTGGCACCAGTTATGTAAGGGTGAAGTTGGGATGGGCAGTATTTTTAAAGATATACTTTCCTGAACCCTGTGGGGTATTTTGTTCCCTGCATTTAACCCATCCTATAGTTAGGAGCAGTGGGCAGCCTCTTAGCAGAGCATGAGGACCAACTCCAGTTCTAAAGCCAGTTCCTTGGTCAGGGGTATGGTAGGAGTATTCTGATAATGCATGTTTTTCTGAGTAAATGAATCACTAACATGAAGAGCTTCCCAGACAATAGGTCTCATTCATGAAACGTGAGTAAATTTGTGCGTAGATTTGTACATAAAAGCCAACGCAACTAAAAACCTACTCCAGAGTTCTGTGACTTTGTTAAATTAACACCTCTGCAACTCCTTTGAAGGCTCCACAGGTTTTCAATGGGGTTGAGGTCTGGGGACTGAGATGGCCATGGGAGGAGCTTGATTCTGTGTCTGGTGAACCATTTCTGTGTAGATTTGGCCACATGTTTGGGGTCATTATCTTGCTGAAAGACCCAGTGACGACCCATCTTCAGCTTTTGGGCCACCAGATTTTGATTTAAAATGTCCTGGTATTTCAAAGCGTTCATGATGCCATACACCCTAACAAGGTTCCCAGGGCCTCTGGAAGAGAAACAGGCCCACAGCATCACCGATCCTCCCCCATACTTCACAAGGGGCATGAGGTGCTTTTCTGCATACTCATCTTTTGTGTTCTGCCAGACCCACTTAGAGCGTTTGTTGCCAAAAAGCTCTATCTTGCTCTCATCTGACCAAAGCACACGGTCCCAGTTGAAGTCCCAGTACCGCATAGCGAACTCCAGACATTTGCATTTATGATTGTGAGTGAGAAAAGGTTTTTTTCGTGCGTGCCTCCAAAATAGCTTGTTGGCACGTAGATAGCGCCTGATGGTTGTTTTGGAGACTTTGTGACCCCACGATTCTACCATTTGTTGCAATTCTTTAACAGTGAGCTTTGGAAAACTTTTTATTTCTCTGACCATCCTCCTCACTGTGCGTGGTGGCAAAATAACCTTGCATCCTCGTCCAGGCTTGTTTACCACTGTTCCAGTTGTTTTAAACTTCTTAATGATTCCTCTGACAGTAGACATGGGCAGGTGCAGGCGAGTGGCTATATTCTAGTAGCCATTGCCTGACTTGTGAAGGTCGACACACATCTGCCTTACTTGAATGGTGTGTTCCTTTGTCTTTCCCATGTTGAACAGTAGATAAGAGAAATGGCCTCTGTGCCACGTCATATTTATACCCCAGGGAAACAGGAAGTGATGAATTACTAATTAAATGTTCCTAGATACTCTGATCAACCTTGTAAACTACTGTAGAAATGACAGAAATACTTCAATTACATTTATTTCCTGGGAATTGTTAGGGGTGCCAATAATTGTGGAACGGGTGATTTTTTGAAAAATAATTATTTCTCAGTCAGGGATTTTTTTTTCCCTTAAATTCACTTGAATTGAAGGTTACATTTTTCTACAATTTTCAGTGTGAGAGTATGCTTTTGCAATAAAAATTGAATTTATTTCAAGGCTTCTAACACATCTTAACCACGGGTGCCAATAATCATGGAGGGCACAGTACATAAAATACCTCATGATTCCTCTGGGTAGAAATTTTTCCGCAGGAAATTTAGCTGGCTGCAAGTGCAAAATAATTTATTAGTTTAGCACTCAAATGCACTAACATACATCTGTTCCAACTTCACATAAAATTACCCCACAGTGCAAAGGGCTCACAGATCAGAAGGTTGTACTCACTTCTCTTGAGCTAAGCACAACAGAAACTGCTGTCTTTAAACTTGTGATTTATGAACATGTTCAAATGATTGGCTCCTAGTTAGTCCATTGTTGGAATAAAGTTAGAACAACTTATCCATAAAAGTAGCAGACATGGAATATTGCTGACAGAACTTATACAGCCGTACAAGTGAAGCTATTGGTCAAATCACATAGAGGAATATCTGACATGTGCCTGGCTGCCTATGTACATTGTGTCATGGCCTGTGACAGATTTTAATTTAATCTCAAACAAAGCGCTTTCCGTTGCTACCTCCAGAAACACAGAATTGTTTGGGTTCGAAGCGCTATCGTGTCTAGACTTTTTGAAAAAGGTCAGCCTCTCTTCTCAATCGAGTATCTGTTTTCTTGCTACCTCTTCGCAGCGCGTGGGGGCGAGGGAAAGCACTCAAGACGCTCAGAGCTCCGCAATAGGTTTCTACCCATGCCCGACGAGGGGGCGTGGGTATACAGTTTAGCACCGTCTGTCTGTCTGTGTGTGTGTGTGTGTCTGTCTGTCTGCACAACAGCTCGGCCACCACTGAAGCTAGGGTGACCAAACTTTATGGGGTAGATGATCCTAGGCAGTGGCGTGCACAAATAGAAGCTAGGTGGTGCTACAGCACTTGCCCCTTTGCCCTTTATCAATGAAAGTGCCCCTTTTGAAATTTCGTTTTTTTTTTTTTTAATGATTATATTTATTATTATTATTATTATTATTATTAACACTTTAGTGGGGCCAATGTTGAAATGATCTTTTAGAAAAGCTGTGTGATTAAAAACTACTGAAAAAAATGCCCCGAAATGGGTCACCTCCTCGCGCACTTCCGACCTCTCTTCCTTTGTCACGTGAACACACGCGCAGTGCATATACAGTAGATGCGCTGCAGGAGCATATCAGCTGAGCGACTGGAAGCCACAGTCTTGTGCCCCACCAGCCAGGTAACACACAGATCAAGTGAAATCGTACAGTTTGCCCTCCAAGCCCAACCTGTAATCATTTTGTTGTGCAATAGCAAACACAGTGACAGTCCGTTGGCAGAAACACAGGGCCAGCAATAACCTCACCTTTCACTTCTTAATGACAGACACCTCTCGCAGTTTACCTCCCCGATTAGCAACCGTTGCTCCGAACCGACGAGAATCTAATTTGTTTTTTTAAGCCGTGTTATACATTGCACTACGAAATTATACGGCATTTAACTTACTTCCGCACACCAATGGCTACGGAAAAAATATCAATAGCCTACGTCTTTATAATTTCTGAATTTGCGTAAATTAATTTGCGACGTTCATTGAGCAATTACCCATGAGAATCCGTTCTATATACTCTGAATGTGACAGCCAAAGTGCGTAGTAGCACAGCTGAGTGAAGACGAAAATAATTGCTGTGAAGTCCGCGAAAGTTTCGGATTTTTTGCAGATTGTCATCCTTGCGGATTCACATCAATTATATCAACATAGCCAACAGGCAATCGCTTTGTAATTAGCATTTCTTAATCATTACGTGTCACGCATTGGTGGTGGCGATTCTGTTAATTAACTGTTTGATTGTTAATCAATCAAACCTGACCGCAAACAGTTTAAGAGCAATTATCCGGGAAAGGGTGATGTTACTGAAGGCCTTCCTGGCATCTGACGGTACGCCACTGCTCATACAGCACCAAACAACTGAGCATTTTTTAGCCGACTGGTCACCTGATTAGCTAGTTTAATGCTATAGCCCAAACAATGATAGAAAACGTGAGGACGCGACCACCACAAACAATGTCGGTCGACTTTGCCAATCTATCTGTTAAGCTGAACGTTTTCTTTTGTGTAGGTTTTGTTAGGTAACATAAATGAACACATAAAGAAGAATCAGGCAGTTCCCCATTGCCTGAGAAAAATATCCCCATAAAGGCTACCCATGTGCCTTCTTGTGATGAATGACAGTAGTCATGAATTGCATTGAACATGTGCGTGTAATGTTTATTTTATTTATTTAATCTCACGCTATAATAACATGTTCCACGTGTGCAAAAGTGTGCCCTCCCCTCCCCCCTGAGCGCTTGCCCCCCATAATGTCTGTGCACGCCACTGATCTTAGGGTACCCTGTCCAAATTTGTATTTTGAGGTCAAAAGGTCAAAGGTCAAGGTCAACAAGAGGTGTGGGTTAGCATCTCTATAGAGTGCGCATCATCTAGTTTTTTAATAGGTTTTTTCATTTTAGAGGAAAAACATTAAGGGCTACCAAGCATGTGTACCATGCGTATGTAATAGCCGAGGATACAAAGCTTTATTACCTTTATACGGTTAAATATAAATATTTAAATGTAGCCAATCAATCATAGAGGGCAGACACACTTCGGTTATTCTCGACTGATAGCAACGTGCGTCTTCGATTCTGTTTTGTTGCTTTTACCCACTACTGCCAAAGCGTTTTAAAGAGCTGGCATCCCTTCAAATCTGAAAAAATTTGACTTATGAGATTCTTCATACGCTCAGAATTCTGATTCAAATGATGGTTGCGGTAGCAGGGCCATGTATGAATCGAATTTCATTCAACAACCACATCGTAGTGCCTGTTCACAGGGGCGTCTCTAGGACTAAAGATTGGTGGGGCCCAGAGCTCCCCTTTAAAACAATTACAAACCTTGACTTGCATGCAATCATTTGTATAATTGACAAACAATCCTTCCAGGATTTTCCTGGCTTTTTTTTAAATTGTTTTTTCAATTATTTTTTGCGGTAACTTTTTCAAAAAGAGGCATTGAAAGTTACAATGTCTTGGCAATTTATTTTTTGTCTGCAAGAAACTTGAGTGGATTAGTTGAATGCTTTAATGCTTTAAAAGTTGCAATCGCGACATGCAACTTACGGCGACAATCATTAATCTGGACGCATAATTTTGTGCATTTAAATCAGCGTTATTCAGAATTGCACACAGACGTTTCAAATGGTCTTTTATTTTATTTAAACAAAACGATCATGAAGCACCACACTCTCAAAAGAGATGTGTTGAAAATAACACAACATGTGTTATTTTTTAACACACCTGTGTGTCCAGTTAAGGACAACACATTTTGTGTTGTTTTCAACACAATCAGTGTTGATTTTTTATTTTTTACTTATTTTGTGTTGAAATCAACACAAAATGTGTTATAGGTGATAACACATTTTTTGTCTTATTTTTCAACACATTCATTCTATGAGTGCAGTTGAATCACTTGATGTGTGGAAAAGGTAGCACAGACGTTTGAGAGCAGTTTGTCTTTCATAAGGCGTTGAACAATTTTTGAGTGGCCTACATAGTTTTTCTGATCTGAATTTATCCCACTATTTAGTAGTCAATAGGTATCATGGAGAAAGAAACCGTAACTTCGATTGCCAGAATAATATTGTCAAAATTGGAAAACGTGTTAATAACAGATAATAACTGAGTACAAGCCAGGAACAATCATTGACGCAAAGGCATGGTCCGGGCCCCACCAATTATGACTTCCAGAGACGCCACTGCCTGTTCAATGAGACAAGGTAGTGTTCAAAGGTCTGCAACTAAAAGAACATAGCGGAAAAATGTTTCTCATCTTCGGGAGCTTTTATATGTGCTATGTCGCCCTTTATTTACAAATTGGAGTTACAGCAAGTAGCTATCAATCCGGGGTCATGGGCCTAATTTAAATATTGATGTAGTTGTTTCTGTGCTGCAGAATATTAAGCTTGCCCTCTTGCGGATAAGTCAATTAAACATCAAAACAAGATTCAATATATTTGTTATGGAGCTCACATTCAGTGTAAACTATTTTAGTTTCTATTGATGAATTAGCATTTGCAAGGCTTTCATTAAATCGAACAACTGTTGATGCGTAAATTAGTGGGAACCTTGGAAAGAAGACTATATTCCTTTGGGAGCAAATACAGCCCTTGACCAAAGAAATCACTATCTTGTCTGACTAATTGCTGGATATTCAAAGAAAAGGGAGAAAAAAAAAGCAGTCAAACATGGTTCACAGAAAAAATTATCAAAGACCCTGTATGTTCGGCATCAGTTGGCCTCGTGAGGAAAGACTGTTCAATAAACCCTTGTAAACATAAGCATAATATCAGTTTCCTTTTGATTGAAAGATTTGTCTTTTCTGATTGCTTGTCAACAGGCACAGGATTAAATAACTGCAAACTGACAGGATCCTAGCATCTAGCGCAAAGTTTTGCCAGTAGCCTGCTGCTCATCTGTGTTGTTGATGAAACAGAGGTCCACTGTGGCTCTGAGAGTGTGTTTGTGTGCGAACTTCCTGTGCCTTGGACTGAGGTTGGGGGGTCGAGCTACTCAGAATAATGAATCACAATTATTTTAAGCGCAATAAGAATAATGCCAAGGGGCAAGCAATCAAGGATGTGCCTTTTCATCTTTATGAATCATACTTGATGTGGTCTTAATCGAACAGGGGCCAAAATGTCAGAGGCCATGTGAAATACTTCCGCAAAAGAGAGAGAAAAAAACACTTTACTGTCTGACGTCAGTATTTACCGGTGACTTGCTGACTGGAGCTTTGTTAAGGTCTGTGGAATCATCACCTTTAAACTAACCATTACTCTCACCCAGTTCCCCTCTAGTTTGCTTGAATGCTGATATAACAATTGATCCGCTCAATTACTAATTTGAATCAGTAGATTTGCCCTTTTATTTGTTGATCGTGGCATGTTGAAATTTACATTCTCATGTAATGGCACAAATTTGCATGTATGCATTTACTAAGATTTTTGTGCATTTGACCATTTCATCATCATTTATTCTCAAAGCGCCAGTAGGCGCATAAGGACGTATTTGACCATTTGGTGAATGTGAAAATAATTTATGAGCAATCTGACGTTCAAACTCTTTGCACTTGTCATATTTAAAAGTTTCAGATCAACCAAATAAGCTTAAAAAGTTACAAGACAAAGACACTGTGTAAACACAAAATGCAACTTTTGGTCATTTCATTTATTAAAGGTAAAGAGTTATTCAAAGTCTATATCACTCATGTGAAAATATAACTATCCCCTTAAATCTAATAATTGGTGGTAACAAATGCAATCATACATTAACGATAACTGGCAATGAGTCTTTCACACTGCAGTGGAGAAATTTTGGCCCACTATTCTTCGCAGAATTGTTTTTATTCAGGAAGACTGGTAGGTTTTCTAGGATGAATACCCCGTTACAGTTAATGTTAAAGCATCTCAATTGCATTAAAGTTAGGACTTAATCTTAGCACATAATCACTCCAAAACCTTAATTTTGTATCTTTAGATGCATTCAGAGGTGGACTTGCTTGTGCGTTTTGGATCATGTTCTGCTGCTTAACCCAACTGCTCTTGAGCTAACTGATAGCTGGACATTCTCCAGGATTTTCTAGTAGAGAGTAGAATTCATTGCTCCATCCATTATGGCAAGTTTCTCAGGTCCTGAAGTAGCAAAAGAACCCCAGACCATCACATTGCTTCCACCATGTTTGACTGTTGTTATTGAGGAATTTTGTGTTAGCGGCATGTAACTGGGCATGTCTATGAAAAAGTTTCACTTTTTGCTCATCAGTCCACTGACTATTATCCCAAGAGTCTTAAGAGATATCAAGATGTTCTTTGACACAAGAAACAAATCTTTGTGTTCTTTTTGGTCAGCAGTGTTTTTTGCATTGCAGCTCTCCCATGATGCCATTTTTGACCAGTCTCTTACATGCTGTGGAATTGTGAAAACTGATCTTAACAGGGGCAAGTGAAGCTTGTAGTTCTTTAGATGATAGACTGGAATTTTGTGACCTCCTGGATGACTTGTTGATGCGCTCTTGAGGGAATTCTGGTTGCTTGACCACTCTTAGGAAGGTTCGCCACTGTTCCAAGTTTACTTCGTTTGTAGATAATGGCTTTCACTGCTGTTTGCAGGAATCGCAAAGCCATTGAAATGGCTTTGTAACCCTTTCCAGACTGAGATGTTAAAATTTCTCATTTGTTCTTGAATTTATTTTGATTGCAGCATCGTGTGCTGCTCATCATCACCTTCCACTCCATGAAGCCACAAGCCGGCTTAGCAGCATGTCCTTTTGAGGTTCGCGAACGTTTGGTTTCGTGAAAAGCTATTATTTATTATTTAATCCATTATGCTGCTATATTTCAACATTAACTTGAAATCAGACATTCTTTCATTCTGCTCTTTCCGCCTCCTCCGTCAGTTCGAACTTTTATTGGAGTAACAAAGGATGCATTCCGACCTCTTCACTCTTCCAGGTTTATGTGGAGAGGGCCGAACTATCCATCAAAACTGGGCATGATTATTACTTCTCTCTTCTTCCTCGAGTCCAATGAGCTGCTCTCAAAAAAAAAATTGAGGCGATTTGGCGATGTGAACCAATGCAATCACTCGCTGGGTCTGCCTTTCTTGCCGTTAACGAAATTCAGATGTTCGCAACCATCGTTGATCAGTGCTCACCCATGGCTGGATGACGATGTCGTCATTGTTTTGCTCCCTATTTCTCGGTCTGAATTTGCGTTCGCTGCTCTTTGCCTCCCTCTTATGGAGCGTTGAGTAACGTTACCCCCGTTTAGACTGCGGGAAGTGCTGATGTGAATCACAGAAATCCGCAGTGTTGCTGTCACGTCAGTCGATTGATTCATTCAAACCCGTAATTTTACATTTCCTTGACAGTGAAGGGTAAGTAACACCCATTGTCTTTATAATACTGGTATGCGACCTGAACAGTGCTTAAAACATAGATTTCCCCGGTGTCTATGTAACGTTACATTTAAGCCGCTTTCACACTGGACGCGAAACGAATTTTTCGCACGACAGATTACATTTTAAGTCAATGCAAAGACGTGAATACAGGCGATTGCGTGTATACGCGTCTTTGCATTGACTTTGATTGTAATCTGTCGTGCGAAAAATGCGTGTCGCGTCCGGTGTGTAAGCAGCTTAGATGCCCTTAGCTAGCTAGCCTTGGTTAGTAGGGCCATGTACAGCAGTTTGGGAGCGGACGCTGCTAACGTTAAGTAGACCGTTACAATGACGATGCAACGAATTCTCTACTGTCACGCTATTTTGACTAGCCTGAATTATCTTGTGTTAACGCAATGCAAGGTTATAGCAGGTTCGCTAGTTAGATGATGCTAGCTGCCATTAGCATGGTACGAGAGCGGCTCCGCTGCAGAATCATTAGCTGGCTGCGGTTCGCCGACGGGACGCGGCCTTTGTGGTGATGTTTTGTATTGTTTTCTACATCAGCCAGCGAACCAGCCAGAGTAATTTTATTTGTAAAGCTGCTTTCACACCGGACGCGAAAATAATTTTTCGCACGACAGATTCGCGAAGACGCGAATGCATTGACTTTGAATGTAATGTGTCGTGCAAAAAATCGTTTAGCATCCAGTGTGAAAGCGTCCTAAAGTTATATTGTACTTGGTTGTTTGCCTTTTGAAAGAAGCAGCCAACGCTAGGCGACTGTTAGCTAACACTTAACAGACTGATCAATGAGTCCTGCAGGATCACGAGCATATAGCTAACCTAAGAAAAGGCCGAGAAAGTCAAGCTAATGTCGATATATCACAGGCTAATTACCGTTACCTGGCTAGCCAGTTAGCTGGCCAACCAGAGTAGCAAGTAAAATGAGGTTTAAGTGGCTGGTTTGTTTGCTAGCTGACTGGATAACGTTAACGAGCAAAGCCGTTATGGTAGTTGACGTTAGCGTGTGAAATATGCTGTCCTTCGAGGTTAGTTGATAGCTAGGCAGTTATATTTGCTACGTTTTCCTGATGGCGATGGACACTATCGGTGCCAGCTTTTGTGTGGCTTTTACGAATAATTTATCGGCGAAGATACTCAAATAACCTTTCTGAGAAAGTCACCTTTTCGTCTGTTGAGGCCACATTTGATTTCCAGCTCTCCTTTCGACGTGGGCAGGTGGTGTGCTACGAAGCTGGCTTTGTGACTAAGCCTGATTTTAAGCTTAAGTAAAACCCGGAGCAGCTCCTTTTACTTAAGTCCATGTTCCAGATTTGAAGATGTTCCTGGTTTTACTAAGTGCTGAGGTCAGGCTTAATCACAGAGCCTGCTTTGTAGTACACCCCCCAGGTTGGGGGTCGGGCTTATCTGCTGAAAACATTTTGCTGAAAAACTACAACCATTTATACTTTCCTTCATAATGTCTTTATTTCTGAATATATTGTGATGAATTTTCACCAGTTATTCTTGAGATGTATATTTATCACTAAGAAATCATGAAGGAAAGTGTAGATGATGTTGTCTTTCAGCAGAATGTTCTCAGCAGATAAGCCCTACCGCTAGGTTTGTAGCTTGCTAGCTGTTTTGTCCGCAATATTGTTTACGTTTGCTTACTAGTGTAATAAACGGAATGTTAAACTGATTTTTTCCTTACGGCAAGCCAGCTGCTGCTAACTGCTGATCACTTTAGCAGTTTGGCTGGTGCTGGTGCTGGAGCCTGCTGGTTGGCTAGACTGGCATTAGGTGCAGTAGTAAATCTAGCTACTAAAACTATAATGGTGGTTATGCTGACAATGCCTTTGCAGAGTTAAGGTGATTCTTTTCCGGAATAAATGATCTACAGCCTTATCTCATAAGTATGCATTTTAAAATGCATGCTGTCCCCACTTAACATGCTTCATGCCTGCATATGGGTCATCACAGTTATATTGTACCTTTTAACTGAAATAATAGTGCATTGTTGGCAGTGTGAACACTGTGGATGGACTGATATGGGGCATTCAGTGGTTATTTTTGACATGACTCCAGAATCTATTTTTTCCATGAATTTTCATGTAATGCCTGGTGGATATGTTGACACATCTGAAAGTTTCTGAATAATGTATTTTGGCTGCATGGATCATTTCACTCATGGCAATTATGTACGCATTGTCGATTTCATGACTGTGACCCGGATCAACATTTGGAATTTTGTTTAAATTTACATTCTTCAAGAATGTCGTGCCAGGCATTGGACTTGGATGCGTGCATTTAACAATTTCGTACATGCTTATAGATATGAGGCTGTAAGTCTTGATATTTGAAATTAAAATGACATGTTTCTTATTAAAAGAGATGTAGTTGTCTCTCTCACAAAGCAAATGTATCCATAATATTGATCAATACAAGTTTTAGTGGTAATTAATGATACAAGTGTCCTGTCCATAACATTTTGCCTTGTCCTGTCCATAATTCACATTGACATCCCTGTCCAATTCATCTGTTGAGATATTTTTTTGAAACTTCCTCAGTGATATTCCTTTCATACAAGAGTACATCACTGGATGGCTGAATTTGAAGAATATCACCTCAATGAAGGGAACTTTTGGATTAGCCACTTCACAAAATAACCCATGTCACAATCTATCTTGTCCGTAACAGTTTTTCTTTCATGTAATTAAGTTCATTAATTACCGTCGATGACTTTTATTTTCATATCACCTGAAGTACTCCCAGAGTACATCAAATTCAGCCAATTAAACAATTCAGAGGACCAACACATTAGAAGCAGCAATGGAATTACTTCTCTGAATGTCCTGTCTGTAACAAAATGAATACCACAGAATGTCCCATATGGGGCTATCAGTCTGCCTTTTTGCTCAACACATGGACACAGATGCTGGTTTGAGTCAGCAGTCGTTTGGTGCCGTCAACATTCAGAAATTAAGAAAAGAGTCTGTGACACATTTTGGCATTTACATGCTCAACTACATTAAAATGTTCGTTTTCATGTTTGGAAAAAAGTATACATAAGTTATGTCTCATAGCATTATTTTTCATATTACAAAAACACTTTTATGATCAGGGGGACAGTAGCCATGGTAACGGAACTCTGTTGAAAATAAATGTTTCTAAAGGCTGCCATCCTGCTCTTGCTCTTGACAGCAGACGTTGGAACTGCAATCCTGCATTCGAAAGAGGACGACGAGTACTTCGCCATGAATTGCGACATGGACGGTAAGTGCATCACTCAGACATCCTTTTAGCGGCTGTTTGCTGGCTAATGCTACAACTGCCCCATTTGTGTTGAGGCGTTGCCGAAGTGCTTCCCTGAATGAGGGAGGGCACTGGCTGGCTTGCCTTTGTTATTATGTTTTGCAGGAGTAAATTGTGTTTTTCTCCTCATGCAGGTGACACGGAGAACCAGGTGGAGCTGGAAGAGAAGACCAGGCTTATAAACCAGGTTCTGGAGCTGCAGCATACCCTGGAAGGTGAGTAAACCCCCCTCCAAAAACTACAGCCCTCCCCAGCACCCACCTCTGGATGCTGGACTCTTCAACGGATCTTATTAGAAGTCTTTAGTCTGTCTGTTGGTTAGAAAAGGAGGTTGAAGTTGAATATAAGTTTACGGTGGTGATTCAGCAATTTGTGCGAAAAGGGCCTGTAGACTTTGTTCTGAGAACCAGCTTAACTCAGGGAATGTCTTTTTTGACCCACGCCTTTCATCTTTAAGCCCACAGTGCAGGGGCCTGGAAATGGAGTGCTTCTGGTTCCACGCTCAATCAAACTGAATGCTACAAATGAACAGAGGTTTATAGTCTAGGGGTCTAAAAGTGTGTCCTGCCAAACGTTTCTTCCTCCTATGAAGTGGGCCTTTTCGCGTCTCAAGTGGGTTCTCTTTCCTTGCTGTGCTAACTGGCAAATCTTGGGGCTGTGTTTTCAGCCTCTGCAAGTCAGATTACGCTCCTTTTGATGTTTGTGAAATACTGAGTAAGTTTTTGCACTGTGAACTCCCCTGGTGCTGCGCAGTAGGACTATTAACTCTCTTCCCCATAATGACTACATATGACGCCTGTATATAGGGGATAGTCTATGGGGAAAATAGTTAAAGGTTCCACATCTTGCCACTAGGTGCACAGCCAATTAGCCTTTACAAGCCAGTTCAAAATCTTTCCTTTGTGACATCACATGGGGTAGGGATCACACAGAATGATGAAGAACTGATTAACTTTGGTGATCACTTCTTATGATGTCATAAAATAAAACGGGTTTAACCCTATAATGCCCAGACAGAGACATCATTATAGGAAGAATATGACCCAGTAATATTTTTGAAGTATTGAAGGGTAGTAATCGGATCTACTGTTTATCATTAGGTTTTGTGACAGCAAAATATACATTGCTGAACAGAACTTCTTCTAATTCTAAGAGTATCATATCTGATACAGCCAAAAATCAGCACCCCTCCAGAACTCAACACTCGAAATTTAAAATTATTTATATGCCCTCTACTATCTATAGCTATCCCTTAACATGTATAAGGATAAGTTTTTGTGTCATATTTACCTTGGAATGCCGAACTTCACCGCCGAAGTCCAAGGAAATTCATGAATTCCCATTTACATTGAAGTGAGTGACTAGGGGAGAGACTCCTGTAATCTCACTTCTTCCTTCCAGGTGGCAGCACTGTGTATCAGATATGATACAGTGAGCAGTCGTGGTTGTGTTGCATCTTACCAGGTGGACATGGTCCTGCAAATTTGGTGTATCATATATGTTACAGGGGGCATTATAGGGTTAAAATCTTTTGAAATGGCTTGTAATGAATAAGCGGCTTTGCACTGGGTGACATGATAGGGGGCCTTTAAAGAAAGGTAAGTGACCGGGGGAAAACTTGTTCTTGTTTTAATGGCCTCCTGCTCCTCCTGTCGCTCCTTTGGCAGACCTCTCTGCTCGGGTGGATGCGGTGAAGGAGGAGAACCTGAAACTGAAGTCTGAGAACCAGGTGCTGGGACAGTACATCGAGAACCTCATGTCGGCCTCCAGCGTCTTTCAGACCACCGACACGAAAAGCAAAAGAAAGTAAGGGGCCGCTGCTCGGCCTCACCCCCGCCCTCCCTGGCCCTGTCCCTGCTCATCAGCGACCCTGACCCTGCCTCCCACCCTGCCCCACCCCCCAAATTTACTCCTGTTTACCCCCCATTAAAACAAATGCACATGAAGCTTCTTAAAGCGTTATTTTGAGTACTGTTACGTTACAATTTTTTTGTAATAATTTGTATGTTTACTTTGGAACTGTGATTTTTAAATGCGTTTTATTTCTTGTCATCTCAAAAAAAAAAACATACTGTATCCACAGTTTTCCCCTTTGGCAGAATTTATACTGGGGACTTTTTTTAAGATTGTACAATTTAGAAATTTAAGACGATGAACAACTTCTTATGTCCTGCACGGGAACAAGTTCTGCGTTCTCTGCTCACGGCATGCTGTACTCAGTCCTGGTTTTTAGTCGCCTTGCTTAACTGGATCGGAAAGGACTGATTTTTCGACTATCCAAGTTGAGAATTGTAAAGTCCAATTAGGTTCTGCTGTTATATGAGAAAGTATGTAATTTGGTGTGTCAGTGTTTGTTCTTAAGTGCTTTGTGACTGAACAGTTGGAATTGAATCCTCTCATTTTATTTCTGAACAACTTCAAGTTTTCAAAGCCAATTCCAGCTGACTGAATTTAGAACCATAAAATCAAGTTTATCTGTATTGAGACGCTATGGGTATCGCTGCCTCTTGTTTATGTGTAAATGCATGTCGGTCCTGGGGTTATGGACAGAAAGTGGATTAAAGGGGGGAAAAAGCACAGGAGAATGATAATATTCTGAGTGATTATCCCCTTTCTTGCTGTGGAATGTCTATGTAATGAAGAGCTCGGTCAAGCAGATGTCAACCACATGAGCACAATGGCACCAATGTTAGCCATGTACCGGGAGTGTACGCAGCTTCCAAAGCCTACTATTAAAGTAAATTATTACTCCTGAACTAGTATCACAATCAGGTTGAGAACCTGGTGCTAGCGTGTCCAAATTTGGGAATATTAATGTATTTAAGTATGAATCCAAAATAAATGTTCATCGTGTAATCATAAGTCCTTTAATTTTTTTTCTGTACACCACTATAATCCACAATTCTAGTAGTGCTAATGAAAAAACAGAATTAAATCATAGAAGATGGTGTCTGCAGTTGATCTCAAAAACTATTATCTATAATGTTTGGAAAACCTATTAAAGTCACCCATTTTTGAGACCTGACCTCATTAGTAGATATGTGGAGGGAGGAAATGCGATCTTGCCGATTGAATCTTCGAATAAAATGTTTGTTTGGATGTTCCAAATGTTTGTAAAATGGGTTCTGCTGATGGATACTAGCATGGGTCAGTGCATACCAAACGATATCCTTCACTTCCACAATCACGTCTAAGTGATTGTTGCAGTGTCTCTCCAGTATAGTCTGTAGAAGCAAGACTGGGCTTGGAATTCAGCCAGCCTGACATTTACTGCCTAGAAAAAGAAAAAATAGTAAGCGATATTGATCCGTGCTTGCATTTCAAGCGACGCTGTGCATTAACATCTGTTTATGAAGGGGAAGTTGGGGTGTGTCGTCTCCATTCGCTACAGTAGAAGGTCATGTAGAAAATGGTGAAATGGCCCTCCTGTGTTTTGGTGGCATGGTGCTTATGTTTTCTAGGAGAGAGAACCTTCAGCAGTGTTCAGGCACTGGAGAATCTCATCTATTTCTGTTCTAAAACAACAGGTCATTAAATGTTATCACACCAGTTTATTTTCTGCTGTGGAAATGTAAAGTATGCTTACATATCTGATGAACATGACTGCCCTGCCTGTAGACTGTGTAAATTTTACAACTGTGTTGCTCTTTTAACAGTTTTTGTTTAAATAAAGACATTAATGGTTTTGCGCGAGTTGGAGTTTTGATGTCCTCCTGCCTGGTTATTTCTTTAAGTAACTGGACTTATTTTTGGGGTCCAGTATCACAAACCCAATACTCTGCATGATAAATGGTTTTGAATTGACTATGAGCATAATGTCTTTTTTCATGTGCATATAATGGGGAATTAGGGAGTTCTGCTTTCTTGGGCTGCTCTGCTTTTGATTATCAGTGGTGTTCATGTCCAGTTAAGATCATTTTTTGTTCTTCAAACGATGGTCTCAAGCACAAAAAAAACTTTTATGCCATGGCAGGGAGTAAAGAATTAAAATATAAAACTATTGTGATGAAGAAATTCTGGATGCAGCTACTGACCAGATGCATCCATTTCCTGTTTTGATTTTGAAGTGCAGAACATTAGTGAGACCTCAAGCGGCACTAACAACCATATCTGGTCGTTTATTCTGCCAGCATGAGCAGATCGAAAGCTAAAATAACATTATCCTGCACAAGTGCAGTTCAACTGCTCGCTTTTTATTCCGAATTACTCAAATGGAACTGCAGTACCAAAACACAGCTCAAAGTTGACAGGCGTCCAGTTCTGTATCAGTGCATGGAATTAGCTTATCATCTTGTACTATAAAGCTTATGTGAATTCATCCCAAAAGAGTTATCTTAGTATCTTCATACTTTATTTTGATGTCACAGTTCTGATAATCAACAAATGCGACAACTGGAATCATCTCATTTTCAAGAATTATCGTCTTGCGTATTTATAGCAGTTCTTCAAGCACAAATTGTTACGGGCCAGTTTGAATGACAGTCTCTGGGTGTAGGAACTAAATGTGAACGGAGACATAACCGTCTTGGCGGTGTGATCAAGCAGTCCATTAAAAGAAAGATTTATGTACTCAAATTTTCTTTCAGGAGAAATTCAAAACCTTTTTTGAAACTGCAACTCAAAATATCCAGCCATTTTAAAGAATAACAACCAATTATTACCTGATCACATTTTAGAAATCTACGTGAATCGTGAAGTTCGAATTCCGTTTTGACCAGTAAAAGGTTTTGAAGAAATCAGCGTACAATTTCTAATACGGACAGTAGAAAAGGGTCAGAAATCAAAAGGGGTGTTTGTATTAAATATTTTATTTCCAAGAGCAATGTACAATTTGCAAATCTGTAAACGGGGATCTGCCATCGAGCATGGCAAGAACAATAAAATTATAAAAGCTGGAAAAATTATGAACACCACCATAAATGCAGGAGGACGCCCAGCTTTCGGAGATGAAGGTACTAGTCCCAGAAATTTACTAAAAATTGCCATCTGCGAGCTGGAGGGAAAGGATTGCTGCTATTGAATCCTTATCTCTTCGCACACAACAAGCAAACAGTGGTAAGCTACACATTAAAAATTCCCTAAAATTAATTTTATAATTACAAAAAAAAAAAACAAGATTGAATAATAAATATATTACAGACTGTCAGTGCATTTCGCTCTTCAGTGCTGAACCAGACCTAAGACAAACTTAAAAAACACAGAACTAATATTTACTTCAGGAATAAGTTACGCAACAAACATGTATCTGTAGAGGTAAAAGTCTATCTGCTTGGCAGCTTTAACTGCAGAAATTGTCCCTTTGTCTCGTACACAGTATCAAATGGTAACCCTGACAAACACCTTGGCCAATCTGATGACTGTTCTTTGTCTTACCGAAGAAGGTACTGTACACTCGGATGGACAAGTGTGATGACATATCTAAAAATCTCAAAGGAGACTGTTGAATTTGAGTAAAACATTCCAAAGATAGCAATAAACAAACTATGCCTGAAGAGGAAGACTGATTGGTCAGTGGTGGAGTTAAGGAGCTTGGGGGGGGGGGGGGGGGGGGGAGTGACTGATGGGAATTGTAGTCAGCCATGCTGGTCACTGGTGGAAGAGCCGGCATGCTGAGAAGCGTTACTGGGCAGGGAGATCTGGATGAGGAGTCATGGGACCCTCAGTCTTTCCGTACCCTCCTCTTCCTGACCGCCTGCTTGTGCCCCTCGGCAGTGTTCTGGCTGCCCTCGTCTGCATCCTTCATCTGTATCCACACAAAAATGGGGACGTTTAGAGATATGTGGACACGCGTGCAAAGATGCGCATGGACAGACACACAAAGAGACTAAGGGACACAGAAACGCATGAACGAGGACACAAAAATACACGGAGAGACAAATATGCACAGGCACATGAGGATGTAAGGAACTGCGCATTCAAAGATACGAGCAGAGACACTTAAAAGGAAACCAGGGCGTGCGCATGCACACACACATGCACACACCAGTGCAAAAGGAACGTTTGCCTTGGAGTGCGAGACTAGTCCAACAGGGCGTTAGTGCAGCATTACTTGCATAGTTTCAGCATCCAAGCTATTGAACTACAGCTGCTACCCAAGACGCTGTGTGACAAACTGTCAGATTTCCAAGCAAGACATTCTCTGTGTGGAAAAGATTGAAACCCCTGCCCTATATGAATATGCTGGCGAACTGAAATACAGTACAGAAACAGCAAGCTGAACGCTAACAGGCAGAGGAGTAAAATCAGCAAGTCAGAAAATGAAAATCCCGGCATGTTTTTGCAACATCCAGAACCTCAGCCACCAGAGTGTGGCTTGTGGTTTCACCCGCCTGCTGAAAAAATGCACCAACTGGCAAATCCTGGTGGATGGAAGAAACTACTTTTGAATGCTTTTGGTTTCTGAACTGAGAATTTCCACCTGTGAAAGCAGCATTTTGGGACAGGGGTGGTTCCCTTGAGTACTGTCATTTCACCTTTAGCCTGCTCCAGGCAACCTTACTTCCCCATATATTCCTTATACTGTGCAACTGCTGGCGACCGCAGTCGCCAGGTTTGTTTATATCTGTTCCGACTGCTGGCGAGATCACTCGACAAGAACTGTGTTTAGGAATGCCCTCCCTCATAAATAAGCATTATATGCGTGTGCCTTGCTGACAGTGTGTGCACCTCAGGGCTGCGTTAGTTCTGCTTTGCTTTTCACATTATACACAGATGAGTGCTGTTTAACTTCAAATAATCAATATGTATTCAAATACTCAGATGACGCTGTTCTGTTAACACTATTACACGACTCTGAGAGCTTCGATCTGCACCAACAGGGCATTAACAAAGTGGTTCCATGGAGCAACAACAACACTCTAGAAATGACCACAAAGAAAACGGAAGAAATTATATTTAGCCCAAAACCAATAGTTGCAAACCCCACCATAATCAATAATGAAATAATCAAATAGGTGCAGTCTAATAAATATCTGGGTGTAATGATGGATACCACCTTATCATGGAAACACCACATCGATTACATCTGTAAAAAAAAAATAGGCGTGCAATGCACCGAATACCCCTCAGCCCGATGTCGAAGTTTTTGGAGACGCCCGCCCGCCCAACCGCACGAAGGATAGCAATACCCCGTCAGCCTTGAGGGCTGAGGGGTAAAAACTAAACAGAGAATGTATTTCCTCTGTCGCCTTCGATCTTTTGGAGCTTCTCGGCAGATACTCTTACTGTTTTATACTGCTGTTATGCCGAGTGTTCTGCAGTACTGTAATGCTGCATGGTACAGCTGCTGGTCCATATCTGTAAAGTCTGGACTGAAACACGATCAAAATCTGTTCAAAACTGTGGGTCAGCCTCTAGAAGGCTGGTATGAGACTGCCTATCATAACAAAACATTGCGGCTGGCTAAAAACATCCCCTCTGATACGAGTCATGTTTTGAATAGTGAATATGTACTTCTTCCACCTGGAGGACGGTACAGTGTCCCACGGTTTAATAAGGCCAGGCTGAAACATTCTTTTGTCCATCAGTCAATCCTTAAAATAAACAAGGAGCTTAATCCATAATTATCAAAGGTGTTACAATGCAAGTACATTTGTTGTATGAATTATTTTCTGTATAATGTCTGTGTCTTACGTGTTGTGATGTTAATATGTTGTGTTGCAACGGAGCTACTGTTTTATGAAAAACAAATTTCAGATCTCTGATCTGACAATAAAGTATTATCTAATTTAAATCTAATCTAAAGTAGCTGTACACCTGTGCAATAATGTTCGCCAAAGTGCCATACGGGGCTGAAATGGTCGGAACTACTTTCAAGATCAGTTGCTTTTTTTTAAGGAGCTATAAAGGATTATCAGTCAACATTTCTATCAGGTATGGCCTCCATTGTTTAACGAACCAACGATCACATGGCCAATATTAGCCATTCATATATCAGAATACGGGAGACTCCATTGCGTCATCGTAATGGCTTGTTTTGAGTAGTTGTGGTCTGTAATTCTGGGTTATTTCCGCGGAAAAGACCCATTTTTTTTTGTATCGGTAGATGTGATATCTGGATCAGTCTTGAAAATAAGCCAGTTGCAGGCTACATTACACTGATCCAGAACTCAGCTGCCAGCATGCAATAGGCTTAAATTAACATGCTAAAGGTTAAATAGTGAAAATTCAACAAAAATTCCCCAACGTTGGAGAATACTATCCTGCTTCAAAGCTTCTATTACCATTGGCTCACCTCATCCTCAGACCCCGTCTCATTGGCTCAGCTCATCCTCAGACCCCCAGACTCACTGGCTCACCTCAACCTCAGTCCCAGTCTCATTGGCTCACCTCATCCTCTGACCCAGTCTCATTGTCTCACCTCATCCTCAGACCCAGTCACATTGGCTCACCTCATCCTCAGACCCAGTCTCATTGGCTCACCTCATCCTCAGACCCAGTCTCATTGGCTCACCTCATCCTCAGACCCAGTCTCATTGGCTCACCTCATCCTCAGACCCAGTCTCATTGGCTCACCTCATCCTCAGACCCAGTCTCGTTGGACTTGCTAATGTCCTCCTCCTCCTCCTCTTCCTCTTCCTCCTCGCCTTCGTCCTCTAAGATGTGATCAACAGCGGCTCTGCTGTCTCCGTCCTCTGCCTTCTTCACCTCCTCTTCCCCCTCCTCCTCTTGTTCCTCTGAAACATAGGAGAACATCATCCAATAAGATGCATTGGGCCTCCCCCTGCTGGACTAGAAATGGACCTACAGAGGGGACTCACAGTCAGAGATCAACTATTGGCAGTTTCTGCAGTTCTGTTGGAGTAACAGCCAACCCTCTAAATGGATGTCAGCTGTACTGTGGGTATTCATTTTAAACCCAAACCTGCACATCCAATTCATCAGACCGGACGAGCGTTTGAGAACCACTGATGGGGAATTCTACAGTAGTGTTCAATCATGTTCAAACAAGTATTTATTTAATGTAAAATTGGATCGTATAAATCAGAGGTGGCCAACCCTGGTCCTGGAGAGCCTCAGGGTGTTCTGAATTTGTTTTTTTTCCCCTATCCAATTCAAACCTAAGACACCAGGAGAGATGAGTAAAGTGATGCTTTAATTCATCAAGTACTGAGTAACACCGAAAACCAGCAGACACTGCAGCTCTCCAGGAACAGGGCTGGCCACCCTTGATATAATGACAATAAGTGAACAAATAACAATATATATCAAAAACAAAAATATTGTCTTTTTGAGAGAAAAAGTCAATATCTAGTGTAGCCACCCTTTGCTTTGACTATGACATTTAATGTTCCAGCCATAGTTTCCACATAATTTTAGATTTCCTCGCTCGCTAAACCATTCCATATGCTTTGAAGTTCATTCCCAAGAGATTCTTACAATGTTACAACAGATTTGCTCAACTGTATTAAGGTCTGGACTTCGAGCAAAAAGTCATAAATTTTATGTCACCAGATATTTCTTTCCGGCGGAAAGAATTCTTGCACAATGCAGATGTGTGTTTATGATCATCATCTTGTCGAAAATGGAATTCCCAACCAATCGGTCTCTTTCCAGATGGCCATGTGTGCCTCACAAGGCAACTGTGATACAGCTTTGGATCCATAAGGGTCATTCCATGTCAAGTCACACACCCTCCCCAGTGACACCTCTTCAATTTGCCTGATTTTTATTCTATTGCCGTATGATGTCAAATGAAAGAATCCAATGTTTGAGCTTCCTAGCTCAAACGGTTTTTGAGTTATGGCCCTTCAAAGTTTGGGTGCCACGCCCACTTTTGGGGTCCGGGATTTGCACACTTAATTTGCAAGCATTTTTGGAGACCCATATCTTTTGTTTTAAGCTAGCTACAGGCCTGTAAATTGCTAAATCTATGTATTCTGGCCCTGTCTATCAGAATGTGCACTTAAAACTAGCATAGATTTATCGTTTTTCGAGATATTAACCCCTTAGGAGTGGATTTTTTTAATGACGCAATAAATTTTTTGGGCAATTTTGGGGTCTATTTCATCAAAGGTTTTTGTCATGATGGGGTTTCAACTAATTTATAATCATATCCCTAAAAGAATAAAAATCATCCTTTCATTTCTTGGCAAACTCAAAGTCTTTTCTTGATGTTGGCAGCTCTTAGCAGCATCATGACCAATCAGTCCATTTTCACACCAGCATTCGGAAATAGTAGATCTTGATACTTTCATCGCTCACTTCAGGCGCTATTAATATCATTACGGAGTTGTTGCACTGTCAATCTCCAATTTTTTTGAAACTCATCATACAAAGATAAACATCAGAGGCACTTAACTTCTCTTTTGCACCTCCATTGCCGCTAGTTTTCCGCGAACCGGTCTTGGAAACACTTGATAGTGTTTCTTCCACTGCCGTGGCAGCATTTAACATCTTCAGTATCATGTAAGGCTACAATATGGTGACGAACAATCCCAGAACCCATTTTATAGCATCAATAATCACAGAATGGGCCTTCAACCATGTACTCAGGCTATGTAAGAGTCAAAAAATGTAAAATTTGCCACACCTTTCAATTGTTATAAAGAAAAATTTATGTTTTCAGTGTTTCAGTTCATTACCTATATGTTTACCTCAATATACCTTTGGGAATTATTTATTTTGTTCTTGTTGCTTAAAATAGTATTTTTCAATACATTTTCACCAAAATAATTATAGAGAAGTAGTATATTAGGACCCCTTTCAGATGCAAGTGGTGGTGTATAATCATCACTGAACACTGCTGTATTTTTTATTAAAATGGAGCTTTTCACACAGGGGAAAGTCATGCAGATTCATTACAGAGTAGTTTGGAAAGTGCCTGGCCTAAATCCCAAATCAGAAAATGATGTAAAACTCCATGTATGGAGAAAAATCCTCCACAGCAGTGAGAGAACAATCTTCACAGGCCAGTAAATTGAAATAGCCATTGGACAAAAACAAAGTGGATGGGAAAACCGGAGGAAGAGGATGAGAAAACTAAATCTGAATATTTTGTAGGACTGTGTGAAATGGGATCCCCCGCAAACATACCTGCCACCTCCGCGCTCTCCAGCTCTCTTGCTTCTGCCGGCTGCGGCTCGGCCTCCTCTTCCTCCGGTTCCTCCTCCTCCTCCTCCTCATCCTCGTCCTCCTCCTGCTGGTCCCCTCTCTTCGGCTTATCCAGCTTCTTGTATGCCGTGTCAGAGTCCGATTTCTGAAGTGCATGGCGTCACAGAAACCGTACCGAGAGAACAAGATCAGGTTTTCGACCCTAGAAATCCCTGACACATTCTCTGGTTCCATTTCAATTCACAAAATTAAATAAAACGTAATCAATCAAGTAATAGATCAAATCTTTAGTAAAACAAACTGATTCAACGGCTATAAAAATTAATGTTCACTGTAAACTAACCAAATCCCATTTCTCGTTTAATATTCATGACCAGATCATTAGCCTAGTATCACGATTGCCCATCTGATTTTTTCAAAATATAATTTTTACCACTTAAGAGAATGGATTTTTTTAAAAATTTTTTTTAATGGAAAACGGGAAAAAAAAAACAAACAAAAAAAAACGCCTATTTCCGCCCACCCGAAAGAACAGGCAGTCAATATCTTAACTTGGCAAAAATATTACTTAGGCAATTATGCTGTGAGGCCAACAATATGCCAAAATATACCAGCATTTCCCCTCAGTACAAACCCAAAGCTTGCCTGAGGGAATAGCTTGCTTACCTACTACTGAGAATACAAGTTTGGCACAACCACTAAACTCAGTTTGCAATTAAGTCATTTCAGATATGGCTGAGCACTCTCGACCACGAGTGGCCTTTGGCCTCCATTACACACAAGGGCGCCATCTCACCCTGGGCCAGCAGAACAGCACCCCCAGGCCCACTGGCAGGCCCACGGTCAGGATGTAGATGATCCACAGCCACGGCCTCTCCTCTGCTGCCATCAGGAGTTGTGCAAATATCCCCGGCTGCAGAAATACAGCGTGTTCAGTACGGGCGTGACCTTCAGAGAAGCCAGTTTTTCAATCCATTCATTCCCTTAGGCCATGAAAAACGAATCAAAAGGCAATTTTTCACAGCCCTGAATCAGGACATGGATGAGAATTCCAGGCCGTCTCCGTATCCCTCTGGATAACAGAATACATTTTCTGTATTATTTAGACTTTGAAGGTATGAAATCACGCATATGCAATCTGAATGACTGGCTCAACAATCACTAAAGCCAATGGATGAGAAACAGTTCTGAGGCACAGATAAACAGTATTGTGAAAAAGCACTAGCCCCCTTCCCGGGTTCTTCCATTATCAAGCCAATTTTAGCATTAGAAGGAGATAAACTGAATAAACACAAAATGCAATTTTTATAAGATGATCTCATTTGTTGAAGGAGAAAAGCTATCCAATCCTACGTGGTCCTATGTGAAAAGATACAGTCCCATTAGTAACCAAATCGATAAATTACACAAATTCAATTAATAATTGATTTCATTTCACAAGATGTGTCCAGGCATGATTTCCACCAGTGCTGTTGAATCTAACGCTTAAATAGAATCTGGTAATGTGAAATTGGCAAAAAGTAACACATGACACGGCTATCTGACAAATTTCACAAATAAAAACCATATTCATTAACATATATCAGCACCCTATTGCTGCTTCAGGACCTGGGCAACTACCCATAACTAATGGAACCATTAATTCAGCTCACTACCAAAAATTCTTAAAGGAGAATTTCCGGCCATCAGTTAGTAACCTATGACTCAATAGCAGTCGGGCTATGCAGCAGGACAACGATGTGAAGCACAGAGGCAAGTCCACCCCTGAATGGCCCAAAAGAAACAAAATGAAGGCAGTTGAATGACCTTTAACATTCAAAAATAAAAATGGGAAAAACTGTTCATAGCTCAGCACAATGTTGGAAAATACACCCGAAAACAAACTGAAACACCTACAGTTCACATGCTTAATTGTTCTAAACACTGACATTTTCAACAAACATTTTCATGGATGAACGTGCTTAAATGGCACTTTCACTCACAGGCTCATGTACAAGAACCACGCATACAAACAGGCCCTACCAGGACTGTACAGTGCGAAATGAATATTGGTCCGTGCGATGAATTAACAAACTAATGCGGCAGCGGTGCGAAGAGACACAGAGGCGTTGTGTGCGCGCAAGAGAGCGAGACGCGAAACAATACCACCTCGCTAATGTACTTGGTAGTTGTAGTCTGTCATATGATTAAGAGACATGATCCCACCTGCATATCCAACAACATTTCCCACAATTCCTACGCCGGACACAGTCATATGAGTACACCAGTGATACGCGGTCGGAGGTTAGTTAGTTGAGGCAGAATCCTCACCGTAAAGCGAACGATTACTCCCTTTTGCTTGATTAGCAAACAGACGATTAACTAATTTAGTAAGACTAAAAGGCCGAATGACAGGCCAGTTTAGGTTTCCGCGGCATTATTACTCAGTATATCGAACCTGAAATGCTCACGAAACTGCCGATTTGCGCGTACTTCCTTACAGTAAGCCGAGGCAAGCAATGCCATTCAGTTCTTATGCCGAGTTCAATGCTTGATCAATATGCAATATATTCCCCTTTAAAGCTAGAGTATGCAATCTTGGAACAGCGAGCAAGATTTGAATGTAGCCTCACCTCTAAACCCACCCCCTCCCCTCAAGTCTCAGACCAAAGCCATGCCCCCTGACTCATTGCTTTGGTAAACCTCCAGAGGCCAGATGTAGACACAAGTTAAAAGCGCAAGGGAGGGGGCGGCCTGCAGCATTTGCACGAGAAATGATTGACATCGTCAGTCACTCCTCCTGGTTCTTTTATCCGGTTGCGGTGAAATCTTGCAGAAGGAATTAGAACCACTAGATGGAGCCAGATGACTCTGATTTTCTCAAAGATCATCTGACTCAGATCCCAACGTCAGGTCATAGTAACAGTTTTAACAAATAAGACAAAAAGTGATTTTTTTAAACAAGCGTTTGCCGCCTAAATTTTATGTGTCCATACGGACGGACGGAGCCCAATGCTATATCCCCCGCTTTGGGAGATAAAAAATTGCGAACTCCAGCTTGGAGGTGTTTATTTTTTATTTTTCTTCTTTTATAATCCGATGAACAAAAGGTTAAGACAATACATGAAATTATAGAGCAAGCGGAGATTTATTCTATTGATTAAACTTATTTTCATCCTTGCGGTCTTGAATCGAAGCGTATACGTCAATGAATCTTTTTGTTGTCATTACCTATCAGTATACTGGTTTCCAACAGGCGTGGATTTAATTGTTTTGATCGTCAATCAGGTATAGTACGTGGGAACAGGTTGACAAAATCCAGCGATAAAAAGGTTAGGCCACTGCCTCACATCACCGCACGTCTCAGGGATAGACTAATAAATAACAGCATGTTTAAACAGTATTACAGTATGTTTATATTAAGAGTATGCACAGAATGCATAAATACTTAAATAAGTAGTATACCTATCAAATAGTGGAGAGTTCTGTTTACTGTTAATGCAAATTACTTAAATTGTATGAATTTAAAGAATTCAGAGAACTTGAAAGTACTTCCATTTACAAAGGAGATTATAAATATTTTACATGTCTTTAAATGATAAACTGCATGACTTGTGGTTGGTTTTAAAGTTGTAACAGATGCTTTCACTGTGCTACAAGTTTTTTTTTTGCCCGGATGGTAGATACTCTGCAATAGGGTCAGCGACCAATGGTTGAGTCATTTTCCTGGGAGGAATGAAAACCTTCACCGGATTTGGATTCAAGGGGCAGATTTGAAGACCCCAGCCCTAAGCCCTATCTGCAGCACGGTTGGGGTTGAGGGGGGAGCCCCACCTCGTTGGCGCTGGCCACCAGCTTCTTCAGACCCCAGCTGTCAGAAGCCCAGCGGTCGGCCACCTCCTTGTCCTGCGTGATGATGAAGTTGTCAAAGTAGATGTCGGACGTCATGGACCAGAGCTCCAGCCCAACCGCTGCAAAGGGAGTCATCCTGAACGGGTGCAGGTCCTCAAAGTAATCCGGGTTGGCGATCTTTCGCGGGCGCCAGATGCCCTGAGAGGACAAGACAAACAAACATAGCCGGCAGGGCCAGGGTTAGCAAGGAAACAAAATTCTTAGAATTCCACAATAATGAAGGTCCTAACACCAGGTCTAACAAAAGGCATGCCATTCAAGACCTAAAGATCTGAACTGAACAGCTGATTAGTCGGGTAAGATGTGCTAAATTACGGTTGAAATAACAAACAGGATGGTAAATCTCCAGGAACAGATATGTTCCTGACACAACAATAAAAACTGTTTGCCACTAACATGGCAATACCCCCCGCCGCCTCAATGTTATGTGTCCGTACGGACGTGCGACCAGACGGACAGAGCCCAATGCCATATTCCCGCTTCACGCTAATCGTGAAAAAGTAAGCAGAGCTTACTAATACCCCTGACGTCCCCAGTCATGCTTTTTCTGTCGGTGATTATAGAAATTATCACACTCTGAACATTAATTTTGACAAAAATAACAACACATCTCCATATGTTAGAAACTATGTGTGGCAAATTTGAAAAGAATCCAATGTATAACATTTGCAATATCGATCGGACAAATTGACATTGAACCCACTTGAAAATTTCTCATTCCAAAAACAGGAAAACGGAGATATTTTTGTGAAAAATCATCCCAGATGGCTGACACTTTGCACTGCACCTTTCCCTGTGGTAGAGAATGTCTGCCAAATTTGAAAAGAATCCAATGAATAATATTAAAGATATCGAACGGACAAATAATGTCTTCGGACGGAATGATGGAATGATGGTCGGAATTCTTGGTATACAACTATATACCCCCCACATTTCGTCCTCGGGGGAATGAAAAACTAGAGGTTCATGAGTTTCATGAGTTTCATGTGAACCTGAAACTCAGGTGTTCTGCCAGGTCTATTTGGGAGAGGGGCACAAGGTTGAAATGAAATACCAAACTACTCCTAAAGATGTTTTATGAAAGTTCCTCAATTCAGTAGCTGTGACCTGCGAAGGGTACAAAAAGGTGTCATTGAATCAGCTAAATAGGTGCATATGGGTGAAGGAATGTATAAAATCACAGAAGGGCCACTTTTCAGAACTCGCCAAAACTGAACATTTGTATGTTGAGACATGTTGAATACTGCGTACACTTAAAGTTTCAGCTCTTTAGCAAAATTAGAGAGGTCTAAAATGAACCCCTTTATTTTTTCAATATAAGAATCCTACCATGACCACCTTAGGGCGTGCAGGGATGAAATATAATATTAAAGTAGTTTATGTGCTTTAGATGTTGCACACCAAGTTTTCTCTAATTTGTTCAATGTTCATGACCATAGAGGTTGCTGGTCGATTTGTTTATGGAAGACAGATGACAAAGGACACACTTTACACTGTTTAAGTAACTCAAGTGGTTAATGACCAGTTGAGTTAGACACCTTACCGGTGACTTGATTAACTTTGATTTCACTGCATTGCTTTAGTGCTCGACCCCTCCCCCCTACCGCTATCCCACCTATGAAGTAGCCTGACCAACTCCCGTCCCCTCCAGCCTCCATTTTGAGGGCCCTACCTGGTAGTTGGGGTTGTCGATGAGCGGGGCCTTCCACTTTCCCTTGTACTGCGGGTTGTTAATCATGGGGGACTTCCAGGCCCCGCACCCAGGGGCTGTCTCGCACGTGGGGTTGGGCACCTGCGGGGCCTCCCACTCCCCGTCCATCTCATCATCCCTGTCACATGACAAGGTGACCTCACAAAAGCATTCCGAACCCTAATTTTTCAGCCAATCGCAAAGCTCTTCCCACTTGACACCAGCACCAGTTCAACAGTCATCAGAACACAGAGAAGTAAATAACGCCAGAGTTTTTATTTTAATCCCATAAAACCTACAGGCCCATATCGGGTTTGTCAAATACAGACGCTGTATTCCGACCAGCGGATCTTCAGACCCATTTGCATTCTCGTGGAGATCCCAAGATTTCCAACAATCCCAAATATATTCAGCTGAATTACATGGAAATGTGTATAAAATATTGTACAAGTTATTTTCTATTTCATGTAATGCTATGGCCATAAAAAGGTGTCCTGGGTTCAAATATTTCTCTCAATAAAAGTGTGATGTTCTGTGTCATGTGTAAGTGTGAAGCACTGCAGCCAACAGATACAGAATATGCGGTAACAATGTCCGACTGTGGAAAAAATGCTTTTTCTAATTTTGAACCCACTGAAGGGAAAACTTAAGGTGAAAAAACTCAGTTTATGGGGGTTCATAACGGATGATGCTTTTCAGGGAAAAAAAAAATACAAAATGTACTCAACAACTTTGTTGCCAAGTTGAGGCAAAATGTTTAAATGTAACAAAACATCTCCCATAACATTGAGATGGCAATTTAGTGTGCGACAGGTTTAGATTAATTTTAATTCTGCATTCAGCCTGCCATCACAATCTCCCGCAAGAATGATATTATCACAATCTCCCGCAAGAATGATATTCATCCTCAGGACTCCTTCCTTCCAGCAGATATCTCAGGACAAAGCCTCTTTTACAGCAGGACCTGTATAAATGCTGGAACATTTCCCACAAAGGACAAGGAGGATAAAATTGTACAGCTCACCAGTCCTCAGGCTTCTCTGCGCTGGGGTCGGCGATGAACTCATGCTCCTCGTCCAGCCAGCCCTCTGGCTTAACAGCATCGGGGTCTTCGATCATGGCCGGGGCGTCCTCATCCCTGCAGGAAAGATGAGGATGCAGCCATTTGAACAAGGAAGATACAATCCACTTTTTCAAACTCAACTCCATATGATCACTGCCACAGTTCACCTTAGATTTATTTTTTGATGTGCTGAGGGCAATACAGTGCTTGATAGTAAATGGAAGATTGTGCAAGATAGTGGATTGCAAATGGAAGTCACAATTCACATTCATTCATTCATACAGACTTTCACTCACAGTGAGTCATTAAAGTTGGAGGAAAGGTGAAAACTTTGCGCAGGTATGGACACCGGTGTCTGCAAATTCCGAAATTTAATTCCTAAACTATTCTGTAATTGAATTTTCAAATGTCAAGCTTCACTGGGATAATTTTCCAAAGTCTCCATGACACAAATACTGAGTTATAAAGCTTAAATAGGCTCATGCATAACAGGAAAAATTGGCAAATTTTTGTATTCTGCACAACGGGGCTAAAGGACAGTCACCAACAAACAACCTGAGCAGTTGTTCCGTTTTCAATTTAACTCTGCTGTAAGATAATCAATCTGTATTAAACAGAAAATTCCATTATTGGTGAAACAAATATTACTGGTTCCAGAAGGCAACTTAATACTTGAGCACAAATTGAGAAAATCTTCTAAAAACTGCATTTCAAAGGAAGAGACTGTTAAAATTAGTTCAACAGAATATAGATGACAAAAAATAAATATTAGCAAGGAGACCTCAAAGAGGTCAACTGTGAAATGTCGATCAGAGACACACTGGAATTAGCATTATGGGCCACTGGCTCACCAGTCCTCTGGCTTCACTGCTTCCGGGTCGGGGATTTTGGCCCGCTCGTCCCAGTCCTCGGGTTTGGCATCGTTGGGGTCATCAATCTCCTTCGCGGGGTTCACCGGGGGCACCATGTCCGACAATAGGCTGCCCTTACTCACGCTGGACTGGTCGACAAAGACCTCGTAGGTGTTATCTGGACTCAACACTGAGGCAGAGGAGACAAATGCCGCATTTAAAGTAGAACGCAGCTGCCTTCTTGCATTGTGTTGTCTGCAAGTATTAGGGTGATTTTTTTTCAATAGGGGCACAAACTGTGAAAATTCATATCCGGCCCTGTAAATTTTTAGTAGGTTAGTGCTTGGGAAAAAAAATATTTGCCAAGTTACAAAGCAGGATAAGCCCCAAAAAGCTTCAAAATATCAATTTTGCTTTGATTCATCAATGTCCCAAATCAGGGTGGATTCATTGTCAGGCTCATATTTAAGGATATTTCCCTGAACCACAACCCGAGAAACAGTTGTCTTAACCAGTATCGTCAAGTTTATTAATTCCAAAAAACAAAATATCGTTATCCTCCCAAGAGCCTGAAAAACTTTTGTTGGTGTCGTGGAAAATCCACTCCACTCCGTTACCACCTAATGTAGTGGCTCCCCCTGGCTGGAGACAGGGAACCAAGCAGATTTGCTCCTTGCTGACAATCATTTATGTCTTTTCCTTTCCTTTCCTGCGACAGTAAGCATATGGGGAAGTGGCCAGCATTTTCTCTGCATTTTCATTTATTACTGTGAAGTACGGTAATTATGCTTTTTCATTTCCACTCGGTTACTTGTAACCATTTCCATGGAAACCTATGAGCAACTTTTTGAAGAAGTAAAGGAGGCCCTTTGAGACGTCAATGGGAATCATCAAGTTCTGCCACACTGCATGGTGGCTATGAACCATTTACTTGAAAAACACTCCACTCAGTTACCATTTATATTAACAGAGTGGAAAAAAATTTGTTCTCTTTACATTTGGACAAGGAAAAAACTTGCAGTACATTCCTCACTATACTTCTGGATCTGTCCAAGCAAAAGGGTAGGTTTGCATACCTCCAAGCAAAGCACATAATTAAAGCTTGAGCCAAGTGTTACAATCGAAAGGTGTAGTTCCTGCCCAAAGTAACAGGACATCTCTGCCTTAAACTGGAAGTACTGCAAAGCCCTGTTTCCAAACATTTATGAGTATAATCTGAAAGGGTTTCCGTTGAAAAAAATTTACATAGAAACTGGAAATAAAGAAAAGGAGTAAAGATTTGTAGTTTTAATCTTAAGTTTCATTTGTTATCAAGTTGTGCTTCTCATTCTAAATATTGCAGAACCTTTCTTCTCCCACCACCGAAGATAACAGAATGCAATGAGGACCTATAGTTTTTGAGAGTTTCAGGACAATAGGAGCATGTCGTACCCAGGGTGTAGAGGTGGGTTTTCTTGTCGCTGTAGTACTTCTTGAGGTCGACGTCGGGCCTCTTAGCGTGCTTCTCCTCGATATCCCCGTTGAGTGGGCTCTTGTGTCTGAAGATGAAGTGCAGCTTGTGGTCCTCTCCGCACTTATCCGGGCCGAACATGATGGTGTAGGGCGTGCGATCATGGAACTGCTCCTACAGGGGGCAGCACCAGCACATGGAAGGTTTAAGAGATGTTTAACGGAGCAATATGTAAGAAATGTATGGTGATTAATCATGAAATGGCCCCGATATATCACCAGACATTAAGGAATTATGTTAATTTCAAATACTGATGTCACTGACAACAGTAGTCCAGCCAGAATATTCTCATTGCAAAAGCGAAGTTGCAGCCGACAACTTATGTTGATGTTGTCATTTTGTGTTTTGGCTCGTTGCGCTGCCCAGTATCTATCTCCCAATCACGAAGTCAGTAAAATTTCGGCATCCAGGTTGCCAGTAACCACTGAGCTGCAGCTACCAGCGTTTCGGAGCGCAAATGTCTGACATCACTAAACCTAAAAGCAGGCCTTTTCTTGAAAAATCTTTAGGTGCGCAAACATTTGCGCGCATAAACTTTATTTTTCAGCCTTAGGTGAGCATTTTTTTTTAACGCAGCTCAAGTGCTATTCTAGGCGCGCAAACCGTGCCTTTCGTGAAAAAAGATTATATTAATGTTGTGCATAATTAATCTAATAAATATATTATGGTGATTAAAAAAAATGTTAATCTAACGTGTAACACCTTTCATTCCTTCATTATTTCCTTCTTATAAAGGAACGTAAATGTGCAAAATAAATTGTAGCTTAAGATCTGCCTTGGCTACAATTAAGATCGAGATAGGCATACTTTAGCTGCTCAATTCGATTTGGCCTTGAAACATGATGTCAAAGGCAAAACTCTGGAGCTTGGCACCATTTTGTTTAAGTCGCAGATTTTTGGAAAACTGGTATGAATAGCCTGTACAAACAACGTTTTGCTTACCAAGCTCAACTACGACCATGTACCACCTGAAAACACTAAATCAACCTACTTTGTATTCTCTCCGCGCATACACGTGTTCTATCTCATTTAAAAGTGAACAATAAGATTGAGTTGTTACATGTCAGCTCATAGCAATGCGAACCAATCGTTTGACTACTTAATTTGCAACTGTATTAAAAGGTGCACCCCCACGACATTGCGTACAATACAATACAGCAACTTGTAGGTTTAACCGAGAAAATTCCCGGAAAAGACATTACTTCCGGAAAAAAGGGAGTGCGATGGCTGATGCTCTTGTCTTGCCAGTCTGACTGGCCTAAACCACAAGAAAACGAAGCCAATAAAACTCCTTTATAGCTCATTTCGTTACTTAGCGGAATGGATTGCACCATATCAAACTTCAAGTCGCGGATCATATAGGACATGTTCTGCACAGTTTTTACTGAACGCTGTTCACTCAGCATTGCAGGTTACAAGTTGCAATTTAAGCCAATAAGTGAAATTGCTTTGTCCAATTTATTTCTTCTGGATGGGTCAATATAAGGTTTAACCCCCAAAAAATTGCTACAAAAGCTTTTTAAACTGTTTTGGTTAGTATTTAGTGTACTTAATAACATACAAAAATCTACCACAATCTGAAGAACGGAAAGGGTTGATTTTCAATATGGCGTCCAACATGGCTGCCGAAACACTAAAATCACCATAACTCTGTTAATATTGCTGCGAGCTTGGTAAATTTGGTGTCTATCCTTAGGTTTTTGGGGTCAAGGAATCTATTGAAAGCATCCAAACTGCCATAGAACAATTGGGTAAATAGGAAAATGGAAAGTGGTGTCAATGGTGGTCACCAAAACATGAACATAACCGGAATTTATTTACCGCTCACACTGCCTTAATTTAATTAGGTGTCTATACCTAGGTTTTAGAGGCCAAGGTAGCCAGTTGGAACATTTAAATTGCTATAGAGCAATTATAATTTTTGGAGAATACAATCAAATTTTTTTTCTCCCTTTTCAGGTTTGAAAATGAGCGAAAGTGAAATCAACCCGAAGGTTTGTCCGATCTGCAGACAAGCCTTTGAAGACGATGACAACATCGTAAAGGTTCGTGAAAAAGGCGCTGATGGTATCAATGCAGCCAGTGTCAAGAAAGGTGATACTGTCAGCGTCTCAGCTGGAGATGAAGTGCATTCAGACTGCCGCAAAAGATACACAAACCCAAAAATGCTCAGTCTTGAACTTGGAAAGATGTGATGGTCCATTTGATAGCCAAAACGACTGTCTATTTTGTGGGCACAGGGTTCTTTCAAGTGAGAAAGATGTTAGTTACGTTAAGACAGATGCTTTTGTAAAGACAATTCTTGAGTGCTGTGAAAGTCGATCTGATGATTGGGGATTCAAAGTCAAAGGTCGAATTGAATACTATGGCTGTGATCTACATGCAGCAGACTGCTTGTACCATCATATGTGCAGTGGCAATTTCCGATCTGGGAAAGACACACCCCTTCAATTTGGAAATGAGCCAGATGTGAAGCGCAGAAAAGCTGGTCGACCAAAGAATGAAAGGCAGGAGCAAGCATTTCTGCAAGTGTGTCAGTACCTTGAGACAAATGATGAAGAGCAATTTACAGTTTCAAGTTTGAGTGAGAAAATGAACGAGTTTTTGTCCGATTCCAATTCTCCTGCTTATGATAATTATTATCTAAAGAGTAAACTGAAGGAAAGGTATGGAAATGGTATTTATTTTACTGAAGGCGATGGTCTCCATGATATTGTGACAATGAGGGAGAAAATGTCTCAAATTCTTAGTCTTCCTTCAAGCAAATAAAACAGGAAAATGATGAAGAATCACAGAAAAGGAAGATCATCGAAACCGCTGCAAGACTCATTAAAACTGATACTAAGTCTAATGTCCCATCGGTTACAATTGACTACCCAAGTACACAGTCACTTAAGCTTGATTCTGCTCTGTCTTACATTCCTGAGTCTCTGAACAGTCTGTTTGTTGGCAAAGATACCAAAAATGTCAGAACTTGGAAGAACAGTAAATGCTTTATAATAATATTCAGTGATCATTATGGTCATTCACGATCATTATGGGCACCATGTTACGTTTTCGTAATTACGTAATTGTTCTAGGACAGTTTAAATGGTCTCATCGGATTCCTAGACTCCTAAAACATATGAATAGACACCAATTTTATTAAGCTATCAGTGATAGTTAAAGAGTTATGATCATTTTAGTGTTTTGGCGGCCATCTTGGACGCCATCTTGAAAATGACCCTTTTCCGTGTTCCAGATTATGGTGGATTTTTAGTATGTTATTAAGTACCCTACGTACTAATAAAAACAGTTGAAAAGGTTTTTGGAGCAATTTTTTGGTGGTTAGGTCCTAATTTTTCATGTATTGACCCGTCAATTCAGTAATTTCTTAGATTAGTCATTTAGTTATTAACCCCTTTCTGGGGGAGATGAGGAGGGGATACTGCACTCTGCACTGTTTTGAATGTGATTGCACTACCAGTTTTGGCCTTAAACTTACACATTGCTCCTTTAAAATGCAGGGGTTTCCAGCTAGAAAATGCCATGTTGGGTGAAGGCTTTCATTATAGTCTATCAGTTACACTCCTGTTTCTATGGATGAAGGTCTCAAGCAAAGACTCTAAGGTAGGGATCCTCAAGCCTGGGCCTTCAATCCAAATCCAGCCCTGATTTTCTTTCCTGCCAGGTGAACTGAAAAATTAGCACTGCTGGTTGGCCAGGCTGGCTTTGAAGCTGACTCCCAGGTAAAGGGAGGGCATTAAACCAGCCGTTCTCGGACCTAAAGGACCGTAATTTGAGGAGCAGGACTCTAGGGGGTGATTAGTAGGATCAAGTGCAACTGCACCAGGTGTTTAACTGTCTGGGGCAAAAGCCTGCACCCACACCAGCCCGATCTGGACAAGGTTGAGAACTCCTGATGTAAAATAAGGGCAAAATAGACTCTGGCCTAATGGTTCAAAAAGTGTGAGTCACACTCGCGACTCAGTACGAGGCTGGCATAAGATTTAGAAAACTCAGAAATGCATAGATAAATAAATACAAGACAAAACAAACAATCAAAACAAATAAACAAGCTAGCCAGAGACTGCAAAAGTCCTCCTTCAAAGATAGTACGCAGGCACGCACCAACACAGCCTAAATAAATAGTCGCCCAACCACTCCTGCGAGTGACAGCGGACTATTAACCAACTGACTAACTGAATGAATAAATAATAATCACACTAATTTATGAGAACATAGGCTTGGCTGCTTCATGTCAGACACAGAAAACAATGTACCTAAAGAGGCATCAGGGCAATATGGCAAATCAAATCTGTATGTGTTGGTGCGTGGTGTTAGGTTTGAGCAAAATTGTGAACATTCATTGAGGGGCGACATTAAAAAGAACAGAAGGGACCCTTGCTCTAACAGCTCAGGCCTTCCTGAAGCTACAGAAGCTGAGGATTTAATCCCTGACCGAGAGATCTGAGTACTACACACAGGGCTCTGCAAAGTATATCCCAAAAACATGAAGAAGTCACCAGAGTCGAAATTACGTACCAGATCCAGGTCATCCGATGCAGACAGAAGTTTAATGTAGGCCCCACCACAGTCAATTCCATCTTGGAAATTTACCTCGTACCTTCAAATGAAAAAAATAAAATTGGACCATTATTTCTGTGAGGAAACCTCACCAGTCACCACTCAGCCCATGAGTCTCAAGAGAACAGTGAAAACTCCCCTGTGGGCCAAAACAGACTCTTGTGCCACTATTTCTGCTTATATCCATAGAATTTTTGTTTTGTGCGGACAGATCTGGAGTCAGTGAAAGGCAGTACAACACAGATTTGAGCGTAGTATTCAAGAAACAGTTATGACTTCATGGAGGCGAGGAGGGGGTGGGACGACTTATTTTTGGCAACTTTGGTCTCAAAAGGGAATTTGAGCTCCAAAAGAAATACAAAAAAATCACAACACAAATTCAGTACCATTCCATCATCCACCTGAACTCGAGATGTAATGACTCTTGATTCACTACCATCCACTATCATGGATAAAAAAAAAAATTATATTTATAAATCTCAGGCAAATAGTCCATGGCACACAAAGTAAGCCATGTACATTTAAAAAGCCCTCATTACCCATTCTATTTTGAATAAGAATATCTCAGTAACTACAAATATAACCCTGCTGCTTTTGTGTACAGTGATAGAAGACAGATGGAACTATCTTTTAGAAAAAGTTGGGGTCTCTGGCACCTGTCCCACATGGAGATTTTTGCCACCAAAAACAGCCAATTAAAAATCTCGTCCAACTTTGGGAGCTCATATTTTCCAAACCGAGGTACCAAGAAAGCTCCAGTTTGCCAAGTTATCACACAAGTTTGTGTAGAATGGAACCCAGGGGTATCAGAACACTTCTGTGCAGAATTTCTAGTACCTTTAAGGCCCCAAACCACACTTGCGAGTAGGTTTTTCTTCATTTTTGGCATTTTTAGCAAGCCCCCATGGCCTGCAGACTGTAGGGAAACACCTGGGGATGTTTGTGGAGCACTAGCTACATGCAGAGGCCTTGTATACCAACTTATAGCTCTCTGATATGTGTAGAGGCTGAGAATTAACCACTTAAAGATGCAAAAAACCCTGGCGAGGCTTTTCTTGGCTATTTATAGCCCAAATTCTGAAAATTTCAGACCCCCATAACTCAGTAACTATTTGAGCTACAGGCCTACAATTTTGCATAGACAGTACTTTTGTGACTATCTAGTGGCATGTAAATTTGAGACTAATTTGAAAATGGTGCAGCAACACTCCCAAGGAATATCTGGTCCTTTCACTTGGAATGACCTTAGTGTAAAAAAAAAAAATTTTGGAATACTTTAAAAACAATGTTCCTCAAGGTCAAATTGCAAAGGCTTTGAAGGTCTCATCATCGACAGCGCATAACATCATCAAAAGATTCAGAGAAACTGGAAAAATCTCTGTGCGTAAGGGACAAGGCCGAAGACCTTTACTGGTTGCCTGTGATCTTCGGGCCCTCAGATGCCACTGCATCACTCACCTGCATGATTCTGTCATTGACATTACTAACTAGGCCCAGGAATACTTCACGAAACCACTGTCTGTAAACACAGTCTGCCGTGCTATCCACAGATGCCACCTGAAACTCTATCATGCAAGAAGGAAGCCATTGTTGAGTATGATCCAGCAGCGCCATCATGTTCTGTGGGCCAAGGCTCATTTAAAATGGACTGTAGCAAAGTGTTCTGTGGTCAGACGAGTCCACATTTGGCATTCATGTCAGAAATCATGGGCGTTGTGTCCTCCGGCCTAAAGAAGAGAAAGACCACCCCTCCTGTTATCAGCCCTCAGTTCAAAAGCCAACATCTCTGATGGTATGGGGATGCAATAGTGCATATGGTGTGGGACGCTTGCATGTTTTAAAAAGCACCATGAATGCTGAAAGGTATATAAAAGGTTTTCGAGCAACATATGCTCCCCTCCAGATGACATCTATTCCAGGGAAGGCCTTGTATATTTCAGCAGGACAATGCAAAACCACATACTGCAGCTATTACAACAGCATGGCTTTGTAGTAGAAGAGTCCGTGTGCTGAACTGGCCTGTCAGCAGTCCTGATCCTTCATTGATTGAGAACATTTGGCGCATAATTAAACAAAAAGTCCCCAAAACTCTCCAGCAGCTGGAAGCCTGTATTAAACAAGAGTGGGATCAAATTCCAATGGCTAAACTCAAGAAACCCATCTCCTCAATGCCCAGACACCTCCACTCTGTGCTAAAAAGAAGAGGGGATGCCACACCATGGTAAACAGGTCCCTGTCCCAACTTTTGAGACCCGTAGCAGCCATCAAATTTGAACTGAGCTCATTTTGTGGATAAAATTGTAAAAATTTCTCAGTTTCAACATTTACCATGCTCCCTCTGTTCTATTGTGAATAAAATACTGGCTGGTGTGATTTGAAAGTCATTGCGTTTTGATTTTATTCAGGATTTACACTTTGTCCAAACTATTTCGGAATTGGGGTTGTAGTATCATCTGCAAATTTAACAAATTTGCTCTCAATGTTCCTATCAAGGTCATTAATGTAGATGAACAGCCGGGGTCCCAATAACGATCCCTGAGGGACTCCACTCCCCACCATACCTAGCTCAGATGAGATTCCACTGACCACCACACTGTGATCTGTCCTGTAACCAGTTTCAAATCCACTCCAGAATACCTCCTGTAACTCCAACAGAGCTCATTTTAAAAATTAGTCTCTTATGTGGTACTGTATCAAATGCTTTCTGAAAATCTAAGTATTTGATGATGTCATAAGCTCAGTTTTCATCAAAAGTCTTGGTGGCCTCTTCAAAGAATTCCAAAAGGTTTGTCGGGCATGACCTTCCCTTACAGAAACCATGTTGGCTATCCCTCAAGATATTATTACGCTCAAAAAATAATTCTAGCTTGTCTTTTATGATAGATTCCAGTATTTTGCATGCAATGTAAGTTAAACTGACTGGCCTGTAATTTCCTGGCTCAGTATGGTCCCCTTTTTTGTATATTGGTATCATATTGCCCTGCTTCCAATCATTTGGTATTTTTTCAGTTTCTAAAGACCGTTTAAAGATAGTGAGACCATCTTTAAACCGCTCTCCTCTAACTTCCCTGAGCACTCTAGGATATAAGCCATCAGGATTCGCCATCTTATCTGCCTTTAGTTTATGCAACTTCCCAAATAATTCATTATCCCTCACCTTAATTTCCGTTAAATAATTTTGAGCATTGGACATACCCTCTGGCAGAACTTTGAAACTCATCCCTTGACCCTTATTATTATGAAGAGCACCAGAAGGATATTTTTTACCCCAAAACAGCAACTTCTTCAATTATTTACAGAACAGGAAATATTCGCAGTAACTATTTGAAATAAAAGGTTAAATTTGGGTCCTTAATGAAGTTCCCAAACTACTTCCACTCATATTTGTCAGGCCAGTAACTGACTGAGCACTCATAGGAACCATAATTACCCATGACCCACAATGGGTGAACTACATTTGCTGTTTAAAGTCAATTTCTTGAATAACAACATCAGCCTGAATATAAAGGACTAGCAATAGAAAACTGTGGCGACAACCCCCCTTATTCGCACATTTACGCTGAGGGATCGCCACTGGCGGAGTTTGTCCCCATCTAATTAGCACCAAGTGGGATGGACTATACGACCTTCCTGCATCTATGCTGTAGCTTGCAAACTTACTGAAGTACCAGGGGTTTGTCCTGGAACATGAAGGTCTTGTCCAGCAGGGCGGCAATAGCGTGATGTTTGGCTCTGGATTTCAGCACCAGCCCCATATCCCCAGGGACTTTGTTCTCCTTCAGGGGCTCCACCTCCCACCGCCCTGCAACAGTGAGAAGGGGGGCCCCCAGAGGCACCAAAATGCAACCGTGGAAACAAGGACAGCAATTTCTCTGCAAGATTCCGCCTCTAATTTCATTCAGTGACTTTCACAAAATCCATTCTGTTTAAAAAAATCTTTTTTGACAATCTCTTTGCATGACTTATATAAATTCACTCACTCTACTTGTTTAAAGATTGAGAACAGCGACATAGTTTGTGTGGTCTTGACAGGAAAGATAACAGGAAAGGTATTTGGTGATATCTTTCAGTCTCAGACCTCACAAATGTATTTGCAGCTAAGCACAATGAATAACGACTTTATTCAAGATAGCTTTTGTAAATCCAATTGCTTTCACTACGACAAAATGGGAGGACCATGCATAAAAATTCAAATTCCTATGATAATGGGTCCTAGGCTGTAAATATGTAAAAATGACTGCAGACATGCAGCACTTACACCTCTCATTTATTGTTTCAGTTTAAATACAACAGGCTTCAGCACAGAGCACAAACAGAAAATTTAGCGTCCCGTCCCTGTACTCAAAACTCCTGAAGGGTAGTGCAAATATTCATTTACACACAGGCCTTGTGTGTAAAATTGTGACTGACCGTCGTACTTTGCGATGTCATCGTCCACATCTTCTTTCATTGTTTTGGATACTCTCCACCTGGAGAAGGGAGTTCAGAATGACAGCGTCAGTATCATGAGCACAGCAGCGCACACTATCCATTTCCGCCACAGGCAGACCACACAGGAAACGTACCTATCCAGGGAGCCATCGTCGAACGTGGCCGTGAAGTACACCTCACCCGTGGGTACTGGAGTTTTGTATATCACCTGAGAAAATGAGAAGCAGGAATGAAAAGTTCTCACAGCAAATGACCTCCCGTGTAAATGCACCGTGCCCACAGATGCCTGCGCACAAACAGTATTTGGACAGTCAACCAAGTTTAACCTCATAGAACCCATAGAAAACAAATGGAGGTTAATCAAATGCAGCTGCAATAATCAAAACTCCAGAACATCAAGTTTATTTTAAAGTCTAGTAGCAATGCCAAGGTTTCCAAACATCCCCAATATGTCCTGCTGAATTACAGAAAAATGTATATTAATTGTGCAGTCTTATAGGGAGTAAAGTAACCAAACTATCAGTGAGATTCATTCATAAAGTTCCTGTCATATGCTGTATTTGGCTAAAATGGAAACATACAGAGGAATTCTGCACAGCTTTCATCATCACAGTTTTCCCAGCAACAGTGAGTTTCACACTTTTCCCACTTGTACAGAAAGATTCTCCTTCATAATTGATTCAAGTCTGGGACAGGATACAATCTGCCGGCAAAACTAGCCTTTCTCATCCTTGACCCAAATCCAGTTTCTTAAAATTCAAGCCTCAGACGAGGCACACAAGCCCTGGTTCCGTTTTAACATCGATTATTATTCTTTTCTTCCTTGTGATCATTTATTTTTTAGTTCAAAAATCAAAAGACATAATGAAATTGGTGAGGGTGCAGAAAAACTAAAATACAAATAAGGAATTAAAATTCCAACAAAACACAACAGTGCAATAACCCAGCGTGAACATCAAGATTTCTTTACAAGCAATACTAGCTAGTTTACCAGCAACATTAAAATTCCCACACGATTTCCTGATCCTGAGCAATTCATTTCAAAGCAGCATTCATCTCCTTTTCATATGCCAAGGTCCAGACCTCAGCAGTGGCCCATCCAGCCTTATTTATACAGGGTATAGTGCCTGTGTCTACAGGTAGCATTTTTTTTAGCTGGATGGGCCCATAACCTCAAACCATTTTCAAAGCACTCCTCTCCAGTGCTTACTGTTGCCAAGTTACAAAATTGTCTTTGCACTTCCATAGTCCATTGTTACCAAGTCAAGTCTGTGTAGTTTAACCTTATGTTACCTTAGAAAGGTTAACCAAAATAATGAAATTGCATATTGCACCTGAGCTAACGAATGTTCATTTCCTGAAAGCATACCTGGAACCATATTCAGTCACATATGGTTCAAACTACGTAGCTAAGTTGACATCATAGCTCAAAACTAAGCTTTCGGAAACGTAGCTACCCCGGTTAAAATAAATGGGAAGCTAAGCGATAAAGTGTACCTAGTTACAGCTGCTGGTTAGTAGTAGTAAACACTGTTGTAGTAAACATTAATTCAAAATAGCTAACTAACTAACTTGTCAGCAAAACTAGAGTCTCTAAAGAAAGAACACGAGGCAAACCTAAACAGTTGCTAGTTGATTTGAGACAGCCTTGCTGCTTATGTTGTCAGTCCCACCCTCTTCTTGATTTTGATTAGTTGGTGAGAGAGAGGTGACATTGATGAGCCCAGCAGTGTTCCAAAAATTGAACTACTTCTAGCTGAGAGCACAGGGAATGCAGAAAAACAGCTGAAAGCTGAGGGTGTTTTTCGTGCCAAAGGCGTTGGGCGCCGTCATTGTTGCACTTCATATAATTTGCATGGAAAATTGAGGCTGCCAGCAAAAAAACAGCTGCCTGGGGATACTGACCAATAAGGTGCTCGATTTGAATTATAGTCATGAGGCATTTCAGTGAAATATGTCAACAAATTTCTTCTATTAGCAAAGATGATCAGTGCGTTCATAGTCTTGTGTGATAAACAGACCAGCTAGTTTGCAGCGCAAAACACACACACACAAACCTTTCGCACTCGGTTCTGCTCAGAGCAAACAAAGATAAATGTGGAGGCCCTGGAGGATCTCACACGGACAGAATTCACAGGAGGGCTGGCCCAATGGGGACCCTCCAACGTCTCCTGTGGCCCCTCCCCCAATCTAACCTGGAAGGAGACGTCGCTATCGGCAACAGCCTCAGGCTCCTCGCTCTCCGATTCCTCAGGCTCCTCCTCTACCTGCGCCTCCGGGTCCTCTTTATAGTCGAGATCTTCATCCTGAGCCCAGACCGTCGCCAACACCATCATCAGCGTCAGGCTGAGCAGCAGCAGGCAAGACCAGGCCCACCTCAGCTTCATTTCTGCAGAGGAGAGCGAGACACACTTGCGCTACACACGTACACACACAAATACAGACAGACAGACACATCGCATCACACAAACAGACAGAATACAGGATCAGTCAAAAACATAAATGCATGAAAAGACCACAGAAAAAAAAAAAAAAAACTCACAGGCACACTCACATCAACAAATGAGCAGACACACACACACACACAGACACCCTCCAGGGTCACCCACACTCACACAGCAGCAGCTAAGACTCAAGGTGTGCGGATAAGTTCACTCAACGTTCAAGACAGCTGATAATGCGATAAAGGCACTATGTGCAGGACGACAATGTTGCGCGCTCGCACACACACACACACACACGCACAAAGCAAACCAGTAATAATACAGGAGACCATCAAGCTAAAATCCCTCCATTTCACATCACTCAATGCATCATAAGATGTGCGTGCGCGCGTGTGTGTGAGCGCGTCTTGTCTTCAGCAAGCTTTATATCAGCCAGAGAAAAACAGTAACATTAGAGCAGCATGCATTATGTATTACTGTGCACTGAGCTTTAACAAAAGGGCAGCTCTTTTAAAACACGCCAAAATCAGACAGAGCCCTCCAAGCCACGCAGACATGAGGACGTTCATCCATTGGGAACATCTTCCCTCGGTGTTTTATTCACCACAACACGTTAAAAGTGATAACAATTATTACAATTACCGTGCGTTGTACGAGAGGTAAACTCAGAAGGGTATACCCATGTGGTGCAGCAGGACTTGGCTAAATGTGTTGAATCCGAATAATCCGGTTCATAAAGATAATAACGCAAAGTCACACAATTGTGTTTGGCTCACTTATTGACTACAGTATTGATCACACCATCTGGCATAAGTAAATTTCCTATCGCGTGTAATGTTAGCGGAGATAAAATTCTAAAACCACCAGTAGACGTTAGCCATAAAAACTGAACGGTATCAAGGAGAATGATATTCTCCAACTGGCGACCATTCCGACACGCCGAGCTCAGATTCAGGAAGAAGGCAGACAACGTTACCGCGACCAGGGTGCCGGTTGCACCTTGGCTCAGGCCATATGGAATAAAAAGCACCAAGAGTGACTGTACAGGCCGTTAAAGGCCGAACAGAACATGGGGGTAAAAATGTGCACACAGATAAGGTTGCGTTGCCGGCGGTGATCTTTTAATAGAGAATAAAAACGAACCTCTCCATCACTTAACAACGATAAGGTAAACCACCCGTTTAGGAAAGCGTCAAGATTCGGTCAGAAACAGTAGCTACGCGTGTGCAAGCACAGCGGTCTTTGTTGGTCATGTAACGTCAAAGATGTAGCTACTCATCAAGGCAATTTTACATCTTGACTGACAGCGACAATACAGCCACCCTCTCGGAATGGAAAAAAAAAATCGCAAGACGGCCAACTCCACCCAAAGAGTGTATCCCATCTCTAGGATAAAGTCCCACACGAGGAGTCGAGCCGCTTTTACACTAGACGCGAAACGAATTTTTCGCACGACAGGTTACATTGAAAGTCAACGCAAAGACGCGCGCGTCTTAGCGTTGACTTTGAATGTAATCTGTCGTGCGAAAAATTCGTTTCGCGTCCTGTGTGAAAGCAGCTTTATTGACGTATCTTGCATCTGCCAAATATCGCATTACACGCAAAAGTGGAGATGCAATCACGAGTCCACCTTCTGGAGCAAAGCAAAAATTAACTTGTCGGCAAAACAGTTGTTTATAGTAGTCGCTGAGATGACCCCATTCGGTGAATTCGCATGATGTACAGCGATACGATTGCGCCTGTCGAATGTCCAGCGACACGGCTACAGCTAGCGCAATGTGACCAGCCTGCAATGCAATGACAGCAAACTGGCTAATTTGCTAAATTAGCTCGGAATGCATTAGCGGCATACGCGAGTATTCAGGTTGTCTTTCACAGATGGTTGGATTCTTGCAAATATGATCATCTTAGCGACCGACATAAACAAATAGATGTACATTGGTTAGCTTGCTGTATAGGCTAATGATAGTTAGCTATTATGCACGAAAAAAAATGAATGGGGAGCCTCCAAGACGACCAACACACAGTCCGTACCAACCTTGATAATCTTCTAGAAGGATTTTTTTTTTAATCTTCAGGTGAGAGTTAAACACGACCGCTTCCGTTAACCGGCTGCACCTCCAGTTCCTTGGTTGGGAGAGGAAAGGGTACAGGCCACGGTTTTATTGAACGATCAAGCGGCTAACTCTGGAGGGGTCCAACTTCACAGTATCATCCTTCTTGAAACTGCGCATGCGCAAGTGGCCCACGCAAGATGCCAACATCGAATGCAGCGCGAGTAGTGACTTTCAAATACAAAATATTTCGTTCTTTATAAAAGCCTATGGGACGCGACATGAAAGAAAACAAGTAGATCAGAGGGATCCAATAGCTGCGACCTGGCCTAGCATCCGTCACGTGGCCTAGTGTCCATGACTAGTGGTTTCTTGTACAAGTGTGACCTCGAAATTGGCAAATGACCTTGAAAATCAATAGGGAACCCTTCATCTGTACCAAGAAGCTTGTTGTAAGATTTAATAGCCATCCATCAAGTGAAACTCGAATTACGGTGCGAAAACTGTGAAATCGGGGCAAAATCGACACTTTTTTGACCGGTGTGACCTTGGGATTCGACAGATGACCTTGAAAATCAATAGGGAACCCCTCCTCTCTACCAAGAAGCTTGTTCTAAGATTTCATAGCCATTCATTGAATTAAACTTGAGTTACGGTGCGAAAACCATCAGATCGGGCAAAATTAACACTTTTTTTACCTGTGTGACCTTGGGATTTGACGGATGACCTTGAAAAACGATAGGGAACACCTCCTCTATGCCTAGAAGCTATTTCCAAAATTTCATAGCGATCCATGAATTCTAACTGGAGTTACAGCGCGAAAACCCACAAACAAGGTGGTGACCTCTGTGAACTTGACCTTTGACCTTTGACCTCGAACTTGTGCATCGACATCACTTTGGTGAAGGTCAATAACTTCTGAAAATTTCATGATGATACGACGACAGGAACATGGTGAAAAAGGTGTCACAGACGGACGGACAGACAGAAGCGTTCATAGAGCTGCTTGGTTGCAGCTAAAAATACAAAAAAAAAGGTCAAAATCACTTTGAATACTCATGACTGGGCATAAACTTTAAGGAATATATCCCATTTCCACAATGTGGCCGCGCACGGCTCCAGCTGACGACTTGACCAATGAAAAATCATAATGAAATATGCTCGCTGTCATTCGTGCATTTTCCCGGGTGTTTCATCAACCATAGCCTTTCTTTCGCAGCTGGAACCTTTAGTAGGTACCATATATTAATACACGCTGAATAAGTTCATTCTGCAGCAATAAATCATATACAACGTAGGCATTACCGTTACCGCATAAATGTCCTCGAGGCTAATGCAATATTTCCGCGAACATTACTTCGATCGATTCAGCCACTTCTGTCAATGTCAGCTGACTACTAATTCATAGGCATACACACACCAGGCCGTAAAATGGTAACTATGTTCTCCAACAGAAGTTTAACGGCATCACCAGCAAGTATCGCGTTTACCAGTTCATTGCCGGGAAACTTACTCACCACTTAATGATAATATTATTGAAAGCTCCCCAGGCTGGTTGGACTTTCTGAAATCCCGCCCCTGCGGTCTGCTGATGTTCGTAAAGAGTAAATGCGGCTGAGCAGATGCACACACGACAAACATTTTTTTCGGTAAATTGGAAGACTGTTGAAATATTGCCACCAAAATAAGCGGAAAATGGCAAAGTAAATGAATAAATTGCTGTTTCATTATTCACCACCTCAAAGCTATGTGACATTCGAATATTCATAGCAAGTTGTTTGAATTAAAATGATGCTGGTTTAAGTAACCTCTTGAATGCAGACAATTAATTTAATCAATTTCTTCCACCGAAAAACAGAGGAGTCTCTGACTTAAAAATTGAATTTAAAAAATATATATTCAGTATGTGCAAACGTTTTTGACGCAAGATTTGTTTTTTTTTTAGTTTGGTGTTTGGTGTTCATTTTTAAACTCCATATTAGTGGCGTTGAAGATACCAAATGTTATATTTTTTTAATAATCTTTTTAAAATATTTATGTTTCACTATATAGTTGATACGAATAATATGCCATGATAGAGTCCAGATTGCTACATCATCAAAGCTGTCTGTGGTAACCTGGAGAGACAGATGCAAGTGAAGACGTGAGTCTGTATATTCTGCAGTATGCATGGAACAACTTAACAGGCAATAGTTTTATAAAATAAAAAAACCACAAGACAATGTCCCAAATTTTTAGGTAAAAGGTAGTCGCACCTAATATTGATATTTAGGCAAAGTGTAGTCACACCAATCATTTATTTGAGTGAGTTTTCAACCTTTCATCGTACTTTGCATTTTTCAATATTTAGAAACCCTAAAATTCTTGATTTTTGGAAACATCTTCACCTCACTTAATTTTTTTTCCATTAAACTTTTTCACAGTGCAGCACATTTCATAAAAGTCCAGAAAATATCCTATTTACAAATTTCCCATGGCATATGTATTACACTGTAAGGATGTATTCATTGCGACAAAGATGAAAGTTTCCTTTACCCTTCAAGTTCCTCACCAGGAGACAAGCAATGTAAAAGCATTAGTTTGCTCTGCCAAATGGTTGGGCTGGAGGTTAAAGGGTTAATTTCTGGAATGTTTAATCACAAAACCAAAGGAATATAAATTATCCAGGCAGTGACAAGCACTGGATGACAAACCAAGTACAAACAAGATACGAAATCGAATATTCCAAACTGCTGCTTCAGGAAAATCCCTTTGCAGAGAAGGGTAGAAACATGCAATGCAACCCACTGTTGCAGGTTACCTTGATGCAATAAATTGATCGCTGGTGTTTACATTGATTAAATACATAGCCAGCAATCAAGAAACCAGCGATGCTGCTCTCTGCGTGACTGGAGCACGTGCGGTTGTGGAGACTGGCCTGAGAGAGCCCCTCCACCTAAGTGTAGCCCTTGCCGCAGGTTGTCCTCACCCTGGAGTGCCAACCCTGAGAGTGAGGGACAAGGGAATTCAGCCACCGGTGGAACTCTTGGATCACTGCTGCATTGGTAATGCAAGCAGCTGTGTTTCTCTGAGCCGTATCCATCTGGCACTGGAGACAGCTTCTTACCTTGTCTGGAATCAAGGAGGATCTGCACCCAGTAAAATTATGCTCCTTGGTCCTCCAGGAGCAGTACCAGGGTGTCAGGAGAAACCATCTCCACCAGTTGACCTGGAAGGTGAACATAAACTGAAGGTCTCACTGACACACTAAAGATATGTTTGCCGAGATCAATGGGGGGTGTGGAGGTGGGGGGTGGGTTGACTCACGCACTTGGGCTTCCCAGATGTTTGCTTTGTTGTCCTAGACCATGCATGCCAAGATTTGATCTAGCCTGAAGAAATGTTCCTGGTTCCTCACTAGAGATACCCCCTCATGGATTAGGGATAATGCTTCTGCTTTGGCATTCCTTGAACCCAGGTAGTAAGTGATGGTAAAGCGGAATTCTTTGAAGAACAATGCCTATCTATCTTGCCAGGACTTCGGGCTCTATGCATCGCCAGGGTACTCCGGGCTTTTCTACATAAGAAATGACTCCTGCACTTTTTCCAGCCAATGCTCTCACTCTTCTAGAGCCAACTTTACTTCCAAGGCCATTCCCTGCCATTTACATCATAGTTGCGCAACCCAATAGCTGGTACATTAATGGATGCTTCAGGATTGCGCAAATGAGGGTGATGTTTTCCCAAAGACTGGCTAAGTATATCAAGATATCATTAATATACAAAACCTTGTACTGCCTGAAAATGACCCCAAAAATGTTGTTGATGAAGGCTTGCAACACTGCTGGTATTTTTGCAAAGCCATATGCTATTACCTGGTATTCATAATAGTCGAAGGTGGTCCTCAAGGCTGTCTTCAATTTGTAACCCTCTCTGATGTGAATCAGATTGTAAGCACTCTTCAGGTCCAACTTTGTATCAAAGTGGATAGTGGTTCTTCACCATCACTGCATTTAGAGTTCAGTAGTCAAAACATGGCCACAGTCCTCCATCCTGCTAGGCCAGGAGGAGGAAGCCGAAGGAAGTCAGTGAAGTAGACCATCAGAATCTCTACTGCAGTGCCTAACGGAGGTTTTCTTCCATATCTACACTATGTTTCCTTTAGTGACGGTAGGTACTCCTGCCGTTGCGAAGGCGGGGTGAATGGGAGCATGTCAATAGTGCGATCCCTGAGTCAGTGAGGAGGGCGTGTGGGTGTCTTGCGTTTTGAAGAATACTACAGTCAGGTTTTGACAAACCTTAGGGATGGAAGGCTAGGGGGAGGTCGGCGAATTGTCCACAGAGGCTGTGGCACAGGGCTACTGCAGATGGCCTAGTTTTGTTGGAGCAACAATGGCAGACAGAGGTCCAAGGAGTGTTTTGGTGAGTTGGGAGGAATGAAGGGAACATTTTCTTGATTAGAATGGCAAGCGCTGAACAGACTTAACTGGGTGACTGGACTGGCACTGACTAGCTTAGCACCCAGAGAATAAACTGTGTGAAGATGATCAACTGGATGGGTGAGCAGTCATAGGCAATGAGTGACAGAAAAGTCCATGATATTCCCCTCTCCCCCCCCACACGAAAGGGGCAAGTCTACCTGGTTAGATGATAAAGACCCCTAATAGGTCTGCAGCCCTCATGACTTTGATGCTTTCAGTCGGGCATGGTAGTCTTGGATCCAGTGGCCCTCCTGCTGGGAAGGAGACACATTCTTTTAACAATCTGGCTTAAGCAGCCTCGCACACCCTATCTCCATTAGCTCAAACTCATGGCCTGGTGGAGTGGATATTGAAAGGGTTGCGGTACACCATCGTTCCAACAGGAGGCTGGATGATCCATCTCGATGGATCAATATGACAATTAGGGTATCCAGTGATAAGCTCTTAGCGCAACATGCTAACTCCATCTGGATATCATCTCAAGGAACCTCTGTTACTAGGTTTGGAGGGCTGCCTAGTCGCTTCCACTGGATGCTGCCTCAATGCGGAAGGTAATGGCACACTGGACTGCTGACTGTCTGTCTGCCTCAGTCCCAGTACCCACTCCTTGATGTAATGGCCATCCAGTGGGCAGTCATAGACAGACTGAAACCATTCCAGGAAGGCTTCTTAAGACATGAGGTCATTTCAATTTCCCTAGACTGCAATCGCTCAATCCAACATCTTGCTGGTGTCAGACTGGGCTGTGCTGTACTGATTAGCAGGATATAAGCATCCAAGGAGCACTGCAGAAACACTCCATGCACCTCTTAGCAGACCCATCAAACCTCTCTGCCAGTAATTAGTGCGCTGGTGCAGCCGGTGAGGTACTCTGTGGCTACATGGCCATTCCTTAAAAAAACAACTGTTTGCCACTAACATGGCAATATCCCCCGCCGCCTCCATTTTATGTGTCCGTATGGACGGACGTACGTATGGATGGAGCCCAATGCTATATCCCTTGTTTCGCGCTAATTGTGCGGCGGGGGATAATAACAAGTGCACTCAGAGAGCGCATACCTCTGCAATCACAGCTGTCCACTACATGTCTGGGACACATGCAAGGAGCCTTCTTATGAACCACCACACGAGTAAAAGATCCAGAAGAGACATCAGATCAAGTTCTAATGTCTGGTAGCCCTCATCAAGGAGGGTTCCGCTTAATTTACAAAAGTAAGTATCTTAGAACAATGTGTATTTCTCAAGTTAGAGGCAAAAATGTCAAAAATGGCTTGATATCTCAGTGGTGAAGAATCCTTCATAAATTCCTGGATTCAGAATTTGATCTGCATCACTCCCAAAATAAAACATCTTCTATGTTTTGCTAAGGCACACCTCTGGTAAAAATGTCATAAAAATCTGTCCATAGCTTTTTCCCTAATGTTGTTAACTGACAAGTAAACATACTTATCCACAACTCAAAGGTGAAGCACATCCTCTTAAGCTGAGGTAACAACTAGATCACAATGGTGCTATTAGTTCCTACAGGTAATACAGGGTAAAAAAACCGTCAATGTTTCTTTAATAGTGATGGAAACCCACACCAAAGCCTGTTTAATTCATTTATATTTTACAGCCATTAGGTGTCAGTATTGTCAAGGTCAGAGTTTCCTCTAGCGAGAAAAGCCCCATTTCAGGCAAAGTGGTGTGTCACTGCTCTCTAAACATCGAAGCACTGCGGAGTTAAATCATCCTGAATGATATAAATGGGTCAACCCTTGAAGTATGGAACTGGTCAGGAAATATTTGCTATAACCCAGCTATACTATTTTGAAAACACAAGATATATGAGTGAGGGAGTGAAGAATGTTTCAAAGGAAGAAACGATCACACACTGTTCTGATGCAAGTTAATTGTGGTCACGGTAACCTATAACAAGAGAATGGCACTGGAACTTTGATGAAAACCAAAAGAAAAAAACGGACCTCTCAGAGCAAATTACTGGTTTTGGGGCATATCATCAAAACCACCCAACAGGTCAGGGGTCATCAAATTCAAGTGTAAGGACTGTGTGTGTTTTCACCCTCTCCGGCAGTCAGGTAATAAGACAGCCTGGCCGATCAGAAGTACCAATTTCTCATCATTGAATTTAGCTTATTATCTTGGAGGAAAGTATACCAGGGCTTGATTCGAATTTGAGGTCTGGATTTGGCGATCCCTGTTATAGGTTTACTGTGACACAACAAGCCAAATATAATGGCAAAGCATTAAGGAGAGCAAGAGAAATACTTCTACATAAATGAAGATCACTTCCAGGAATAAACAGGTCAGAAAGTGTAAACATGAGTATTACCGATCTAATTAACAAAATGTAGCCTTCTTAAACCACAATTGAATGAAAATTCCATGCACACCATTTGTTCTGGTGTGATACCATTCAGCCAACAAAGGGAAAGATCTCAAATTTCTGTTTTTTTTTTTTTTTAGGTCCTATGCAACTTTGATTTATACGAGTCAAGCTAATGCCTGCCACTCGTGGATCAGGTTTTAGCAAAGGTCTTGTCAATACTTACCATACAAAGTCAAAATGAAAAATTAAATATGACTTACGTATGCACATTCATACACGTGTAAGTGCAGCACATTCTCACTCAGGAAGTTGTTTTTTTCTTTTTAAAAATCAGCTTTACATGCTGGAATCAAGCCTACTTGCAATGCTTATCAACTGAAATCACAAGGGGGTACTATTTTTACATGTCAGAGTCCGGTTTTCGTCAGCATCTCCATTCAATAGCTCAATGGCAACACTAAGCGAACTTAAGAATGAAAATGGCATTTTGGCACTGGGATAATGCTCCATTGGGTCCAAACATGACAAATAATACAATTCTGGAGGAATTTCTAAAACCTATTCTAGTCATGGGATTGACTGTTACAAATGAGTACAAACTATGGAATTTTAGGACCAGCCCTTAAATGTCCTGTCATAGATGACGAAGGCTTACCTTCGGGGCAATAGGGTATTGTCGTCACCTGTATGTCTGTCTGTCAGTCCATGACTTTGTCTGGGTCAGTGCTCAGCAACTATTGACCGCAGCTTCACCAAATTTGGTGTGGTAACTCAACTCACGATGACCCACAGATGTGCAACTCAGGTTTTTTGCTGGATTTGACCTTTGACCTTAGCGCTGTGACCTTCATCGTGGAAATCTTGTCCGGCCCAGTGTTAAGGGCAGCTTCGTCAATTTTGGTATGGTAACTCTCTGTGACTCATAGATGTGCACTGGCCGAAGGGTATTCAGCAAAGCGTTATGTTTAAATCATACATTTGCACATGAGGTCTATTTGTCAGTACAGTTCACATTCCTGAGAGCGCACCCCGGAGTGAATGTCATTGGCGCTGGATTGATACTAATTTCCGAACGTGAAATATTCAGTATTTACTGACGTTACATTCTAAATCGGAAGAATATCCTGTCCTGTTTCAGACTGCCCACGCCATCAAGTTCTGCAATCTGTTGCTATGCATGGGTTGGGCTTTCAGTTCGGTTATGTAGAGAATTCATATAGGATGTTGAGTACAGGCTGTATGTGCTCACGGACATTCATTTTTGTAGGTTGTTGTAGCCTATCGAACACGGTTTCGTAATATGGTGGCGTTTAAAGACTTTTTATGGCCGCATTTTACTCAAAACATGCAGCTTGAAAACGTTTATACTTTATTTGAACGGGCTATATATGTTTGGTTGTTTGATAATGTTGCAATTCTAGATTCTCGCAGATAGGTCACTGCTTGTTGTTAGCTTTGGCTTTATTACTGCGCCTGAGACGAAGGCCAACTGCTCTCTCTCTCTCGGCCAAAACAAATAGGTTCTTACTGAGAAAGGCGAGCGCAAAGAATAGATGAGTTTATTAAAGCGAATCATAGCATGAATCCGGTTATGACCGTGGCTGTAGCACGACTAAGTCGCGTTGTTCATGAATGAAATTGTATCATATCATTCAGCAACAAATTGCTCCGTGCCCCTCTGTAATGAATGCCGTTTCGATCTTTTAACAATGCGCCTCGAATAATAAACTTGGAGGATCGTTCTCCACAAATAAACAGTTTGCGAATTCAGATACCCGTGGGAACTGTTCCATAGACAGGAATTGTTGTATGTTGGCTCTGACGACAGGCTGACCAAGGTGTTGCTCTCGGTTTTCCGAATAATTTCTTGCAGGCTGCTGCTTGACTATTACAGTAACACCCGAAAAGCATGCAGTCAATTGCTAGCTGGCTTTGCGGCCTAATGTTGCGAACTCCTAAGATTGCATTTTTTGATGAACGATTATTTTGTCCCGGCGACTTTTTAAAGTTGTATGTTATGCACTCGCGGCTGGTGTTTATTTTGTAAACACGCGAGCAGTTTGGTGTGTATAGGACTGTAAGGTTATACTGTGGCTGTAAAGTGATCCCTCCTACTCCCGTGTTCTGCCTATGCCCGAGCGAGGGAGTCATCGCAGCAGGAAGGAAAAGCGAAGCACTGAATGCTAACAAGGGGAGTGAATGTTGAAGCATTTATAAAAGGTGGGGGGTTTTTAACATCAAGCAATGGAGGAGTACAATTAACCTGGTATGTGCCAGATCGCAATTTACGCTGATCGTCATCATCATCATCGGCACAACCATCTTCATCTTTCCCGTTGAATGGAATGTATCAAGCCTGCATGGGATACGGATACTGACAATGGAGATTGAAAATATTGTGGCCAACACTGTGCTGCTTAAAGCCAGAGAAGGTAAGGAAAAACACGGGCGAAAAAATGAAGAATGACCGGAGAAATCCAATCCGTAATGAAGGCTTGGTTCTCTCATCCTTAGATTGCATATTCTACGCTGAGGTTTTCGTCAATGCTCCCCTCTTCAACAAATCTACGTCCCAAAGAGGCAAATTTCAATTTCGTGAATTGTATTTGTTCTTGGTGGCTAATGATTAGCTCCGTTGTATAAACAAAGGGCTGATAACCGATCTGTAGTTTCATTTATGAATCATGATTGGGCTGCGTTTTTAAGTGATTTTGTTGCAGAATGATTAGAACAACCAGCTTTTTTAGTTTTTGCAATATGTCTTTATGATCGCATTCGTTCATATTTCTTATGTGCAAATTTCAACAACATGTGTATCGGGTTGTGCTCTTGGCACATAGCAAGGTAACAGCAAAACATTTACATAACATTATCTCACGGAATTGTTTGTGTGCAAACAGCTTGCTATTTAGCGGACGAGATAGAGGCGTTCTACATTGGGTTTCCCTTTTTTCCATTGTCTTTTATTTTCACATGATTGATGATTGGCGCAAAAAATGTGTTAATTCCTCAGGAATGTCATCCTTGGAAATGCCTTCTCGACCTATGTTTTATGAGGTATTGAAAGGTTTGTATTTGGGCCTCGTGAATATTAAGCGTGGCGAAATTGCATATGGTATACCCCCGCTTAGTGATCTTCACCTGGGGACGAGGTACTACTGCGGCCCCAGGCTTTTGGTTCGCCGACATTCTTCAGAAAAACTAGTCACCACCTGACAAAACGTGTTTCCTTTCGGAAACGTTTGGTTAAGACAAAAGAGGCTCCCTTCCTCCAGTTTTTGAAAGGTAAAAGATGCAAAAATCGCATGCAACTTTGCCTGTAACCGGTTGCAGAATGCGACTGGGGGCGCCCTGTTCAGCAAAGAGCTGTTTCATATCAGCAAACTGAGGTTTAGATTTTGATTGCGCTCTAGAATTAAGATGTAATTAGCCTTTTAATTGTATATTCGTATATGATGGCCTAGAAAGGTATTCTAACGTGCAAAATTACAAGATTCACTGTGGTAGGCTATATAACCATCAATTCTGTGGTTAGCTGCTGGTTGCATTGTGCTTTTTCATTTTTGAAAAGGTTTAGTGGAGTGGAGTGGAGTTAGGCCTAGGGACGAGGCTTTAAAGTTTTCGAATGAAACAAATCATGCAATCACAGCGAATCCAGTTTTTCTTATTCTATTTGGCCTGTCTTGGGTACATTTTTCTTCTCAACCTTCTCTTCGTTGTAGCCTACCTGCAGTTATGGCTTTATAATGGGACTCAACGAATTTTGCGCCTTTTTTCCTTCAAATTGAGTTGAATGTTTACAAATTGGTGTCAGTGAACTAACCATTCATGATTACACACTTCCTCCCTTTTTTTTTTTTTGGTAGTAAGGAGTATGGTATGTCACTTCTCATGTTCACATTTGTGTTTACAAGCTTCTCTATAGCTGTCTTGAAATCTTTAAATTCCTTTACTTATTGTGTACCTGTATTGATGCATACAATGGTTAGCTTGTCAGTCGTTTTGTGCATTATTTATCACAGGAAGTACAGTTATAAATCAGTAAGTATGGTCATTTGAAGAAGTCATCAGACTGGATGATTCTCTTGGAGGTGTGGATGAATGAACTAGATGCTTCTGGTCGTTGACACACTGAACATGATAGTGATATTTTGTTAAAGCAGCCCACTGGAAGAAACTCGAACCATGTTATAATAGAAATCAGCGTTCGGGTAAATTCTGGAATTGCACTTGGAAACGGAATTGATAACTCAGGGATGGAATTGGAAATGGAATATATTATTTGGAATTGAAGTTGTATTGGAATTGATAAAATGGAATTGACCCCAACCTTGATAGAAATTGATGAGAAAGTTTTGCATACAGGGGACCAGAATATGACAATTCATGGTTGGAATAATTTGTTCTATAACCTCAATTGGTGTTTAGCCATAAAGGTTTTTTTTTTTTTTTTTTCCTTTTGAAGTCTCAATACATGCCTAAGGGGTTGTATTAGAAGACGTCATCCGTAGCCCCGCCACCATGGAATCTCATTTTCAGACCCAATGAAGATCATTACAAGGAGCATACATACAATTTCATTCATTTAGATCAAGCACTTGCTGAGAGAACTTGCTGAGACATTTGGACTAGCTCTATTGCAATATCCCCCTCTCCACTTCGTGTTGTGGTGGAGGATTAACAAACTAATTGCATTCAGTTTTTAGCAATACTGTTTTTAAGTCATTTTACTTGTACATGTTTGTGACACTTGTGGTCCACATCTTTGGAATGAAGGGGGGGGGGTGGTCATGCAGGAGAAGGATTTGCTGTACCTGCTCTTGTGTACATGCATTCTCACTCTGTTTCATTATCCTTAGCTCATCATGTGTATTCTCTTCCCTATGCAAAGAGAGAGGCTGTCGGCATAGTATGTTTTACTCTGCGTAGAGCTGAAAGAAATGGGTGGAGGGTTGGGGGGTGGGCGGAGGTTTTCAAACTTTCAAGATGTTGGCCACCCTTCGAAGGGTTTTGGGCGTGGTGTGGTTTCACGCCGCATCTTTACGCCTGTTGCCCACCCGCTGGGTTTGTCTGCGCGCTATGCTAGCTTTCATAGCTCCACAAACCCGTGTGTGGGAGTGCATTGCAAGCTGTTGCGGTGCATGAAAACTGAGACAACTGTTGTTGTTTGCATAAACATGAAGAGAAGCTTGCTCTCGTTTACCAGTAAAGGGTTCCTGACCAGTCATTGACTCTGAAATTATTCAAACATTTAGGTGCTTCTGTTTTAAAGACGAGGTGTAAGATCAGTCTTTGATTAATTTCACTTTTGAATTGAGATTTTCTGGCAGCATGCATTTCAAAGGGGGCATGTCTTCAGCACACCACTGCTCAAAACTATATTTGTGGAAGTGGACACACACACACAGACATACGCATACGCAAAGAGCCTTGAAGAAATGTCTCCAACTTAAACTGTTATCCGCCAGGCCTAGGAAATTGGAAAATTTCTCATTCACTGACATGGGTGAATGACTACTGCTGTTCATTTGTGTTCAAATGGACAAGAGGTTGTCGTGTGGGTCCTCCGGCATGAAGACGTATAGAATTAAAATGCATGCATTTCTGTCAGAGATCTGTCCTGTTTACATATTTCCGTGGCGGGTTAGCAAAATGCACCTCAAGTATTAGTCGAGAAAAATGCAATGCTGTCCTCACAAATTATTGGCACCTTTTAAAAAAGATGAGAAAAACAAGATGCAAAAATAAGCCTATACATATATATATAATATATATAGTCCATCCTCTTGAGCTTTTATTTAAAATATTAACAAAACTCTAAACTTTAATTGAAGTGACATAATTGGGGGAAAAAAAACATTTTTATTATGAATTGAGTATCTGTCTTAAAATGATGTGTGCCACAATTGTTGGCACCCCTTCATTGCACAGCTCAAGTCTTTAAATATAATGGACGATGAGGTTGCTGAACTAAATAATGCCACAGAATGTGAGATCATTCCTTCATGCAGAATCTTGAGCCAGATCTTTTGGATTAGAAGGTCAACACTGGTGAACTCATCTCGTCAGGTCATCTCACTGATTTATTTATTTATTCATTTTTTCTTTTTAATTTCTAATTTTTAGAAATGATGTTTTAGTTGATGGACTGTGCTGGCCACGGCAAAACCTTTATTCTGTGAGTGAACCATTTTTGTGTTGAATTTAAGGTATGCTGCGAATCATTGCCTTGCTGGAAAGGCCAATCTGGGCTCATGCTAAGCTTCCTGGCAGAGGCTTTTGGCGTTTTCCACTGGTATTTGATGTCCATGATGCTTTGTATCCTAACATGATGTTCTGGGCATTTGACAGAAAAACAGCCCCACAACATCAAAGACCTACCTCAATTATTCTCAGTGGGTATGAGGTGGTGTCTTTCTGTATGACAATCTATGCGTCTATGCCAAACCCATCTTTGATGTTTGTTGCCAAAAAGCTCTACTTTGGCCTCATCTGACCCCATAACCCAGTCCAATTGAGAGTCCCTGTAACATTTGTCAAATTGTTGGTACTTGCGTTTGTTGTTAATTGAGGGCAGAGGCTGTCAGTCTCTAGAGACTTTCTTACCCCAAGACTCTGATAGCCTCTACAGTTCTCGAAATGCGATCCTTTGAGATTATTTTGCCAGTTGAACCATCCTCCTCATGGTGTGTGGGGTCAATGTTTGCACTCGTCCTTTTCCAAGCCGATTTGTAACATCTTGTGTCACTTGACTCTTTTTTTTGTGTTTAGAGATTTTTTTTTATTATCCATTCCCTGAGTTGCTCTGCTCCGCAAGTTTATGTCACACAGAGTCACTGGGTTCTCAAGCCTTTTCCATAGTGATAAAAGACTAGTCATTTGGCTTGCATTTCCTCATATGTATACCGTAGTGAAATAGAAAGTCATGATTGACCACTTAGGGGTTCCAAATCAAACCAGTGAACCTAATAATGGAAAATGTACCGGAAGTGAACTGCAGTTAGCTTTCAATATGTGTGGCCATTTTGGAGAGAAATATTAAGTGTCAACATTTTCTTTTTTCTTTTTTTTTCTTTTTCCTTCCAAAAATTGTTTTGGCAAAGTTAGTGAGGTTATTGGAGTCATGGTGTGCCTTGCACCCCTGGAAAGACAAACGGATGGAAGAACAGAGTTGCCACCAATTCTAGAGGGAGGATTGACCCTTTAAGAGCCGGTGCTTTCTTTTACAGCAACAATTGGAAAGAAAGTTGGGCAATTTATAATGAATAAGTAAAGTCAAACCGAACAGTAAAATTTGAAATCTATCATATAATTGCTTTGGCTGCCAGGTTGGCTCTCTGTTAAGGTGCCGCATTGTGGAGCACTCAGTAGTGACCACCATGACGTGAGTTTGATCCCTGGCAGCACCTGCCGGCAGTGTTGGGTAGCCTTTTCAGAGCAGCACACAATATGGCTTCATGCTGCCTGGAAAATGGAGTAATAAAGTGATGACATCGGGCTACTTAGCTTCTGGTGTCGGAAGTAAAATCCCTATGGGAATTTATAATGGGGTTTGGACACTTTCCAGCATTGCTTGAACTCTTATTAATTTTATGGGCGGCCTTGCTCCGAGACTAGCCTATGGGCTATACAGATACAAATGAGGGGGCCGCCAAGCCAATGTTGACATGGAGATTAAACAAAAATTTTCAAGTATGTATGATGATTGGTCATTATAAGTGGAAAACTCATTGTAATATATTGCTAAACTGTAAAAATGTAAATAATTATGTATATATGTATAATATATTGAAATAAATACATTGAAACTAATTAATACTACTGTTGTCATTCCGTGACAATTTGCCTCTTGTAATTCCGTGACGGAGAAGTTTTTGCTCGTCTCTTCTATGAAAATTTCTCAAAAAATATATTTTCACTTAATAATATTAAAGAACAAGTTAAGACCTTCAATATAACATATCATACTTGATTTTATCTTATTTAGTTGTAGAGTTACAACCCAAAATGTAATGGGACTGTAATTCCGTGACAGCTTGGCGGCCCCCATGATCTGATCAAATTCATTTTTTAATGCCAAAAATTATATGCTTTGGCACTTATCCAGTTTGTAGTCCACTTCTGGGAACTACATTTCTATTGCATAAGCGGGCGAGTACCCCGTGATTTTTTTTATTTATTTATTTTTTTCCCCCAGCAAATGGGGTACCTCAGTTTCAGTAAATGTTCATAACGAACTACGACGGTAGCCGATCAATGGCTCAAATTGCTGTTGTCTATGTCCATGCACCAGTTACGACATGGCGAGCCACTATTAGCTAGCCACATGCCTAGAAATGAATGGATCGCAATGAATACTTACTCCACCATTTAGTAGGGCTGCATGAAATACGGAATTGCGGTTATCGCAAGCGCAGTAAAAGTAACTGCCACTATGTTTTGTTTTTCCACCTTCACTTTAGGCTATTTAGACGCTTAAAAGCAATAAAAATAAACAGCCATTAATTACTTAATTTGATATCTTGTTCAATTATCAAATAAACAATGCTCCAAATTTGTGTTTGCCTGTGTTTCCAAGTCTTCGCTGCATTTGTCTATTGTGTGCAAGGCGAAAATAATTTCTCACTTTCACGTTTGATATGCTTAACACATTTTTTCCGCTTCCAATATATTTTGAAACGCTTAAGAACCAAGGCCATCTTAAAATGGTTTATTTTTAAGGAATCTTTTTAATGATAGGCTATGTAAAAATTCTACGAGAGGTGGAATTCAGAGGTCTGCTATTTATTCACATTACTGACACTCTTTCAATCTAACACGGCAGCCTGGTTAGGTCTGTCTGCTTCTCATTATTTCTTCTTAACCAAAATGTGGCCTATAATGATTTTGATCAGTCAGTTGGCTGAATAAGCGGCTTGATTGCAAGTTCGGCAAAGTACAGGGGAATTGATTTAAGGTAAGCCGATTAGGCGATTGAGGCTGTCCAACCTCGCTGGTAATTAACGGACTTCAGTTTTCTTCCCGGAAGCATTTAAAATGACCGCATTGGGTATGTGTCAAAGAAAAGGTAATAAGCAAACTCGTCTGCCTCATAGTGGCACTTTTATTGCGCTTGCAAAACCGCGATTCCGTACATCGTGCAGCCCTACCATTTAGCTAGCTAGCTAGTATTTAGCTATGCTAGCGAACCACCTAGCTAGCAAGCAAGTGAGTTTATTTTGTGCACATAGCTAAATTGTTAGAAATGGCAAAGGGGTAACTTAATGTCACTTACTGTTATTTAGCAAGCTCGCTAGCTTTAAAATTCGCCCACTATAAATGGCTAAGCTAACAAAATTGCTAGCTAGCTATTTAGGTCAATAAAAATGGTGAATAGCCATTATTTGGCTACTTAACCAGCGTTGAGCCGTAAACATTTCGTGAGCTGACGTTTACATATTGCTACCTAATGTGACCTTAGTCAGCTATTGAAGTCTGTAAACTAGCTCGCTGGCTAAGTTGGCCAGCTGACAGTTGGTTTGCTTGCTTGGCTAGCCTCGCATGGTGAATATTAATCGCTAAAAACAGTGAATTGCGATTATTTCGGTACTTAACTGTTAGAACTGTTAGGGATGTTAGAATCATTGCTTTGTTCGTTGCTCCAGCGCCTCCTTTTAGCCAGCTGGACATTCATCAGTATGATTCTAAGCTTGCTCATGTTCGGGTATCCTTAGCCCTCACTCTGAACTTGCAAAGTTTTGACCTATGAGTGTAAAGAAGCAGTGGCTGACAGGTGCGTGCTTCGGAGGAGAGCCATGAACTGTCTTTGCTCTCCCGAGGTGGGGTTGCTTTCGAGCAAGCTTGTGTACATAGTTGTCTAATTGGGCATTGCAGATTCGGGTGGGATTGGAGATGCCAAATAAAAAAATAAAAAAAAAACACTCACTGGATGGTTTTTTTTTTTTTTTTGCTTCGCTTCCTGTAAACCTGTAACTGTCAGTTACGATCCCATGATGGCTGCTGTTTCGGATGTGATGGAAGCGCCATGTCTGACAGTACAATCATATTGTGGTCAGACTTGATTTGATCACAGGTTTTGCCCGTTCTTCTCTTTCTGTTTTGTCAAACGGCAAACCTCTTTGCTGTGTTTGCTTGTTTTAGCCAAAATATTGAGGCACATCTTCATTACTGGCGGTTTACAGAGCAGTAGCCTTTTTAAATTTTTTTTTTTTGTGTATTTTAAAATATATTTTTTTGTTGAATTGAAATAAAAAAAGCTTTTTATGCCACAGATCTTGAATAATTGTATGTATTATTGATGGTATCACATCACACACTCCTTTATAGCCTTCCTAACATCATGCAGTTTTTCCCAGAATAAACTGAAGATGCAGATTCCAGCAATGAATCAGGATATACCTCAGATGTGTAAAATTAAGATGGTGGACTCAGCAGTTCACTTAGAAGATGTCAGTTCCTGCAGCACCGTTTGCTATAAAGCGTAGCTTAAACAGCAACAGGAAATCTCAACCCCAACCCTGACCGAACACGTCGTATGTGTTCTTTCTATCGGTGCAATTTCTGAGTGTATCGACTGTTTATTGTTCTCGACCAGTAAGACATGAAGTATCAGGAATTTTTTAACATGACTGGTATCGCAAGTTGCCCAGATGGTTATGGAAATGTCAGTATTGTGTAACTGTGTACGCTAGAGGGTAAATTCCTCCTATAAAACCTTTTAGGGTTCAGCATTATGCATTTATTGCATGCATATCATGGATTGCAAAGGGTCAGTTTGCAAAGTAAAATGTCCGGAGTTAGTTCAGCTCTAGAGTTGGACATAATGTCGGGATCGCATGTACCAAGTAAACTTTGATTTCCAGCTGAAAGATTTACTGTGCCTGTTATACCCTTGTACTGTGGAAAAACGTCAGTTACGTTTGTGGGATTTGCTGCCCACTCCCAGAAGATCTGTGCACACTTTTGTCATCTGTTCTTAGTCTTGTAATATTATCTGATGGCAAGGATTCCACATTTTCTTTTTTGCAGTGGTACTCCAGAAGCATTTTCACAAATTTTTGTCCCTAATTACAGCACACGTGCACGGACGCGCACACACATGCAGGTTTTATGTGCAGTGATGGTTTCACCATTAAAGTAACATAAAATAACCTCTTGAGCCTCCTTGACTTGTAATAGATGGATGAAAATACCTTGCGTGTTGTTTTTCCCAGATTGGTGAATCTCCTCTGGTCGCACACTGCTCTTTGCACCTCATGTTTGAATGAGTGTTGATCTTGCTCATCTATCTTGGGTTAATCCTTGCCTTAAAAGGGACTGTCTTTGATTGCTTGAGGTCCTCTTAATATTTTCTCTGGGGGTGATTCCGACCTGTTCCTGTCTGGGATTCCATGAAGATGCCTGGATTGCCATGTCTGGAAGCTGTAAAAAGGGCAATAAGATATCAGACATGAAATTAAAAAAAATCCTCATCAGTTTTCTGTATTTTGGTTTCTCTTGGACAGCTGGCAGCATGATTGCACTAGATCTGGGAAAGATGAATTCCTCTCTGGTTTTTGTCACTTTCAAGAGCCTTTGTTTTATTTATTAGAAACCTCCAATTGGAGCGTGTGTTCACTCTTAGATTTCAGTGCAGTAAAATTTAATGGCGGTGTGCAGTGGTAGCTGGTGCTTTTACAGGTAGCAGATGCAGATATGACTGAGCTAATTGAGTGAGTAATGGAAGAAAACTGAAACAAATCAATCCTTATTATCTACCGCTTTATCAATTCCTTCAGTTAAATGCGCAAGAAAGGTTTTAGTGAGTCAGGGTTTAGTGAGTCAAGGTGGATATTCCTATGGTCAAAGTTGAAGTCCTGCCGTGTTTTACTAGCAGCTGTGACCTCAGCAAGCTGATTTTACTGATTTGTATCGCTCCATAAAACCTTTGGATGCATGTATGGGTTTGTGAAATGTTGCCGCTTTATTCAGACCTACCCAAGTTCAGGCCGATTTTAAATTCTAGTTTCCAACAATCCCAAATATGTCATACGTCCAGCTGCTGCATTACAGGGAAATGTGCATGAAATGAATCGATGCCCAAGATGTATTTTCCATTTGATGTGACACTGTGGCCATAAAAAAGGCATACTGAATCTTTCACTCAATTTAAGTGTGATGTAACTTAAGTGAAACTCTGCAAACAGCAGGTAAAGTATGTCAAAGTGTTCTGCATTATGGGGGGAGAATGCTTCTTTTTTTAACTTTGAACCTAATGAAGGGGAAATTCATGCAAAAATCAGAGTTTCAGGGGTTAACCTCCTGGCTGCAGGGCTGTTCTGCTTGGTTGGAACAAAATACCAGGGAGGATTCTTGCTGTCTTAACCCAAAAGGCGGACAATCCAGCTTATCATAGGTTTTTCATTTGCTGTGGTAACTCGAAGTGATGGTCTGCGCTAGTTACCACAAACATGAGCTGGTGAGGTGGAAAAGGAATTAATGGTAACCACAGAAAATGTATGAGAGTCTAATGAAAGAATGAGACCTCAAGGAAAACCAGGAGGCAGCACTGCTAAAACCTGTTTGGACTGCTTAAGTGTCTGCCATACGCTGGCGTTATATGAAGCGGTTTGTTTTTGAAATGATGTGGGCTGCAAAAGGTGGTTGGGTGTGGGGGGAGCTAATTGGTTCTCTCATGGACCAATCAGAGTAGTCAGTCAGGCAGCGCACATACTGGAGGGCTCTTCATATGAAGTCAGCCTTGTGGAATGCTAAACACCATCAGGTGATGGATTTGTTCCGGTACATCAGACACAGAAGGCTTGCTACAGTTCTGTTTTTAAAGCACTCTTGTGTCTTATAAGATTTTCCTGGACTCTGTAATGTCCCTGTGTATAAATGACTTGTTCTTTTACTTCTCATAAATTGGAATTTTTCATATTTTACGTGTGTGTTTTCATATTTCCCCCTATTCTCAGTTTTTAATGGCACACGGCGGTGGCTTGGTTTTACTTTATCTTAAGTTGTTTTCAAATCTTTGAATTTCATGGATGTTTCTCGAATGACGGTCTTGTTTGAAAACAGAATTGGGTTCATTTGACTGTAGTGCCATCAACATTTTAGGCCAGATTTCCCGAGCAGATTTAATCACAGGATACTAGGTCCATCGCCACCTTAAAAAAAAAAAGCGTGGATGCCATGTAAAATGTAAATAAATGGACTGCAATGATTTTCAAATCATTTGAACTTCATATTAATTTGAAAATTATGCATAGACAATATATCTGATGTTCAAACTGAGATATTTAATTGTTTTTTGGAAAATGTGTGCTCAATTTGAATTTGTTGCCTGCAACAAGTTGCCTGCAACAAGTTTCCAGAAAGTAGGCACAGGGGCATGTCTGTGTTGCATCGTGTCTTCTTCAATCACCACTCTGTAAGTGTTTGGGAACTAAGGAGACCTACTGCTGTAGTTTTGAAAGCAAAATGTTTTCCCATTTTTGCTTTATGTGGAATTTCAGCTGCTCAATACTTTGCAGCCTCCTTTGTCTTATTTTTTTGTTTCACAATGCGCCAAATGTTGTCAGTGGATGACAGGTCTGGACTGCAGGCAGACCACTTTAGCACCCAGACTCTTTTACTGCAGAGCCACTTTGTTGTAATATGTGCAAAGTAGGATGTTTAGCATGGTGTTGCTGAAATGAGCAAGGCCTGTCCTTAAAAAAGGCATCTGGATGGTTGTAAATGTTGCACCAAAACCTGTTCATATTGTTCACCATTAATGGTGTCTTCACCGATGTGCAACTTGCCCATGCCATGTGTACTAATGCACCGCCATACCGTCATGGATGCTGGTTTTTGAATTGTTTGCTGAAAACAAGGCAGATGGCCCCTCACCTCTTTAGCCCAGAGGACGTGGCATCCATGATTTTATTAAAAGAATTTCACATTTTGATCAGTCAAACAACATGGCAGTTATCCACTTCACCTCATTTTAAATGAGCTTGGGCCCAGAGAATGTGGCAGTGCTTCTGGATCTTGTTTAATCTCTACATGGCAGCATTTTAACTTGCATTTGTGGATGCAGTAATGAACTGTGTTTACTGACAGTGGTTTACAGAAGTGTTCCTGAGTCCATGCCCTGATTTCCATGACAGAATCCTGCCTGTTTTTAGTGGGGTGCCATCCAAGGACCTGAAAATCACAGCCACTCAAAATTGGATTTTATTTACTAATGAAAGACTTTTATATGCTCAATCATGTTACTGACCTATTGCTAAATATTCTAATTGTAGCCCCTGGACAATGTCCATTGCATTTTGTTTTATTTACATATAAGAGCAAATTTTTGAGAAGTTCAGTCGGTCAGAATTGTTGACCCCCCCCCCCCCTCCAGATTTGGCTAAAACTACCATATAAATTTTAAAATTTACTTTATAAAAGAAAAAAAAATTATTTATTACCTCAAAACCCAAACCGTTCAATTGTTGATTTCCTCTTGTACTGTAATATAGAAATCCAGGGCTTTCATGTGTAATTATCAACATTTGGCCACCTCTTTGAAGTTTTGTGAACTAGAGTCCCAAAATAACCCCTTTTTTTTTGTCCGAGACCCTTTTTAGGCCCTTTTTGTCCCCCGCTGCGCGGAACGTGTGAAACGGTTGGAGATCGTACGGACGTGAATACTTACGTCCCAAATCCTTGTCAGCGAGACATCTCAAGAATGAATTGACGGATTTCCTTCAAATTTCATGTCAACATATATTAGGGTGATAGCCCGGCGCCAGTCGATTTTTGGTGACCTTCGCATCACTCTTAAGGTCACACTGAGAGATTGCTCATTTTGACACGATTTCACATCTTGTGGCGGGGGACAGACACGTTAGTGGCAAAATACTTGTTTCTCCAAACTTCAAGGTTGTCCCACAAAAGTAATAGTAAGTTTGAATTAAGGTCCTTTCAACTAAAAATTCCTGCAAAAAGGCTACTGGGACACCTTTGAAGTTTGGAGAAAATCCGTGACAAACTTAAAGAAAATGGTTTGGAGCATTTTGAGCGCCCCCGCCATTGGCAAACTTCAAGGGTGCCTCTGGTGGATCGCTACATTCTGGTAATCTGCCCACCCTGTAGACTCACTTTCAATAAACTTTGAGCTGGGACACCATTGAAGTTCCAAATTATAGAGGTGGGAACTTGCAATTTTGTTAAATTGGCCAAAAAGGGCCTAAAAAGGGGTTGCTGTAGCTCGTGACAGAAGGAGTCGACAGAGGAGCGGTTTGGGTTTTGAGGTTTGGGTATTATACCCATCTCAAAAATAAAAATTAGCCAAATGCAGGGGGTTCAACAATCCAATGTGTCTGATTTTGTCTGAATCTCTCAAAGATTGGCTCTTAACACAGCGTCCTAACTTTTTTGGAAATGGGGTTGTATATTAGCCCGACTCCACCAGCCTTTGTACTTCCACTTAATATCATTTTGCTTCAGTACTCGGGGTGTGTTTGAGCGCGTCTGCAAGTAAGCCGGCTGTGCGAGATTCCCGAAAAATTACGCGAAAATATTGCCGAAGTTGCTCGATAAGCCCTCCAAGCCCCGCGATGGCTGCAGCCATCGTGGGGTTTGGATGGCTTATCGCGCAACTTCGGGAAGATTCTCAAGTGATTTTTCGGGAATCTCGCGCAGCTGGCTCACTTGCAGATGCGCTCGAACGCACCCTCAATCTGATCACTCGGAGCTCTGCCTCATTTACCATCCGCAGAAAATGCGTCAGACTAACCAACGAACAGAAGGCGTGGCCAAGAGCCATGATGTAGCTGCTGCGCTGAGTTTGAAATTGTAGTCTCCGAAATCAACGATGGCTACGGACATGGATATAATGGAGGCTATTTGCTCTGTCGTGGAGAAAATCCCGAGTATCAGCGACTTATAGCCACAACAAGATGAATGTTTGGTTAGTTTTTTGAATGGAAATGATGTTGCAGCGCTACTCCTACAGATTGTCATCTACTTAATAGCCATCATGAAATAGGCACCCTGTTCATCTCTGTGAGAGATAGCTGAACCACCTCAGCTAGCTTGTAGCTTCTAGTGATACATTGCCCACAAATTTCTCACTATTTAAGTTAGCAGCAAACTTCTTAAAAGCTGTGGTTTTGTTCATATCACAAGACCAATTCGCTGCCTCAGTGTTATGTTGTCTTTATCCATGAATGAAATGGCTGAGACAGCCAAACACTTGGAGTCAAACTCTGTTGCTATAAAGTTAGATGGCGAGCTGGGTATGATGTTGGCACAAGTATGGTTAACGGTTTTCGTGTCAACGCAGATTTCGTCCTGATGTAAATTATGCTTTATTCTTGCCAATTCTGCCGTTGGTTTCGGGTCTCTTACTGCTGCTGTTTAAAAAAAAAAAAAAAAAAAAAATAAGTGTCAGCAGGAATAGCGATAGCTCAACAGTTTGTTTCCTGTAAGGAGAACAGAAAGAGCACCTTGGTTCTTTTATGTGAATAAGTGAAGGCTAAAATTTGGTAGATGGGCATATGTATGGGTACAGTATTAACTTTAATATTCTGATTTATTTTCACTGCATTCCTGCTATGAAGGACTGTAGTTTCCAGCAGAAGTACTAGGCGGCTGAGCCGGCACATAACATACGTCATCGCCAAACGTTAGTGATTTGTTTACAGGTACACCAATGATTTTTAACTTCTGACAAGTGCCCGCCCACCAGGAAGTAAACACTTGTTAATGATGACTACCCAGCCTCTGTGTTCGAAGCAAAGGGAAGTAGCAGAGTTTGGTTTTACCAGGCTTGTGTATATCCTTATCTCAGAATCAACATTGTTGGAATTTTGAAAGCCTGCAACGTCCAAGATGTTGGAGTATTTTTAGCTTAACGGCCCTATGGACTGGTAAGCTTTTGTTGCGGTGTGGCGTCCGTCATCTGTCGTCCGTTTTGCAGAACTTTTTTTTGTCCCCCGCTGCGCGAATGCGCGAAGTGGCGGGACATAGTATTCACGATCGTACATCCGCACGTACGTACGTACATCCCGAATCCTTGTCAGCGATATATCTCAAGAACAAATTGACGGATTTCCTTCAAATTTCCTGTCAACATGTCTTTGGGTGGTGCCCCGGCGCCAGTCGATTTTGGTGACCTTCGCGTCACTCTCAAGGTTACACCAAGACACTGTTCATTTTGACACAATTTGCTATTTCCTGGCGGGGGACTATGACACGTTAGTGGCAAATACTTGTTTTTTTTTTATCTTTGTTTTTATTTGGATTTTTGAATGAATCATTTTTGTCCGTTTTATGGGCCCTTGAAATTTTGGCCCCAAGGTTAAAGCTAAGATTGAGAAATTAAAAAAAAAAAATCATTTCAGAAAAACTGCGCGATAAATCTTTTTCTAAGCAATCAACTTACCTTGGTACTGTCAATGTACAGTGCCAGCGCCATTCTGATTGAATCAACAGTGGGCCTATTGGGGGCGCTGTACTTTATGAATATGCAATATGGCCTGAGGAGGTCAAATGGTTGCAGATAGAGATAAAGTTTGTATTATCGACATATAGGAAGTCATATATGACCTACATTTTGGCAGTATTAAATGTGACCATAGATGACTTTGAAAGGTAAAATTCAATGTCAGGGAAAATATTAACCATGTTAAAAGATGGGACTTGAAATTACAAAAGAAATTCTCAAAAACTGTCCGATAAATTTTTTTCTAAATCTGGCAATCAACTTGCCTTGATATACTTTATTTGCAGTGCAAGTGTCATTTAGATTGAATCGACGGAAGTGGTTCTAGTGGGGGTGCTGAACTTTAACATTGGGTCTTAGGGAGGATGGGCAGAATTGCCTGCGGAAGCTGAATGGTTGCTGACAGAGATTAAGTTTGTATTATCACCATATAGGAAGTCATATATGACATATATTTTGGATGTGTTAAAGTTGACCTCAGATGACCTTGAAAGGTCAAACCTGTGGTCAATCAAAATGTTACAATTTTCAAATGCTTTGAGGCTTGAGAATATTGAAGATTAGGAACATATGTGTATTGAACACTTATAGAAAGTCATAGATGAATTTCATTTGGTGGCCTTGAAGTCTGTCAGTGACCAGAGGGTCAAACTCGACAGTGAAAGTACAATGACTTGTATCACCAAAATGGTCACAGATTGAGCCAGGGTTTGTATAGAGACATTTAGAAAGCCATATATGAAGTCCTTTTGCTGACCTCAACTTGACCTTATGTGACCTTTGAAGTTTGCAATTGACATATTGAATTTTCAATGACTTGTATCACCAAAAATGCTTCAGAGCTTAGGATTGTGTTTGTATTACAGGAGGTCTTATAAATGTATGTGAGCTTTTATTTAGAGACCTTGACATTGATTTTCATTGATTCAAATGTCAAACTTTACATGAAATTTTCATAACTTATATCATCACTATAAGACTGCTTGCTGGTAAGCTACAGGACCCTTGGTCCTATTTTTAATATCGTTAACAACATAAACATTTTAACAGTGGGCCAGGTTACGCGGTAACGGAGTTACAAAATTGGTGTATTTTGTATAATGGCTCCAAAACTATGTAAGATGGAGTTACAATTTTTAAATGGCTTTGTGTAGGTCTTCCCCAGTACTTCAAAAAACAAAATGGCCCATTTAGTAAATTTGAATTATTTTGGGTGAGAACGGCAACCGACCAGTTTTTTGCCATTTTCACCCAAAATAAATCAAATGAACAAAATTGGCTGTTTTGTATTTTGAAGTACGAGGGAAGACCTACTCAAAACCATTTAATTTGTAACTCCATCTTACTTCGTTTTGGGGCTATTATACAAAATCACCAATTTTGTAACTCTGTTACCACGTGACCTGGCCCCAGTGTAGCACGGTAAAATTAACACCAAGAACTTTTTTTAAATTTATTTTTTTATTATTATCCACGAAATTAAGTGGACATAGGAATGAGGGTTTCGCGTTCCATCCGTCCACCTGTCCATCACGCGTCATCTCTGAGCCAGAACTCCTAAACCGTTGATTATTTCGAAACAAAATTTTATATGTGGATACATCTTATGTTGTAGTGCCTTTTTATGCTTCTGTCTGTCCACTCACTGTGTTTTGTTTCCAGGCAAGATATCAGCCATCTTGTGGCAGGGGATCTGAGTATTCATGCTTGTTTATGCCATCCTCCATTCCTATCATGCTGCCAATCAAAGGTCTCCTATTTTCTTTATATGTGCTGAAAGAATTTCACCGTCCCAGCAAATCCTTCTTACCCAAGATGGCGCCCAATTATTATTGTTACATTCCAGGTAACATTAATCTGTGTTGTTTCTGGTCTACAGTTTTTAATTCTATGGAATTAGGTCTTTGTGATGTGAGTAACTGCCTCGGTGAGTGTTCTAAAGCCTGTTTTTTTTTCCGCACTTGATCTTGAGTGAGTGTGGTTTTGCCTGACTGCTTCATTTACAGTACAGTCTGTAAGTTTGAAGAGGTATCCATGTATGCAGACTTGGTTCTGCGTCACCTGTTTCATAGGAACTGATAAATGATTCATATTGCAATACCTTGTTACCAGATAATAGAAGTTTGGGATGAGCCCCCAGAATCGTCATATCCACGATTCCATGCCCTAATGCAATCCGGTCGAAGTACTTCTAGACTGATGAAAATAAAATTTTGTTTAGATAGCTTGTGTGCACTGTAACCCGCAATGATGAATGCCCATTAGCACTTGGGTGTGGTTTTAACTCCACCTGAAATGATAAGTCACTGTGTCAACAATGATCATCTCATAAATTATCCTTCCACTCTTGAAAATGACAAGAAAGGTCCTTGTGCATACATACACCCACATCCACACACATGCGCACACACACACACACACACACACACACACACACACTCCCACATAGGCAGTCACATGCTAAGCGTGAACAAATGTGCATGCACGCATACTAGCGCACAGCATACACTTGTGTGTTCGTGCTCGTAAGGCATTGGTGGACTTCTAAATGTGTGTCGTCAAGGTAATGCGGACCCATTTGAGCTTGGGTGTTGTAATGTATGCTCAGTTTTGGTGTCTGTAGCCATGAGTCTATGCAAACGTATTCAAAATGGTGCGCAGTCTTGGCGCACAGGTCCCTTGGGTCAGAAAATCAGGGCTGTACATGGACTCCAGTCAGACCCCATCCATGAGGAAATTTCGTTCAGATTCCTTTTCGGGGAACCGTAGCGTAACGCCTACCTGGTAGGTATACCAGGGCCTTAACACAATCGTGCTTTGCGGACACGCACAAAACCTGTTCATTGTTGAGATGGTACCATGCAGGGGCAACACTAGACCTAATACTGTACTGGGGCACAACTGGGGCACAAACAACGTGAGCGTGCTAAGTGTGCGAGCAAAAATTTTTTAGCACTAATTTATCATGAAGCATAAATAGTTCTTCAAATTATATACTCGAGGAGCCAGATTCTCTGTTCATACAGAACCCATGTTTTAACGTGAAATAGCTCATATATGCTCATCAAACATCGATAGCAATCTCCAGAAACCGAGTTGACTGTGCTAGGCTAACCATTATGAATCAACGTTATGCCTGTGATGAGCCAGTTAGCTATTAGGCAGCAGCTAACGTCTGCACTAGGCTACTTCAATTTACAGACAGAGCAAGCGAAAGTTTAAGCAAAGTTGTGACATTTAAATTCCCGTAGAAATGGCGACACTGGAGAAAACAAACAATAAGGACAGGCAGTTGCCCAGCACTAACCTGAAGACAGGTGGAAAGAATGACGGCGAGAGCAGTCAGCACTGACAGACACTGTTTTGTGTATGTGTGTGTGTGTGTGTGTGTGTGTGTGTGTGTGTGTGTGTGTGTATGTGACCTTGTGTTTCGAAGTTCTGAAGTGAGCACTAGCCGAATCACAGCCAAAGCCACGTGAATATTAAGTTGCCACTTGCCATTGTGTACTATAGGGAGTGAAGTGAATGAAGTAGCAGTTATCATATTAAGTAGTTGTGTGCCTATGCACTTTCTGTTACTGTAGATTCTCTTACTGTAGATTATGTGGACATGTAGACTTAAAACGTGACTTTTTTTTTTTTTTTTTAACACCCTGGGGAAAATTATACTGGGGCACTGCAGACCAATACTGGGGCACATGCCCCAGTAAAATATGTCTGGTTCTGCCGATAGTACCAGGCTACAATAATCTGCCTTTGTTAATGTACAGTGATCTTGTTTAGTTGCAAATTGGTGTCTGAATGAATATGGCAGCTGCACAGAAGGGTATTGATTCTATGGAAATTAAAGCGGAGTTCACTGCCATGGTAGTGTGGTTCTGGACCCTGGAACAATGGCACAGGCATGAGCCGGTCACTGTTGTTCTTTTACCATCAGATTAAAAAAAAAAGCCTGTTTTGTCCAAAACCCCTAAATCTTTGGATGAATAATTTCCCCATGTTTATCAATGGCAATACTTGGTGGTCCCTCTGCTAAATGTTTACCCAATCAGATTTCAAGCTAATGTGTTAGCTTTTTGTTCACTTTTTGCCAGGAAGTGGATTCTCTGAAAGAGGAAGGACTCCTCTCCTCCTTTGGACAGACAATGGCTTACAGGTGTTATGTTTTTTATGTTCAATGAGAGAAAATGCTCCATGCTATCAAGGGGCCTACTGAGTTCATGGTTACCCTCTCTGCACTTGGTGTAAAATATGAATCCTGGCAAGAACAAAGTATGCCCTGAACCGTGTTCGTATTGGATTACTTGCAACTGTATATTCATTTATTATCCCCCCGGCATATAATGCGGGGGGATATAGCGATCAGTGTGTTCGTCCGTCTGTCTGTAATAAAATCGTTTCCGGACCAGAATTCGAAAACTGTACCACTTACAAACACCAAATTTGGTATGCAGCTTCTCCTTATGGTCTAGTTGTGCCTTTTGGGGGTTTCGGTCCATCCGTCTGTCCACACAACCTGTAGGTTACTCAACCTACAGCCGGGGGTATCCGCCATTGCCAGATGGGTCTTGTCTTGATCTGTATGGATGTTGTTTGTTGTGTGTATTGAGAGGGTAAGGTTTTGTATGGATAACTGTATGTATTAAGATAAATTGCTTTTTCCTGTTTTCTCTCAATAAAAATATTATTTAAAATATTTCCGACGTCATTGTGAATGTGAGGCATAGTTGTAAAGCGCTTTGGGGTCATATCATGTGACTAGAAAGCTCTATATAAATGCAGTCCATTTACCATTTACCAAAAAAAAGCCAGCCCTTTGTCAGCTGGCTGTGGAGCACATTCCAGCCTGAACAATTCCTTGAACAGAATTGTGAGCATGTGTACTTTTCTCTTTTTTGTAAGTATGTGATTGTTTGATGGACCATTTTTTTTTTTGCTAGCCTCTGCATAAAAATAGCAACCAATACGGGTTGAACCGGGTTTCTGTGATGCTAAAGAATGTCAGAAGGCTGCAGTTTTTAGCTGTGTGACTGAGCAGCCAGTGAAATGAAACGCTTGCACAAGCCACAGTGTTAACTCATTAACTTTTAAAAACCGCGAGTCGTCATCTTTCTTGGACACTTGTGGGTGTGGAGGTTTTGTGTAAAAATGTCACATGCTATGTGAACAACAGTTTGTTTGAATTGAGAGTGGCAGAAAATGATGTGCGATTCATGTTTCTTTCTTTTTTTTTTTAATCAGAAAAAAATGTTTGGTCCACTTTCCCATTGTGTTAAGTGGTGCTTAAAATGGACATTCGTTTTTGAGTGTGTGTGAATACGCAAGTGTGTGTGAGTGCATTAATGTGTGTGCGGGCATTGGTGCATGGTTGAAGTGTAAATTCAAATTAGCTGTTTTGTGCACTTGAGTGGAAGCATTATTGCTTGCGTGTGTGTGTGTCTGTGTGTGTGTGCGTGTGTGTGTGTGTATGGGCGTGCAGTGTAGTTGGGGACACAAATTGGTGAGCATGCTTTTGGAGTAACTTCACAAAATAGAAAAATGAAATTGGGAATCCCTGCCATCAGATAGTATCACGAAAACAGATGACAAAAAAATTTTGGTAGTCTTGGTCTGGGCTGCTAACCCTACAAATGTAACTGACGCCTTTCCCTCGTACAGGGGTATAACAGGCACGGTAAATGTTTTAGTTGGAAATCAAAGTTTACTTGGTACATGCGATCCTGACCTTAATTCCAACTCTTTAGGAGCTTAACGAACACTGGAAATTTAACTGTGTGGATTGACCATGATTTCTTAGGGATAAACACATCGTACTGACCCTAAAAGGTTTTATAGGAGGAATTTACTCTCTAGTGTACATAGTTGCACAAAACTGACATTCCCATAACCATCTAGGCAACTTGCTATACCAGTCATGTTTAAAAATTCCCGATACTCAGTTTCTGACTGGTCGAAAACAATGAACTGAGTTGATTTGCTCCGAAATTGCACAGACAGAAAGAACATGAACATGTTCGTCAGGGTTGGGGCTGAGATTTCCTGTTGCTGTTAAAGCTATAATTTATTGCATTTGGTGCTGCAGGGACAGACATCTTCTGTGTGAACTACTGTGTCCACCATCTTAGTTTCATACTGGAATCATCCAATTCATTGCTGGAATCTGTATCTTCAGATTATTCCAGAAAGAATTGCATGATGTTAGGAGGGCTGAGAGCATGTGAAGTGATACCATCAATAATACATACAATTATACAAGACCTGTGACATAAAAGGCTGTTATGTCAAGTCAACAAAAATATACTTTAACCTCTTAAGCCCCAGCCTCTTTTTTAGGTTTCTGTTTGAAAATGACATACCCAAAATAAATAGAGTATATCTCTGTTTGTGTAGCATGAAGTATTAGAGAGGGAGACATGGAAATGTGGAGAGAGGGTTGATTTTCTGACGCTACTCGGATTTTGATATTTGAACATTAATATGCTTGGCGTTTCAGTTGTGCTTGGTGTATGTAAAAATGACTTATTTGTGCTTGTAGCAGAGGCTCTCCTGTTTCATTTGATGTGTAATATGACTATATTGCTACTTAATTAGCGCGGCGTTGTAGGTATTTTACTGCAGTGAGTCTCAGGGTCCCCCAATTGCGGGACCCTGGAGTTTAAGAGGTTAAAATACACAAGAAAATTTAAGACTGCAACTGCTGTGTAAACTGAGAGTCATGAAGATGCACCTCAATATTTTGGCTAAAGCAAGCAAACGCAGCAAAGAGGTTTGCCGTTTGACAAAACCGAAAGAGAAGAACAGGCAAAACCTGTGATCAAATTAACTCCGGCTACATGATTGCACTGTCGGACCTGGCGGTTCCATCACTTACGAAACAGCAGCCATCATGGGATCGTACCTGACAATCTCAAGTTTACAGGAAATGAAGCAAAAACTAACACCCAGCTAAACTAACACCATTTTCTTGTGTGTGCATGTGTGTGAGAGCAGCAGAGTGAGAGTGTTTATCGGTGAGATAATGAGTGTGTGTGTTGGTTTTTTGTGTGTGTGTGTCTGAGTGAGTGAGTGAGTGAGTGAGTGAGTGAGTGAGTGAGTGAGTGAGTGAGTGAGTGAGTGAGTGAGTGAGTGAGTGAGTGAGTGAGTGAGTGAGTGAGTGAGTGAGTTTGAGCAAGAGTGGATATGTGAAGGTGGAAATGTGTGTATGCTTCCTGTTCAGTTTCCTGTCCGCTGTTGCCTCTGAAATGGTTGTTGAACTCTCTGATGCGGTTTCGTTGTGGTGAAATGACTAAGTATGGACCCATCCCCACCCTCAAAATAAGGCTTCATCTTCATGGCGAATACCCAAAGTCTATCATGCTGGAGACCTTACCATCTCAGATTTTGTTGCTCTAAAATGGAAAATGACTTGATTGAACAGAAGAATGACACAGACCCAAGTCATCGGCTTTTGGCCCAGTGCCATTTCTTAGGAAAGTGCAACCGGTGGTCCAGGATGCAGCTTTTCCCAGCTGTAGATCCTGCTTGTCTATATCGGGATCTGACACGTCTCAATAGAGGCTTTTCTATTGAACGAATGAATGAATGATCATTAATGCCATGCTTTTCTTGCGAATTGATGGAAGCACAAAATGCTTACTGTTTCCCCCTTCACATGGAGCACTTCTGATCAGGTTGAAGCTCAATCAGAATGAAGTACACCGTTGATTCATATTATTATGATGACCACCTCCTACTTTTGATGTCAGCAGAGCATAGCCAATGGAAATAAGGCATGTGTCGTGAGCTGGCTTAATGGGTATATAAGGTGTGCTGTAAGTATTCTGCAAACATGACATGTCACTCGTTGCTTGCTTTCATGCATCACGTACATCCATGCATGCTGGTCGTCTTTCCTTGGGTGGACCAAGATTTCCCTGTACTTCCCTGGCCCCCTAATTCCCTTACTTGAACTCAATTAAGCATCTGTGGGACCATCTCGATCATCATGTTCGCTCTATAGATCCTCCTCAAAGCGCCCTCTGGCAGATGTTGGATGCATTGCAGTCAGCATGGTTCCAGATACCTGCGAAAACCTTCCAGCACCTTAAGCCCGTATCTCAAGCTCGTATCTCACTGGGCTGCGACTGTTGGTGACAAATTGCGGAAGGCATTCACGAGGGAGTTTCCAGAATGTCTTAAAATGTTCGGCGGTTCTCAATATCGTCACGTGAGTTGCAGGGCCTCGCCCTTGTGTCGCTGAAATTTTGAAGATGTTCAAAAAATTTGCGCGACACCTTCTCTCAAAATAGTCACAGAGCGGTCGTGGGTGTCTCGGAACCCGTCTCAAACTAGTCTAGAACCGTTCTCAATTTAGTTTCTGTGAGTTAGAAAGTTCAAGAAATGTGAGACAACTTTGTGAGGGGTTGCCAGCCTATGAAAGTAAATTGTGACTGATTGGAGATAACATTGAAAAGCTGACATTCCGGGCTCGAGACGGGCGTGAACTGCCCTGGGACCAAGGCAGGCAACAGACCTGAAAATTCGGGGGCAAAGATGCATTATAACAGCAATTTAGTCTTTAGCTAAATCTCTCAATCGTTTTGGTTCATCAACACGTTTTCCAATTATAGTAATAATCAAGTGGCAGTTGAAGACCCGGCCTCCCTCCCCCACGCGAGCTAACGGCGACAAAATCATGGGCTACATTCAGTAGAGAAAAATTATTTAAATGTCATTAGGTCTGTGCACTGGCACTCAGTGGCGTTAATTTTTTTTTCCACCGAGATTGGCATTTCAGAACTCTCCAGCAAATGAAGGTAATTTTGGTGACAAGTACATATACCTGTTTTTGCAGCATGGTCACCGCAACTTGCTGTAAAAAAAAAAAAAAAAAAAATGGACAGCTCTTCGATTGGAAAACGTAGACGGATGACAATATGTCTTGTCAAAACCAATTCATTGTAACTCGAAGTGAAAATTGTTGCTAATTTGCGTATTTTCTTGCAGTTTTGTGTCTCCAAATAGTTGCGAGCTGTTGCAGCCCCGTGAGATACTCCCAGCCTGTCTAGCTGCTGTCCGTGCTGCACACGGCGGTTACTCTGGATATTAGCTGGTGGTCATAATAATGTGACTGGACCGTGTATTTCCGTGCTAACATCTCAATCTGAATGAAATTCTCAGATTAAACAGGAAATCTAAGACCATTGGATAAGGTCATATAGGGCTTTTAATATCCAATTTGATGGCCATGTAAACTCTCGATCAAATTTCCCTCTGCATTTGGAACTTTTTGCTCGTGTTCGTCAGTGTAGTATTGCCAACTTGACGCTGACTGAGTTAAAAGTGAGGAATGGAGACCATTGCACTACCACCACCTTGTTTGACAGTCGGTCTGATTCTCCTATTGTAGCCCTCAGACGAAGTCGGTTAGCTACTATGGATTCATGCTTTTTGTCTCCGCTGCGTCCGTGCCCGTACACGCTTCCTTGTGGACGCTGTACACGTTGTAATTTTTAACCGATTTCTTTCATATTTGGTATGGACATGTGTTATACTTCAGTTATGACTCTTTTTGATTTTGGTTGCCATGGCGATCCTATTGGCCAAATATTTTTCAAATTTGTGCTGAAACCTAGAGATTTCGTTGTGTAAGCAGTCCACGTTGGAGAAGTGGGCTTTCAGGGGCTACATCCATGTAGTCGTGGGCAACCGGACTATCTAGTTGTGGAATGCTGTGTGAGTTTTACTCCAGATGTAATGGCATTTCTCCATAAAGTTGTACTTTCCACTCATCAGTTAACAGAATAATTTCCCAAAGGTCTTGGGGGTCACCAAGATGTTTTTTGGCAAATGTGACATGACCCAATGTGTTCATTTTGGTCAGCAGTGGTTTTTGCCTTGCAGTCTCCCTTGGATGCCATTTTTCCCAGTCTCTTGCTTATTGTGGAATCGTGAACACTGTTCTTGATGGAGGAAAGTGTGGACTGTAAAGTCCTTTGAGGTTTCTCTGGTTTCTTTTGTGACCTCCTGGATGAGTTGTTGATGCGCTTCTGGTGGAATTTTGGTTGGCTGGACTCTCTTGGGAAGGTTCACCTCTCTGAAATGGCCTTGTAGCCCTTTCCAGACTAAGAGATTGTTTCTCATCTGTTCTTGAATTTCTTTAGGTTGCTGCATCATGTGCTACTTTTTTTCTGCTTCACATTACCAGCCAGGTTCTATTTAAGTGATGTTTAGATTTAACGGGGCTTTGAGTAATCATGCCTGGGTGTGTCTGGAGAGATTTAATCCAATTATCAATTAAATTTGTTTGATTCATTTAATACCAAAGGGGGGAATTACTTTTTCATATAAGGCCAGGTAGGGTTGAAACTTGGATAGCTATTTTTCACGAAATGAAATCGTCATTTCAAAATAGCATGTTGTGTTGACTTTGTCAAATTTTAAAATTGGATATGAAACATTTAATTGAGACAAACATGCAGAAATATTGGCAATCAAGGAGGGGAAAATACTTTTTCACAGCTCTTTATAATAAGAGATGACTATGCACTGTGTCATTCTTGTGGAATAATGATCAGAAAAGGGATAATCCAGCTGAACTACACTATAATCTTTATATGACAGTTGATTGGGATGTCTGATTTAAACGAGTCACCAGAAGATGACAACCCCCGGCCCCTGCAGTGTAATCTCAGAAATCCCAAAATTTCAAAATGCACCTTATTAATACACACCGTAAGTTTTGTAAAGAAAAATATTGAATGCTATTTCAGTTCTACTTTGGAAACTAAATGTAAGTGGACAGATGGACGGACAGACGACTATATCCCTTGTATTATATGCTGGGGGATAAAAAAAAGGAAGATTAAAAAAAAGAAAGAAGTGGTATTGGGCTTGCCGATATAATCATATCATGCATAAATTACCTTGGAGCGGTGAGGGCGCAAACTTGAAATGCTTTAAATATCAGTTTTCGTTCAGCAAAATGCAGCGTTTTGCAGCGCCACTGATGGGCTCCTCAACCGCCCACAGAAATTTAGCAGTTTTTCGGAACTCCTTCCATTGCAGACTGACATCAGTCTATATATTGGCATGCTTTGAGACATTTTGATCTTAAATGCTATTTATTTTTTTTTAAAGTTCAGTTTCAATCTTCGGCACTTCGGGGGGGAAAAAAATGAAAAAATAAGTTTGGTTATTTGGAACCTAGACATTTGCCTTCCACCAGGAAAAAAAAATATCAGGCAAATTTCATGTGGTTATTTATCAGTGTCTACTGAAGATCTACTTAATGTGTAAAAAAATCATCAATTAATGGGTATTTTGTCTCTGCCCCGTGCCAGGCCTGCATTAGTCAGCAGAAACTTGGAGATTTTTCGCCCCCCTTGAGGTACAGATTGTGCTACACATCCTGCTGCCGCGAGGGTTGGGTGTGCCCATAAAAGGGGCGGAGCTGGGCAGGCTTAATTGCCTCCGGAAACTGATGTCATTGACATTCCCTGAAATCTGGTACAGATCCCCGCGGATAATCCGCTCCTGTGCTGTGATCATGCTTGCCCATGTTGAGTAACTGTGCGTAATGCAGTTACTCATGCAGGAAGGTATTGCTCATTTTCAACTGAAGCCAGAAAACACACCTGTTGCAACTGCACCTTTGCTCACCTGGTGCGAAACTCATCTGAACCCCTTTGGCTAAAAGCCTTTGCTTGAGTGCCTTGTGTGTAAATCAGGAGATTCAAATTTGAATCAAATCAAACTCAAATCCTAGAGGGTCCAGTGGATTTTGATGTGTTCCTGCATTTAATTTCTTAGTTCAAGACATTTATGTAGTAAGTGGCCTACCCGTTTGTTTACAAGGCCTAAATTAGCTGGTGAACGAATTGAAATTTTAACAATCAGCAGAGTCCTATTGGACTGGAGGTTGGCCTCCTGTTTTAAATGGTAACTGAATTTTCAGTAGATTTCTAGAAAAATGTGGAGACCCCCACAGTTTTCTTTTTAACCCTTCAAGCTGTGATGCTGCAGGTACGTGATGAGAATGTGCATAACTGACCCTTCTAATGCTGATGTCACAATCACCGCCACTAACTGAAAGAGGTAGTTCTATAATAATGGATCTAAATGCGTAAGCCGTAAACAGTTACTTTGTTGAGAATTTTACCTCAGAGGGGGTCTTTATTCGGCCAGAGGGCATGTTTAATGCTCAAGATTATATAGCGGAAATTGAGGTAAGGTATAACAAAGAATTAGACAAGCTGCATAAACTAAAGGCTGATAAGGCAGCGGGTCCTGATGGCTTATATCCTAGGGTGCTCAGGGAAGTTGGTGAGATCATCTTTAAGCCGCTATGCGCCATCTTCAGATGGTCTTTAGAAACTGGAGAAATACCAATTAAATGGTATTATATTGCCCCGTTTCCAATATATTTGAAAGGGGACCGTACCAAGCCAGGAAATTACAGGCCTGTCAGTTTGCATTGCGTGCAAAATATTGGAATCTATCATAAAAGATGAGCTGGACTTATTTCTTGAACATAACAGTATCTTGAGGGATAGCCAACATGGCTACCGTAAGGGAAGGTCATGCCTGACAAACCCTCTGGAATTTTTTGAAGAGGCCACCAAGACTTATGACCAGAGCAGGGCTTATGACATCATACACTTGGATTTTCTGAAAGCATTTGATACAGTACTGCATAAGAGACTAATTTTTAAAATGAGCTCCATTGGAGTTACAGGAGGTATTCTGGAGTGGATTCAAAACTGGTTACAGGACAGAACACAAAGAGTGGTGGTCAGTGGTATCTCATCTGAGCTTGGTATGGTGGGGAGTGGCGTCCCCCAGGGATCGGTGTTGGGACCCCTGCTGTTCCTCATCTACATTAATGACCTTGAATAGAATATTGAGAGCAGATTAGTTAAATTTGCAGATGATACTAAATTGGGGGGTTTGGCAAATAGTTTGGAGTCCACTGAAGTGATTCAGGATGATTTGGATAGTATCCAGAATTGGGCAGAAATGTGGCAAATGAAATTTAATGAAGGGAAATGTAAAGTTGTACATGTAGGTAATAAAAACATTAGACGGGATTACTTCATGGGAGGTTTAAAATTGGAATGTGCTCTACACGAGAGATCTGGGAGTGATTCTTGACCAAACCCTTGCAGGCTCTAGCCGTTGTGCCGTAGCAGTTAAAAAAGCAAATCGGATGCTGGGATACATTTCCAAAGGTATTGAGTACAAATCTAAGGAGGCGATGCTTCTTTTGTGCAACACATTCGTCAGACATCTGGAGTATTGTGTACAGTTCTGGGGACCATACTTTAAGTAAGATATAGAGGCTCTAGAGAAAGTTCAGAGAAGAGTCACTAAGCTAATTCCAGGAATAAAAGATTAAAACTATGAGAAGAGGCTGAAGATCCTTAATCTCTTTAGTCTTAGGAAAAGGAGACTAAGGGGTGATTTGATTGAGGTCTTTAAATATGTTAGAGGGATTAACAAAGTGAATTTTGTAGGATTCCTTCAACTAAGTGTTGTGAGCAGAACTCGGGGTCACAAATGGAAGTTGACCAAAGGAAAATTTCGCACTGATATTCAGAAATATTCTTCTCCCACTGAGTAATTTCAATGTGGAATAGTTTGCCTGACCATATTGTTGAGGCAGAGACCTTGGGGGTTTTCAAGAGCAGGCTTGACTTAAAGCTAGATACCATTGAGTCATTTAGTATCTGAAGGGATGGCGAGCGTAGTTGGGCTGAACGGCCCATTCTCGCCATTCATGTTATGTTATGTTAACCTTCCAAAAAAATCTACAATTCATAGAGTTAATCCAAGATTCTCTTTCCCTTTAGTTTAGAACTTACTATGGCTTCTTGCGCCATTTTGTCTGATCACTTGGTGCTCTATTCTGAACTTTACCTTGATGACTGTGCACCAGGATTTAGCCCCTAGAGTGCTAAAACGACTTTTTATAAAATTTTAAAATTAGGTTTTCAACAGCACAACATATCATTTGGCAACTTGTTTCAAAGTCTTAGTTTGCCTGGCAATACAAATAAAGTGTGTTTGTTATTATCATGTACGTATATTGGCCATCATCACAGAGTTTTTCTGAGACATAGTGATATTTAATGTGCTGAAATTATCAATCTCAAGACCACTGGATCTTTCTAAATGCCATCACTCGCAGCATCAAATCTTGGGGAAAAAGTGTCATGACTCAGCAAAACTATCTGCATGGATGTATAAATTACCCTGGGAAAGTGGAAATCATGGTCATTTACTGTTTGTGTGAACTGACTCTTGACCAGGAATGCAATATTTTTTTGAACTCATTCATAGGTTCCATGAATGGTGGTATTCTATTTGCTGCCAAATCTTTTCTGTCGAAGGCTCAACCATCATGACTGGACACCCTCTCATTGATTTTATTTCATACTTGCGTGAACTCATACAGTTTGCTGAAATAAAACATGATTTTCACATATTTTAATCAATATGTGGGTATTAGGTGTTGGCACAGGAAGTTAATGATTTCTTTTGAATGTTTTGTGATTAACAAATTCATACAACCTGTTTCATGCAGAATTTTAAGCTGTTAATATCACACTAATGTTGTCTCTTCCTCTGCTGCTGTGGGTTATTATTGCATAGAGTCAGACCTCTGGGCTATCCTCCTGACACTAACCATGAGTGCTCTGTTATAATTGTGTCCAGCTATACAGAGTGATTATAATGTGGAAAATCACTTTGTTGGGCAATCATTCATTCTATTATCTGAGATCTATATTGTACTACACTGTATTGGGTGAATCTTTGTTTTTCACTGAATGAAAATGGACAGTCCACTCCAAAGGTTTGATTCCTCTCTGTTCTCTTGGCTAACGTTAGGATATTATCTCTAAATGTGAGAGTACAGGTAGATGAATTTCATTTTTCTTCCGAAATAATTTTCCACTTGACTCCATATTGCAGCCAGTATAAGTATTGAGCCCCAATCTTTCATGAAGTAAATTGGAGAATTAAATTGACCTGGTCAGGAAATGCCTCTACTCAGCTCATCCTGTGCGCAGTCCAAGTTGGAAAAGCTTTAAAGTCCAGCCTGGACAACAGTTTTGTTTGTGTTTCATTTATTCCGATCGCACAGCCGTATTTGGACGCAGTTTCAAGTAAAATTAGCGGAGACAAATTAAGATAAAGGTTGCCATATTATAGACTCATCTTTCTACTTGAGAAATGTAAATATGCAATGTTACTTCATCTCTGAACCGAATAAAAAAAATCATTTCCTCTACATCTTTTACAGGATTATTAGAATTGAGTGATTTCATGGGTATGATTTTGGCACATTAAATGCATTCAGCTTTGTTGTATCACTGTTGTTCACTGTCCTTAGTCTCCTTGGACCAGCGCTTCTCTAACCTCTCCTGGAGGACCACTTGTCCTGCATGTTTTAGATCTTTCCCTGCTCCAGTGCAGGTGATTCAAATGATCAGGTCTTCTGAAGCTGCTTGATAATCACCTGATTATTTCAGTCACCTGTGCTGGAGCAGGGAGAGATCTAACACATGCAGGACAAGTGGTCTTCCAGGAGAGGTTTGAGAGGTGCTGCCTTAGACTGAGGGTGCTTTCACACTAGGGACTCTGGTAGGGTTCCAAGTACACTTGACCTTAAAGTCCAGTTCATTTTGTTTGAACACAAGCGTATCGTGCTCGGGCATGGTATGCTAATCTGCTCGAAAGAGGTGGTCTGGGGCATGGTTCATCTGTACTCGTACGAAATGTGAAAGCAACTGTACATGAGCACGGAAGTGGACTGTTATGTGAGGGTCATTCCATATGAACTCAACCAAATTCCTGGAACTTCCCAGTGTCATGGTCATGTATTTCTTTCAAATTTTAATAGAATGTTAATAGAAGCCGAATGAAGAAATTGCAAGTTTTAGTTCAGTACCCCACGCACTTTTCAATTTCTGGGGGGGTGTCGTCAAAGTGGGCGTGACACCCTCAGATGTGGCAAAATGAATTCTAGCCATTTTCATGGGGCAATAACTCGAAAACTAATATAAGTATGGACTTCATTTTTTTAGGAATTATTAACCTTCCATAAGTAAACAATTTACAAGTAAAAGGAACAAAATTCACCCATTCTTGACTGTGCTGTCATTGTTCAAAAACAGGCAGAACCCAAAATTTGGCACATTTCAGGTGACCCTATCACAAAAAACAGAAAGCGAAATCTCAAAGTTATGTCTCTTCGTGCAAGTACACATACTCAGGTCTCCATTGGAACATTGACATTTTGTCTATATTTTGCAGTTCTGTGGTAGGGGCAATTATGACCCCCTGTCTTGGGGGGTAACCCATTTTCGGGCCATTTTTTCTCAATGGGAGTATCCTCCCATTTTTATGGGACCTATATCATTAGAAAGCTCTTCGTCTGTACTTTCACCAGAAACAAGTTTTAAAGTGGTGTCTCGATTGCTTCATTATTAAAATTGTATCCAAAAGTTGCACTTTTTATGGTTTTTGTGCACAGCGTGTTCATGTACGAAATCAGCACATTTTAGAAGACATTGCAGTCTCTCCTGAAAATTCTAGGTATTTACGGTGTCACACATTAGATGGCACCACGACCCGATGCTCTAATTTGGGGGCAGCACCTACTAATTAAAGCACATTGCCGCAAGAGACATTATGGCTTCAACTTCCAATCCTCTGCTTGATCCACTCCCCTGGACTGTTGGAAAAGTCAGCAGGTCTACAGATGACTGTCATCGAAAGACATACAATGCAAGGTAAGTTCCTTACAAATGAGGTACCCGGTGAAAGTGAAAGTACATGTATAGCCACATTTAGGCCTTATACAGTTCACATACTATGTTGATACCTCCCACTATGGACTGCAGACCTGAACAACCGAGCTGATGATCAGAAAGTGGTCTTTCCTCAACTGCTGTCATTTTGATTTTCAGAAAACTTCGACTGAAAATGCTTTCTGCCTTTAATGCTGGGTGAAAATAATTCCTGATTACCAGAGTCATTGGAGTCACTTTATCCAGGTTCAAAGACACTGGTGTAGAACCCCACAAAACAATCCCAAAGATGGAGATTGCTGGGGCCGAAGGCTTCACATGTTCTTTTTGGCTGGTGTTAACTCGAGCGACCTCCTGGCTGGTGTGATTCACAATAAAGTAGATCTATTTTCTCCGTTCAAAGAATGGGGCACAAAAGCACAATGGTTACAATTAATCTGACTCCATAATACACTTAGAATATCAAATTCGTTTTACTCTCAGTAAATAGCCAAATTAGACTTAGAATTAATATTTTAGGGACAGTATGCATGAATCTCGGGGCAGCTATGCCACGAGACTCGTTCGTGAAAACCACGTCCCTGAGTAATAACGCAGCTGCAGGACCTTAATTCGGTGATGGTTCTAGAGCATGGAAGAAATTACCATGATGGTAGCATAGGCATAAACATAGTAGCACTGAGCATAAACATATAATGAACCCATGTTTATGTACACCGCAGGGCCCCTAAAGGAAATCAGCCAGGCACCAGCTTACAAGCCCAAGGGTGCCCTTGAGGCTGAATCTCCAGGACCGGTACTACATAAACCCTTAAGGGGTAGACCGTAATCTGCAATCCAACTTAAAACCCATCACTACCTACAAACATCAGCTAGCTAGTCTGGATTGGTAAGGAATCGCCCCCTAAGTACTGGTTGTAACATGGCTAGAAAGAATAAAGGGATTAGGAGTCACAGAGACCACATAAGCCTAAAGGAATAACAATTATTCATTCACCAGGTAGGCACGAGCTTCGATCAAACAAATCAACGTCTAGCCAATTACAAGTTACAAACAATTTAGAAAGAGAGAATAACGTCATACCTGGAGGAAAGCTACACACACACTGACATACAATCTTCCATAATTATATCCCTGCTACGACGTAGTCGGGGGTATATAGCGCTCTGCGCGTCCGTCAGTCTGTCCGTGTGTCTGTGCGTCCGGATTCGTTCAAACATAAAGCGGGGGTATGTGAGCTCTGCTCGCTTCTACACTTGTTAAAGGACTTCACCCTTGCGAGTGTAGGGAGGAATTGGGTACGATTCTCCTCGAATGGAAGGTTTCTCTTTCCTTTAAGCCAATCCACATCTTTGATCCAGGCGGCATGGCCATAAACGCCCCGGAAGGGGGTCGAATCCTGTTTTTGGGTTTCCACCATTTGGAGGATGAAATAAAACAATCTAGCAGAGAGAGGAGAGTAGGGTGATTACCTAAGCGGATTCTGACCAATTTTCAGGAGTGTCCAATAGGGAATGAACTATAATTTCAATGGGAATGAAACATACTCCATTCAACTCTTTGGATTCCCCCGAACATGATATAATAGCACATATTCATGATGCAGTTGTCATGAAAAAGCCTTAAGATTAATTAGTGTAGAGGTAAATTGGGCTTTAAATATATAAGTGATTTCTTAGCAGGATATTAAACAGATGAAAACCAGGAAGTTCCTAAAAGTTTTATTGCTATTTGGCCTGGCTCTGGACCAAGCTTATCAGCCATTTGTCACTTCTATTTACAGATTCTACACTGGTATTGATGGGCATCTTCTGCAAAGTGAACTCAAGAAAGAGACTGCATCGGTTTGCCACCATCACAAGCAGGTTTACTTGCACTAATATTCCTTGGCTTGGATCAAAGGCAGAAAGCATTTCCAGTCGAAGTTTTCTGAAAATCAAAATGAAAGCAGTTGAGGAAAGACCGCTTTCTGATCATCAGGTCGGTTGTTCAGGTCTGCAGTCCATAGTGGGAGGTATCAATGTAGTATGTGAACTGTACAAGGCCGAAATGTGGCTGTACATGTACTTTCATTATCACCGGGTACCTCATTTGTAAGAAACTTACCTTTCATTGTATGTCTTTCGATGACAGTCATCTGTAGACCTGCTGACTTTTCCAACAGTACAGGGGAGTGGATCAAGCGGAGGATTGGAAGTTGAAGCCATAATGTCTCTTGAGGCCATGTGCTTTAATTAGTGGGTGCTGCCGTCAAATTACAGAATCGGGTCATGGTGCCATCTAATGAGCGCCATACCTAAAATTTTCAGTGGAGATTGTAATGTCTTCTGAAATGTGCTGGTTTTGTACACGAATATGTATGTAAAATGTACAAACACGCTATGCACGAAAGCCATAAAAAGTGCAACTTTTGGATACAATTTTAATAATGAAGCAATTGTGACACCACTTTAAAATTTGTTTGGGGTGAAAGTACAGACAAAGAGCTTTCTAATGATTTAGGTCCCATAAAAAATCAGAGGATACTCCCATTGAGGAAAAAATGGCCCAAAAATGGGTTGCCCCCCAAGACAAGGGGTCATAATTGCCCCCACCACAGAACTGCGAAATATATAAAAGATATCAATGTTCCAATGGAGACCTGAGTAAGTGCACTTACACTAAGAGACATAACATTTTGAGATTTCTCATTCTGTTTTTTGTGAAAGGGTCACCGGAAATGTGCCAAATTTTGGGTTCTGCCTGTTTTTATCCCCCCGGCATATAATGCGGGGGGATATAGCGATCAGTGTATCCGTCCGTCCGTCCGTCCGTCTGGAATAAAATCGTTTCCGGACCAGAACTCAAACTATACCACTTACAAACACCAAATTTGGTATGGAGATTCTCCTTCTGGTCTAGTTGTGCCTTTTGGGGGTTTCAGTCCATCAGTCTGTCCACACAACCTGTAGGTTACACAACCTATAGCCGGGGGGATTCCCCATTGCCAGATGGCTCTTGTTGCACAACAGCATCGACATGAATGGGTTAATTTTCTTTTACTTGTGCATGATTAACTGTCCATAAGTAAACAATACCTGAAAAAATGAAGTCCATATCTGTATTAGTTTGAGTTATTGCCCCATGAAAATGGCAATAATTCATTTTGCCACATCTGAGGGTGCCGCGCCCACTTTTTTGACTCTTCCCCCCCCCCCCCCCCAATCATTTGGCCCCATACACTAGCCTAAAATCCATCCATATCAAGCTTTGGTCGCTCCCAACGGTCACAGTGCGGGATGAGGTGTGACAGTCCGGTAGCTCATGTGTTGCAGAAGTTGATTCCCACGGGATGAGGCAGTGGACAGCATAATCGGCCAAAACCAACGAGTGAGCCGAATGTTGCTGCTTCTTCTTTGTGTATATTTCTCGATTTTAAACCACGTAGGGGCATACAGCGACCTACTGTATCTGAATTTTGACACGCTAAATTCTGGTCCGGTACGACATTACTAGTGTGAAAGCTGTGCCATGGTTTGGAACAATCGTACCTAGTGTGAAAGCGCCCTGAGATGTCGGATATTATTTGATTTGCATACTGAAAAAGCTGCTATACTGTAAAATCGGCCTGAAAATTGTACGGGTCGAGCCTGACAAATGTGGTGAGCTCAAATGTTTAGTTGAAACCGATTACCTCAAAAAAAAAAAAAATTGAGTATACCAACTTAATGATCTTGTGTTCACAGCAATTGAAAACATCTAGAAAATAATTTTACCTTTATTTTTTTTAAGTTCCTTCCAGACGATGCAGTAAAGTTGGCCTACACAAATTTTTTTTTTTTTTTTTTTTTGAGGTAACCAGCTTCCACAAAACTTTTGAGTTCACCGCACTATCTGGGTTTACAGTGTACTCTTTCATGTTCTATTGTATAAACTGGTAACTCAAAAAGGTCTTGCAGTGTCTCATGCCAGTATGATTGTGATTGTTATCATTTTGTGTTCGTGGGGAAATGGTGTTAGTTTTCAACATGCTGTCAAAGAACAGATTCACTCCCGCTGCTTTAGTCAAATTGGACGCTAGAAGCTTGAGCGTGTGCTCGCAGTTGCCTCTTTGGGTAAGAACTTGTCTGCTGGCTTGTGATGGACTGCAGCGTGTGGGAACTGGGGAGGATTGGAAGATGCTGGGAAACTGCAAGAAACTGATTAAAGGATGAAGAGTGACCTTGTCTTTGACACAGGATGCTGGTGGAGTCACAACGACTGGATTGGGAGGGTTGCAAGGCTAATTTTATTAATCTGCGAGGTCCTATTAAGATTTACAAAAAGAGCTTACAAAACATATGCCCCCCCCCCCCCCCCCCCTCCCCCACAACTACCTTATTGCCACTTACCTTTGAACTAGTAAATTTGATGATTTTATTTTGATCTTTTCTTACAAAACGGGAGGATTTTAAATTGAAGATTAACAACATGTAAGGCTGACTGTGTAATAAATAAAATGTTCCTTTCTTCTTTCTTACTTGAGGTTTGGTCTTCTTTAGCACTTGGTTATCTGTAGTTCCATCAGACTTTTGCTGTTAACTGTTCTCCAGTCTTTACTTACTTGGCAGGCAGGTGAGTCATTGCTAAAATCACCAACCCCCTACGTCAGCTCTCAAGGAGCAGTTTGAATGTCTTCCTTCAAATGAATTACTTGGAGTTAGGGCTGGGCGATGTGGATTAAAACTCATACCCCGGTATTATTTGTCTGACTGGCGGTATACGGTATGAAAACGATATTTCATACAGAGCAAGAAAAGTGATTCATTTTACTCAACATCATCAGTATATCAAAACCTATAAGACTTGGACATACAAAACCTTACTGATTTTCTTTCTCTGCTCAAGAAGGTGAAAATAAATGTAAGCAGCATATCTTTTCTGATGGAAAGCGAGACACAGTTATGTAAAATCAAATCTCGACAACAATAGTCTATACTTCATACAAATAGGCATAATTCTGCTCATACAGAGCTCCAGAGCCGTGCAAATAACAGAACAGTAAAGAGCATTGAAGTAGCTACAGGCCAACCCTGAATGAGAACCTAGGCCTTATGTTTCACATGAAAAGAGATTCAAATAAAAATACCAAAAATGGTTAATTGATACCTAAATGTATATCTCTGCTCCTGCAGAGCTGTGTGAAAGTCAAAAATGTATACGAATTCAATAGGCCAACCCTGGCTAAGAACAAAGGCCTGCGGCTGTGCATGAACACAGATTTAAATAAGGGGAAAAAATTATTCAAGAATAATCAAGTGGCAATTGAAGAAACGGCGTCTCTCCCCCTTGCGATCCAACAGCGACAAAATAATGGGCTACAACATTCAGTACAAAAAGATAATTTAATGAACCTCCGCCGAGTAGGTTTATGTTTTCGGTGCCGTTTGTTAGTTGGTTTGTTTGTTTGTTTGTGTACAAGATAACTCAAAAACTAATGGCCGGATTTTGATGAAATTTTCAGGGTAGGTGGGTATTGAGTCAAGGAAGAGGTGATTAAATTTTGGCATATCTAGGCCAAAGTACTGCTTAGATATACTCCAAAGTTCAAGATTTCAAGTCTTTCCTATGGGCCGGAGTTCCAATCGCCGTGCTTTTGGCTTTGCTGCCCCCTGGCGGCGGAGGTTCTGCACTCTCTGAGTGCTCTTCTAGTTATAAGTAGGTCTTTGCACTAGCACTTAGCTACGGTAATTTTTTTCCAGCGAGAGCAGCATTTTAGAATTCTTTAGCGAATGAAGGTAATTTCGGTGCCAAATACGTACTCCTGTTTTTGCAGCAGGGTCACGCAACTGGCTGTGAAACAAAAAGAGACAGCTGTCCGATTGGAAAATGTTAACGAACGAAAGCACGTACTTGTCACCAAAATTACCCTCATTCGCTGAAGAGCTCTGAAATATAGTTGCCAAGTGCCGGTGCATAGACCTAATTATAATTAAATTGTTCTTCTGTACTGAACTGAATGTAGCCCATTATTTTGTCGCCGTTAGATCGCATGGGGGAAAGCCGTGTCTTCAATTTCCATTTGACTTTTCTTGTATTGGAAAACGTTTTAAGAAAGGAAAACCATCTAGAATTAGCCAAGACTGTTGTCAATAAAGGGATGGATATTTTCCCCGAATTTTCAGGTCTAGCCCCGGCCATTACGAGTGGTTTCGCAGTCGGCAGTCAACGTGTTAAGTGCCAATAGTTCAAGTGACAAAGAGTGCTTAATAAAATAAGTGACAATTTAATAAACTGTGGACAAAAAAAGAAGAGCCCAGTAAAGTTAAAGAGAACTGCAACAAGCCATCTCACGCAACCTGTGATGGACAGGCTATACATCGCAATACATCCACCTTTTGAAACAACTTGCTTGCGACAGGTTTTACAGATAGCGTCTTGTTGCTCCTCGGTACATATCTAAAATACCTCCAAATTACAGGGCCGTTGTTTTTTTTTTTTTTCTTCGGAACCAGCTCCTGTTCATCGTCGCCCGCCACACTATTGTCTGCTAAGTCGCTCGCCCCTACCGGCAGTCATGTTCATGGAAACTGTGTGACGGGGAGCGCACCTGCACACACAAGGGGCGGAGCTTGAAGGCCCAGAGCAGTGAAAGCTGCTTGAAAACGCCTGATCGGAAAGCAGCGGAGTGGGCGACGTACACATAATAATATAATAAATAATAAAACACCGGTATGGGGGTATTGTCTCAAATTCATACCTCCTTCAAAATTATACCGGTGTAAGTCATAAAACCGGTATACTGCCCAGCCCTACTTGGAGCATACGGAAGGGTGTAAAATTGAGGAAGAATTAACGTGGTGTCTCGCGACGGTGTTGGGGCCACCCTGTGCTTCCGCTCAAGTGCTTCTCTTGCTCAAAGACTGTGCTACTCTCTGGTACTCCACTGGAGGGATGGTGCTCCGCTTACAAAGGATATCCCCCTCATTTGATGTTTGAATGATGGTGTTGAGAACACTGTCTATCGCAGTGGTCCAAAAATTTCCCATAGGTGTTCAGTTGTATCACGCTCACTGTTAGCCATTCAATTAGCCCGAATGCTCCGTGGATGGGGGATCTGTCAGCCTCGGAGAGACCATTCCCAGTAGAGTTGAAATGTTTTGTCCCAGGATGAAGGTGAACAATCAGAATAACTTAGCACTGAGGCACTGCTGGTTGATCCAGACAGTGCCAAGAAAATGCCGCCCATCGCTTAACAAGGCCTCTGGGCTTTCTTGCTGTGGGAGTCGAGCATTCAGGCTAACACCGTTTGTTTGGTGTGTGCCACGTGTACACTCATCCAATAATATGGTGTAGGATAAAACTGCTGACCAAATCACTTTCTTTTTTCTTTTTTTTTTCCAGATTTTTAGAGACCAATGTCAAATATTTTCCACCACTGAACTCCACTGAGATGTGGATTTGTTGTTAAGAGAGCTCTGTGATATGCTAGCCCACAGGAATATACTTCTTTATTGTTTGTAACAGACAAGTCTTGCTAACTTGGTTGGATGACATGCTGCATTGACATCCTCTGACACCTGAGGAGGAGTTTCTCTTCTGGTGCCTCCTTGCGTATCAAACTAGTGCTCAAGTCTCGTGGTCATTTGTGCTACTGAGTACAACTCCCAACCTTGCTTAGTGACATCTGTCCCATGGATCCAAGTGCATTTACCGCTTTAGGCACCTAATTAAACATTAACCAGTATGCCGGTCATCGTGACAGAAGCTGCCGTCTGTGTCCCAATAACAAACTCTCTTTCAGACTTACTGCTTTCTGATCTCATTCTCTGGCCATTATGGTCCAAAAGCCTGGTGATCTGAGTCTGCAGAATTTCTTAAGTGCCAGGATGTTAATTACGGAGTGGTATCATGTTGTACTCTGGTATGGGTCTACATTTTAGTTTCTCCTCTCATTTTTAGGTTTTTTGTTTGTTTTGTAACCTGCCTGTATATCGGTCATGCAGTTGGAGGGATTTTTTTCACTCTTCCTCAAGGTTGTGGCTGAAAAATGTCTAAAAGTTAGGAGCTCGTTCTCAGCTTCAGGATGTGCCTCACGTATTGAACTAAGGATTTATATTGACTTAACAGAATCAATAAACTCTAATGCAATCGCCAGGAGCGCCTTTTTGGTTAATTAAAATTCTAATTACACAAATATTATTTCTTGTGCCATGATTAATGAAAATTATTTTTTTAAAACGATATTCTTTTCACTTCAGAAGTCTCATATATAAGTTCTCATATATTTAAACAAGTACTCATCGAAATCTCCTGCCACCATGGAATCCCATTTTGGAACCCAGTCAAGGTCATGACTTGTAACATACCATCTAAAAAATTTAATTCATGTCAAGTTCTCACAAAAAAAAAGAAATTGCGCAATTATGTAATCTGCTGCCGAATTTCGACAAACCCATTGAGAAAGATGCTTTTGCTTAGTTATTTTTGAAGGGGAGTACTTCTACCATACAAATTTTCGCGGTCACGGTGCGAATTCTGGAGTCGCCATTCGTCCAGAACCAAACAATTGACAGTGCTTGGGTTTGAGCTGAGTACCATCTTTGTCCTAACACTCCCATTTTTGTTTTGAGTTCCTCATAGACACCGGGGCCTAAAAAAGTCAGACCGAAAAGGAGTAAAAATCTGACTAGTTATAATGCCACTACGAATGGGAGTTCAGCGAGAACGCGCGATTGGGACTGGAAGTCGTGTAGATAGAGTTGCCTGTCAATTTGGTGCGCATTCTTTGACAATTAGTTGACTTAGAACCAGGTTTAATGCCACTAGACATGATCGCCCTAGATCCGGTAGGCCACGTGTTACGACTCCAGGGTCTGACCGCCGTATCACGTCCAACCATCTGCTACACACCGAACCAACCTTCATTTTGTTGAAGGAAACCTCAACGCCGTCCGTTACTGTGATGAAATTCTTCATCCAGTCGTCCTTCCGTTTGTCCAATGTCACCAATTGACTTTCCAAGAGGACAACGCACGTCCACACGTGGCACGTATCTGTATGGAGTTCCTTCAGGCCGAAAATGTGCAAATCCCTCCCTGGCCAGCGTTTTCCCCAGATCTTTCACAAGAACACTTATGGGACATTCTGGATAGGGTGATCCGGAGACGTCAACCACCGCCAGTTACAGTACATCAGCTAAGACGAGCACTGAACGAAGAGTGGAACAGCGTTCCACAAGCAACAATCAGACTGGTGATGAGATGCAGGTGTACCGCCGTGCGTGACGCTAACGGGGGACTTTAGAGATACTGATAGTGTCATTTGTGTTTCGTAATGTCGAACTTTACCTTGTTGAATAAAAGCCAATCTGGTGATGTTCCAACCCGATTTTCTGTTATTTATATTGTCTGAGGTTCCCTCTTTCATTTGATACCAACGAAGTGTTGAATAATAACAGTTACACTCGATAAAATCAAGAAATAGAAAATTGCGTTTCTTTTTTTGGTCAATATAATTTCTGAAAAAACTTGCTCGTACTTACCCAGACAGATGGGCGGACAGACAGACGGACGAGTTCCGTCGCAATATCCCCGCTCCACTTAGTGACAGGGCATTAAAAAATGGTCTTTGTGTCCTCCTGAGACTGTGAAAAAGTAAATCCTAAAGCAAAACAGTCATCTCTGACTGCAAAGACAACATTTATTTAATTTTCACGAAGGTCCCGTTTTTTTGAGGTTTCAGAAGAAATGAACTGTTCTTGAAATCAAGGTCAAAGGCTCATGTCCCCTCCAGTGGTTTAAAGCATCCATTATCTAGTATTTACACCCGTTAAAAATAAGTGATTTGGGTCTAAACATAATGTTATGTGGTAATTTGCAAAAATTACGCAACATTTATATTTATTTTGCCCTTTTTATTGAGCCAATCTTGCTCTTGCGAGAAAATTTCGAGATTTTGACTCAGCCGGAAGATAGAGGCATGGCTGGATGGAGGGGGTGGTGCGCGGGAAGAAGGTGGGAGGAGAGGCTTAAGCGTAGCCATAGCAATGCGTGCATTGCAACACGTGACCTCACCATGGCTGAATCCATCGACCATTTTGGGTGGCTTTGATGTTCTTCTGCTGTCTGAGTGCAATGCACTGGTCCCTGCGTGAGATGTACTAGCGAAATAGCCTAGAAGCAGGGGGAATATAAATGTCACATACAAGCCAACATTAGTACATCCAAGTACTAATACTATTACTTGGCTGAAAGTTAGCCTGCTACAGCTACAGAAATATGGCATGTCACGCGAGCCCTCGGGCTGTGAGGGGAAACGTTTACGTATTGGGTACAACCAAATGATAGTACATCTAAGTTTCATGGTCATGTAATCAAGAGTAACACACTGCATTTTTACAGCATGAAAAGACAACAATATAGCTACAGCAACCCATCAACAAATTAACAGAATGTGCACGATTAATGCAGGCCTAAATTAACTTGGCAAGCTAACTTTAGCTTCTTGCTAGTGGAAATTTAGCGTATGTTTGGAGCGTTATTTTGCCTGCTTTCCGACATCGTGCATAGCGTTTTTGACATCTATAGGTTCCTTAGGTTGTCTAGTTTCATATCCAGGGCTGACTGCAATAAACAGTTTTGTCCAATATATAACATATGGACATAACTGTTTACATAACTGCATCACACTCCATCCTTTTGCTTACGGTAATGCCATTGAAGTTGGGGGAACAAAGTTGTTCGCTTACGCGAAAGTTGACATTTACAGACAATAATATAATGCCCAGACACAGACATCATTATCGGAAAAATATGTATTGGAGAAAAAAAAGTATTGAAGGGTAGTATTCAGATCCACTGTTCATCATTAGGTTTTGTGACTGCAAAATATACATTGCTGAACAGAACTTCTAATTCCAGGAGTATTATATCTGATACAGCCAAAAATCAGCACCCCTCCAGAACTCAACACTCGATATTTCAAATTATTTATATGCTCTCTACCTATAGCTATCCCCTAACATGTATAAGAATATGTGTTTGTGTAATTACCTTGGAATGCCTAACTTCACTGCCAAACTCCAATGAAATTCACAAATTCCCATTCACGTGGGAGATACTACCTTGACGTGAGTGTCTAGGGGAGAGACTACTCCTGTAATCTCACTTCTTCCTTCCAGGTGGCAGCACTGTGTATCAGATTTGATACAGTGAGCAGTCGTGGTTGTGTTGCATCTTACCAGGTGGACATAGTCCTTCAAATTTGGTGTATCATATATGATACAGGGGGATTATAGGGCTAAAGTGGCGGGTTCCGTGGTGCTTGAACATGACCTTTCTAGAGGCGCAAGTTTTTAGCTAAGCCAGCTTTGTACTGGCCTAAGTTGGAGAAAGAGTCCGACGTGAAATGAGCACGCATGAATAGGTTTGTGGCAGGGGCTGCAGGAACATTATCAGCAAAAATAAATGCAATCCACTTGTTCGTCTGCGATTCATTGCTCGGTGGAATGTTAGAAATGTTTATATGTGGATTCTGGCAGCCAAAAGAGCATTCGTTTGCACCAGAACCTTTAGCTCTCGCCTCCGGTATTTGTCTTGGGCGTGTTTGTGGAAAACAATGGGCGCGGTTTGATACTCCCAAGCCACACCTCAACTCCTCCTCCACGCAGGTACACGTCATCAGGATGCCCAAACTGAAATCTCCCAATTTTCATGCCTCCTGAGTAGACTGCCTCCGAATGAGTAAAAAAAGGGAGGAAGGAAGCTGCTTTGACTCCAAAACATTGCAGATTTTGTCTGACTGAGGGATGACTAATGTAAACATGCAATAACTTGGAACAATGTGTCCTTTAAATTTGATTGCTTCGTCTCTGGTGGCTTTTGCGAACTCTGCTGAATTTATTGTCTCAACATTCACAAATGGACTGGAACATTTTTATTAATTCGTGCATGACAATCTCCTATGCATGCGGAGGGAGTCTTTGATAAAATGGGAGAACTCATCCTCGCTGTGTCCGAACGGACACAAAATATAGTTTTACACTGACGGGCTTCTACAGACCTTTTTCAAAGGGTGGAGGAAGAAGCCTTGCTCAATTTACCTGCCTGCAGATAGGTCCTTATGGTGCGGCCGTGTGTTAGTATTTTATTATTTTTTTTCCTAAAAATGTTTGCATAGTTGGTCAGTGCATTCTTGCGTGATAGTCTGATAACGCTGTAGATATTGGCTATCCCTTGAGGACCCAGTGTTTTCCTGGACACAGAATGTAAAATATATATGCTTTGAAACTCCACATTTGATGTTCTTGGATCAACGTCAACTGTGCCCTGGTGTTCACCGCTTCTTAATCCTGATATAATGTGTTAATGGCTTTTCATTTCCTTATTACGCCAATATTCTGACTTTTTTGATAGCTTCTTTTACCTTGCCCTTGGAACATTTGAAAAAGATGGTCAAATAAGCAAGGAATAGTAATGATGCTGAAAAGTAAACGTGATCCGGTGACGCTAAAGTTAAACGTGACATCCGGCATTTCTTGAATAACAAACCGAACAGAATCCCACTTTAACAAGATGCACAGGCTGTCCCCATATGTAGAGCCTGTGATTTGCCTGCCCACCAGGGCTCTCTGCGGTTATAGCGGTTACAGAAAAGCATTTGTTTCAGAGCGGCTGTTTGTGCCCGGAAAATTTCCATGGAGCTCATAAGGGTAATTTTGGAGTCATTTTATGGTGGAGGTGTGAATGAAGACCCTGTTTGAGTACTGCCTTGTCGTAAATTGCTAAGACACCGTTGGAACCGTTTTTGTGGGTATGCCGTGGGAACGCCCCTTCCCGTCCCTCCCGAGCTGTTCTGTTACGCCCGTCGTGCCAGGTCCCTGTTGTCTGAGATGACGTGCAAGGGTTGTGAAGTTGGGTCACATTGGCACCTTATCAGAGCCATCAGTTTTTTTAACTTGCTCTGTTCTGAATGAACACTTTTTATACCCGTCGCATAAGGCACCGACTGATTCATATTTTATATAGTTGCCAATTGGCTCTAATAAACCTGCTGTTAATTAGAGGCGAAAGGTTCACCGGGCAGGAGGGAGAAGTCCTACTGTATGTGTCCTCTCCCACCCGTTAACTGTCGCGGCTGATTTTTGTGATAACTAAAATAGTTTTAATTTATGAATTGGTTATTTTGTGGGCAGATGCAAAATGTTTTTACCTTTTTGAGGATTTCATCCACGAATCTTACAACACTTTTTAAAAATTTTTAAATCTGTCAAAATGCATTTTTTTCAATAATTACAGTTAAGACATTGTTTCATATTGTTTCATAATTATTGTTTCATATTGTTTCATATTCTTTCATATTGTTTCATAATTGGCGTTTTAAGCAACCGATCTAGTACCCTCAGGAACTTCATGGCTCAGTGACAAGTTTTTCCATTCTGTCATCTCACGCAAGTCACTCGTTCTCAGCCTCAGGATGTCATTAATATATTCTTAATTTTTTGGGAATTTTTCAGCCACAATGCTCTCATGAAACATGTTCTTAGAAGAAAACAAAGTGCACTTGTGAGGACTCCAACCCTTTGAATTTGAATTTTCCTCCTCTTTATTTACTGTAAGTTGTAATAAGGCTTCATGAAGGGCAGGCCCATTGGGGAGCAGTATTAGGATTATAATGCTGAGAAACACTCAGGGGGACACGGTTTTTCAACGCTCTGTGTGCGTATTTGGGCTTAGTGGAATAGCTGGAATTCATCATCATTTTTTTGAGCGGGCTGTAATTCGTGGTGACATTTGCAAAACCCTCTGTCGTGGGGGTCTCCGTGGATAAGTGTGGAAAATGATAACTGTCTGTTTACCATTGACCTTATAAAATCTCTACATGCGCCTGTGTGTATTTTTGCACAATATACAGCCAAAAGTTTATGGGCATGTCATTCAAACCTCATCGACATGCATGCATGGAAAATAAACATTCTTTAAATCTTTAATTGCAGTTGGAATTTATTGGTCAGTATGGTACAGTAGGACAGACTTTCAACCTGCATTTGCAGGTATTGCAGTTCAAATATGAAAGCTTAAGGTCTGTTTGTCACAGCCCACACTGACCAATGCATTCCAAATTTGGTTAAAATTTCACATATTTAAAATGTTTGATGTGCATTTTTTGTCCATGTTAATGCAGTATGAGTGAAGTGTCCTCATACCTTTGGCTATATCTATAATATATTTGAGGTCGATGTCTGTCTCTGTCTGTCTGTTTGTGTGTATGTGTGTATGTACATGTTTTTCTCCTACATTTCTCAACCGATTATCACCAAATTTGGAGTGGATATCCACTTGGACACTAGGATGGACTTAACGTTGCCCAATTTTTGAAAAACGGTCATGCACGCAAAAAAAATGCCAATTTCACTCCGGGTAGCGGGTAGCAGCTAGTACTGTATAACTATGCCATTAAAACAGATTAGGCAGGTTAAGTGAATAAAATTGCAATGAATAAGTGAACTAGAAAAGCACTCAGAGAGCGCAGACCTCCGCCAGGGGGCAGCAAAACCCAGAAGCACGGCGATTGGAACTCCGGCCCACTGGAAAGACTTGAAATCTTGAACTTTGGCGTATATCTCAGCAGTACTTTGGCCTAGATATGCCAAAATTTAATCACCTGTTTCTTCAGTTAATACCCACCTTCTCTGAAAATTTCATCAAAATCTGTCTATTACTTTTTGGGTTATGTTGTACACAAACCAACAAACAAACGCCACCAAAAACATAACCTCCTTGGCGGAGGTAATAACATTGATTATCTTTTTCTAATGGAGCCAGTCAAGGGGTGGGATATATGAGGCAGCAAGTGAACAGTCAGTCCTCGAAGTTGATGTGGTGGAAGCAGGAAAAATCGGCGAGCACAAGGATGCGAGCGACTTTGACAGGGGCCAAATTGTAATGGCTAGATGATTGGGTCAGAGCATCTCCAAAATGACAGGTCTTGTTGGGTGTTCCCAGTATGTAGTGGTCACAACCTACCAAAAGTAAGTGGTCCCTGGAAGGTGTATATGCCTTGTTTACCTGGGGAAGAAATGGCATCAGAATGCATTATGGGGAGAAGGAAAGCCAACGGAGGCAGTGCGATGCTCTGAGCAATGTCGTGCTGGAAAAACGTGGGTCCTGCCATTCTTTTGGATGTTACTTTGACACCTGCACCTATGTATACATTGACGCAAACCAGTTACACCCCTTTGACAACGGCTGCAGCTTCTATCAGCAGGATAATGCACCCTGCCACAGCGTAGAAATGGTTCAGGAATGCTTTGAGGAACATGACAAAGATTTTAAGGTGTTGACTTGGCCTTCATATTCCCCAGATCTCAATCTGATCGAGCATCTGTGGGATGCGCAGGAAACGGTCTGACCGATGGAGGCCCCACCTCGCAACTTACAGGATCTGCTGCTTACGTCTTGGTGCCAGATACCTCAGCTTACCTTCAGATTACTGAATTTTTCCGAAATATGGCTACTTTTTCCCCGTTCACATTTTTGCTTGTTTAGTTTTTTCTGTTCATGTTGTCTTTTTTTGTTATTTGTTGTTATTTATCAGGTTTGTGTGCTGAAAATGACTGACTGTTAAATCTGGGTGCTAAAGGATGTCACAAAATGTATCAATATCCTCCTCCTAATGGCTAACTGCTGTGGATAGCAAACCAGCAATCCATTCATGTATTCTTTTCTTGTTTTATTAACAGGAAGGTTTTTACAGTTAGGTTACAATATGTTGGCTGCATTAGGCAAGGAAATCAGACCTTTGCCTTTTTTATACCAAAAACCAGGTGCCTATGTCTGCAGGGGGGAGGTGTAATGTGTCTTACATTTGTATTTTCTTTTTAACTTTCTTTGTAGAGAAGGTTTTAGAGCATGTTTTTCTCAGAAGTTGCTGTTCTAGAAGTTTCTTTGCTTTCAATTGGCAATACTGATTGTCACATCAGTATTTGAACTTTATGGTAAGAAAATTTCAGTCTCATAATTGTGATCTTGCACTTTAAGTGGGTTAGACAAACCAAATATGTTTCCTGGTGAGAGCAGAAGGGGTAAGATTCCAAACATGCACTGTGATGGATGATTATCATATCAACTGTCTTACGAGAGTGAGAGTTTCAGAACTCCCTTTCCACTACTGTGTTAGCTACACTAGCCAGGAGTTTGTTTCCCATGTGAATTGAATCATGAGTCTTGCTTTAAAAGAAAAAGAAAAGAATGTCAGAAGAAAAAGAAACAAATGTCTTTTAATATTTAATAAATTATTTCCTTTGCAAACAGAACTTGGTTGCGGAACTGAAACATTTTTCTCTGAAATAAAGCCTCCAGCACTGCTATTTATTTAAACTTTTTTTTTTCCATAAGGGCCAGTGAGGGTAATGTGCATGCAGACTGAAACAGTGGTGTGTTCAGTAAAATGGGAGTGTTTTGACTCAGTCTTTTCAAAAGACGGCTTAAAATAAAAATGTGGGTTTGCTGGTTTTGATTGTAGTCCAGTGCTACAATGCTTGATACTGCTTATCAATAAATCACGGTGCTCGATCAAGGCTTCGATAAGTAATGTCCTGATGCTGGATTGAATCGCCGACACCTGCACTGGTTATTTTTGGATTAGTTTGGACTCTCTTGTCCTGTAGAATATCAGGAAGGGGTCGGGACAGAAGGGTTTCTGTGTGGGGGAGGGGTTTTTGGGGATAACTGGGCTTCAGCTGGATTCATGCTGTTCTCACATTAGCCTCATTCAGCAGGAGGTGCTGTCTGGCCCTCTGGGCAAATACTTCACATTTCTCTGTTTCGATAGTGTCGCTGTTAAGACACACGTTCACACACGCACACTCACAGTCTCTTTTGCTTGGGTGCGTGTGTGCGCTTGTGTTTACTATTACCAGTAGTATTGAGCTGTGGTTCATTTTTTTTGAAAATCGTCTGAATGAACGACTTTGCTTTTCAGTCATGTTACTGTTGCAGCACATTTGGCTTTCTTGTGTATTACGGGCAAACGCACGCTCGCGCGCTGACTCACTCTCTCACACTCCCACACTTATTCTGCCATACAGTCGCACACAGTCTCCCTCTTTTTCTGTCAGGGACACACACACACTCTCTGAAAGATACACAAACCAGTTGCTCCAGCTCGTCGATTTCCTCGGGCTCTGTAATTGGGGTTATCGCCGACATCGAGTGGCCAGCCCGTGACCTCTGACCATGCTCAATTCATTCCGCACTTTTTTTCGGGGTCACTGCGCCCCGGTTTGAGCTGAGATGTTATTCTATCATTTGCTTACAAAATAAACAAGGAAGCAAAGATTGCCGGTGGTGATTTTCAACATGGAACATGAAAAGCCAAAAAGACCAAAACATTTTTTGCTTTTAAGAAAAATGTTGCATCCTTAGGCCTACATTTTACGGTGCGAATTCTGGTGATATGGTTATAATGTCGAATAATATAGAGATGTCACTGTAGAGTAATGTAATGGCTGGGAAGTGTTATTGAGATTCAGTGCTGTAGAGTAATGTCGAGATATAACAATGGAGAGTAATCTGGAGATGTGCTGATGGCTGTGAAATATTATTTAGGCATTTTAATGGTGAATAATGTTGAATTTTATTAATGGAGAATAATGAGGTGATATGATAATGGACTGGGAAGTAATTTTGGCTATGTTATTAGTCTGGAATAAAGTGTGCAATGTAAAGAAATATTTTATGGGTGTATTTAATAGCCTGCATATTTTATTGAAGAGTAAAGCAGAGATAAGATCATGGACATAAATGGTCTGCAATAAAGTACGCAGTGTAAATATAAATGTGTAATGGATGCATGTAATAGTCTGAATATTCAACCGAGAAGAACTGAGGTGTATGATAATGCACAGGGGAATAATTTAGGGATATGTAAATGAGATGGAATTGTGTATCCACTGCATAAAAAAGAATAATGGATGGATATTGTTCTGTGTATATCGATAAAGAGCAATGTGTAGGGGCTTTATAATGGGGGGGTTTATACAGTATACTGTATCACGTGATAATAAGCTGGTATGATGCAAATTATGTAATAATGTATGATGTAAAGATTAAGGCAGGACTCCCAAAATCTGGCCCTCCATTCCAAATCCAACCCTGGTTTTCCCTCCTTCCTGTTAAATAAATGAACAGTTAGTGCGAGTGATTGGCCAGACTGTCATCACATCTGACTCTCAGGTAAAGGGAGGGTGGGAAAAGCAGCAGTTCTTGACCCTCAAGATTCATGATTTGGAGAGGCCTGGGTGAAGGAGTAGTGTCCGATGTCTCGTATTCCTTTGACTGACTCAGTCTCTCCCCCTACAGGCGGAGGTGGGAAGCGAAACGGCCGGAGTAAGAAATGGAAGGAGATGCTGAGACTGCCGCACATCAGCGTGTGTGAAGACCTGAGACGGACTGTCGGTAAGGGGTGGAGCGGGTGTGTCTGGGTGGAGGGGTTTGGTGGAGTGGTGATGGACCGATGTCGAGGAGAGAGATGGACATGGCCTGGTGGAAGTAGCATTCTACAGTATGGAAGGGGATTTAATGAGTGAAAGTGTTTTGGGAGTGCGCGAGAGGGCATGAGAGTGTGTGAGTCGGCGTGTTAGTGACTGGTGTCTTGGTTGATGCATGACATGTCTGTGTGTGTGAGTTTTGGGATTGATGTTTGTGTGTCTGTGTTTGTATTTTGGGAGTAATGTGTGTTAATGTGTGTGTTCTGAGATTGGTGCGTAGTGTGTGCATGTCTATGCTTGTGCATGTGTTTTGAGTTTTGGAGTGTATATGTCAGTGTTAGTGTGTGGCATGCGTTTGGCTACTTGTGCACTTGTGCTTTTCGGAGAAACACTGGTTTTATATGCTGTTTTTTTTTGGGGGTGGGGGGGGGCTGGAGTTGTAAATTTATAGCTCTGAAAACAGAAATCCGGTGGCTGAAGCTGGATTTTGAAGAACCTCTGAATGAGGGCGTGACCGAGAGGCCTGTCTCTGAACTGACCTCACAGTGCCTTTGGGAGGGGAGGGGGGTGGGGGAGGTTGGAGTTGGACGCTGTGCTGTGGGACGGTTGATTAGTCACCCCCCTTCAGTGAGGCTACGTCTCGTATTTAGAGAGGAAGTACACCGCCCCCCCCCCACCCACGGAACTGGAAGCCAAGTTGAGGAATTGTGCCCCCTACATAACTCTCTGATTCACTGATGGCTACCGCCCGGCCGTGTCAGGGAATAATGCTCAAGTGTGAAATCAGAACTGGAGTTGATACGGTCTAGCTTTATTGTGTGCTTGTGGCAAGCAACACATTGTTCTTCTTAAGTCCTTTTATTTATTTATTATTATTTTTCCATTTCTGCACACTTTTTTTTTTGTCCTATATCAACTACCCGAGTGTTTGTGATACAGACGCGATTCAAATGACCAAACATCTGGCCCGATGGTGTCTCTAGCCCTTGTACAAATGGTTGCATTACCTCTTTTCATTCTTTCGCAATCAGTTTTTCATCCCCTTTTCTCTTCATTAAAAATGCATGGTGGAGTTCTGCCTTTAGAGGGCAGCCTCAACACCACAACCAGTATATAGACAAATTTCAGAGCGCTTTGCATTTGTCCTTTAAATGTCAGATGATACCTGTGTGTGTGTGTGTGTGTGAGAGGAAGCGAGACAGACCGGCTAGCAACCTACCAACACTGCCAGACTGCCACTCAGTGTGTGTGTGAGAGACATTGCTTTTAACTTTATGGTCAATATTTTAGCAAGCACACTCTCGAGGTTCATCCTGATGAAATGCAGTTCTAGTTTTTTATTTTGCCCTCTAGTGGTGAGTCATCATTACTGCTACTCACTGCTGTGGGAGCGAGTCTTTTGTCATCTTTGAGTCACGTAGTAGTGGGGTGGTGAGGGAGTTAAGGGTCATTTTAGTGAGCCATTGAGGGATGTGGCCACTATCAAGTTTGTTTTCCTTTTTCCTGGTTGACATAGATTTTCCAACATCAAGATCATTTTTAAACTTGCCCAATGAATGTACATTCAGATTTCAACTGGGATATTTCATTACTAGCTGAAAATGGGAACCTCATATAAAACATATTTTTTTCACATGTAGTCAACACTGAGTACGTGGTCATTCCTCACTTAGAGTGTGATTTTTAAAATTTGTTTGCCATGAATCTTCCCAGAGTTTCACCCAGTCTCCAGCAGGTGGTTTGATGCATGTGGGCTTAAAGTTTCATTAACCCTTAGAGCGCTGAATAAATTTTCAAGGAATTAAAAATGTGAGCTGTTGAAAACCTATCATGTGACAACTTGTGTTAAAGAGCTCCCTTGCAGAAGCTCTTGTCACTTGTTTAAAAGAGCTTCCTTGCAGAAGATCTATGAAGCAAGTTGTCACATGATACATTTTCAACAGCATCTCCTTTTGATATCTTACATCATTGGGCAACTGTTGTTGCCTGTAGCGCTCTTAGGGTTAATATACACATATGTGCATTGCACAGCAGGAGTTATGCAGACTGCTGTGAGATTTGGAATAACCAGTCCTGTGGAGATGACCCTGATGGATAAGACAAGCTTTATCATCACTCTTTGCCTTGAAGACCTTATCGCCATGGCGCTACATGACAGGGGCAATTGTTCTAGAATAAAATGCTCCCCACTGTAGTCCACAAGGTTATCCGCAAGTGGAACATGGCCAAATTTTTTGCGGTAAGGCGGAATACCCTCCCCCTACCCCTTGGATTGTCCCCAATTAAGATTATGCACCCTTAGGTGAAGAGGCTGTGGGAGAGTTTGAGATCTAAGGCTGTTCGGCCTTAAGTTGTGACCCTAGGGCTTTGAAGGGCTGAGGATGTGTTATGTTGATGGTATGGTTGTTGCTGTGAAATTGTACCTCACGGCCAGAAGGTTCTAGATTCAATTCCCAGTCGGAACGGAGTGTAGTTTGCATTCACTGTTTTTTTTGCGCTTGTTGGCTTCCTCTTGGCAACTCTACTCCAGTTTCCTCCCACCGTCTAAAGACGCGCAGGTCAGGTTACTCGAGCAGCATGTTGCTGTAAATGAGCATCTGCGCTCAGTCAACTTGGCCTGAATGAGTGGTTAAATGAATAACCGTTTGTTTACATAGCAAGGTTAAATTAAAAAATAATGTTATACACAAAGTATTTTGGACAAAATAGAAGCCCTCACTCTCCTCGGCAGTGATGATGGAAATCCTGCAGTCGTCAGAGCTGTCTTATTTCAGAAACAAACAAGGAAACCAAACGCGTCAAAACTACCGCGTTACATCCACAGCGAGCGAAGGGCTCTTTGCTGGCAAAGCGTACATGATGGGGGATCAAATTTCTTCATATTTGGCCTGATTACATTACAGCTGCTGTAGACACAGTGTCTGCTGTGGCTTAAATGGCTTTGGTTATTGATGCGGCCCTCGCGAGCATCAATGTTAATTTGACCCGCAGTGCATTAGAGTGTCTTCCTGTATGGATGACCCTTGGATCTATAAGCAGAAAAGCCCGGCTGACCGGATGCATTTTTCTCCACAGTCTCTGGACAACATCCTGACCTCAGATCAGGACACTATCGGACAACTTCTGCTTTCATCCGCTTCGCTGACTTTCCCAATTCATCATTAATCGCTGCTTTTCTTAATCATTAACCCTTAGCGCGCTAAATGCAGCCATTGTTGCTCAATGATGCAAGATATTAAAATCAAAGCTATTGAAAATCTATCATGAGGTGATATGCTTAAAAGGGCTTCTGCAGGGGAGGTCTTGTAAACAAGTCCCCCACGATAGGTTTTCAACAGCATAAAATAATTACATTTATATTTAAAGAAAATTTATTTTTCAGCGCTCTAAGGGTTTATGTGTACTGTATTATCAAAAGTGTGGACACTTCAGCAAAACCTAGTTGAAATGCATTTGGACGCTTCAAAATTCTAAATATTTGATGTTGAATTTGGAATTAATTGGTCAGCATTGGTTGACTTTCATCTGTCATTTTATGGTATTTTCATACTACTTTGCTCTGCAGTTTAGAACTTGTTGCCGTGTTTGTATGCGCCCTTCCCCCTTCACATCTTCACTTTGGTTCAGTTGTGCCTTCAGTAAGAGAAGCAGTTAAAGCGCTGTACAAAGTGCTCTAAATGGTGATAGTCATATGATTTGAATTGTAATACCATCACATGATAGCAGAGCATCTGTCCTATGAGGCCATACGGACCAGTCAATTCCAAATTCTCTTAAAATGTTTCATATCTGTCCTATGAGGCCATACGGACCAGTCAATTTCAAATTCTCTTAAAATGTTTCATACAGTGCTGTGAAAAAGTATTTTCCCCCTTCCTGGTTTTTTTTTTTTTTTTTTTTGCATGTTTGTCACTGTTAAATGTTTCCTGTCATCTAACAAATTTTAATATTCGTCAAAAATAACGCAAGTAAATACAAAATGCAGTTTTCAAATGATGATTTCATTTATTAAAAGAAAAATGCAATCCAGACCTACCTGGCCCCATGAGAAAAAGTAATTGCCCCCCCCTTTTTAAATCATGAATCAACTGCGATTAACCACGGTTTTTTTTTTTTTTTTGTTCAATTTCACTAGCCACACCCAAGCCTGATTTATGCCAGACCTGTTGAATCAAGAAATCACTAAAATAGAACCTGTCTGACAAAGTGAAGTAGGCTAAAAGATCTCAAAAGCAACACATGTCGCAATCTAAAGAAATTCAAGAACAGATGAGAAACAAAGTCATTGACATCTATAAGTCTGGAAAGTGTTGCATAGCCATTTCTAAGGCTTTGAGACTCCAGCGAATCACGGTGAGAGCCTTATCCACAAATGGAGAAAACTTGGAACAGTGGTGAACCTTCCCAGGAGTGGCTGGCCTACCGAAATTACTCCAAGAGCGCATCGACGACTCATCCAGGAGGTCACAAAAGAATCAAGAACGACATCTAAAGAACTGTAGGCCTCACTTACCTCAGTTAAATTCAATGATCATAGCTCAACAATAAGAAATGGAAGAGTTTCAAGGCAAAAAACCACTGCTGTCCAAAAAGAACACAAAGGCTAGTCGCACATTTGCCAAAACACATCTTCATGATCCCCAAGACTTTTGCGGACAGATGAGACAAAAGTATAACTTTTTGTTAGGTGTGCGTCCCGTTACATCTGGCGTAAAACTAACACAGCATTTCATGTAAGGAACATCATACCAGCAGTTAAACATGGTGGTGGTAGTGTGATAGTCTGGGGCTGCTTTGCGGCTTCAGGATCTGGACAACTTGCCGTAATTGATGGAACCATGAATTCTGCTCTCTACCAGAAAATCCTGAAGGAGAATGTCCGACCTTTAGTTTGTGACCTCAAGCTCAAGTGCACTTGGGTTATGCAGCAAAACAGTGATCCGAAACACATTAGGAAGTCCACCGATGAATGGCTTAAAAAAAAAAAAAAACAAAGGTTTTGAAGCGGCCTTGTCAAATACCGGACTTAAATCCAATTGAGATGCTGTCACATGACCTTTAAACAGGCTGTTCATGCTCAAAAACCCTCCAATTTGGCTGAATTAAAGCAATTCTGCAAAGAAGGGATGGGACTAAATTCCTCCACAGCAATATGAAAGACTCCATTGTCAACACTTGACTGCAGTTGTTGTCACGAAGGGTGGCACAACCAGTTATTACTTTTGTAGATAAAGGGGGCAATAACTTTTTCACACAGAGCCCAGGTAGGTTTGGATAGCTTTTTCCCTCAATAAATGAATTCATTTAATAACGGCATTTTATATTTACTCGGGTGATCTTTGTCTAATATTAAAATTTGTTTGCTGATCTGAAAAATGTAAGCGTGGCAAATATGCAAAAATGTAAGAAATCAGGAAGGGGGCAAATACTTTTTCTCTGCACTGTATATTGAATTTTAAAGATGTCCATTTTCTGTACGTCAGTGAGATTTGCATCCACACACAATTGTTTTCAACCTTTGTTATTACACTCATCGTCAGTTCCCAGTGGTGAAACTGTTTTGAAATATACCGTCAGAGGTTGCCATTTCTGAGTGCAAAAATGCACTGACGCGGTCTGTCATGATCTGAAGTGTGCCAGACATTTGATTCCCGTCCTCTTCTATTTTTTACCCAGCCTAATACTTTCACCAGTAGCATGGCTGATTGCTGTGGGTCTTCCTTGTTAGATCATCATCATTTAGCTGAGGCTTTTTGACCAAAATAAGACTGTTGTTTGCGGTTGGGCAAACCTCTCACTTGCTTAAAGGACCCTGCAGCTGCATTGATGTAATGAAGGCCACGCAGAGGCTTGAATCGGCAATATTCTGATTAGCAGTCTAACGCCTTAACCGCTACGCTATAGCCCCACTCCCCCAGCTTGCTTGTGTCCGTCCTTCAGACAGACTGTCAGAGAGGTGTCGGTGTGTGAGCTGTGTAATGCTGGGACGGGTGCTCCTGCTTGGCCTCCTTCACGTTTGCGCAGACTGGGCGCAGAAAGACGGAAAATTATCAGCGAGAAGGTGTCATGGAAATCTGTCTGTTTTCGAAAATCTTGCGAACGGATTCTGGACCCAGGCTTAGTGTGAGCCTAGTGAGCTTAGTGGGAGTAGGGTGAATGAAATTGTGTGTGTGCGCGTGTGTGTGCGCGTGTGTGCGCGCGTGTGTGCGTGTGCGAGCATGGTATGCGTACGTGTACGTATGCAGGTCTGGGAATGTGCGTACATGTGTTCATATCTCTGAAGTGCAAGTGGATGTCTGCATGTAAGCAAATTAATGTGCACATGTGTACATAACCAGGAGGGTGTAACATATGTGTACGAATACATGCATGTGTGGGTGTAGATGGCTGTACGTGTCTGTGTACGTGGCTGTGTGCATATATCTCATCATGTGACTGTTTATACACGTGTGTACATCTGAGAATGGGACTGGGCAGTGTGTACGTGTGTGCCTGTGAGTGTACGTGCCTGTACACATGTGTGAGTGACAGAAGAGGGTGTTTAGGACATTTCTGGGCATGTATGTTGACGTCTGAAAGCGTAACGGTCTAGGCTGTGAGCTGTCTGTTTGACGGCGGCACTCAGGGAAGGGGGCAGGGTCTTGTTCGCCATACCAGGGAACTCGAGCACAGTAATGCCTCCAGATTCAGGACTGCAATTTTGGACAAAAAAACACAGGCCCATGCATACAAAGACACACACTATGCAGGCAGGCAGGCAGGCAGGCACACACACACACACACACACACACACACACACTCACTCACTCACTCACTCACTCACTCACTCACTCACTCACTCACTCACTCACTCACTCTCTCTCTCTCTCTCTCTCTCTCTCTCTCTCTCTCTCTCTCTCTCTCTCTCTCTCTCTCACACACACTCACACAAACACACACGCATGCACGCACGCACGCGCGCACACACACACACACAAACACACACGCATGCACGCACGCACGCGCGCACACACACACACACACACACACACACACACACAGATGTCCACTTGTCATACTTTTTCCAAAAGGGTTTGGCTGTGGACCCTCCCCTCCCTCTCTCTCTCACTTTCTCTCTCCCTCATTCCACCACTCTTGCTCTCTCTCTCCCTCCTTCCCTCCCTCTCTCTCTCTCCCTCCTTCCCTCCCTCTCTCTCTCTCCCTCTCTCTTCCCCTCTCCCTCTCTCTCCCACTGGTTGGAGGCGGGGAGGTCGGGAGTGTGACGCACAGCCTGGGGCCGGTATAGAGCCCCTCCCTGGCAGCGTGTATGTGATGTGGGAGCCTGTGTGGAACAGAGCCCAGCCCTCCTGCGGTGGGATCGTGTGGCCAGCGCTGCCCATAAACCGCTGATAAAATCATTACAGAGTCTGCGTCACGTCACCCATTCACTTCCCTTCGGTTTCAGTGAAAAGTGGGAAGGGTTTTAAAAGGAAGGTGAAAATTGTGCTTTATCCACAGAAGCGCGGTTTTTGGATGGTGCCAACGATGTACTGCCCTCCCGAATACAGACTTTGTCTCATTGCAGCAAGCATAGTTCGCTGCATGAAGAGGTTAAGTGTGAAAGATTTTCTCTTCTGGAAGTTTACTCGAAAATCCACAGATTATGAACAAATTTTTGTGGTTTGATGAGTACATTCAGAAAAAACACACTTCAGAATTGGATTATGCTTTCTAGGAAAAAGGCAGATCAGTCTATGGAACTGGTAACGGTGGAATTCATCATTAAAGTAGAGGTGCTAGCTTTCTATGACAGGGGTAGAAACCTTGGGACACGCCCGTCCTATGTTAGAAAATAATACGGAGAAAAAACTGACTGGAAGATTCCGTTAGCCTTTAGATCAGTGATAACCAACTGCTCTTCTGTAGGTCTACCATCCTGTGGGTGGAAGCGCTAACAAAACACCTCATGACCAGATTCTGCTGTTTTGCTAATTAGTCACTGAGTGTCTAAGTTGGATTGCAATGAATACTAAACTATAGAAGTAATAGTCCTCTAACAGCTGGGTTGGATTTTGCTGTCGCCTTGGGTCAACCTGAATGACCTTTTGCCGAGCAACATAAATGTGGAGCTCCTCACCACTCATTCCGCTGTTGGCGTTTGTGCTCATTATTCATCGAACCAGCATGCTGTTACTTTTATTAAAACCAAAATTAAGCTTCGCTTGGATCTTTTATTCTAATTATCGTGACTGATATTGCCAATGAGGCATATATCTTGATGTTTTCAAGGTTTGCCATTGCAGTAAAAATATAAAACTTTGCTGGTAAACAGTAACTTAATATTTAACAAGTAAATATTTCCCGCTTGAGAGAAGATAAATATTGATTTTAAGTCTCATCTCTTGGCTGCATGGGTTGGGCGATTTGTACCGCATTGTTTTTGAGAATGAGCCAGAGATTGTGTTAGCTCTTATGCGGTCAGGGAACCTTTCATTCACTTGCGGGGCGAGCTTTCTGAATCTTGTTAGCTCGCTAAGCATTAGCGGGCTTCCGAATCCCATTTGAAGGGTTGGGTCTGGGTCGCCAGGAATGTAACCGTTTCTCTCTGCATTACTGCACTGAATATGAGACGAAGTTTTGCAGTCTCATGTGACGTCTTTTTTGGAATGTGGTCAACTTGGTGTAAAGGCAACACAGTGGCGCAGTAGGTTGCAGCACTGCTGTCTCATAACTCTGTGGTCTGGTGTTTGAATCTGGCCTGGGTGCAGTTTGTTTGTCCTCCTAGTGTTCAGGAGAGTTCCTGTAAAGACCGTATTTTTTTGTATGGTACAAATTTGCATGTTAGTTTATTTGCTCCCATTGCTATGATTGCGTGAGTGATTGGCGCATGATCTCTGTGTTTGATTGGCTGACTGTCCCATGAGCGTCCCTGTCTCTCACCCACTGAATGCTGGGATAGACTGCAGTCCCCTCGCGACCCTGACCAGGTGTAAACTGAGCCTTTTGAACTCGAACCCACATCTGAAAGGTCTGGCAGACTTTCATCGATTATTAATCCAAATTTTGCCTTATCAGACTTGTGTTCTGAAGTTCTGCTCCGGTCATGTTTTGATTTGTACTTTTCGTATGCTACTTCTGATGAAAGATTCTGCCAAAAGCGTCTACAGTAATGGTCAGTAAATCTGTAGAAAATACTGTTGATACTGAAGGAGTAAATGATCTGTTTCTGCTCAGAAAACACACCAGCAGTATCCCTTATGTGAGCCGATGATTGGCTGGTTTTGTCAGGTGATCCCGGGCACATCTGTGCATGTTACTCCCTCAAAGATCAGAGGAAAAACTCTCAGAGCGGTGAAATTGCGTTTTTTTTTTTTTCGCTGCCAGGGTTTGCCTCTTCTCTCTGGTGTTCAGAAAGTCTATTTCAATTCCCATTGTCATTGTTTATTCAGGATTCATTTCTAGAGTTTGGTTCCTAAAATGAAATGTCCATTTTGGAGAAAATAAAGATTTTCCTGAAGTTCAATACTTGACAAGTATTGTCAGGCACAACTTTTCCGGCCCTGTTTTTCAATGACCTTGACCTTGAACCAGTTCGGTCCAAACTTTAATCAGGTGATGATTGGACAATTGCGCACCATTCCTGAATTTTGTGCTGTTTCATCAAACCATTTTTTGTAGACACACGGACTAACACAAAAGCTGCCAAAATTTATACCTCTGGCCTTTTGGGTGGGGTAATGACTCCAGAGGACACAGTCTTTCTAAATATTAATCTGTGGATGATGGATTTGGGGGCAAATTTTTATTTTTTTTTTAATCTCAAAATTAGTTTTTATTATACCGTATGTAAGTGCATGCAGGATTGAGCGTTTCATTTTAGGTGTTGAATATCTTGTTTTTGAACCAAAGCCATATTTTTTTCTGGCTGGTGGATCTAGAAATATAGTCATGTATTGGAATGCTACTTATTCTAATTTATTAATTCAACTTAGAATTAGTCTATCCACGGCAATGGATAAGGAGTGCTATGAGCTATTCTGAAAAAAGCTGTGAAGTTTGAAGGAAATCTGGTATTGATTTCCGTGATCACACCGCTAATGTCAGGTCAACAAACTGCATGTGTTCATTTCAAGTTTTTCTTACACGTCTTGTGTTTTCAGTGTTAATGGTGGGTTTAAGCCCTGAGTAATCCAAGCATGTGTTTTGTCTTTTTTAATGGTTTTTTCTCTCTCTCTCTCTCAGAAAGGGATTACTCCAGTTTGTGCGAGAAGCAGCCCATTGGTCAGCTCTTGTTCCGGCAGTTCTGTGACACGCGGCCGGAGCTAAGGCGATGTATCGAGTTCCTCGACGCTGTGGTAAGAGCTTCCTCTCAGTCCCGGAGGCATTTCCTGTTTCCTGTGCCGGGGCGCATGAGAACAGCTACCCAAGTCTGGGGTGGGTGGGGGTGGGTTTTGGATATTAGGGTGGGGGGGGTGCAGGCAGTAGCGCCATTAGTCCTTTCCCTTGTCCGAGACTAATTACAGCAGTACTGTAGTGGTTACTGCATTAGGCTCGGTTTGTTTTGGATTGATGGAAGTTAACGGGCCAAAATGGTTCCTGTCCTGATAATGAAACAAACTGCACTCAATTTTACTGGAAGAACAAAGCACATAAATGGAAAATAAAAGATTCAGAAGGCAATTCAAGAAAAAGTTGTGGCAAATTGAGTTTTTAATTGCCTTAGAAAATATGCTTAGTTAGCGATGTTGCGTGTGAAGATGGCTGTTGCTAGCAGAGTGGTTTAGTTTTGTGAATATGACACTTTCTCCTTCCCCCTCCAATTTGTTTCAGTTAATTTGGGACTTTTGTTTATTCCTAATTGTCCCCTGTGCTCTCTCAGTGCATGATGGGTAATAAAAGGGGCATTAGTGCAGTGGGTTGGTCAGGAAAAGAGTATCTGGTTCCCACAGTCCTCTTCCTATTTTGCTGTGTCTGGAAGTCTAACATGTCTATAAATCTAATCGCGAATATTTTGGAAAAACCTGTCAGCTTGACCTGGGTTGGGGATTCGTTATTTACTTAATCGCCCGCTCTTTTGTTGCTTAAGTTCTCTGAATCTGCTGCGCACTCACCCTTACCGCGGAGCGCTGAGCCGTGGCTGTCTTAACTCTGTTAAAAATCTGCTGTCTGTCAGTTAGTGCGCTAATCTATTACTGCGCTGCTTTGGGTTTTTCTTTGCCATGACTTCAGCATTAGTTTCCCCTGACTGGCATGCGAAGTCGGTCATGTATGGTGAAAGGGAGAGAGAGGAGTCGAGAGAGAGGAAGGAGTGAGAACAGAACAGAGGAAAAGAGTGAGAGATATAGAGGGAGACTCTGTGTGAGGGGGAGGAAGCATTACCGGAAATTTGTCTGATGGTGCAGATACTGGGTTGCAGGGAAACGCTGATTGGGTCCATAAGTACTTGCTAATTCTGAAATTAATCGATAATTTAATAATCGATTAATTGATTGATTAAAATGATTGATCCCCCCCCCCAAGTTGATATTCTCAGATTCTAACTTCTTAAATGTGAATATTTTCTGGTGTCTTTACTCCTCTTTGATAGCAAATTAAATATCTTTGGGTTGTAGGCAAAACATAAAATTTGAGGATATCATCTTGGAAGTGGGAAACAATGATCAACATTTTTCATCATTGTCTGACATTTATTTGACCAAACAATTACTGGAGTAATCGGGAATGAGGAGAAAAAAAAGAACGATTAATCGCCACATGATGGATTTTCAATACCTTTGAATTTGATATGTTATGTTGAATTTGATATCATTGAGCAACACTTTGAGCGGATTACCTGCAGTTTTATAAATTAGGATATTTTTTATTATTCAGAGGTTTTGTTTTTTTATTTATGTTTTTTTTGAGCCTATGCAATATTTAGATTTGTGAGCTACACTAAGTTTTATGAGATTCAATGTGACATGTAATTAGGCCGCAGAAGTAGTATGGAGATGGAGAGAGCGAAAGAGAACTGAATTGAATGAGAAATGAATGAAGTGGAGAGAGAGAGAGAAATGGAATCGGAGAGAGGGGTCACAGAGGGATAGAGAGGAAGTCTGCAATGTCTGCATGTTTTTCAGCATTATAAATGCACATTCTGTAATGAAATGCTGTAATCCCTCGTTCCTCAATTCATGGTCCTCAAGAGCCGAGAACTGCTGGTTTTCCTTCCTCCTTTTAACAGGGAGTCATTTATGATGACAGTCTGGCCAACCAGAAGCAATAATTGTTCTCTTAATTTCCTGGAAGGAAATAAAACCAGGGCTGGATTTGGATTCAAGGCCCAGATTTGGGGGTCCCTGCCATATGCTTTGACTATAAGTGAAATCTTATATTTTGTCTTGCCAGCAAGGCAAATTGAATTGAGAAAGGGATGTACCGAGAGAAGCTGAGATGGGTATACGCACAGTACAACCGAGCCCTCATTCACCCTGCCGCCCCTACTCATTTTAACGCACCTCCTGCACCACGATGGACGCAAATGCCCCTGTTACTGCTCGATTGCAGGCTTCAGGACTGGGCCACACTGACACACCATTAGAGCGGGGATTGAGGTTGGTATTTTTAGCCGTAGCGCTAACGTCAGGTCTCTTGTCTTCCCGCAGGCTGCGTACGAGCTGGCGCCAGACGAGAAGAGGCGAGACTGCGGCTTGAATGTTTTAGACACGTACTTTAATAACGGGGTAAATATCAGCTCCTCTCGCGCTTTCAGAACTTGCTGTCATGTACGATTCTTCCTGGCTTAAAATGTTTGCTGGACATTTCCAAGTCCTCTATAACCAATCACTGCACTGCGACAGTTGGTGTGTTGAGATGATTAATCTAATTTGCGTTAAAAAAGCATTTGGGTACATTTTTTTGAAAGGCGTGGTCTGCTTTTCGAACCTTGCTGAAGTTAGTTGACTGCATTAATGCTAGCTACCTTAGGTTGGAAACCATAAAATGGATATTTAGCATACTTTAGCGAATCTTGGGCGTAAACAAAAAGGTTGTGCGTCTCAAATCAATCTAATTCATCAAAATCATACATTTGATACAATGCCGTGTTAAGAAACCATAAATGTCCAAATATGTGTATACTGGGGGAGGAATTGTACACTGCCCCAGTGTACTGGTGTTTGCAATTGTTAAAAAGGGGGGAAAAAGTTTGTGGGTTCCAATTCTCGACAATGCGCAGCAGTTGTAACTTTGAGAGCAGTAATTTAAGCTTGAACTGCCTCAGAAACTGGCCTGATTAAACTGAAGATGGCGCATTATCATGATGCATCATCTTGGCAAATACAAACCTGAATTACTGCTTTACCATTCATTATTTTGATCATTATTGGTAGTAATATTAGGTGATGTAGCAGTTGTGAACGTTGTTGCAGTAGTCGTAGTTGTTACAGCAGTTTGAGGACTTGCTGTTGTGGTAGTGCAAGCAGCAGTAATGGCATTTGCTGCAATAGTAGTTGTGACAGCGGTGGAGGTAATATAGCTAAAAGGAGTGGTAATGTTCATGTTAGTGGTAGTAGTCATTGTAGTTGTAGTGGCATGAGTAGTAGCAGCAGTAGTAATACTGCTATTAGTTGTGGTAGCAGTAGTAATATTATTTGCAGTATTAGCAGTAGTAGTAGTGTTAGTTGCAGTAATATGATGAGCTGTAGCTGTTGTTGCCTTAATAGCAGTATTGCTTGTGGCGATAAGTGTCGGTAGTATTCGAAGTGGTCGTGGTGGTAGCAGCGCTGCCCAACCTTGACAAAAGGAAACAAGTGACATACATGTCTGTATAATTTGTTTCCTTTTATCAAAGTTGGGCAGAGTAGTACTATCAAAAGTAGTGGTAGTGTAATAAAACCCTTGCTGGAATTTTAATGTTGGTGCCTGCTCTTTTTCCAGTCCGTGATCGTGATGGCCTCTCACAGCTGAGCTCTCTCATGTTTATTTAGCAGGCCGTGGCCGTTGTCAGTGCATATTTGTTTCTGCCTCTTAAATCAACAGAAACCTTTGAAGTCTGGTAATCCGGCTGTCATTAAAGTTTGATCCTGTAAAGATAAATGTCAGAGTGCAAACTGCAAGGCTGCCATTGGCCCTCAGAGTGGCAGTCCGGGTCATGTGTCTTAAGTCGACATGCTGGGCCGTCTCATGCAAGCGGCGCTTCTTATTGAGCTGTTGATAAGCAGTACATAAATGAACAAAAGATTCAGTAGTTTTTTCGCCTCAGTAGTTAGACTGCAAAAGTGAAATTCTCCCCTTGATCAAAATACTCTCACAATGTCTCTGGAACTTGAATGATCAATATTTGAGCAAAGGATCAAGAGTTTGGCTGGGGATTGTGCAGCTTAGGTGTTGTAGTTCTTTATTTCAAATTTTCCTCATAGTTATTTTTTAATCCTTTTTTGTCATTTGGAAGGTCACATTCAAATTGGAAAAAAGCCAAATATCTATGTTGTTATTTCTGACCATGCATTTCAGAAATGGGAATGTTGTCGATAATATCATTGGTGCGATGTTGTAGAAACATTGTGGAAATAGTTTGTGCTTGCTAGGGTGGTATAGATTGTTCTGGAGCCTCTCTGCCCTGCTCCTTAACGGGAGAGGACACGAGACGCCTCTCAAGGTTCTTGCTTGCTGAAGCCGCTTATACTGACTTGTTTTGTCTTTTTCTTATCTCTTTGAAGTTTTATTTTTGCAATTTTAAAGGACATGTTGAGCAGTTTTCTAAAAGAAAAAATGGTGAAATGAATTGAAGGGATTCGTTCTTTGTTTCCCCAGAATGTCAACAGTTGTTTTGAAAGTGAATTGAGGAGAATGATTTTAGTTGTGCAACTGAAGAACGCAAGTTGACTTAAGACTTAAAAAAAAAAAAAAATGAGTAAATTAGAAATAAATATCTTTCATCCTGTCCCTCATTGCTACTATGTCTCCTACCAAGGAGTAAATGAAAAAAGGAAGGATGAGGACTGGAGTAAAAAATGAGGATGCATGTTTTCAGTATTGACTCACATTGTGTTATTTATAAGCACTTCTTCCCACCCAAATAATTTATCGAGGTTGGCCATTTCTCATAGAACAATGCTTGTTCTTTTCAGTTGGCTAAATGCTACATTGCTTATGTGACTTGTTTAATAATTCAAAAGGGCATAATTCTGTGGAATTGATTGATTGATTTTTTTTTTTTTTTTTTGTGCTTTCGCCTTTTCCATCGCAAAGTCGACGGCCCATTTACCAGAAATACCTCGGGAAGTGGTGTGTGAGTGCCGGGTGAGGCTGGAGGAGAGCCCGTGCAAGGAGCTTTTCAAGGAGTGCACCAGGTGAGTGTGCCAAACGGGTCCAGCCAAACCTCCTCGCTGTGCTGGAAAGCATCAAATCAGTCTGTGAGGCCTGAGATCAGCTGGTTTGCCATTATTCCTTCACCTGCGAGTGAGGTGTGAAGACCACTTGGCCGGTCCGTAGCTCTGAACTTTCTGTTTATTGCCCGGGTGAGAAGGAAAACCAGGGATGGATTTGTATTCAAGGGCCAGCTGTGATGATTCCTGCTGTAAATTTTCTGCACATGACATTGATGGGCGCATTGTAGTGTGATCTCGGAAACTGGCCTGTGCGTGTGTGTGTTTGCCCATAGATGTTGTTGCGTGTGCTGGACCGAATGTGTGTGCACCTGTGAATGTTTTTTCTGTGCGTGTTACTGCGCGCACAAATTTGCACGTCTGTTTCCTTGCCGACTCGTACACTGTCAGAAATGGAGGTACAGCAGGAGTCCATTTCTGTTCCCCAAGGTACATTCAGCACTTATGTACCCTCTAGGACTAATTATAGGACCTCAAGGTACCTATGTGAACCTTTCTAGGGTCTAAAAGGTACTTTTATGTTCCGAAGCGAATGAGCACCCACTTCTGAGGGTACAGCAGCAGTACTGCTCCAGTGATGAGCTTTTTACCCCGAAAGGTACCAATAGGTGCCTTTTTTTTTCTGAGCGTGTACGCGGGTGTTAACTCAGGGATACTTGTGGGAGTCGTTAGCTGTCGATTCTCCATCCTCGTTATCCGTGGTTCGTACTCCCTTCTCTTTATCAGTGAAGTAGCGTGGCGCGGCCCCATTCAGCTTCTGGACGGGTCTGCGGGAACTTTATGAAAAAATATCCTGCCCGTCAGAAGTTTAAGCACGCCCACGATATTTAAGCAGTGAGAGATGGGGTGAGGAACGTGGAAACTGCTTTCGTCGGGGTTAAAATAAACCTTTAAAAAAATCTTAGATATTTAATTTAAATGGCCGCCTTTTTCCAAAACAACTGCCTTGCGCATTCATTCTGAAAGTTCACGCCCTGCTCCACTGTGTGAGTTCTCACGAATGTGCTGCACTTGTCGGTAGCTTATTCTGTCGAATTAGTCCCACCTCAGCCTAGTTTTACTTTCTTTCGTGGAAAACTGAAATAAATAGTAGATCTACCATGTTTTTTTTTTTTTTTTGTTTTGTTTTACTTCCTCGAAAGGGGGGCAACTCAAGTCACTTGTGTCATTAGAGGTTATGTACAGGAGGCAGATTGTCTGACAAGACAGACGAGAACATGAGTGAAGTCTGCAAAGCCTTTCGAATGGTAGTGAATATCAGCAGTTAGCTCTGTGAGGCTTAGGTGGCTTTGCTCCTGCTTGCAGTTTTATGTATTTTAGTTTTTGATGCATGTTAAGCCAAGGTGGTAAATCCAGGTTCAGGAAATAAGTCCTCCCCAGGAATTTATTTGAGCCGCCTGGATGTGCTTATAAGCACTAATCAGAGCCTTTGGCCAGCAGGGAGAAAAAATTGGCAAATTCAGAAGGGTGGGTTTGTGGTTTGGAGCAATGTAAGGCAGGAGATTTACTTTCTGACCCCTGGATTGCTCTCCGCTGGTGTTAAGTCATCTGAAGACCTGTGTTCATGAGTCCATATTGGACATTGATTGATGAATGAAATCAGAATTGGTAAAAATCAAAATCCTTTCCGGCGCTTTCTCTGTCAGATTTCCAGCCCCTATTTTGGTAAAAGTTCACGCCTGCATATGCACCCCTCTTCTTCTTTGTTGTCACTGCTGTGATGTGGTTCTACCACCAGTGCAGCATTTTATTAATCTTAACCCAATCCTGCCCGTAATCTATAACCTTTTATTCCTGTGGTATCTTGGCTATGTGGCGACTGCCTTTTAATCACCCGCTAGTTTGTTTTCTTGGCTTTGTATTGTGGTTCTCAGATGTATCCTATATCTTCTACGTAGTCAATGCATTACACTTCATGACTGGGTTGACTGAGGCTGTACATGAATTTTTCTCTGTCTGTCTTGTGTTCTACATTATGTGCATATTGTATATTGCTTTTTAGTGAAAGCCCTACCAATTCAATATAAGGTAATGCAAGTGTGATGGTATATCTCCTGATTTAGTGAGAGGGTTTTTGATGGGACCCTGTATTCATTGACCTGAGCCCTCTGCCCTGTTCTTCTTCACTGAGTTTAGTGAATCTCTCATCCTCCCGCCCCTAGCTCTGACCTCCCCCTCCCAGCTCGTGGACAGTGAGTGCTGTGTCCTAGCAGGTGTAGCTGTTCGTGTGCAGGTGCACTGTGGGAAGGCGGAGGACTGTTGGCACGGAAACCGCTGTCTCTGTCCGTTGGAAGCGGACCCAGATGGGCATCCGGTCCACACCTCTAAAAGGAAACAGGGGGCTCAGTGTACACCCTTCTAGCCCCCCAAATGCAGTCCTGCAGGTGTCCAATCCTGAGCGGAACAGGACACTGACTGTTATGGAGTTAAACACCATTCCAGTTCAGTTCCCCTGCATAGATAAACAAGGATGCACTGCTTCTGCATTCAGAATGATATGCAAAACCCCACCCCTGCAACCCCAGCTGGCCTATCCCCGCGTCTGATGAGAACTGCTGTGTTGTTATTGGTCAGTAGCAGTCTGGTATCGGGGTCAAATTGACTGACAGAGGAGCTGGTTAAAAGCAGTTAGCTTCTGCTTCTGGTCTCATGCATTGCAGTCCCAAATAATTTGGACAGCAATTTAAGTTGTTCTGTGGTCAAGCTGAAAATGAAATTAAACCGTGATTATGCAGTTTTAGTGCAACCTTTCAGCTTTAATGCGAGGTAATTTACTTCCATACCTTGCCGTTGTCTTTGAAGTTATGTTTTTTTAACACAATGGAATTTTGTGCTGTAATCCTCTAATAATTTTGAAACAGAAAGAAAAGATAATAAAACTTAATTTAGTTTAAAGAAGAACAGATTTTTTCTCCCCATCATACTGTCGCTTACTGCTGGACTCGGCTGAAGAATCGGTTTCTCAAAGGAGTCGACTGCAGACCCTGGCAAGTTAGAGCTTGTACTCGCAGTCCTCCGAGTGAATAATTACAGCCTCTTATCAGCATTCAAGCTCGTAAGCAGTTCAATTCTGCCGTTTCTTTTGCACAAAATTTTTATTATATTTATTATAATGATGTCCAGTAGGCGTTTTCATGCCTTGTGTGATGCTTCCCCATGTACCTTGTTCAAGTTTCTGATTTTCTTGAATCCCAAACTGGTGTCACGTGTTTCTGATAAGCTTCAGGCTCCATAGTGTGCTGAGCCACGGTGCCTCGACAGATTTTTGTGTGTTTTTTGTACTGTGAAATGTTGTAAGATTCTCTTTTTTACAACCGTTTCAGTGTCTGCCTCCTGAAGCAGGATGGTTTGAGGGGTTTCTGGAGGTGGAGGTGGAATTCCTTCCCTGTAACAATTTAATCCTCCCCAATCCCAGAATCCAAGCTGCTGTGTCCAAACACACACAAAATCCACTTCCCCGTTTAGGGCAGTTACCTTTTAAGGCACGCATTTTATCAACCACTCAGTGATTCACTGTCATCACAGAAACTGCAATGACATCAGCTAGGGACATTCACAAAGAAATAAGATTTATTTATTTTTATTTTATTTATTTATTTATTTATTTTACAAGATATTCTCACTCCAGGGTGCTTGTTTTCTGTCTAAATGCCCATTAATGACCCCTCTACCACGTGTTTCATTATTCACATTGATTGTTCATGCATTCATTCATGAAATATTTAAAGGTGCTGTAAGTGATACTGAAATGGTTTGAGAGACTTGGAACACATCCTCCTTCACCCCTCCCTCCTGCATGATGTACAGCGGCCATTTTTTACTTCTCTGATGCAAAGCTACTGTTACTGTTCTGTGAGGCAGCATTGAAAAAACAAAAAAAAAAGTGTTTCAGGGAAATATTTCTGTCATATATGTGAAGATATAATGTTGTTTTTATTTGTCTGTGTGCTAATAATTGGACATACAATGTTGATTCTACTTCTCTATTTGCCAGTAAAAAACCAAAATCTAGTCATTGAGGTGAGATGGCATTACTGATGTATAAACATTTGCCAAACCTGGTCAGAAAATTCACTTTGTTATTTATTTTACAATTTTGATTTTATAGAGTTTGTATTTATGCTTTTAGGGTACTCCCTTCTGTATGTTTCATAGTTTTTGTGTATGTAAATCCTCTGAGAAGTTACAAAGGCGCCAAAGGTAGTTATTAGCAGTGAATGAAATCACAGTTCCTCAACTACCTGAAACGCCTATTTGTAATCGTACCTTTTCTTCCACAACATGTCACCACGCAACACGATAACGTTCCACTACAGCCAGTTTGTCACGCCCTCAACCAAAGCTTGGTATCTCGGAGGCCGGGAAGAGTTTGTTTTGTGTGTGTCACCACTTGGAGAAGATGCCGTAATCTGCAGTGCAAACTCCAGTTCCCTTTAGTTTTTCCACTATTCCTCAGCAGTACAACCCCTAACACTTATTGTGTTCTCTATTTTATCAAGCCCAGCTTGAGGCGGGAGCCAAAATTGCTCGTTTCAGGCGAAATTTGTTTCTGGTGCTGCACATACAGCCTGTACAGCTGTAACTAGGTGCTTTTTGACCACAAAACGTGCAAATGTTCATGAATTGACAACAAATATGAAAATTTTTAAACTGGGAAATGGGCATAAATGATAAATTTAAGCAAACAAAGCATATAAATTCAATTTTGAGTCTCCCAATAATACCCGTTTCCCAATACAAACTGCTGAACCCGGAGATTTTCCACTCCCGAGTTAAGCTTATCCTGCCCCGGGACTTGTAAACTCTGAGTTGTGTTCCCATTAGTACTCATTAACCTGGAGTCCGGAGTTTTGCGAAACGCCGGGCGAGCACCTTAACTACTAACCTCGGGGGAAGCGCCGATTTTTTAAAATTATTATTATTATTTTTTGCGTTAACCCTGGGCGGCTAAAGAGTAGTGGGAACGCTTGTGGTGCCTGGGGGTATCTCGAGGATAAGCCTTGACATTACCCCAAGGTAACCCGGAGATTTGGTTGGTGGGAAAGGGCTGTAACAAAACTAAAAGCTACAGACTAAAAAACTGATGACCAACCCTGGGTGTGCTTGAGCATTCAAAATGATGAAACCGTGCCGTTGGCGAGGCATCCTCTCTCAGCGACTGATGCGAGGTGCTGTGCAGCGAAGTCCGTCTGTAAGGACTAATCTAAGGAGGATAGTTGGGGGGTAAAAAAAAAAAAAACCCGCCCCCGTAAGTTACTGCGTTTGTCCTGTTCAAGTCCATTAAGGAAGCAGAATGCTCCTCAGAGAGGCCCAGAGGGTCCGGGGCCACTGAGCTGTTGGAGAAGTCGTAAAATGGCCGTCATGCGTGGAAGTACCGATGCTGACCGAGGACTCAGTCCAGGGTGTAGAGAGGGGAGTGACGGGGCAGAGCTCGTGACGGGAACACACTGTACCTCGTTCGTTTAGGAAAACACTCTTCGGGCCCGTTCCACTGCCCATACAGGGGATGGTTAAAGAATCAGAAATGCTGCCATAATACTGTCTTACTGAAGCACACAGTGTACTTCTTCAATTCTTTATCCTAGGGAATGATTCAGATAAGGATTGATTCAGTTCTGTGGTGATCTTTTTCTAAGCTGAAGTTGTGGTGATAAGCATCTGTCCTATGAAGTGTATGCCTGTCCCCCGAGGAAAGCTTTGACTTATGACCCTGGTGGTGTTTTGCCATATGGTTTTTTGCATCTATTTTTATGACTTATGACGTTGCTTCTCTTTCCATCTTGAATTATTTCCCACTTTTTGTGTCGCCTGCGAAGCATAGCAGCACATAGGGATCACTTTCCGGCGTCTGTCTGTCCGTCTGTCTGTCCGGTAGTCACACTTTCAGTTGGTAGTCACTCGCGAAGCAGGCGACACGTGTTCACCTGAACACTCTAGTATTTTTTTGAAACTGGTGCTCCTGTAATTCAGGCACCAGCTATTTAGCCCCTTTGAAATTCTGTAAAGTCGTCCTGATTGTAAGTTTATACACTGACCTGTTGGACCTCCAAGAAAATGATAACTTGCAATGACCAATATAATGACGATTAATCACATGATATGGTAGTGTGTATAGTTACCTGTAATGTGAGGATATTTTCATTCAAATGTTGTGAAGTGTGTTGGAATTGCAACCCTTTAAAATAAATCACTGTCCACGCACTTTTAGACAATCCTCTTGCCCCCCCTCCCCCGTTGTATCAGCAGGAGCTAGGATTGCCTGAAAACGGGGTCCTCACAAAAAAATTGTGGTTCTCCTCCACTGGTTCTACAGCGTAGTTTAGTTTGGTTTATTTGGGAAAGAATGAAAATGCTACATCAACATGGGCCATGCAGGGGCCATGATAATCTGTCTGTCATCATTCCTGACCTGTACGAACTCCAGAGCAGTTTGTCCAGCATATTCGATTTGGAAATGGTGCTGAATAGCACCTCAAGTGGTTCTAATATGGCACCTCTTTCAAATGAGACGGATGCGTTTTCAGACGGATGCCATATAGCACAATTATGGGTTTTCCTATGATTGCGAGCCAAAGAATCGCTTTTGGATACTTTTCCCACCATTTTTGTTTAGAGCTTGTCCTTGAGCGATTATATGGGGTTACAGAAGCAAGTACGGTAAGGAAACGACATGTTTGCTCTTGTAAAAAAGAAAAACGGGGGATGTAGCACCAACCAGAGAGTCATCGAAGCATGACGAACAGGAGAGGGAGAGACGGGGAAAGAGGGAGATGGAGGGGAGGGGGAGGGGGAAGGAAGGGGGGCTTGTGGGAGATGGGGGATTTTCGGGGCATGGGGTGGGTTTAAACTTTGTGACATTTTACGGTGCAAGCCGGTGACTCGTGTCTAGACAAGATACAAATGACCCCCGTGACCTTTGACCTTCAACCCCCCTACCCTCCATCACGCCCATTCATCTTGTTGGAAGGGGTAAAGCAGACCTGGACTGACACCGGCTTGACTGGAGTGTCACCGATCACTTCTTAGGTTTCGCATTTGAAAAAACACGCTGGCTTCACGGGATCTGGTGCGCTGGCATTACATTACACTGCTGCGGTTTAGCTTTCTGTTACATACGAAGCAACATGACTTGCAGTTGATTCGACAAAGCGGGGGCCAATCCACCCTGGAGATGTATGTGTTTATAGACCCAACAACTGCACTGATCTCATTGTGACTACACTGGGACTTCAACCAACGGCCTTCAGTGTCAAAGTACGACACCCTAAACTAGCCAGTAGCTGCTTGCCCTGTATCCTGTCACCAGGTCTAAATTCTCACCATTATGGAACTGAACTTTCATGTTTCTCAGGGAGGTCTTTCCATCTTTAGCGTTTGTTTTTAAACAGCTTCTCAAGGGCTTCCTCCAAAAGTTTTTGGTGTCTGTTTCTGATTTGGCTTTTTTTTTTATGGGAGCTGGCCAGGAATGTTTCTGCTTGTTATTTCACGCTGGAGGTCGTAAATTGCCCTTGTTCCACCTGCAGATGGATAGAAGGACTTGGACTGGTTAGAAGGAGGGTCAGGTTTTTCTCCAAGAACGTTAAACCCAGGGAATGTATTTGGTTTGCCACACAAAAGAGCCTAAAACCTCATTTTATTGGCCCCTTCATCTGGTGTTTGTCACATCCAAGTTTTTCCAGGGTTCATCTGGGTCTTCCGGTCTATGTTTATAAAACGATAAAGAAAACCAGTTATCGTTTTTCCAGAGATGCTCAAAATAGGCTTATGTTTATGGCCATGCTTTTTTGAATGTGTGAATGCGCAAATGTGCATGAGTGCATCAATGTGCGTTTGGGCATTTGTGCGTATTTGAAGTGTACATTCAAATATGCTGGTTTGCACGCTTTAGTGCAAGTATTATTGCATATATGTGTGTGTGCTTTATGTGCATATGTGTTTGTGTACTTGTGCGGGGGCTGGTTATGTGGTGAGAGGGTGAGTGATTTGAACTGGCTGATCAAAAATGGTGCGCACGCAGCCAACCGCCGCCAACTTCCTCTGTGTCGTCACGGAGATCTCTAACCTCTTAAAGAGAAAGCGGAGCTCGCCGACCCCACCCCTCCTCACGCCACCCACCGGCTTTTTCCCTTACTGTTCACCCATCACCCGTATTCCCATCATGCACCACACTACTCTGAGCCTCCTCTGTTGGTCTCTGTGGCTTTACAGCAGGAACCTCATTTAGAAAGGGCTGGTTTTGGTGCAGGCTTTCATTCCGTCTAGAAGCGACTCGCCTGATTCCACCAATTGGGCTTCGGAATCTTTGCTAAGGTCGTCGATTCGCAGAATCGGGCACGTCACTGCTTGGTTGGAATGAAAGCCTGCACCCATGCTGGCCCTTTCGAGATGAAGTTGCCCGCTCCTGCTTAAAGGTCAAAAACAACAAATGTTTTTCTTTTTTGATACTCTAAGCTGACATGATCAAGCTAATAAAAAATGTTCCTTAAATACAATTCAGTGTTACTGGAGGTTCGTAAAAATAAGAAACCACAAAAAAAAAAAATTGTTTTTGACCTTCTACAACATGACCTACTCCTGAAGATTCTCCTGCCTGCAGCCTTTCACTCTGACCACCCTATTTTGGCACGCCCGATTCTGCTACTTAGCAGCTTGACAAGATCTCCAACTTCTGAGTGATGTCTGCAATCAAATTCAACCCAAATTTTGTTTATATAGTGCATATTATGAGGAATCCACCCCATGCGCCTTACAGTCCTGGCCGAAAGTCTCACAAAACCTGCACTAGAGCTACAGTTTCAAGTATAAACCTTCAGGCTCCAGAGCAGAAGAAAAAAACTAGACTCATGGTTCCTTTGGAGATATGGAGTTAAAACTTTCTGCAGGCTAGATGTCCTGGAACAGGTTTGTTGGACAGTGACTGGCAGTTTTCGGTTTTTGTCGTTCCCGTATGTGGGATCCCTCGTCTATCTCGGGACCCCAGCGATGTGTTTTTCAGGATTGTTTGGCTCTCCCTGTCGGAGTGAGATGGGCCAGTTGGTCCTTCTGGAAACCTCTCCCATGCCCCCACTCCCGCCAGATCTTTGTCTTTGTGCTTTAGCCCCATGAGTGAACATCTGACTGGCCTCTGACTCACTGGCCTCTTATTTCCTACAGCCTGTTAGCTTGGTAGCATTTTACCAGTGCATTCTGGTAGCATGTTAGCGCATTATACGTGCACCCCGTCAGCTTAATAGCACATTGCACCCCATCAGCTTGAAAACGTTTCACTCGAACACCCCTTTCGCTTGATAATGTGATGCATCTACTGCTCATCACCTGAACAGAGCTTTGCACCTAGAGCTAGTTAGCTTCTTAGCGCTTTGCACCCATAGCCTGTTTGCGTGATCGTGCTTTAAATTGATAACCTATTGGGTCAAGCATCCTTTTGCCATTAAAGCCCATTTGCTGCGTAGCTCACATTAGCTCATCTTTGCACACACTCCTGCTCCTCTTGCAATTATTCTCTTTCTTGGAGCTGTTTTTTGGCAGTCTTAGCTTTGATTTAGTTTCGACGAATGTGTGGGGTATGCTCCACCAGACTTTATCTCCGTAAGAGGTGATTGATGCGCTGTTGTGTGAGTTTATCTGTGTGTTATCTGCTCGGGCAGAGGGGCCTGTTGCAGGGCGAGCTTCGAACCTTCCTCAGCTGACACTACCTGGTAGAGCTTTGCTGATGAATGTTTCGTGATACAGCTGCAGCACTGACAAACACACACACACACTCTCTCACACGCATCTGCACACACAAACATGCACGCAATGACACAAGCATGCTCACATGCTTTTGAAATAACATGCACACCTGCAAACATATGCATACATGCACAGAGGCCAAGGTGCATACGCATGTTCGGGCGCACATGCGCGTAATTTTACATGCAAGCTCACGCGTCGCTCATCTCCGATGGCCTCCTCACTAGATGCTTGTTTGTTTGCAGTAGGACCGGTAAAGAAAGGCCTGTTAGTGAGCCTCCCTTCCTGCATTCCTTCCTCTGCGCCTGCAGCGTCTCAACATGCCTCTTGTATCCCACCCCAACCCCACCCCCATCCCCCTCTGCAGAATCGTCAGAGAGTATCTCAGTGGAGCTCCCTTCTCCATCTATCAAGAAACCATGTATTTCTCCCGCTTCCTGCAGTGGAAGTGGCTTGAAAGGTAAGCTTGCGCACGCTGTGGTGTGATTGGCTACTGCACGCAGCATTCTTTTTGGCAGTGGCCTTTCTTTGGCTCCTCTGGTATGTGCCAATACAGGCTAACATGGGGGATGATGGGTATAGCGTATATGGCCAAAATGACCCTCACACAGGGATGCAAGCAGTCCACCGAGTTGGTCCACCTTGGTATTTGCTTGAGATTGGCCTCAACAGGGATTTAGACCCTAAATTATGGCTGGCTGTGTTTAACCCCTCTGCACAGATTTAGAGGCTGATTCTGAAATGTAATCGCTAAATAATTCTGTAATTAAATTTCCAAACATCTTTGCTTCACTGGGATAATTTTCCACAGTCTCTTTGACACAAATACTGACTTAAATAGGCTCATGCACAACAGGAAAAACTGGCGATATTGGTATTCTGCTCAGTGGGGTTAATGCAGTATATGCTGAAGTGCTGTTAGATTAAGTAGCGGAGGGCACAAGCCTTCCCAATGTTGTATAAGACTTTATAGCCTCAGAGGCCTTTCAATTTCAAGAAAGACTTGGAAATGCAAACTGGGTCTCAAAAGTTTGAATAAAAAATGTGAAATATGTTCATATTTCTCTGGATGTTTAATGGTTGGCTTTCAGATTTTAGTCAAAGCTAACTAATTGTTTCATGCTTTTTTAATTATTCAAATTGTAATAGAATAAATTGCTCCAAATGGTCCGAACCTCAGGATATTGCTGTGTATGAACTCAGTGACCCATACTGCTCTCTGTTTAGAGGGACGGCACAAGACAAATGTGGTTAATTATACCCTTTTCCCGCAGGCAACCTGTTACCAAAAATACCTTCAGACATTACAGAGTACTTGGAAAAGGCGGATTTGGAGAGGTAAGGCCCTGTTTTGCGTACATACTATAGCTTCGGAGTTGGGGAGAGCACTTCCGTTTAGCCTTTGAAGAACAGTTTTATTTTTGTATTAGTTGCTGTTTCACTGCTTCCAGTCACCAGTAGCTTAACACCATAAGTGTCAACATCAGAATTTTCAGTTAAACTTTGAATGTTCTTGTTTGAGAGCGTTCAAATCAGGAATCTGAGATCCAGCGCCATAAAGAAAGCGTTAAAGCTGGACGCTTTTTCCGCGTCGAGAATCGGTGTAAACCCACTGCCAAAACTAGCTTATGACCTCACACGTCCTCCGGAGAATGATTTGCGGTTTCACGAAGGCGGGACCCCGTACATCTGCGCGTCTCCTGCTGTGACTTAGCGTTTTGACCTCTCCTGCTTCTCCCCCTGTAGGTTTGTGCCTGCCAAGTCCGTGCCACGGGTAAGATGTACGCCTGTAAAAAGCTGGAAAAGAAAAGGGTGAAGAAGAGGAAAGGTGAAGCAATGGCATTAAATGAAAAACGCATTTTAGAGAAAGTTAACAGTAGATTTGTAGTAAGTACTACCCCTTTTTTATTTTACCTTTGTCTCTCGTTCTCTCTTTCCTTCTAGGTTGATGGTCTTTTGACACTTTTGACATTGCTGTTGTCCTTTTTTTTTTTTTTTTTTTTCCTGGTGGAAATTTTGCAGTTTGTGGTGTTGTTTTCTTGGATGGTAGAGATGCAGGCCATAGATGAATTGGGTGATTGATTTTGGATTTGATAATTGGCTTCCATTTGGGCCTTGCGATGCCTTATGCTACTTTCTCACCGGACGCGAAAGGAGTTTTTCGCGTGTCAGATTACATTCAAAGTCGATGCAAAGCGAAGTCAATGCAAAGCGTCTTTGCATTGACTTTGAATGTAATCTGTCGTGCGAAAAATTTGTTTCGCGTCCGGTGTGAAAGCGGCTTTATAGATCAAACATCTACAGAATTAACCAGATTTTCAAACTTAATGGCGTCCACACCAGACGCCCAAGGCTATATTCACGATTGTGTCTCCTTGCTCCCTGAGCTGGCATAGAAATATGGCAACAAATCTTCCATTTCATTGAGATTCTTATAAAAATAATGATGAGGGGGAAAAAAAACTTAAGGCTTTCTGCCAAATAACTTTCTTCCTGGCTGAAAGTCCTCGTTTTTGCGGAGAGGAAGACAAGAAAATTGGCTGTGGTGTTTATTTAACGTTCCTGCGGTGGTAGTCAGGCTGGGTATTTTGCACGCCGCGGTGATTGGCGCATGTGAAAGGGCCGGTTTCCCTGCACCCGACTTCGGATCCACCTCCTCACCTGCGGCCTACCAGTTAGCGGCTGGCAGCGCGTAGCTTCCACTCCTGCAAATATGCTAATCCAGTGCCGCTGGGGACAATTGGAATGTAGCCTCCACTATGATGTCATTTTGCTGTTTTTTCTTTCTTTCTTTTTTTTTTTTTAGTCTGCATCTTTTCTGTTCTCTCTCACCAACTGTCGTGTTATCTTCTCTCACTTAACTAGCTTGTTTCTTCCTTCTGGCATCTCAAGCTCGTTGTTTCTCTGCGGTGATTAAGTGATTTTCATACCTGTGGTGGATTTCAATACCGGGAGGGAGGAATTGCAGACAGCTTTGTTTGGTACAAGTGACTGCTATTCGCGTGCTACTTCGCTGACGAATAACGGCCCAGTTGCTTAGCAACCTCAGCTAAACAGCGGCAGTAGAAGAGGGAGTCAAGTGCTCTGTGGCAAAGTTACTGCATTTTCCTCTCACCTACACTCTCACTGTTGCTATGTCCATTTTTGTGGAGTGCTTTAGCCCGCAGTGAGTTGTTACTTTAGCAAGGGGGATTGGGATGGTTTGCGATTTGTACTGAGTGGTCGAAGCACCTGCGAACAGCTCTGCTCTTGGAGAACTGTAGTCCTGCTGGTTTTCACTCCAATCCCATGAAGGTAGTTCACCTTCAATGACTTGAGCTGAGCTATCCAACCCTGTTTCCCGAGAGCCACAGTCCTGTAGGTTTGTTCCCCAATCCCTACAATATATACATCCTCCAATGGCTGTGTAGCTCATTGAGCTGTTCGTTGTAGACATTGTCTGCTAAATCAGGGTTTTTATGAAAATCTACAGGATGGCGGATCCTCAGGAACAGGGTTTGACTGCCCTTATCGTGTTGCATGGTTTAGTTCAGGGGTGGGCAATTCCGGTCCTGGAGGGCCGGTGTATATGCCGGTTTTTATTTTTATCAATTACCCTGACTAATTGACTTTTGCATACACAAATACAGATTTGTGCAAAGATTAGATCAATGAAAAATGTTTTATGAAGGGAGACAAGAACAGTCTTTGGTGGCTATTCTTGATAATTTAAAGAAATGTGCCTGAAATGTCAGATTTCATAAATAGTTTGGCTAATTTAGACAAACTAATTTAAGGCCACAAGTTGGTGTGAAAACCAGGGACAGATACTGCCCTCAGTGCCCATCTCTGGTTTAGTTGATTGGTTAGTTAGAGCAGCAGGTGAGCAGTAGTTGGCTACTTGACTGGTAACTAAGTTGTTGGTTCAAGCTCCGAGAGGAGCCCGGGATTTGACTCTCTCCAGAGAGGTGAGTTTAGGAAGAATTCTGTCATTGAGCCCTTAAGCAAGGTCCTTATACCCCAGAACCACTCCAGGGCTGTACACCAGTGTCCTCTGTCACTGTCATACTGGCAACCTCTCCATTTGGCATTTTTCCTGCGACATCCTTAAGCAAGAGAAGGATGTTCTCAGTGGAACCTCCTTGGTTAAATAAAAGGCAAAAAATTTGGTCTCTGCACCCCTTCTTTCTTAGCACTGTAATCTAGGCTGAGGGCGAATGCCCAGATCTTGCTGATCAACTAATAGCTGCACTGATTGGGTTGGTTGTACAATGTGAATTGGCAGTACAGGAAAGAAAACTAACTGCTAGCGGCCGCTGTGTGTGTGTGTGTGTGTGTGTGTGTGTATATCTCCTCAAACTCCATTTTTCTCTCTCTTGCTCTTTTTGTCTGGTCTCTCTCTCTCTCTCTCTCTCGCTCACTCTCTCTTCCTCCTTCATAAGGACGCATCCTTGAGATGGCAGGTCTTGGTGACCCTGTCCCGTTTACTGATAGGGTGTTAGGGGCACGAACACCTTTTTCTAATCTCCAAAATCCGGCCCATGGGGCAGACCCTTTGTCTGGCTGGTCCATATTATTGATAAAAATAAAAATCAAATTAATGAAAAAGATAAGCAAAATGTAAATTGGACTCTCTGGGGGGGGGGGGGGGGGGGGAGACCAAACACTAATGTTACAGTCAAAGAAGGTCCCACAGATTCACATGGTAATTATCTAAAAACCCTTTTTTGTATTAATTACAACAAAATAAACAGTGAAATTGTCAACACTGTGCGCCAATTCATTTTGTGTTGCAGATTCAAGAACTTTCTGTGAAAAGTAGGATTTGTTTGAAAGTTTTCATGTTTTCATATCTTAAGCTCCATCGCTTTCACTTGCCAGTCATGATCGTTTCATGCAATTTTCACCTTTTAAACATTTAATCTTGTATTTCTGATCTCACTCCTGACAAAGAGGTTAAAGGTTATTGTCATGCTATATTGATTATGATGATGTCACATCCTTCAACTGAACAACTGACTGTGCCATGCACTGGTTGCAGTGTATTGTTATTCCTGTGGTGCATGGTGGGCGTCCCATAAGCAGAACTCTGCAGTGTGCTCAGTGTTTCCCGCGCTCGAATCGCCTTTCTTCGCATTACTTGAACCCATTGGCGTACTTGCACAGATGCATTCACTCACTGTGACAGGCCCATCCTCTTGAGTTTTAAACAATCTTGGATGCTCTCCGAGCTGGGGGGGGGGGGGTCAATGACATCTGGAGGTTTCCTATCAGGATTTCCATCGAAAACAAATCTTTGGTCTTTTCATCAACAGTGGAGAAGGATCCCTTTTTTGCTCTGTTCCTCCCCACTTGTTCTCCTTGACGCTCTGTGTACATTCTGTCATCTTCTGTTTGTTCGCCGGTGGTTTACTCTCCTCCCACAGTGCCCTTTGTTTTTCTTCATTTCCTCTTCATTGAAGATATATCACTGGTCACACAAGTAGGGTCTGTATCATTTTTGGCGTGTGTGTAAGGAATGCTCTTGCTTGTATTTCCATTTGTAAATTCAAATGGGTGAAAAAAAAGAGAAAAGCTTCAGATTACTAGAACATCTGGCACGGTCCTCAAACCAGTGCACTACGCTCGTCAAACGGGCAACACGGAGTTAAAGTTTATATTAACTCCCCTTAATTAGGATCAGGCTGTTTCCTCTCCACTTTTAATCTGAAATTAGTAAAGAATATCTCTCCGAGCAGCTTCAAACTGCAGGCTAATCCGGGAGCACATAATATCACCCAGAATGACTGTGTTGTTCCTCTCTCTGTGCAAAGGCCAATATGTTCGTTGTACCTTCTAGAAATTGTACTGTGCTAATGTGCTAATGCCTAGTGTTCTCTCCCCACAGGTTAGTTTAGCCTACGCCTACGAAACCAAGGACGCCCTTTGTCTAGTGCTAACGATAATGAATGGCGGGGATTTGAAGTTCCACATTTACAACATGGGGAACTCCGGCTTCGAGGAGCAGAGGGCAATTTTTTATGCGGCGGAGATCTGCTGCGGGTTGGAGGACCTACATCGGGAGAGGATAGTCTACAGGTACGCAGTCTTTTCATCTCTTGATACAGTTTAGCCCCATTTTCTGCTCTCACTCTTGAGGGAAATTCAGTCTTAAAAACGCCTAAGCCGATTGAGTGGCATCAAGCCTGGTTATAAACTGCTCCTGCTGGTCATTCGCGGATTTAGCATCCTGCTGTCTGCTAGTCCACCAGGTTTAGCCACTGCCTTGCACTGTCAGCATAGCTAGCTAAAACTAGCTTTGAATGGCAACAGACGAGCTGCTAGGAGTGTCGATGCCAGGCTGGTCTCAAATCAAGTTTATTATTGTTTTATTTTTTTTGTGCAAGGTTGTTGGCATGAGGCCAGGTCCTTGGGGCCATTTTAGTGATTGTCATGTCTGATGGTTGCCTTGGTAATGCATTTCTTGCCGCTATGCCCTAGAAAGATCTCAGGGCCCCATGTCTTATCAGTAACATTTACACAACTCTCTCGCCATCCATCTCCATTCACTCTCTGCAACTTTTGCCTTGACCCAAGCGGTCCCCTGCACAACACTGCCCCCAGTGGACTCATTTGTCCTTGTCAGTGGAATTACCCTTGGGACCAATTTACAGAATGCTCCTTAAGAAAATTAGGTTCTTTTTTCAACAGCCTGACGAGCCTGTGGAGATGAAAAGTTTAATGACCTCTGTAATGTTATGGCTTGAGGACTGGGGCAAAGCTTGTTTTCTTGAATTTGTGCAAATACTTTTCCCTAACAACATGCCCATTTAATTTCTCCCTAGGGACCTGAAACCTGAAAACATACTTTTAGACGACCGTGGTGAGTGTAAATATTTATTTATTTTTGTTCTGTAAGCGCTCTGGCATCTGTCACCGCTCAGAACTGGAATGACTGTGTGAGAAAGAGCGTACTGTGAAACAGACTGTTCCGAGAATTCTTTTTGGAGGAAAAACTGCCAATAGTCCCTCAGTTTGGGTGGAAACCCAGTGGCTTCAGCTCAGCGGAACTGTGATGGGGGTTGGTTTTCGATTGCGTCCACGGAGTTGACGTTTGAAGGTGTGTTCTTGGATGGCTGTGACTGCCCCTCTAAACCTCCCCCTTTCAGGGCACATACGCATCTCAGACCTGGGCTTGGCAGTGCAGATTCCTGAAGGAGAGACGATTCGTGGAAGAGTGGGCACTGTCGGTTACATGGGTACGTTGACCTCTGACACCAGCTAATGCACACTCTACACTGATCCCTCGCTGCACATTAGGGACTTTCCTCTACACATTTGGGATGGCTAAATTGTGTTTGTCTACTCGCATCTCCTATAAGATGAGTCACATAGGCTGTTGCTCACAAATATGCTGACAAACAGATGAGTGACAAATTAAAGGAAAAATCGACATTAACAGGCTTCCTAAGCCGTTGCTCCTCCACAGGATGTCAGATTAGCTTCAACCCACCATGGTACAGAGTCTACAAGTGTATAACGGTACTGGAGGAATGGACTTTTTTCTTTGAGATATTCCATCATTTGGTGTTTTGATGATGGTGACGGAGAGAGCTGTCCAACAGGTTGTTTATATCCCTTATGAGTTCAGTTGGTGTGAGACCTGGAGACTGTGAAGGCAGTGGCACATGCATGTGATTATTTTCATCCTCTGAGAACCCGTCACTGACCCTTTGTGCCATGTGGGGCTTGGGTCATTGTCATGCAAGAAGAGACCACTCCCATCATGGTAGGAATGCTTCATGATAGGATATAAAGATGATCACATAAAATAACTCTGTATTGATCTGTTGTGACCTATTCAGCCTTTGAGGGGAGAGTGGACCCAAACTATGTCAGGAAAGTGGATGGAACCATTTGTACTGGTTGTGTATGTCCGCACATTTCTTGAATCCCCCCCCCTTTAATTTGTCACCAGTCTGTTTGTTCTGGCAATTACTGAAAGATGTGATTAGTCTTGTTCGGTGTCACGCATTTAGTTTCATTGTTATCTCTATTTTTTAAAATCTTTCCGTGTTGCTTTCTATGCTGTGTGTAAAATACTTGGCCGGAGCTCTTTTGAAATTTCAGTGAATGGATTTAATTTCAATGTGATCCTCCAGGAAGATGGATTAAAATGATTATCGTAGTCGCGCAATGAACTGTACCGTTAAGTTCTGTTTCGGTACAATTAGATTTGTGCCTGTTGAACTGTGGGATTCTAAAGGAAGAGTGGTCATCATTGCCCTGGTTAGTCACTGCTGCCATTATTCTATTTTGGTTCTGTTTACTATGAACTACAGGCAAAATATTTGCCTTTTTAGCCCGCTTCTCCGACAGGCCCAAGGGGCTTATGCTGTGCTTTGGGTCATTAGAGGTGGTCTGTTTTGCGTGCGTGCGTGCGAGCGTGTGTGCGTCTTTCTCATATTTTATATGCATGTATTTGGGCCCAAGATCTAGGCAGAGTTCACTTTTGGTCATGCTGTGATTTTTGCTTTAGCCACCAGGCTGCTTTTTCTGCAAAACTCCCTTCTAGGAGCTAAGATGCTCAAATTTTCACTGTAGGGTGTTCTGCCAAGGGTTCATCATATATGTGATGGATTTTTGATTTGACCTAATTTTAAAGGTTATTTAGGTCAAAGGTCATAAAATGTGCCAGTTTCGTTTCAGCGCCTTAGCGCCGTCAGTTCTCAATGGGTTCTTTTCCTATTTTATATGCATGTATATGGGCCCAAGAACTAGCCCTAGTTCCATTTTGGGCATGCTGAGATTCTCGGTTTGGCCACCAGGGGACTTTTTCTGCAAAACTTCGAACCGCTCTAGCCCCCTAATTCTACGAGCTAAGATGCTTACATTTTTATTGTAGGTTGTTCGGCCAAGGGTCCATCATATATGTAACGAGTTTTTGATTTGACTTAAATTTCAAGGTTATGTGGGTCAAAGATCGTAAAATGCACAGATTTTGTTTCACTGCAGTAGTGCCTTCAGTTTTCAACAGATCCTTGTCCTATTTTATATGAATGTATATGGGCCCAAGATCTAGTGCTACTTCGATTTTGGGCGTGCTACAATTCTGGTTTTGCCACCAGGGGGATTTTTCTGCAAAATTTCAAACAGCTCTAGCTCCCTTATTCTACGAGCTAAGATGCTCAAATTTTTACTGTAGGTTCTTTTTGCCTAGGGTTCATCATATATGTCATTGGTTTTTGATTTGACCTAAATTTAAAGTTTATGTGGGTCAAAGGTCGTAAAATGCACAGATTTTCTTTCAGTGCAATAGTTCCTTTAGTTTTCAGCGGGTCCTTATTATATTTTATCTGACTGTATATGGGCCCAAGAACTAGCCCTAGTTCCATTTTGGGCATGCAGCGATTGTCAGTTTGGCCACCAGGGGGATTTTTCTGCTAAACTTCAAACAGCTCTAGCTCCCTTATTCTACGAGCTAAGATGCTCCAATTTTTTGCCTGCTTGGCCAAAGGGCACCAAGGGGCTTATGCTTTGCTCAGGCTCTTCAGTGGTGGTATGTCGTGCGTCTGTGCATGCGTGCGTAAACCTTTGGCTTTTCTGCGCTCTAGTGTCTTCAGTTTTTCACTGATCCTTTTCATATTTCATGTGTGTATAAACCGTCTTAAGGTCCAGACCAAGTTCGATTTTCAGCTCAACTGGAGTGATACTTTGGCCAGTTGGGGGCGTTCCATTTTGGACACGTTTTGCAAAGCAGGCGCTGTGGCTTTGCCTATATTTTTCTGTATTAGCATTATGGGCAGAGTCTCCTGGGTTTAACAACAGCTAACTGCGTGAAATCAGGACAGTTTCCAGTTTCAGAGCTCTAGAAATGAAATTCCACCCTTCCCACCCCTACGTAGCTCCTTAAAATGGTTTAGTCCAAAAGAAGCTCCTCCCCCTTCCCCCTATCATGTGACCCTTGTCTTTACTGATTGTCTTTGCCCACCCCCACCCCCCCAGCTCCGGAGGTGATACAGAACGAGAGTTACTCCTTCAGTCCGGACTGGTGGGGCCTGGGCTGCCTGATATTTGAGATGATCCAAGGCCAGTCGCCCTTTCGGAAGCGCAAAGAGCGCGTCAAACGTGAAGAGGTGGACCGCAGAGTTCGCGAGGACCAGGAAGAGTACTCCGATAAGTTTTCCGAAGAGGCTCGAGACATCTGCAAGCAGGTAACGTTAACCCTAGTCCTGCTTCCAGGCTAATGCTAATCGACATACAGGGACCGGTGGACGACATATATAGACGACTGACATACAGGGAAATGAGTGTGGGTCCTCATTATATCGGCGACCGGCAGGAATAGGATTAAGGAGTTTCACACGCATAACCACCACCATGTCACACTCTTATGCCTTAAACATGTAGTATGTTATGGTTTTCCTGTTGCTTGTGTTTTGATTTCCCACTCAGTGTAAGACCCATGTACAGTCCTGATTTATACTGTGGCAACCGTGTAGTAACACCTTCTACTGCAGCTGTTTCTCATCCATATAGGGGTCCCAAAGCCTTTTCATATGCACCAAAGACACCCCATTTCCCACACTAGCGTGAACTGCGGCGCCTGCAAAGGTACATCATGGCCTTTGCAGAGCAGTGTATTCTTACTGCTCCTAAGTGATGAGGATAGATCATAAGTAGATGCCACATTACCTTACGACACTGAATGAAGTAGATCTTATCCTATTGGAAGGCCGTGTTACTGAAATGTTGAGGCTTTTGGGTTGTACTTTTGAAGTGAGATTTTTCTTTGATTTGTTCCCCAAGAATGGCAAGCAATTGAGCTCTCCTGGTGGAAATTACATCCGTCTTCTCTTATCGATCCACCGAATGGCAGTTTTGGGGTGTGATGAGGTAACATTGTGTCTATTGGAGTACGCACGAAGGCATAACCGCTATATGTGACTAGCAGTAAAACTGCTTCTGTCCAGGAGCCATGGAGGGGCTGGTTGGAGCACTCATATTTCTCTGATTTGTGTGCCCTGGCCTGGAGCAGCGATTAACCAGAAGAGCTGAGCACTAATATTTACCTTAACGGTTGGTGGGAAGGGTAGTATCGGTGATGGTGGGAGACTGTGGGATGGAGGCAGGGGGAGCGATGAACTTGTGATCTGGGGTCTCCTGTGCTGGCGGGAGATTCATTTTCGGAGTGAATGAAGGTGCTGAGCTGTGATAACACCACTGTGGGGATCCAAAGGAGCCGCAAGAAAACTATGGGACCATCTTGAGCCTCATGGCAAACGCAGTTAGTTCGAACCTGGAAGATTGGTGGTGTAAGCAGACACATCATAGACAGGGGAGACAAACCACTTAAAGTATTATGTATCGAAAAGTTTTTGTCAGGCCGGGTATGGCAGTTGCATGAGGTATGTCCCAGTTCCACCCCTTCCCTTCAGAAGCCAAACGTCTACTTTATACAGCCATACGGGGAAACCTATCTGGCCAATCATGTTGTTGCATTGACGCAACGCACTCAGTTCAGATTTTTCGGCATTATCAGCCAATTTGGTGGTGTTTCGTTCAAGTGCTTCGGTGGGAGGAGCGCATTATGTCTCCCCCAGAGGGGGAGGGGAGACATATTATTTTAGGCTTGGTTCGCGTTCCGGTCGGCGTTCCCACTTCCTTTCTGGAGCGCAAGTCCAAAACCGTTTGCATAATCTTAGCAAAACTTCGCACTGCTCAGGTCCTGCTGTGGTGCCTTTTAGTATGTGCCTGTTTGTCCGTCCGTCCGTCCGTCCGGTGGGTTAGGCAGGGAAGGGTGCTGGGAGACTTCGGTTTTTCCGAGTAAAAACAAATTCTTGTGAAACCATATTTTTGAATATGTCGCCATACTTTTTAAGCGGTTAACTTATGTCAGATTTAGCTGGCTACTCTTTACATGCAGTTTTTATGTCCCACTGACCATGAAAGTGAAGTTATGGCTCTCGTCCCACTCATTTCGATAGTTGCATGGTCTTATTGGCCCAAAATGACTACCTGAGTGTCTTGCCATGATAGCCACTGAGTAGAACTTGCCTATAAGGACTTCAGTTCAAATTCCCTTGCATATGTAGCCATAATATCAGTGCAGCCATGGGGCCCTTGAGCAAGGCCCTCATGCCCACAATGCTCATGGAGATATGGACCGCTGCTTGGTCTAATGCTCCTCTGTAAGTGGCTCTGGATCTAACTGTCAGTTGAATAACTGCAATGGTGTAACTGAGAAAGGAGGTAGCTTGCAGCTGGTTAAATATGAAGTTCTCTTCAGAATTGTTGACCTGATGAACTGATGAAAGCCCGCACAGAGCGAGCTTTAGCCTTGATTTAAAAAAAAAAAAAAAAAAACACAAACACCGTTAGAAAACTTGTTTGACAGTTTGAAGTATAGAATCCTGCTCCTCATATCAGTCTCTGAGCTCTGAGAACGGCTGGTTTTGGATTTGAAGGCCAGTTCTTGGTTTTCTCTGGTGGATCTTGCAACACACTGGCAATGAACTTTTAATTCATTGTCTATTTACACAGAAAATGCTGCATCCTGGTTTTGATGGATTGAAGGAACCGCATGCTAAACTTCCGTGACTGCTGATCTCATTTTTTAATAGCCACGTGACATACTTTATAGCGTCCATTTACATATAGGATAGCTTGAGGCACAGTGGTGCAGAGTGTTTATCTTGAGTTGGGTGTTTGCGGGAGTTTAAGACGTAGGCTTTTCCATCATTTCCGCAGCCCCTAGCTGCAGACTCCTGAGCACCACAAGGTCTTCTTAGAGCAGGGTTCCTCATAAAGGCTGGCAGCCGCTGGTTTACCAACGACTGTTTTCCGTTGTATCGCTGCATGTTTTTGTCAAAGTCTCAAAAGAAATCTAAACTGGGCTTCATTTCAAATGAGTAACTTGACTGGGGTGCGTTTCCCAAAATCACAGATGCCAACATACACTACCGCTCAAAAGTTTGGAATCACTTGGAAATTTTCTTGTTTTCTATGGAAACACGCTTGAAATTAGTCTGAATAGGAAATATAGCAAATGAACAGAACATGGTGACATTGTCTGAGTTAAAAATAATGATTTTAATTGAAAATGATGAATATGTACTTTGTCTTCATCAAAAAAAAACCACCTTCACTGTTGATACTGAAACTGGTGTTTGACAGGAACTATTTAGCGCAGATGCTAGTTCACAACCTGTGAGGTGTCTTTGTCTTTAACTACACGCTCTCAGATATTTGTCTTCTTGCTCAGTTGTGCATCGGGGCCTCCCACACCTTTTTCTGTCCTTGTTAGTGCCAGTTTGTGCTGCTCTCTGAAGGGAGTAGTTGACAGCATAGTAAGAGATTTTAAGTTTTCAATTTCTCGCAATGAATAGCCTTCTTTTCTAAGTACAACAATAGACTGATGGGTCTCTAAAGGAAGTTCTTTCTTTCTGGCCATTTTGAGCTTGTAAACAAACAAACAACTGCTGGTGCCTCGGCTACTAAACCAACCTCAAGAATGCCATGCTCCCTTTTTAGTTCAACGGTTTTCAGCTGTGCAACACGTTTGCAGAGGGGTTTTCTAGTAATCAATTAGCCTTATAAAATGCTTCACTTGGATTAGCAGCCATACCAGGAGATTGCAGAGGACTGACAGATGCTGATAATAGGCCTCTATGCAAAAATGTAGATCATTCTTTGAAAATCATCTGATCAATTTTTATCCCACCGGTATGGAATACCGTGGGATATAGTCATTGCCCTGTCCGTCCGTCCGTCTGTCCGTCCGTCCAAAATCATTCTCATTTCCGGAGCAGACCTCAAAAACTATACCACTTACAAACTTCAAATTTGCTATGGAACTTATTCTTATGGTGTAGTTTTGCCTTTTGGGGGTTTCAGTTCCATGCTGCCCATAATTTTGGAAATTTTCACCAAAAACAGCCCTAAAATTGCACTTTGTCTCGTTTCTGGGACAGAACTCAAAAACTATGCCACTTAGAAACTTCAAATTTGTTATGGAACTTACTCTTATGGTGTAGTTTTGCCTTTTGGGGGTTTCAGTTCCATGCTGCCCATAATTTATGAAATTTTCACCAAAAACAGCCCTAAAATTGCACTTTGTCTCGTTTCTGGGACAGAACTCAAAAACTATGCCACTTAGAAACTTCAAATTTGTTATGGAACTTACTCTTATGGTGTAGTTTTGCCTTTTGGGGGTTTCAGTTCCATGTTGACCATAATTTATGAAATTTTCTCCAAAAACAGCCCTAAAATTGCGCTTTGTCTCGTTTCTGGGACAGAACTCAAAAACTATGCCACTTAGAAACTTCAAATTTGTTATGGAACTTACTCTTATGGTGTAGTTTTGTCTTTTGGGGGTTTCAGTTCCATGCTGCCCATAATTTATGAAATTTTCACCAAAAACAGCCCTAAAATTGCACTTTGTCTCGTTTCTGGGACAGAACTCAAAAACTATGCCCCTTAGAAACTTCAAATTTGTTATGGAACTTACTCGTATGGTTTAGTTGTGCCTTTTGTGGGTTTCAGTTCCATGCTGCCCATAATTTATGAAATTTTCACCAAAAACAGCCCTAAAATTGGACTTTGTCTCATTTCCGGGACAGAACTCAAAAACTATGCCACTTAGAAACTTCTAATTCGGTATGGAACTTACCCTTATGCTGTAGTTGTGCCTTTCGTGGGTTTCAGTTCAATTCTGCCCAAACTTTTTGATTTTTATACCAAAAACAGCCCAAAAATTCGACTTTGTCCCTTTTCTAGAGCAGAATTCAAAAACTCTGCCACTTACAAACTTCATAATTTGTACGCATGTTATTCTACTGATCCCATTGTGCCTTTTGGGAATTTTGAAATCATGGTGCCCAAAATGTATCCGTCCGTTAGTTTGTAATCATTCTCATTTCCGGAGCAGAACTCAAAAACTATACCACTTAGAAACTTCTGTGCCACTTAGAAACTTCCAATTCGGTGTGGAACTTACTCTTATGCTGTAGTTGTGCCTTTTGGGGGTTTCAGTTCCATTCTGCCCAAACTTTTTGATTTCTATACCAAAAACAGCCCAAAAATTGGACTTTGTCCCTTTTCTACTGCAGAATTCAAAAACTCTGCCACAAATCACGAATTATGTGGAACCGGTGGGATATGTCATCTTCTGATGACTCTTGTATTCTTTTGTGAAATGGAAAAAATTGTTTGTGAAATTCATGAAAATGTATTTTTCTTTGGAAAACAATGAAATTTGCAAGTGATCCCAAAATTTTGAGCAGTAGTGTACATAGTTGGACCCTTTGACTGTGAATGGACAAACTATGTAAGTTGCTAACTTGGTTTGCAACTATGCTTTTGGGATACGCACCCCTGTCTAGGGAGACTGCTAGCTAGCCTCACGGGGCAAGAAATGATGTCGATAACATTACTAGCTAGCTAGCTCAGAGCTAACGGTAGTGTTTTGTTAAGTGAAGCACAGGGGCTTTTAACGCACAATCGAGGACTGAAAGCCTCCATTGGTAACTAATCTAAACTTTTTTTACAATGGCTTTAGACGGGCACTAGCTACATACCATTGATTGTAAAGAATAGAAAAGGTAGCTACTGGTCATCTGACACAATGGATAAAATTGATCATGCAATTTTCAGCAGAATTCTGTAACCAAGCTGCCAACTCCTGTCGTTTCGGTTTCAATGTGACTGATCCGCTTCTCCGACTGACCATACTGCCAGATAGACCTCTAGTCCTCGATGAACGCAGTGACGGGAAACGCTCTCTTCAGAACTTTATTCATGGATCATAATTCTTGTGAAAGTCCAATGATTTTGGGATTACTTTGCCTGTATTCTGCAAGTGCTTAAAATCACGGGGTATACAGTTTGAACTTCTAACTGTTGCGACATCCTGGTGGCTGGGGGCCGCAGGCTTCCAGAGCCCCGGTTCATTTTTTGCTGCTCTGCGCTTGGCAGATGCCTATAATTTAAAGGAGAGACAGGTGATTTCAAAAGTGTGGAGAGCCCTGCTAGCATAACAGATGGAGGTGTTTCACTTGTTTAAGAGCTGTATTTCTGAGAGAAATGCATTGATGAAATTTAAGCTGATAATGAGTTTTCACTTTTTCCCCCACTAGTGTGCCAACACATACAAACACTGACACACACTCATACATGCTCTAAAACATGCCTGTCTATGGTCTTGGTATTTCATGTCAAAAGTTGGATGCAATCAGGTTAGAATTAGAAACCGCTCCTCTGCTGCTTGCAGCATGTGTAAAAATGGTATCAGCTCCCTTAATTTTTCCGAGAAAGGCCAAAGGAATCTTTTAGAGGGGAGGGAAAATGCCTAATTGGTCTGTTTGTATGACTGTATGGAACATTTTGACCCGGGGTACGGAAAAGCTAAATGCTCTCGTGGGATTCAGTGGAACTTTGTAGTTCAGGGCTTATCTGGAGATTGATATCAGCCGCCTTGGAAGAGACGAGGACATCAGGGCAGAGCAGTGAAATGAAAATAAAACTCCTTCCCCATTTTCAGTTTGCCCAAAATTCAAAGATACTCGAGATGACGTGATCTGCCAATACAGTTGCTACGCTGTTGTCGATGCAGTGCTGCTACTAAATATCGCTTCATTAAAGAATTAAAAAGAGGAATTTCTGCCACTTCTATAAATTCATTCTGGGCGACTCGTTGATATTTGGTAGCCCCTAGGTAGCACTCAGTAGCCCTCTTTAAATGGGTCATGATTTGTAATTTTACCATTTTAATGTACTAATAGTTAGAACAGCTACACCTCTCAGTTCTGGCACCAAAGGTGAGGTTCGCACTCACTCAAGTCTAATGCTGTGAAACCTAACGGTGTCTACCACCTCCAAAGATCAAACTATGTGTTTTTGTTTTCTAATGGTGATAATTGCATCACTAGTCTGTTTTAGATTTTATGGTTTGGATTCAGTGTTTTTTTTATCCCTCTTGTGTTTTTTTTTTTTTTTAAATCAAGCGATTTTTTGGGAGCGATGATTTATGTTACTTGTTTTAGTTGGGTTGTTTGGGGTCTTTTTTTTTTTTTTGCATAGTCCTCCTATCTTTTTCTTTTGTTTATTTCCAATGACTGCGTCATTGTACCCACTGAGCATGCATGTGCTGACCTCAGTATGCCTTTACAGCTCATATTTTACATTGATTTCTGAGAATTTTGGTCAGTTTGGTACGAATGGGAGGTATGCCTGTGCAGTGCATATGCATGTCAATTTACAGGGGTGTCAGACATCATGACGTTGTGCTCATATGCAGACCTCGAAATCCAAGTTTATTTATTCAGTTTGTTTGTATGTGTTTGTATCTATTCTGTTGGAAAAGCTCAGGGTGACGAGCAGGGATTCTGATTGTAGTATTGTAGTACAACACTCCTTGTTTTAATTTGACTAATGTAATAATTGAGCTCTCTTTCTGTTAATCACTTTGGCTCTCTGGAGACATGAAAATTTCACAGAATACAGCTTGTGCTGCACATATTTTTTTTGTTTTTAACAATTTTCACAAACAAAGGCTTTTTTAAATCCGTGCATCCTTATGTGAACTTTCTGATTCTAATCAGAAGATGAATATGATTTTTTTCTTTCTGTTCATAAACCATGGGTATGAATTTGTCTAGAAAGGATGGATAGAGGAATGACTTGCCAAGTTTGGCATGTTTCCAGGAGTGAAATGACACTTCATGACTGGGTATAAAATGCTTTAAAAAGAATTCTCATCCCATAGGATCATTACTTGTGGGGAAAAAAACTGAATTTCTGGCAGCAGGTTGGGATGAAATGATGAGCATCATTCTGCTATGTATTCTCAATATGCCAATCCGAGAAATGGCTTGTTTATGCACCAAAAGTTCCTTTGGCAGCAATTAAATTTCAGGCCATACATTTAAAGATATCTGGCCGTGTTATAGAATCGCTTTCATTCTTCAAAATGACTGAAGTCAAAATAAGAGTCCTCCAGCAGCGATTAAGCTGAGTGAACAGTGGCGCAACTTGTCTGTAAATTTAGCCTAAATTGGCTCTGCTATAAAACAAACCCTACTGCATTTCCTAGGAAGCTTGAAAACACAGATTTTCCCTGATAAAAATGCACCTGTTCTGTGTGAATAAATTTTGTTGGCACTGAGAATGCCTGCTCTCTCCTTTCATTTCAGCAAGCACTCTGCTCCCTACTGAAGCATTGTTAGCGGGGAAAATTGGGGTCTAGATTCTTTGGGCCCATTGCTGGAGAGGGCCCCAAAATTCCTGGTGTGTTTGAAAAGTATTTGGACCCTGCCCAATATTACTTCCAGGGCCTCAGAATTCCTTGATATGATCCTGGCTCCTGGTAATACTCTCCTTGTGAGAGATTTTAGAATGGGCGCTGCTCCCATTAGCAGGTTGCTATATGTGACCTAAAGTAACCTCTCCTTTTGCAGTTGCTGGTGAAGGACCCCAAGGGCCGACTGGGGTGCCAGGGTCAAGGTGCCACCCAGGTGAAGCAGCACCCCATTTTCCGGAACATCAACTTCAAGAGGCTAGAAGCTAACATGCTGGACCCGCCCTTCATCCCGGACGTGAGTCTTTACTCCTCCTCCCTCTTGACCAGAGCTTGAGCGCTATCCAAAAGCAGTTGGCACTGTGCTTACTATGTGCTTCGCTTTTTTTCGTGTCAGTTTTTCTCATGGCGCGCAGCAATTGCCACCGTGGTTTTGGCATTACAAATTGTACTCACTCACTCACTCACTCACTCTGCCATGGACGTTTGGTGGGGGCACTTTGTGGGACGCATGCCCATTCAGCGCCGTAGGTATGAATGGTTTTGTTTTTGTGTTTTTAAACGCTGAGGGCAGCTTTATGAGATTTGGCTTTGAACATTCCAAATTAGAGGCACCTCTTGCATCACTGAATTTACTGACTCTGAATGCTCTAAATTAAATCACCTGTAGAAGAGATTACTCTTTAAACCACAAATTTAGAGTCCGTGCAATTTCATAATGCCAGTTTTCCTGAAACTTTGTGACCAGTATGTCAGCTGAACAACTTTTCAGCTGTAAAATTTGCAAGAGCTTCGGGGTTCTGTGGCGAAAACATTTGATAGTTCTATTGCATTTTTTACGGCGAGCACTGTTTACCATTTTGGAAAGCACATATGGCTTACTTACATAAGGAATAAAGAATCATATCACCGCTTACTAAATTTATTAAACAATATTGTGGGTAGATTTCGATTCTAGTCAGGAAAGCAGTGCATTCATGTGGCATAAAATGAGAAAACGTTTTTGCTGTAATGTACAAGCTGTGCCTTTGTTGCAGAACATTAGTTCCCACTTTGAGCTGCTCTGATCCTTGGATTTCAAACGGTAGCAATTTGATTGCATTCTCTTTTTTGTCATTTATGTGAAGTGCATGGCATTAAAAATCTTGATTTTTCTTAATAGTGGCGCAACCAGAGTCTGACTGATGTGCTGTTATCCGTGTTACCATGGCGATAACCGTATTTCTCTGAAGGCCGCTTTTGCTCTCTCTTCTCGCAGCCGCGAGCAGTTTACTGCAAAGACGTCCTGGACATCGAACAGTTCTCAACCGTCAAAGGAGTAAATCTAGATCCGACGGATGACGATTTTTACCACAAGTTTGTTACGGGAAGTGTCTCCATCCCCTGGCAAAACGAGGTACTGCAGATTATAGAAAAAAATTGTATACGCGCTCCTTCCGCTGGTCTTCGCCGTTCTTCCGGATAGGAAAAGGAGACAAGAGAGGGAAACTGGGCTTTATTTGGAACACACCCATACTCCATTGCATTTTAGTTCTACTTTGGGTTGTTATGCACACTTGCACTGGGAAATGCACCTGAAATTTGACCAAATAATTGGTATAACCTTGTGCCACCATATACTCTTATTGAATAGATGCTCTGATGAGCATCTCTGATTGAACTCCGCTAAGCTAACAGAAGTGCATTTATTTGGAAAGTGCCATTGATGGCCAGACATGGTGGCTAATGTGGGCTCTGCTGTTTGGTAGATGATCGAGATGGACTGCTTCAAAGAGATCAATGTGTTCGAGGTGGACGGTGCCCTCTGTCCTGACCTGGATGTAAATAGACCCAACCCCCCGCCAAAGAGAGGCTTCTTTTACCGGCTTTTCAGGAGAGAGGCAAGTACTCACCTCACTTAGGGAGCGGTAACAGGTGAGGGGATGCATATCTTCTGTAGGAGCTGACTAGAATGGCAAATTTATCCTCAGCAGAGTCTGAAGTGATTTATTTCTTAGTAATGAGTGTACAAAGTCAGTGCACTGGATGAAAATGTTCACAGCTTCATGTAATTTGTGGAAGCTGTGCTCTGTATGTGCTCTGTGTGTAGTGGATACCTACATGTTCTTAGGACTTTCTATTTAAGCAGTGGTTTCAGGAACGGTCCCAGCCAAGGCCGGGCACTCATTGGGGTCCTGATTGGGGAAAACCACTGCCTTTTGCTCCATATGAGGGTGACTAACAAACTGCCCGTCCCTGTCCCCAGGTGTGTTTTAAGAGTGGCTACAGTGATGAGGACGAAGAGCCATCCCGACTTTAAAAAAACCACTCCCGTCAGCCAAAAAAAGAGCGCGATCTTAACGAAAATGAATGTTTTAACTGTATTTATGAATTGTATTAAAAGTGTATTATAATTAAAGAAAAAGTATGAGTTTAAAGATTTTGTACATTTGTACTTGAACTATGTCTAGATGTATATTTTCACTAAAGGTTGTATTGTAAAAAAAGAAAAAAAAAAGCCATATAATTACCACTTGAATGCATACATTACATATTCCCCCTTTGGAATGAGTATAAAATATGTATTTAAGGAAACTTTTTGTAAAAGAAGCACAGTATGGTATCTTTAGTCTCTCTTATGTTGCATAGGGCTTCATTTTTAATGTTTATTTTATGATTTTATTTTTCGCCTGTGTATAGTATTAGCACATTGTGTTCCTGTGCGCAGCTGCAAGATCTTTAAGCTGATTGGTCTGCCAAACTCGAGGTACGGTCAGCCACAGTTCTTCAGGAGAGGTCTTAGATATTGACTTTAGTGCTGATAATCATGTACGGCCAGTTCAAAATTAGTCTTTTGCAAGAATGGGGGTAAAAAAAAAGGTAGCCTTGTGATCATTCTTGATAAGCGCACATGTTTTGGCTGGCCCGACTCCTGATTCACCTCCCGCAATTTTATAATTAAGCTGAAAGTCAGAAAGAAGCTTCACAGACCTAACCTCGGATGGAGGTCTGAATCTTATTTTGCTATCGCTGGAACTGTGAGTACTTGTTGTTCTGCTTTGCTATTTATTTTTGCGCTGGAGTTCTGTCTTTCTCATCTTTTGCAAATATTTATGGTTAATTAATGGATAGTAGGTCATGCCAGTTGTTCTGTCACAAGATCAAAATTTAGATTATTTTGATGGACTCCCCTTTTAAAACTCATAATAACTTTCTGATCTGAGATAGAATTTTTTTTTCTTGGAGGTGAGGGGAGGATGCTGTCAGTTGAATGACTGTGCTGATCCGGCGTGTCCTTCCTAAACGGAGGTGATATTAAAAAATGAAATTTGTAATCAAGTTTGTGACGTACGTAACTGTACATTTGGTGCCAGTTACAAAACAACAAAACTAACCTTTTCAATTCCCCCACACCCCCTCTGTTCATTCTAAATAGACACTTTTAGTTTATTATATCAACAAATCAGAATCTGTTCATGAACTTATGTGAATATTGCGTTCAAGTGGCATTATTGGATCCATTCACTGCTTTTCAGGGCCCAAAGTATTTGCTTATCAGTTCCTGACCAAGAGGTTTGATGTATGTACCTACACATTCTCACACACTTGCCAGACTTGTAAACACACACTTCACATATACACGCACATCCAGTGGACACACTATGGATCTTAGGCACGAAAATACCTCATGTACAAACATGCCTTTGGTTTGTCCCTTGGAGGCAAACAAATGAGAAATTGCTTCTGTGAAATGAGAGTAGTTCAGGCTCAAACAAGTTAGCATGATTGCCCCAGAGGTGCTGGACTGGTTGTAAGTGCTGAAAAATTGCTGACGAATTACTCCACATCTACTAGAGTTGAGTTTGAGAGAAATTCGTAACTGGCTCTTTAAACCCCTCAACCTGAGGCTGACATTGCATTGTCACATATGACACCTGCTGGAATAATGAATGAAATCCGTTTGAAAATGGCAGAAAACTAACTTTTTTGCCTCATGTGGTCTTGAAAGTATTATTTCTTTTTGGCATGAACTGACTTTGTATTACCAGTTTTGTTACTGCTCCTTTGTATGGCAATGTATGCCAATACATTAAAACCACTCTCAAAAGAAAATAATGCTGATTGTTTGGTGACTGTGGCACATGCCATGGTCTGCAGACAGAGCTTAGACCTCAAGCGAACGGTCAGTTTTGTTAGCTGACGCGTTGGATGTGGGGAAAAATGGGACTTTAATGACATTGACGTGGGCCAAATTCTTTTCGGCGAACGACAGGGTCAGAGCATCTTCGAAGTGGCAAGGCTTCTGGGGTGCTCCCAGTCAGTATTGGTGAGTACTGGCTGACCATGGTCCAAGGAGTGACGAACCATGAACCAGCAACATGGGGTTGGGCACCCAGGGCTCATCAATGCTCAAGGGCAACCTAAGCTATATCGTCTGGTCCAAGCCAACAGAAGGGCTTCTGTGGCACAAGTCTCAGAGAATTTTAATGATACTTGCGTGAAAAATGTGCCTCAATTCAGTGCATTGCACCTTGCTGTGTACTGTGCTTTGAAACACCAGACCAGTAAAGAGTGCTCATTCTGTCCCTGCTTCACCATGAGGTGCACCTGCAATGGGTACAGAAGCATGGAAACTGGACCTGAGGGCAATTTAAGAAGGTTGTCTGGTCTAGTGAGTCTTATCTTTTAATATCTTTTACATCATGTGCATTGACCCGGTACAAGTGCATGCATGGTGAGCAGACGACAAGCTTGTGGAGGGAGTTTGATGCTGTGGGTAACGTTCTGCTGGGAAGTGCAAGGTCTGGGAATCCAATTGTGCATCAGTCTTACAGAGCTGTTTTGGCAGCACAAGGGGAACCTGCACAATATTAGGCAGGTGGTTTTAATGTTACGGTTGATTAGTGTATGTGACAGCGTTGTGGCAGCCTTCTATTGAGAGGTTCATACAGTGTTACCCCAGAATCTGAATAATCTACCAGCGAGCAACATCCCCTGACTTTAAGGGCAGAAAATGGACAGCAATGTACTTACGGCCAGTTTTGACCGACGCTGAAATAAAATTTTGCTGCATCATTCCTACAAATCAGAGTGAATATTGTAGATGCCCCCAATTCTTACAGAGGAACATTCCGGTAGCCTGCAAAAACTGAGTCTTTTTGCTCCTCTGTTGTTAAATGAAACCCAAATTAAGGTGTTTCGATATTGGCAGAATGTGCTAGCATGTAATTGTCATCTCTTGGTAAAATCTCTTGCAAAAATCAAATGTTAAAGGTGTGGCTCAGAATGCTATTTTTTATGTGGCGCAACATTCAAACAAATTATAATTTTGCGATATAATTCTGAATGTATAATTCTTAACATTCTTGATTCTGCCTGAAATCTCTGAACATTGGCTTGCATTTGTATGATCTTTTTTCCTTTTAATGCTGTGAAAATAAGTGACAATCTCTTGCTGCAGTATTGGTGCTTGTTTTTCATATGTTTATCAGGTCCTATAATGGCATGAGTAGAATTGACTTTGATGGTATAATATACTGTCCACTGCCAGTCAGAAGTGTTATATTCTTGTGTGAAAGAAAGGGAAATATAAAGGTTGGACTCATTAAAGAAAAACTTTTACCAAAAAGCATTTCATGTTAGACACATTTTACCAATTTTTTTTTGCTGATTTGTTATATATTTGGATGAAACTGCATTAAAAATCCTCTCTTAACGGTTAAAATGCAAATGGCCCCTGGAGATAAAACTAGTATGCTGACGAGACTTGATTTTAGTGGCCATTTGTGTGTGACCAGAGTCGATCGAGAGGTCCTGGACTATGTAGTGCTGTACCCACCTGTTGTTCCATACGCTGCGCTGTCCATCTTACCAATTCTCATGTAGACTTAAATTTCTTCAACTGCTTTTCGCAATGCATGTGTAACTGAAAGAGTTTTTTTGCACTTTTCTTTAGATATTTTATGAAGAGTTGTCACAAAAATGTGCTGCAAATGATGCAAGGCGAAGCATCAAAATGGAATCTGATGTTTATTTTGAAAGTGAAAATTTCACGTTGACTTGGGCCTTTACTGGTTTTCCAGTAAACAGGACCTTAACTCTCCATCCATTTAGGTTTGTTTTAATTTATTTTCTTATATGAAACAGATTGATTAGAAGGACTTTCACTCCAAAATCCTCCATTTTCGCTGGTAAGGAAATACAGTGAACAGTTTGAATGTCTGCACAAAGTGCATTTTAATGTTGTTTTTTTTTCTTTCCTTTTAACGTTTCAAATCAAGCATGCTTTGATAGTAACCTCCAGCTTTTTTGTCCATGATATTCCTTGCCAACATATCAGAGTAATGGATGCTGCCTCGATTAATGCAAGGTTGACTGATTTTATAGTTGTATAGTCATGTCTATCAACCACTGCAGTACGTGTAATTCTTGTAATATGTTCTATCACTGGGTGTTGTACCATATCGTACATTTGTAATTATTAAATAAACACTGCCGTTTGTATATAAATAAATTTCTGACCCTGAGTTTATTTGCAGCAATACTGGACCTTTGTCCTTGGGTTAATTAACCAAACAAACATACAACAGTTCGAGCTAATGGTAATAACCCTTTGGAGAGTGGGTTTTCTGGTATGTTTTATATAAAATTGGATGCACCGTGCTTGAAATATTCAGTAGTGATTGTTTCATCAGCATTTGAATGAACAGTTTGAAAATTAATAGTCTAGGTCTCCCTTGTGCTAAAGTCAACCTCTCAAACCCAAATATGACAATCAAGCTGTAGTACAGGGGTCTTCAAATCTGGCCCTCAAATCCAAATACTGTTCTTGTTTCCCTTCCTTCCAGGCAATTAAGTGAACAATTAATGTTGCTGATTGGCCAGATTGCCATCTCACCTGACTCCCAGGTAAAGGGAGGGTGGAAAACCAGCAGTTCTCTGCCTTTGAGGACTGTGATTTGAGGAGCCCTGCTGTAGTATTACCATGCACCGAGCAAAAGTGTTCATACCCCATGTGTACATAACTCTGTCCGCGAATGAGAGCAGCACGTTCATATAGCAAATTCTACTCCAGAGTGAATTGAACGAGTGTCAATTTCTCATTTACACATGCAGCGCAACACACCTGAGCTAATCTTTTTTTTTTTTTTTTTTTAAATCAGCTCTACGTCTGTCAAAATATCTGAGTCCTATTCAAATGATGCCATGTACGCAGTTGTAGTGCTAACTGACCCGGGTATCACTTCAGCCAGATGCTCCAGGTAGGTGTCAAAACAAATGTGGTTCGAGTTCAGTCGAGGAGAAGACCTTTCCCGTTGCTACAGACGCTGACAGGCGCTTATTAGTCAATGCTCATGTCAATCGAAACGAAGTCTCACCGGATTGGTCGATACTGTCGCATCCTCCCCTCGAGCTGTCAAAGACTTCATCAAGAGACTTCCTTGCGAGGCTCATGGGACAAATGGATGGATCAAAGATGGCCCACAGATCTGGATCTGGACGTGGCATCAGTCATATTCCTTTCATTTCGGGAATATTAAAGAGAAATTAAAAAAAAAAAACTTCAATGTGCCAAAAGGGGAATCACTGGGACAGAAGCTACCTTTAGCTTTTCTCGTACTTCCGCGTGTTTCTTCAATTTGTTCCACTGTCATTTCGGGTTTAGCAATCCAGCTAACTAGCGTTACTACAACCGCCAGCGAGCTGTTTGTAAATATTACCTACTTGATAAAATGGCCACCATTGAGAGATTGATGAGGGCCGTCGAGTCTCTTAAGTCATTCCAGCAGCAGCAACAACAGGGACAATCTACGACCGATGAGCTAGTGCCAAAACCGTAAGTACCAACCCGTGAGCCGGGCTGTCCGTTAAAGGCTAACGCTGGTGCTGATCTGCGTTTGGGAAATACGAAGAAATGGATGCTGGAAAGCGGATTAGCTACTGCTCTAGCTCTCTAGTAGCCCGAATGCTACGCTCCGCTGTGAAGATGGCCAGATTACTACTTGAAGGACTATGAATTGAAGCGATCGCGGTCATATGTGGGAGGAAAAAGATATTAAGGTGCTAGTAGGAGGGAAGAGATTTTATGCGCAAGATCAAGATTAGGTCATAACCGATTAAATGCGACCCTGCACAGCCTAGGAAGAAGCGATGGTTTCTGTTCAATGTGTGGCGCTTTAGAAAATGTGGAACATGTTTTAGTATCGTGTAGAAAATATAGATCACAGAGGCAGGTGTTCCAAGAGATGGTTGCAAAATATGGAAAATTTGAGAGTATCGAAGAAATTTTAGGTGAAGGGATGAAAAATGAAGTTGCCAGTTTTTTTTTTATTTCGTTTTTGAAGGAACCAGGGCTTCAAAAGCGGATATAAGAATTTATAACATCAGGTTTAGGTATGGGCATGTTTATGTCTAGGCCTATGTGCCATTCTGCCAGTGTTCTCTGAGTAGCGAACTCCCACACAGTAAGTGGCGATATATTACAAAACTATTTGTAATCAGCCATTATTAAAAGAAGAAGAAGCGATCGCAGATTTGTAAATTGCTTTTATTTCGGGAGGCTACCGTGGACCTACAGTCAATCATGTCACAGTGGGTTGCTGTCTGCGAAATATGAGTGCCTCTTTAGCTGAATGATCGTCACCACTGTATAGCCGCTTTCACACCGGACGCGAAATGTATTTATCGCACGACAGATTACAATCAAAGTCAATGCAAAGACTCGAATACTGCGTCTTTGTATTGACTTTGAACGTAATTTGTCGTGCGTAAAATTCGTTTCGCGTCCGCTGTGAAAGCGGCTTATGTTATGACTTTCACGGGATAACAAGTGTTTGGTAATCAGATTATTGACGGTAACAATCATCCACGAATATTATAGTTTGGCGTCTGAGAACTGTTATGGCTAACCGTCACGTTGAGCTCTCCTGATTGGCGCAGTTACTTGTTCTGAGGCGAAGGAAAGTTAAATGATTCTGAATGGCTCGATTTTGACAGCATGGTTGTTGTATTTGGAGAACAAATCCGCAATGTATTTGCTGCGCGAATCACGTACTTTTTTCTTGTGGGTTTATTTACTGCTTGATTAATTTCATTTTTTTCATGTTAGTCCTACTACGAGACTGCATCCTGATAATAATTATCACAACGATCAAACATGACATCATATTCTTCTGCAAACTTCTCCATCTCTGTCGATGTCGCGTTGTCAAGTGCCGCTATTGGATTAAATGCAGAAGACTAGTTTTCCTTCTTTTTGAAATTATTTCTGGTCACACTTCAGATTAAGTGTTGCTCATAAAGGCTTTATAATGCAATTATAATGCCTTTGTAAATGGGACATAGTGTCTTCATAAAACATAGTAAGCAGATGTTATGCTTTGTAAAGGGTGAAATAATATATCCTTATTCAGCATGTGATGCCAGATGTGACTGACAATGTCACTTAGCTGACAATTTAACCCTTTATAGTATTTAGCCACTAGCAAAGTGACATTGTCAGTTACATTTCATCTGGCATCACATGCTGATTAAGGATTTGTTATTTCACCCTTTCATTTTCTTATGTATGATTTATGAAGACATTATGTTTCATTTGTGAAGGCATTACACATGTTGTATAAAGCCTTTACGAGTAACACTTCATCTAAAGTGTGACCTTATTTCTTAGAGCTTTAATGTTACGTTATACAACGCAGTGAGTGCAATCGTTTATTAACACCAAATGCATAACTTCATTTATTTCACTTGATGATAACATGCCGCTCAGGAATATTTTTGAAGAAATGTTAGTATGAATGTCGAGTACGTAATTACATTAGTAGTGATTATCAAACACCGTTGTAATGCTAATAGTAATGCGAAGTGATCATATCAAAGGTCTTCACATGCATGTTAGTTTTCCTGGTATGTTGACGCAGTGGTTAACGCCGCTGTCGCCTCGAAATTAGGAAGTTGTGGTATTGAGTCCCGATTGGTACAGGCTCTTCTGCGTTGAGTTTGCATGTTTTCCCCCGTGTTCACTTGGGTTTGGTCCGGGTACTCTGGTTTCCCACTCCCCGAAAAAACATGTGCTGTAGGAGGATTTCAACCATTGCCTTGACCGAGGCCTTTAGAACTGGAGTTAGTCACCTCTGGGTGATGAACGGTGGCTGCCCGCGGAATAAAGATCGACTGCAGTACATGCTGGTCACTGCGGACCAATGACTCAGTCTTGATCTGCTCATGTTTTGCTTTTTTGTCTTGCTGGCCATGTTCGCGCAACATCTACTCCTGCGATTTTTGTATTGGCAGTTGCTACGGGTACAGCAGTTTTCCCAATGCATTTCAATGTAGAGAAGTACGGCAGTCCCAATTTCAAACCTTGCCCTAACCCTAACCCTATCCATAATACCTGATCCTTATTCCCATTCTTACAAATCGGCTGTCATACCTGTAAAACTGCCGTATCTCTAGACACTTTGTTTTGGATTTGACTGCCTCAAAATTAGGTTCACTCGGAGGAGTAGTGCTGCTTTCACGCCGGGCCGTCGTGCGAAAAATTCGTTCCGCGTCCGGTGTGAAAGCGGCTCAATAATGCAACTTTCCCCCATCATGTTTCGCAGCAGTATTGCTGGTCGATGAAGTGTTGCTGTGGGCTGACTTTTTTTGGGGAGCAGTGGGACATCGGTGGTGGTACAAATGAAGGACATCTGCTGAAGTGCATTGTGTCCCAGGCTTCAGTCCTCTTTCTGCTGTGCGGCCTCGTGGACACGACCTGCCTCTGCAAAATTACTTCTTAACAAGATAGCCTTTATAATATGGTTACACTGGGTGAGACATGTCGATGGGATAGGGGTCACTTCTGTTTTGACGCAAGGTCCTAATGCATTGGTGATCTATTTTTAAAATGAAAAATGTTATGGCCTGGGTACTTTTTTTTATTATGATTGGATTATTCTGCTACACTCATTGTCTTTCCCTGTTTGTAAATTGAGTCCTGGTGGCTTGAATGCTTGACTGGGTCTACACCGAATGGTGTTTCGAGACCCAGTCTCGCTGCCAAAAGATCAGTATGATTGTTGGGCCCTTGAACAAGGTCCTTTGCCCCTCGTTTTTTCAGGGCGTTTGCTCCTGTTTAGTTAATGGCAAGTTGCTTTTGATAAAAGCATTAGCAGATAACTGTAAAGATGAGCTGAAATTACAGAATTTGTGTTAATTCTTCAGATCCAAATGAATGGAAAATACATTTATTATCACTTAAGATAGTGAAAGGAAGTCAGGATGTGACTAATGGAAAAATGAGAGCAGAGCTTTTGGAAGTAGGGAAAGGGGGAGTGAGAGAGAGGGAAATGGGAGGAAAATGGCTGGATTACTTCCTGGGCCAAAGGTCCTGTGGCAGAGATTTTCCAACTTTATTTCCTCAAATGCAAGTCGGAATTTCATTGCCATGGTAACAGCTACTCTACAGCTCCACTTGACTACTTTGCTACCCAAAATAATGCCTTATAATGCACTGCTCTGAGTACATTTTGCAGGAGAACAGTCTGTGCTGTGAAGAGGTAAACCTCTGTTGAAGGCTGTCTCCTTTTGGCCATGATGATTGCTCTCTGCGATTCGCTGGAGTCCCTGCGATACTTTGGGCGTATTCGACACCCCGTTCCCGGCTGTTCAGGGACAGGCAGAGAACGTGAATGGGTCCTCAGTCTCGAACGGGATAGTGAGAGTTACCATGGATTCACAAAATCTACGGGCCCTTGAAAACGCATACTGTGCACTTTAACTATACATGACGTCTCCAGACGGCATTTATTGTTGACGCATATTTAATTCAATTTGTATCTGTCTCCTTTTTTGGAAATATCATGATTATCGCAGCTGAAATACTAATGTTACATGCATTTATATCGCTTAGGTATAAGTTTATTTGACTAAAAGAGAGAAAAATCGACATGCTCTACGCAAGTTTGTTTACTGTCTGCCATGTTGGATGCTGTTCGTTCTCGCTGCGCCACCAGCCGAGGTGGTGTGAGATTTGGGGACAGGAACCCGTTCATGAACGTGTTCCCAGCTGTTCGACTTGTTCGAGTACATGTTCTCTGCACCAGAACAGGGTGTCTAATACACCCTTTCCGGTATCTGTGTGGAACAGCATGTAGAGTCTACACTGTCATTACAAGCTACAGCATCAGTGGTTTGAATTGACCGCTGACCTTTGTTGCATCTCCCTCTCTCTACTTTTTCCATTGCTCTTGTCTCGATAATTTCAGATAAAAGAAAGCTAAAAAAGTTGATGTTGCATAACAATTTTTCATCAAAAGACAAAATTATTGCAAAAGATAATTTCAGTGTTTGTTTTGTTTTTACTTATTAACTTATTATTACTTATTACTTATTGTTTGAAGATCTGAAAAAATAACAAACAGGCAAGTGTGGTTAAAAAAAGGGGAAATGTGGACTCCTTCACAGCACTGCGCCTCGTGGACAAATGCTGCTGATGGTGATGGCCAATAAAATGCCTCACTGGTCTGCCATGGGGTGCAGTGCAATTAACCCCGCGATATTAGAAATCAATGTCCGCCACACATTCAGCATCTCATTATGTGTGTTCAGTAACTGTCTTAAGATCAGTCAGTTAATGCGCCTAGTGTTTGGCCACATGCTGACTTCTTTGTCAGAGACCATTGGTACGGCTATTATAGGCCTGAGTGTTTGTATAGCTGCTCTCAGATTCATAAGCGAAGGGCAAAGTCTTTAGTCTCATTGAGCAAGGTGCCATCAGATGGCACACTTGGCTCTTTGGTATCATTTCAGGTGATTTTTAAAGAGGTGACTCAAAATTTTGTGACTGCTCTGCTGGTGTTTAATTATGCATTCGTTTATACAGAGATGGTCATGGCAGTGTTTTGCTAAAAGGGGAGATGCGCCATGTACATTGACTGAATAAAAAGACGGACGCAGCACTCGGGTCTGAAAAGTGAAGCCCATGCTGAAATCTCTGAAAATTGCATTTTATTTAATTGCCAGCAGATGGCGACGTCGGTGGTCGCAGAAATAAGTTCAGAGCTATAGAAGTTTATGAGAAAATGACTCTACTTTCCCATCTGATTTATTGTTTCAATAATGATTTTCCACATGATTTTATGGTATCTCTTGCAAGTTTCAAGTCTCCTTCGATATATCATGATGTTCATTTTTGTAAATTATGGTCCCAAGTAGACTAGAATAAAGGTTAAAGCCAGAATTTGCTTTAGGGAAGTGGCTATCCTCTGATCCTCGTCTGATACGATCAGATCCACACGTAGGTCCACTCCTCGCTCCCCCCTGGATCTTCAATTCACGCTCTCGTCCAATACAAATCACATCCGGTTTCAAAATAGCCAAAATTGAGGCTTCCTAAATGGTATGCTGAAACCAATGGATGACCTCATGGTTGCGTCATCCATCTTTTTATACTGTCTATAGTCATGTGTCATGTAACGTGGCCTTTTGTGAGTGTGAACGAAATCCCGAATGTCATAAGTCAAAGTGAAGTTGAGGCCGTGGTTCAGCTCCCTGCAACAACTTGAGAGAGGTTTAATTCATGCGAGTGTGACTGCAATCAGAAGTGGCAAAAGACCTGTCTGCACTTGTGATTTCATTGGTCTTCTGTCTGATGAATGTTAATATCCATATGATTTATCTACTACTTGGCCAGTTCAGTGTGTGTCCTCACTAGACCAATCCAAATCAGATTTGCAGTTTTTTGCGACATGCTAATTTCAGTTGATTGACAGTTATTTTAGGAGGAAGGGAGACGTTATTCAGATTATAGCCCTGGTCCAGTGGCTCCCAGCATCAGTGCTTGGGACCCCTTGTGTATGCTGGTTTTTGGTTCTCAGGAAGATTGCAGTCGTAGGATTTTAACAAGCTGTAAATTTCTTCCTAATCAAATTTTCTCTCTAGCCCTGGCAGAATCTCGTTGAGCTGTTAATTAGCGTTTCTTAATGTTTTAATTAAAAACCTTCACGACGACAGGTCTCCTGTAACAGAATATGCCTACCTACATTCAACCATCTTGCTATTAAGCTTCAAATACAAAGTGACACTGTTCATGTGTTTGGTTGCTCCTCTTCTGTGTCGTCTGTGAGCTTTTTCTTTGATTTTCTCTCCCTCGTAGGAAGAAGGATATGGCCACCTCCAAAAAGGACCGAGTGACTCACTGTCTCACCATATGTGAGAGCATTGTGGCGCAGTCTCTGAGGTAAGCCACCTACTCGCCCTTCAATTGCGCATTTGCAGCTGCTCCCGTCTTTGTGTCGTGCTGCATGACTAATGTGGAAAAGCAGGCATCAATAGTGCGAATCGGGTCTGTAGAATTAGGTTTGTCATGTTGCTCGATACAACCACGGGGGAAAAAAATTGTTTTTTTTAGGTTGTATTTTTTTTTCTGAATGCATTACTGCTAGAGTGTCATCTTAAAGGTCCCCTACCATTTCACGCACTGCACTGCCAATCCGCCATTACAGGTCATTTCAAAATCTGTTCCTTTGTGTTAACACGGTTAAAGTGACCACCCAGAGGCAGACTGATCAACTTCCACCAGCTAGTTACTCAGTTCCTTCATTATTCTTGATGGTCCCGCCCCCTTGTGATGTCACAAAGGACAGATTTTGAAATGGCTGTCCACCTGGTACCATGATAAGGGATCTTTTAAAAAAAAAAAACGCTTAATTTGCTATTATTAAATAGCAAATTATAAGTTTACATGGACCTGTGATATTTGAGTGGGGGAAAATGAATATTTCTGACCACAAGTGAACTCTGACACTCCACTCACAAAAACAGAAAAAATACACATTGAACATCATATAAGGAAAGAAGACTATTACGCTCATGTGATGTTCAAAATTGAGACTGATTGGTCCATAACGGTGTCCATGGTGACCTGGAAACCCACTCTTGCGTCTTTCACAGGAGTTCCCCAGACTTCCAGAAACTACTGGGAATCGCCATGGAGATGTTCCTGCAGTGCTGTGACGATGCTGAGTCTGATGTCCGAATGGTGGCGGATGAATGCCTCAACAAGACCATCAAAGTAAGACGTTCTCCTCCTGGTCTTCCTCCGTTTTTCCCTCGGGCCAATAGCAGGCCTCGGCTCGGCCATGTCTGCTGATTACCTTTCTCCAAACTGGGGATCATTTAATACATTTTCCGGAAATGCTGACACTAAGGGTCCCCTCTCCTTCTCCCCTGATCTCAGGCGCTCATGGACTCCAGTCTCCCACGACTGCAGCTGGAACTGTACAAAGAGATTAAGAAGGTACGTTATGTTTTTTTTTTTATGCCCCCGTAAACAAAGTTTCGGGGGCATATAGTTTTTCACCTGTCTGTCCGTCCGTCTGTCTGTCCGCACTTTGCCATGGCTATAACTTTTGATCGGCTCATGATAGGACTTTGATACTTGGCATATGCATTGCTTGTGAGAAGGCATTTCAGATGGGGTCATGACTTATGACCTTGACCTTGGAGCATGACGTTTGGTGACAAAAACTTTAACATGGGCCATAACTTTTCATAACCTAGTAATAGGCATTTGATACCTGGCATATTTATTCCTTAGGATGAGGCCTTTCTGATGAGGTAATGAACGTTGACCTTGTGACCTTGACCTTTAACCTTTGAATTACTCATGATAGGCCTTTAATGGTTAGCATGTGCATGTTATGTACGGGGGCATCAGAATTTCACGAACACATCTTGTTATCACTTTTGTGCTTCTTGGTTCTCAAAATCCCCCTCAGAGTCTTTGGGAGTGTAGCGGGGTGTTGTGGGTAAGGCTCATGGGTAGTTCCCGCAGTAGCTGTGTGAGATCTGTTTCATTGCCAACCCTGTATTACGATGTCATGTGTATTAATGGGAACATGGTGACAATTGGCGATGTTGTGTATGTTTACCTGAGATGTGATCTTGAGCTCCCAGCATGCTGTTCTCTCTCTGGCAGAATGGTGCATCGCGGAGCTTGCGAGCGGCCCTGTGGCGATTCGCCGAGCTCTGTCACCTGGTGCGGCCTCAGAAGTGCAGGTAAGACTCCGCCCTTTCCCTGATTGGGAGCTCATGGCGCAGGCCTATAAGGGACGCACAATTTCGGACACCCCTTCTCCTCCTACAGGCCCTACTTGGTGAACCTGCTGCCCTGCCTGACCCGCATCAGCCGGCGTCCTGAGGAGGCCGTACTTGAGGCACTCTCTGCTGCCATCCCCAAAATCATGGCCACGCTTGGAACCTTCGCCAATGACAACGAGATCAAGGTAAAGTCCGAGCTGCCTGAACCGCATCTATTTAGATCAGGGGTCTCGGACTGGTCAGTGCAATGGCCGATGGACGGCAGGTTTTCAATCCTTCCGAGCAGAAGCACACCTGATACAGCTAATCAGCTGAGCAGGCTGAGATCAGTTAATTAAATTAGTTTTATAAGGTGAGCTTCTGCTTGGAATGGAAACCTGCTGCCCCTTTGCCCTTGTATGATCCAGTTTGGCACCCCTGGTTTAGGGTGTGTGCACCTGATGTGCGGTTGTGTGATGAATATAATCCTACCACTCACCCTCAACTTTCTTTATTCTGTTTGAATGCTGAGGCTCTGATTTTGTGTGTGTATGTGAGACCTTTTACATGTATGTGTTTATGGTCCAGGAGGCCCACAGTGACTGTAGAATTTTGCAAACACCTTTCAGTTTGCAGAGAATCGATTCCTTGAGAGCACGGCCTCTGTAATATATAGTCAGTCAGTGACTTAAAGGTTTGCGTCACGTCACCTGGTGCACACCCATCTCGTTGTTACAACTTAGCCATTTCAAAGTCTGTTTCTTCGTGACATCACATGGGGAAGTGATTGCCCTGAGGCAAGCGGGACTGATCAACTGCAGCCAATCAGGTAATAAGTTCCTTCTTTATTCAGTGTGGCCTCTCCCCCATGTGAAGTCACAAGGGACAGACTTTGAAACGGCTTGTAAAGGCTAATAGGCTGCTCATCTGCTGACATGATAGAGGACCTTTAAATGAATCACATGCCCAAAAATTCTCAAAAAACCAGCGGGCACAGAGGCCTTCCAGGACTGGAGACTGACCTCACTGATGTGAGTCATACCCCAGAAGTACACTGCATTATATTTCCATAAAATGCTATGTGGCACAGGGGTAACTTACTGTGTGCTGTGGTAACTTTTCACTACTAAGAGGCATTTTTGCCCTGTTTGTTTGTGCTGAAGTGAATTCTGTTCGACTGCACTGTAAACTCTGTGGTTTTGGGCTTTCCTGTGTCACACTTGTTGCTGATGTCACTGAATCCAGGCTTTTCTTATCTAAGGTTATCCCCTTTCATGGTGTTCTTTAGATTGGCTTTTCCCCCGTGTGATATTGCAGCCTGTAATATTATAGACTTGAGTGGTTTTCTCAAGTTTTCCTGAAGTAATACATTCCTCATTCACTCTCGTTGTCTTTATTAGGATCACACAGAAGAGGATGACTTGGGATTCTCCAAGTGTACCAATTTATCTCATTTATTCTTCATTTGCCAAATGTGTTGGTACTGTCGTTGCCTGGCCAAAATTTGTCCGTTCCTCCTTGTTGTTTTCGGTCCTGCCTGATTTGTCATGTGGTGCTCTGACTGCAGACGTTGCTGAAGGCGTTTATCGGGAATTTGAAGTCCAGCTCTTCCGCCATCCGTCGCACGGCCGCCAGCGCCACGGTCAGTGTGTGCCAGCACTCCCGCCGAACGCAGTACTTCTACACGTGGCTACTCAGTGTGATGCTCGGTGAGTCCTGCTGCACTCACCCCTAAGCACTGATTCCTTCCTCACACTCATCCCCAAGCACTGATTCCTGCCTCACATATACACTCATCACCATGCACTGATGTACACTCATTCCCAAGCACTGATCCCTGCCTCACATGTACACTCATCACCAAGCACTGATCCCTGCCTCACATATACACTCATCCCCAAGCACTGATCCCTGCCTGACATATACACTCATCACCATGCACTGATCCCTGCCTCACACATACACTCATCTCAATCACTGATCCCTCCCTCACGTATACACTCATCCCAGGGTAGATTTGTAATGTGACGTAGATTTCAATTTGGGAATGACTTGAGATATATATAATATTTATACCATGGTCTGGGTGAATACTTTTTTCTGATTGGCTGGCAGGTATGCATTAAAACCATGGAACCGCACAGGTAGTTCGGCTACGGTCGTTTCACCATTCGAAATTCATCCACTAGCCAACTTGTAACCCTAGCAACGTTAAACGTGGTATTCGGCTGGGTACAACGGAAACCTAGCTGCTCATTTATCTCCAGTAAATTTAGCGGCGTCATAGGTACTCGAGCGATAATGACCGGAAATATTATAGCAGCGAAGTAATCAGGCTTTATTCATTAAACGATTGTAATTGTGTACGGTAAAGGAAGCTAACGTGTCCACTTCATGTGTCAGCAACTGCTGACAGTTCGCTAGCTACGTGCTATGCCAGCAGACTGATTTCAGCTCGCTGACTGCGGAAACCGTCATAAGTCCATTGTAATTGTGGGTAGCAAGTTGGCTACAGTCTGCATAATCGTACATAATGTTGCGTTATGCATAATTTCCATTTCAGCTGGAATCCGTTATCAAATCAGCTGGTAAACGGATGTAAGCGTGTGCAAAAGAAATCTTTCTCCATGAACGTAAGATGAACTAAGATAGCTGGTTCAATTTAACTTGGCCTATAGTAGGCTATTGGGTATGAGAAGGAGCGGCGCCTCTTTAATGATTACCAGCTGGTCTTTTTTTTGTGCAGAACTTTCACCAAAATTTCTGAATGCTGCAATTTGATATTGCTGGCAAATGACCATGGTATAAGCGGGATAATCAACTCGAAGGTGAGCATTCCATGGTTTTAATGCTCTTCGCGGAGGCAACCACCCTCTGCTTTGCATTAAAACCGTAGAATGCACACCTTCTCGTTAATTATCCCTTATATATTACTTGAAATAAATAATTTCAAGTTTCTTAGTACACAAGTTTAAGTTGTTTGTGTGATTTTGTTGGCTTTTCTGCCTGAAAAATTCCAAAATGGTGATGTATTATAAATTGTTCTTTTAGTGCTCAAAATGCACTAGAATACACCATTTAAAGCCTAGAAATAAAACCCGGGGGGGTGAGGGGGGGTGCATGCCCGCTAGAAAGGGGTGGCCCTTTGGGCTGTGTTGTCATTTGTATCCTACCACTTAGAATTTCCTTATTTGAAAAAAATGAGCGCCCCTACCTCACATATTCACTCGTCCCCAAGCTCTGCCCCCTGCCTCACATATACACTCATCCCCAATCACTGACCCCTGCCTCACACATACACTCATTCCCAAGCACTGGTCCGTGTACATGCATTCCTTCCCATGGTATGTGCTTGTGACTGTGTGCATGTGCGAACATGCCTATGCCTGGCGTGTTTATCCGTACCTGTGTGTGTGTGTGTGTGTGTGTGTGTGTGTGTGTGTGTGTGTGTGTGTGTGTGTGTGTGTGTGTGTGTGTAATCTCTCATTTACACATGTCTTATGCACCAGGGTTGCACGCCCCAGGGGATGAGCCCCCCCCCACCGCTCTGATTTTGGGGGTGCTGGTGACCCTTAGGTACCTGATGCCCCTGCTGCAGCAGCAGGTGGGGGACTCCGGTGTTCAGGGCAGTTTCGGGGAGACCCACAGAGAGGCTGACATTGCCCCAACGCCTCAGCAGCTCATGCAGGTACACGGCCTTATGCTTACAGCGAGCTGCGCTATCGATCAATGAGCAGCTGGGCTGATCTCACTGCGCTCATTGATTGCATGTATTTATGGAACGGTGCGTCATATTGTGTGTTGGGTTATGGGTGTGGAGTGGGTCGATGTGTGTGTGTGTGTGTGTCTGTGAATTTGAGATCGGGGAAGGTCGTCTTTATCCTGTGATGTGAAGGGTAGTGTGTGTGCACGTGTGTTGGTGTGTTTTGAAATGTTCGATGACTAAATCTGTTTAAACCTGATGTGAGGTGAATGTAGATGAATAGAACTGTGGCAGGCTCAGACAAGTAGTGGGAAAAAGTGCTGGAGGCAAAGTACTAAATTCTAATAGGCGGCCACCAACACAGTCTGTCCTACGCATATTTCACAAGTAATTAATTATTCAAGAATTCAGTTATTTGGCGACAAACCTGCGACGCTGGAAGTGATGTGTCAGTGTGCATTTGTGTTTGTGTATACCTACCGTGTTTGCCTGTGTGCATGTGTTTATAATTGTGTACTTGAGTGGCTACCTGTGTAAATATATGTGTGTGTGTGTGTTTGTGTACCTGTTTGTTGTGTGTTTGTGTATTTATGTGCATGTAGCTGTGTTTTTGTACCAATGTGTGCATGCGTGTCCCTGTATGTGTGTGTGTGTGTGTGTGTGTGTGTGTGTGTGTGTTTGTGTGTGTGTGTGTGCACGCACCCCTTTGTACCTGTTTGTGTATCTGTGGGCATACCAGTGTGTGTGTTCATCCCCTCAGGTGTATGAACTGGCTCTACGTCATACGCAGCACAGGGATCATAACGTGGTCACCGCCTCTCTGGAGCTGCTGCTACAGATTCTCCGGACTCCACCCTCGGCCCTGCTCCGCCCCCTCACCACGCCCAAGGGCGTGTCGCACGCCTGCATGCCTCGCCCAGGGGACAAGAACAACGAATACAGGGACGGAGTCAAAGGTAAACCCCGGCCTCTGTGGGCCACACACCACTCAAACATGCACACCATTGCCACCCAGCCCTCTGCATCTGGGCATTCCTCTGATCCGTTTAAAGACATGCTGAAATCTAAATTAATTGCTTCTTCAAATCTTCTTTTTCCCCATTCTTGAACAACCATTTGAAAGTGTTTTAAAGCAGTGGCAGCCAACCCTGTTTCTGGAAATCTACCCTTCCCTTTGCAGGTTAATGATGCCTCCTGCTGTTGAATGAAGTGTGTTTTTTTTTGTCCCTCGCCGCAACACGGAACGGGGGACTATGTATTCAGCAGCGTCCGTTTGTCCGTACATCCGTCCGTACGTCCCGTTTCTTGTTAACGCGATATCTCATGAACCGTTGCACCTAGAGTCTTCAAATTTGGTATCAGCCAACATTGGGGCATTACGCAGACATCAAGCGATATGGGAGACCTTGACCTTATTTTCAAGGTCACCACTTTGGCCACTTTTCTAACTCTTGTTAATACATTTAAGTATGTGGTATTTACTGAAACGGTATTTAATGAAGCGGCGGGGGACGTGGCCACTTTTAGTGCAAACACTTGTTATGGTCAGAATGAAGTATACGGGATTTCCAGGAACATGGTTGGTGACCACTGTCTTGGCATACATATTACTCATACAATATTAACCTTTATCTACTGATAGTAGGTGCCAGCGGTCAGGAGCAATGCTATTTATTCACGCAGATACACAATTGTGAATGGATTGTACACCCGAAAAGATTGTTGAATATTCACAAGGAAGCAGTGCCAGTAAACAATTTAGAATAAGGATGAGTTAAGTCCCATCACTGTTTGGCAGGAATTTTATGAATTAAACTCCTCGGCCAAGCCTGATGCGCAAACTGCCGTCTATTCTTGCCATAGTATCTATCCAGCAGATAATAAAAAATTGATCTCTCGTGACGGAAAAAAACTGCTGTCCTTTGTTGCAACCAGTTCAGCTGTAATGGGCTAAAGGTATCCCAATTAAGCAGTGGGAAAAAATCGGCTTTCTGACGCAAAAATTCAACATGGTATTGATACTATGTTATACGACTATCAATTATAGTCGTCAGATATGAAAAACATGTGATATCCTAACCTTGATTGACCCGCAGATTTTTTTCCCTTGTAGAAAACAGTGGTGACTTAAAGCCTCAAACAATCTCTCACTGAAATGCAGTCATTTAAGTGTATTTCTTAGGTTTATCAGAGGACGGCACAGTTATAGTTTACACCCGCCTGAAACTTTCCTGGCAATTAATCTATTGATTGTTTGGATTGGTTTTTTTTATCTGATTCTAGACGGCATAAACTTTCCACGGTAATTGAAAGACATTGATTGGACCCTCAGAAAAGTATGTAAACCCTTGCGTAACAGCAAGTTAGGTCGCATCCTCTCAAATTTGTGGACCTGAAAAAAACACTGCCAAAAACATCCCAGAAGTGCTCAGGTTGCGTTAACAAGATGGAAATGTGATATGGACATGTACATTGGGAGTCATTCTGAATGGAACAGGTCTGGAAGGGTTCCTTGAGCCTGATGGCATTGATTCTCTGGTGGAAGAAGTCAGTGATGGAGAGTTTTTCTTCATGATGTGAGTGGTCCTGTTGTTGTATGGACCAAATATTACTTTTAGCTTGCTCGCTAGCTTGCTATTTTTTTATTTTCTGTTTACTTCAGTAGTTATGATAATCAGAGCTAGTTTTCTACATTGGTTACTGTGAGGAACCATTAGCCTTTGCTAATAAAGCTGTATATGGTGGCATTTTGCTCAGTGTGGCGATCTGTCTCAGATTTTTTACCACATTCAATGAACTGGAATGACCAGGTTTTCGTTTTTTTAAAATGCGATGTGCTAGAGGATTTCGATGAACCCCATGCTATGTTCTTTCCACCGATTCTGTTCAATCTAGGGTAGCATTTTGCCTGCTTTTCCCTGTCAGTGGAATATCTGCTTTGTAAGAATAAGGTATATTTCAGATATTACTGTGTTTAGGAGCAAGTATGACTCATTATCGGGTGCTGAAAGCGTTTATACAAACTTACGTTTTGCTTGGGAGGTGGAAATGGCAGGCTTTCAATTTCTGGGTGAACGTTCTGACCATAAAATATGCAGTTTCTTATATGAATACATGTGCTGGCACATGGGGCTCTGAAGAAAAATGGACAAAATTCTGAACTTTATGATGGACAAAAAGCATGTTTTTGGTTTGGGGAGGTTATTGGTGACCATTGATATCCATCTGTGCCTATATTGATGAACTCATGCTAAATTTAACATGATGAGTCATAAGTTGATTGATTGGTGTTAGAAATACAGCGCCCTCCATAATTATTGGCACCCCTGGTAAAGATGTGTTCTTTAGCTTCTAGTAAATTCTTTTTTTTTTCTAAACAATATAGGACAATAATGGAAAATCCGACCTTTAATTCCAGTGGATTTACTCAGTGGGGAAAAAAATGCAGTGGTCGGCAGCTTTTTCAGCGTTGGCCATCGCGCTACAGGGATTCAAATTGGGAAGGGACTGCAGGGTAAGGGGATATAAATAAACAGCTTTGTTCGTTGCTCAAGCGCCTCCTGTTGGCCAGACGGACACTCGTCAGGAAGATTCAAAGTTTGTTCATGTCCGGGTATCCTTTGCCCTCGTTTTGAACATACTTTATGATAATATAAGAATGGCAGAAGAGCTGAAGGCCTTCAAATATTTGTTGAAATGTGCATATCTGAGTAACTATAAACATGTTCAATATTGTTAAATCTGTACCTTTGTATCTACTGGACACTCCAGACCATCTGTCCGAAAGACGACTGTCACAGCACATTACTACAGACAGCTGAACCAATATGGATCTTATAAGCTGGTCGTTAAATGCAATCGACAAAATTGTCTCCACGAGGCGGTCAGGTTCTGGAGAACCGACATGCCCAGATGGGACATTCCCGGCCGGTTACACCATGGATGCATGGGGAAAGTGGTGTGTTTGGCTGTCCTGGACATTGAGGATGTAGAGGACGTCTATCTAATTGGATTCATGATTGCGGGTCTGCTATCTTTGGGGTTTGGTCTGTTTTTGATTGACCATAGGATAAAGACTGATTAGCGATTTCGCTTCTCCCGCGACCCTTTCGGTCATGATACATGATACATGCTGTGTTGTGTTGAAATTGTCATGAAACGACTATCCAATTATGCCGAAATAAAAGCACGAAAAAAAAAAGAACTTGCGAAGATTCAAACAATGAGTGTATAAGAAGCAGTGGCTGACGGGCACGTGCTTCGGAGGAGAGCCGTGAACTGTCTTCACTATCCTGAGTTGGCAGCAAGGGGTCGCGTACGAGCAAGCTTTGTATATAGTTTGCCAATTGGGCATTCCAGATTCGGGTGGGATTGGAGATGCCAAATTTATTAAAAAAAAAAAAAAAAAATTCACTTGAGTTGAAGGTTACATTTTTCTACAATTTTCAGTGTGAGAGTATGCTTCTGCAATAAAAATTTTATTTACTTTAAGGCTTTTAAACACATCGTAATCAGGGGTACCAATAATTATGGGGGGTGCTGTATGTAAAAATATAATTTTTAGAATTTGACTGTGCACAGTTTTGAGAGCATGGAGAGCAACTTGGATAGCTGTCTTATTTGGCTCATAAACAGTCAGTAGTTGTGAATATCACACTCAGATGTGGCACACCTCTGATCAAGGAGTTTATAATCCTGGAAATGTATTGTTTTTACTCCCAATCATTTTTGAATTCTCAGTATTTTTTTTTTTTACAATTTCAGTGCTGAATTTTCTCGAAGACCTTTTGTGTTTCGGCCCTTACTCTGTTCTAAAATAATTAAAATAAACTGAAATATGATGTAATTCTAAATGCTACAAGTGTCTTGTTTCAGTTAAGCTATTTTCCATCTCTATGTGAAGCTCAAATTTTAAATAAAAAGCCTTAAATTGGGTAATGCATGAAGAGCCAGATTTGGCTCCTCGCAGAGGGATTAAGCACCATGTGGCAGGTCAGCGAGCTCGCTGGTGAGTGGCTGTACAGGCGTTGAGACTTACTGACAGTAAGACTGTTGGAACATTTCCTGTCTCATTAAAATCAATGGTCATACTGCTGGTACAGCCTAAGGGGAGGCGCAGGGGCCAGAAGATGAAGCGAAAAGGTCAGAGGTCATCACTGCTGCCTTCACTGTTTCGTAAAATAAAGGACTTCAATTTACTGAACGGGTGCTGCTCTGTAACCAACCTCTTATTTTTTATTGACAGGCTCTTTGGATGAAAAGAAAGTTATGTTATTATTAGCCAAATTGGTAATTAGTGCAATTTCTCATGGGCATCAAGGAGTTCACAAGACCAGGCTTGCTGAAGCGCCAGATGATATCTAGGTCGTCTGTCAGTGAAGCAATAAATACTTTTTAGTGGCTGGGGAATGGTGAGCATTGTTTGGGTCAATGGCCAGTTTTTTTTCTTTACGGCCACAATGTCGTGTCAACAACATGTACATGTCATGTAATGATAAAATTAATTGAATAAAAGTATATCGCGTTGTTGTAGCCATGAAAAATGGTAGATGGCCAATGCTGTTTTTTTCTCTAAAGGCGAATCTGACCCCAGGTGCCTCTCTCTCCCAGCAGCCTCTGGGGCGGGGTCATTGGTGGACATTGTGACTGAGCAGCCGCGCTCCTCTCAGGGCGGGCTGCAGGGGGAGGAGCAGAACGGAGGAGAGGGGGAGGAGGAAGAGGAGGAAGGGGAAGAGTCACAGAGTCTTCTGCAGAATCGCACCTCCAGCCAGACCCCCGCCGAGGTCGCGACGCTCCACACTGCCAATCATACTGACCCGTCCCTGCAGGGCAACGCCTCCCACTGCACTACAGAGGGTGACGGGCCGTCCGATATGCCCTCTGGCCTCGACGAATGCGTGAGTACCCCTGCCTCCGGCCTCACTCGTCTGCTTAAGCAAGCTTCCTCACCCGACGAAGCGTGCAGCTCTTTTCTTAACAGAATTTCTCATGGGTATTTCCAGTTCCATGCAGAGATTGCGCAAAAACTACGAACCAAGTTACTGTGACATCAGCCATTGATGTTCCTCTGAATCTGAGATTAGTGTTTCATGTCACAGATGTTGAGTTCACCGGTTTTCCATGTTTTCCATGTTTTCCATGGAAAAGTGATTCCATGTTGTTGGGTTTTTTATTTTTTTTTTTTTATATTGACTTGAATGAAGGGCAGGAAATTTTTGTCAAATGCAGTGAGCGCATTTGCATGATAGTAGAAAAAAATCTACACTGACCAAAACTTCCACACAACACATGCAATTTTGAAATATTTGGTGCACATAAAATGAGATATTGGTTTTGAGCCATGATACATCAACTACAACTTAAAAGCTCAGAAAATTGTTTTGATTTTGTTTTGTGGGCAGCTTGTTCTGCTTGATTGCGCATTGTTTAGAATTTTGCCTATCCCGTCGGGTTGAGTAGAACTCATTGACCAATCCTTCGAGAATATGGTCAATAAATAGCTGTAGCAATGGGCAACTTAAATATTCCTTGGCATTATCCTGGGTCAACGTGTCGCCATGCCACGCCTAGGTCAAAATCAGCAAGAGCGAGCCGTTGGTATGCTCACTGGTGGAATGTCGCAAAGACGGGTTGCAAGGAACCTGGGCGTCCACGTGTCGACCATATCACGTCTCTGGAGCCGGTATAATGAAACAGGAAGCACCAGTGATCAACCACATGCCCCCAGACGTGCTCACCACCCCTCAGCAGGATCGCCATATTCGCCTCCAGCACCTGCGCAATCGCATCATACCAGCTACAGTCACTGCTGCTCAGACCAGAGGTCGTCACCAGAACTGGATTAGCGACCAAACCGTACACAACCGCCTGCGCGAAGCCGACTTGCACAACCGATGTCCCCGCCGTGGTTATGTGTCGACTCCTGCACGTCCCCACGTCCGTCTGCGATGGTCAAGAGCACATTTGGGCTGGAATGCTCAGGTGGAACAGGGTGCTCTTCTCCGATGAATCGAGGTTCAAGTTGAATGTGTCAGACAGAAGACTGTGTGTATGGCGTAGGCGATGGGAACGTTATAGTGACGCTACCATCCTGCAGCATGACCGCTGGGGTGGACCCAGTGTGATGGTTTGGGCTGAAATAAGCCGTAGTCAGAAGACAGACCTCATTTTCATCGATGGAAACCTCAGTGCGGCCCGTTACCTTGACGACATCCTTACCTCTGTCGCAGTTCCACTCGTCCATCGCTATCGCCTAACGCTGCAACAGGATAACGCCAGACCACATGTCGACTGAGTCTGTCAGGACTACCTGAGGCAGAATAATGTTCAGTGTCTTGATTGGCCTGCGTATTCCCCAGATTTAAACCCTATAGAACATCTATGGGATATTCTGGATCGCCAGGTGAAAAGGCGTGATCCAGAACCAGCCACAGTCCAACAGTTGCGTCAAGCACTCCAGGAGGGATGGGACCGCATCACACAGGCTGAAATTCGCCATTTGATTGACTTCATGCATCGCAGAATCCAGGCTGTGTGTGACGCCAGAGGAGGCCATACAAGATACTGACTTCGGTGATCCAGAATTGCGCCTTTAACTGATGCAATGGATTGGAAACCAGGAAAAATCTGTTCTTCATTCCTGACTCTAAAACTGTGTTTTTGATTTGAATCTTAATATTTGCTATGTATTGTTAAATTTAACATGTGTTGCAATAAACCCGAGTGTTGCGTTGGAAGTTTTGGTCATTATATTTATTTTGTTGGTCTGACTAAATCTGGACTTTTAAAATGCATGTAAAAATCTTTCTCCGGGTGGAATCATACTAAATTGAGTTTCTCAAAGTCAGACTAATACACCCAGGTAATACGGTCAAATTACTCCTCCGTATGAACGCTTGAATCAATCTGAACTGGACTATACACTCTGAGCACGCTCCACAATTCATTGTGCACTCCTTTGACCCATAGGTCGAACAGCGTAGTATTGGTGCTCGAACAGTCACGTCTTGGGGCCTCATAACTTCTTTCATCAGTCCGTATAATTTATCGAATGACCTGCACATCATTTGAAATTTTTCCTTCCACTCGCCGTTGAAAAACTCGTTCAAAATCCCACCAGGCTTTGCTCCTGAAACACATCCAATGTGCATGGGAAGCCTGGGCTAGTAAAGAGGGCACGAGTGGAGCTCAGCAGAGATTGCGTTGTTGGAGCACTCTAGGAGCATGCGGTGTTGCTGACGGCCTTTGGCTAACACCATAACCACCACGGATAGCATGCATCTCAACTGTTCAAAAAGCATTGCGCACAGCACGCACGAAATGTACAGAGCTGTAAAATGGTCCATGTTTTGCCTCTCGACATGCGTCCAGC